>JACEHZ010000702.1:0-627575 GCA_017893485.1 Hemerocallis citrina
ACCTAGGCCGTTGTTCGAGACAACGACCTAAGGTATTAATATTTTGTTGGTGTTCTCTGACTTTTGCTCTTTTCAAGTTGGTCAAGTTAGAGAGCACCCCAAAAACTTCATATTTTTAGCTATAACCTAGGGACAACGGCCTAGGCTATAAATAAAAGGGGTGTTGCTCTGTGACTTGTTACTCTTTTTTACTTGACCAAGTCAGAGAGTACCCAAAAAACCTCAAATTTGGCCTATTACTTGACAACGGACTAAGGTATAAAAAAATAGGGTGTTCCTCCTGACTTGTTGCTCTTTTTAACTACAACAAGTCAGAGAGCACCCCAAAATTTGAACTTTTGGCCTACTACCTAGGCCGAGGCCGTTGTTGGAGACAACGCCCTAAGGTATAAAAAAAATAGGGTGTTGCTCTCTAACTTGTTGCTGTTTTTAACTCCAACAAGTCAGAGAGCACCCCAAAAACTTCGATTTTTGGCTTACTATAGGGTGTTGCTCTCTGACTTGTTGCTCTTTTGAACTACAAAAAGTCAGAGAGCACCCCAAAATTTGAACTTTTGGCCTATTACCTAGGTCGTTGTTGGAGACAACGGCCTAAGGTATAAAAAAAAGTTGGGTGTTGCTCTTTGACTTGTTGCTGTTTTTAATTCCAACAAGTCAGAGAGTACCCCCCAAAACTTCAACTTTTGGCCTACTACTTAGGCCATTGTCTAAGGTATAAAAAAAAATAGGGTGTTGCTTTCTGACTTGTTACTATTTTTAACTACAACAAGTCAGAAAGCACCCCAAAATTTGAACTTTTGGCCTACTACCTAGGCTGTTGTTGGAGACAATGGCCTAAGGTATAAAAAAATTGGGTGTTGCTCTCTAACTTGTTGCAGTTTTTAACTCCAACAAGTCAGAGAGCACCCAAAAAACTTCAACTTTTGGCCTACTACTTAGGCCGTTGTCGGTATAAAAAAAAATAGGATGTTGCTCTCTGACTTGTTGCTCTTTTTAACTCCAACAAGTCAGAGAGCACCCCAAAAACTTTAACTTTTGACCTAGTACCTATGCCGTTGTTGGAGACAATGGCCTAAGGTATAAAAAAAATAAGGGTCTTGCTCTCTATCTTCATGCTCCAATACACAGAGAGTTATTGTTAAAAAAAATCAGCAAACAACTTAGGCCATTGGGTTTACAAAAAAAAAAATCTACAACTCCAACAGCAGCTACAGCTGCTACACTTGAATCACCCCCAAAATGCAAACACTTTCCCATCACCTACACTCTCCAAATAAATTTCTACGTACGGCCACCAAAATCACCAACATAATTGACTATTATCAATTAATAACAACAACATCAACCACACTTAAACTTGCGAACAACAATTACCACATAATAAGTTACAACATGAATAAAAACAAAATTTCAATAAAATACTACAACAAAAAAACTGTATCAGATATTAGCTAAGAACCGGGCGTGTATGGTTGTGGTGCTCGCCTCTTCCGAGCAGGATTTCGTCGCCGGAGTGGGGATGACGCCTTAGGAATTTCTTCTTCTTATCCCTCCTCTTGTACGTCTCCAACAACTCTTTCTTCATTCTCATCTTGTTGCTCTTCTTCTTGACGTGGAGGTGAAGGTGTCCCTTGTTGTTCTCTGAGTTGTTGTTCCCGTTGTTGCCCCAACACTGCAGCTGGCCTATCCCTCACGCTTTTACGTTGCCCTCTCAAAAACATCCAAATTGGTACGACATGAAGAGAGCATCCTCTGAGCAAACTTCTTTATAATCGTACCTGCATTACTTTTGATTACCTCCGCGCATTCTTTTGCCATGTCAGTCGTATTATCAATCTAAAACAAAAAACCAAAAATAATAATAATTAAACACATTCGGAAAAGTGCAATCTAATAACTTTAAATATAACGAACATTCAACAAAATTTGAACATTATACTCACCACTGTACGTATAGCTGAGGCCTTCGGTTGGAACATGGGTTGTGAACTAGAATAGGCAGGTGGTGGTTTAATCTCCCGTTCCTCAATTACTCGTTGAACACCAGCAGGTAGTTCTGTATCAGGAGAGATGTACAAACGTGTAATTGATCTGTACCATTGCATGTACTTCCCTTGCAGATTGCCATCGTAATCTGGAACATTAACAATTACAAGTTCAAACTTGTCACTCGTTCCATTCTGCAACGTAAACACGATGGAAATCTGCCCAATCATGAGTAGGCATGCAATCGGTACCCCTCACAGCGTGTAACTCATGGTCGTATAGGTTTGCGCAACTTGAGGGACTATCTTGTTGAAGACCGAACTGCTGAATGACTCTATTTGGCCGCGGATACTCCATTATTCCAAAGTTGATGAGTGGAGCCGTCGTCATCCATAACTGCGACCCGGTCGTGCACATCGGTGGTAGTCTTCCAACCCGCTCGGGTGTATACGGCACCCAAATCATGAACTCTTCTCGTAGTTGGTCGAGCTCGTCTCTGTAGTACGTTAGTACTCCTTTTGGGTTCTTTATAACTCAGACTACCTGCCCAATATATCCCTAAGGGTGCTAACATATCAGGATTTGGTGGTTTAGCCATCCAACCGACCGCCGGTCTCCTAATTCGGGGACGACCCATGTCCAGTCGCTCCCATGACCAAATCTGTAACAAAACCATCAGACCGGTCACCTCATTCCCATATAGCGTTACAAAACACAACGGAACACAACGACCTGTATAGCGTTGCCAATGCGCAACTTCCAAAGCTGTACCGGCTAGCTAAGCCCAGGTCGGCGAGCAATCGTAGATACATGAGGTACACCGTATCCCCAGATGAGTTTGGCAAGAGAACCCCTCCGAGCACCGTTGAATGTACCCTCTGGTGTAGGACTGTACATAGTGGTCGGGCGATGCATCGGTCAACATCCCTTCAAAATGTCCCTTTAACCAAGATAGTCGGATTGATTGTCCAACAAAAATATCCTCATCTTCCGCGGCCTCTTCATCAAACTATGTACCGAGGAGTATACAGCTCTATTTTTATCAAAGTTTATATTACCCGTCACGGCCAACTCATTTATTGGAAGACCGGAGATCATCGCTATATCCTGTAGCGTCACCGTGGTATCTCCGATCGGTAGATGGAATGTGTGCGACTCTGGCCTCCATCGCTCCACGAGTGCTGAGAGAAGTGCTCGGTCGAGTTTAACCTGACCCAACATGCTGATTCCGTAGAAACCGACCGGAACTAAGTACTCGACAATACGTGGGTGCACCGGCATGGTCTCGTGGGTGCGGAAATTACACCTCTGCGTCGTCCCACCCCACACTGCTGCGGATCTGTGGCGGTCTTGCAAGGTCAATTTACCAGCATATCTTGGTCCTGGACCACAAAGTGGTGCCATCAAAGAAGATGCACCAACCTACATGAACACAAAATACAATTATTATTAGTGGAGGCACAATATCACTAAATACAAAATGCACAATACAAATTAATAGTTCTCTTACTTCTGTGGAATGTTTCCCCCGAGCATTCCTAGATGTCCTTCCGGTTCCCCTCGTTCTAGCCATTTCTCTGTAAGAAAGTTCGCATATTGAGGTGGGATAAAAATGACCTGGGACCCAGCCAGGGCCCAGGATGGCTCTCACTCAAGGGCCATTTAGGCTCGGCCCCGGACCATCACAGGGTCGGTGCCGAGCCGTTAAGTCACCGCCACAAAACTGCCCCCCCCCCCCGTTCCGACGACCCGCCACGACCCTCGGTCTCCGATCCTCGGCGGTCTCACGGGCCTTCCACTCAGCCTGGTAGGGGATGTGGATGACCTGGCGCAACCCAGGCCATCCAATTCTCTTAGAAGCACAGGGGCCCCACGATCAGCCATGTCAGCCCCGAAACCACCTAGGGCTTTGCCACGTCAGCCCTAAACCGCTCATGAGGCTGCCACGTCTGCCCTAAACCACCTGGGCCTCCCGCCACGTCAGGCCCATGGGCTTTCGGATCCAGACCCGACCCCCAAGCGGATCCAAACCCAGTTAGGATTATTTATAAATACCAGGCCCTCTCCTACCTTTTGAGGTAATCAATCTTTTACCACTAAAACCCTAGTTATTGCTACTCTCTCTCAGAGACTAACTAGACCGTCGGAGGGTCTGCCACCGAGATCAACCCCGGTGTTCCGAGACCGTCTGCAGGTACGCGAGGCGAGGTATTCCGAGCCGATCCTTCAGTGCCGAAGCGAGCCTCCCGCTCACCGTCCTTTACCGCATCCTTCCACCACTGCAAATTGAGTCCGAACTCACACCTGGTGCATCCACACTCCTCCCAAAAACAAGCCGCATCACATATATAAAAGAAATTATTCACCAAAAAAAAAGCAAACACACGCCAACGAGATGCAAACATTTTAAAAGTTCTCTTGTACGCGTCAAAACAACACAAACGACATGCAAAAATTTCAAAATTTGGACGTCAAGTCTAGCACTCCAAACACAAGTCAACGCAACTTGTAGAAGCGAGTTCCGACCCACGGTTTGAAAGATACGGTCGTGTATCGCTTTTAGTCTTGAAAAAAATAGCGGAAAGCAATACATTGATGTATCACGCAAACCGTGGATCGGAACTCGCAAATACAAGTTGCGTTGGGTTGTGAATGGTTAGCCCAATCTACTAGCACAACACCCTATTTTTTGGACTTCATTTAAGCATTTTTCTATTGAGATCGTAAGAAAAAAGTTCAGAGGTATATTGATTTTTTTTATATACGCGTCAAAACAATACAAACGAGATGCAAAAATTCCAAAATTTGGCCGTCAAGTCTGGCACACCAAACACACGCCAACGCAACTTGTAGAAGCGAGTTCCGATCCACAGTTTGAAAGATACAGCCATGTATCGCTTTCAATCTTGAAAAAAGAGCGGAAAGCGATACATTGACGTATCTCGCAAACCGTGGGTCGGAACTCGCAGATACAAGTTACGTTGGGTTGTGAATGGTTAGCCCAACCTACTAGCACAGTTTCGTATTTTCTGGACTTTGTTTAAGTATTTTTCTATTGAGACCGTACTGAATAAGTGCCGAGGTATATTGAAGTTTTTTCATGTACGCGTCAAAACAACACAAACGAGATGCAAAAATTCCTAAATTTGGCCGTCAAGTCTGGCACACCAAATATACGCCAACGCAACTTGTAGAAGCGAGTTCCGACCCACGGTTTGAATGATACGGCCGTGTATCGCTTTCACTCTTGAAAAAAAAACGGAAAGCGATACATTAACGTATCTCGCAAACCATGAATCGGAACTCGCAAATACAAGTTGCGTTGGGTTGTAAATGGTTAGCCCAACCTACTCGCACAGTTTCGTATTTTTTAGACTTCGTTTAAGCATTTTTCAATTAAGAACGTACTAAAAAAGTTCTGAGGTAGATTGAAGTTTTTTTATATACGCATCAAAACAACACAAACGAGATGCAAAAATTCCTAAATTTGGCCATCAAGTCTGGCACACCAAAACACAAGCCAACGGAACTTGCAGGGGTCTGCTCTAACTCTCGGTTTGAAAGATACGACCGTGTATCGCTTTATATCCATTTTATTGAATAAAAGTGATAAACGGACGTATCTTGCAAACCGTGAGACGGAAATCACCTCTACAAGTTCTGTTACCTTCTACGCGATGAGTTCGACCTACTTGTAAAATTTGAAAATTTTTGGATCTCATTTGTTTGGTTTTCCTATATTCCACAACTACAACTAACACTACATCTACAAAAATATCTACAAAATATATACAACATACATGATCCAAGCTAATTTTATACTCTCTAAATTATAGACTACTACACATAATACAGGAATCAAACTCAAAAATTGAAAGAAAAAAAATCAATAAATTAACATAGTTCATTATAGTAAATTGTGATTAAGTAAATACTTAGTCCATAAGAGGGATAGAGAGAGAGTTGGCGAAGATGTGAGAAGCTGCTACTGTAGAAGAACAAGTTATAGAGGCTAGGGCATTGGAGTATTTGTGCTAGGGTTCAGGTGATTTGGGATATCGGGTTAGGTTAGGGTTTGGGGTATTCCGGAAAGGGGGAGGGAGAGAGGGAGAGAGAGAGAGATAGAGGCTTCGACAAGAGGGGAAGATCGAGAAGGCAAAGAGATTGACAAAACGAGTTTGGAGAGAGAACTAGGGTTTGGGAATGGATTTCGGGAGCTCAAGAGAAAGATAGAGAGAGTTTGTGATGAAGACGGGGTGAGGGAGATCTGGGTAAGTACAAGTGTTTGGAAAAACACTTATACATACCTAGAAAAAATGACCTACGGAGATCTGGGTATGTACAAGTGTTTGGAAACAACGACCAAGGTTGATTTTTTAATAAAAAAAATAACCTAGGCCATTGTTGGAAACAACGGCCTAAGTGATTTTTTCGACAAAAAAAAAACTTCATGCCAAAAAACCGAAGCGTTTTTTGGCATGAAGTACCAAAAATACACCTCCACTAAAACACTAAAAAACCAAACCGATCAGAGCAGAGCGAATCTGGGCCTTTGATCAAGATCATGAGCGATCCAACGGTCCAGAATCGCGTTTTCCAACCCGATTGAAAACAAACCCGTTTTCAACTGAGCATTTGCCATGTATATATATATATATATATATATATATATATATATATATATATATATAATAGAAGAGTTGGGGTTGTCATTTGTCAACATACAAACCCGTGTCTACACGTGCAACTCCAACTCTCCCATTAATTACAACAAAAATAAACAAATAAAAAAAATTCACCTATTTAAAACGTGCAACACACGTGCAAAATAATTTTATAATATTTTTTAACACTAAACATATACATAAGTTGCATGTACAAGTCAAGTTCTAATTATAAACACATGCATTGCACATACAAATTGTAGTTTTTTCTTCAAAATATTTTTTCTGATAACGTGCAACGCACATCCAACTCCAAAACTATTTCTTAACATATATATCGCACGTGAAAATCCTCCAACTCTTATCAAAACGTGCATCACACGTGAAAAATACTAGTGTGTGTGTGTGTGTGTGTGTGTGTGTGTGTGTGTGTGTGTGTGTGTGTGTGTGTGTATATATATATATATAGAGAGAGAGAGAGAGAGAGAGAGAGAGATAATTAAATAAATAAAGGAGTTGTTTTTGGGGATTTGAATTTGAGTTTTGTGGGGAAACTTGTAGGAGGGAAAATGTGTTTTGTGAGATTAGATCTGGGCCTTTGATTTTCGGGGGATTGAAAGAGAGCCACTTTGATTTTCGGGGGAATGGAGGAGAGCCACTTGATAGCTTTCTTTGTGTTTCATTATATATATATATATATATATATATATATATATATATATATATATATATATATATATATATATATATGGGGAGGGGGAGAGAGAGAGAGAGAGAGAGCTAGAGAGAGAGAGAATTAAATAAATAAATGAGTTTTTTAGGGGGGATTTGAATTTGAGTTTTGGGGGGGGGGGGGGGGCTTTTGAGGGAAAAATGTGTTTTGTGAGGTTATATATGAAGCTTTGATTTTTGGGGAGATTGAATGTAACTCCTGTGTTTCATTTTTGTATTTTTGAGTGTATTTTTCGTTTTGGTGTATTTTTCTGAATCGTATACTGGAGTTGTTCTCAATGTATATTTGTTTTATTTCGTTTTGAGCTCTTTGTGTTTGAATTGGTTGTCTTTTTGATTTCGTTCTTCATTATTTGTTCTTTCTTTCTTTTGGTTCTTGATTATTGTCGTAGTTTCGCTCTCCAATTGTGTTTTGTTTCCTTTATTGTTGTCTTTTGGTGCTTGTGGTGTGTTGGTGGTTTATTCCCTTTTCAATTCCATTATTTTTATCCCAATATGTTTACCAAAGCCAAATTAAAATCCACAATCCTTTTTGCATCCTATTTGAAACCCATTAATTCAAATCCTACTACTACTCCTAATTACCCACAACCCAATTACCCATTAACCCAAATCCCCATATGTATATACATCTCTAATCCTCCTAATCCTAAATCCTAATCACAAACCCTAACCCTAGTTCCCTCTCCTTCAACCCGGCCTCCCTCTCTCTCCTTGCTTGCGTCGCCCACCTACAGTCGACCCCAAGGCAGCACCCCAGGCCGACATCTTCACCTCCGGCCTGTGTGCACACCCCGACATCCCCTACCTCTCCCGGCCTGCACTCGTACAACCCCCACACCCGACCCTTTCCTTGCCGACCCCCCTTCACATCATCATACAACCCTCTTGCACCTCTGCGCACCACCACATATAATCCCTAGTCTCTCTCGTGGTGTTCTCTTGTGGCCGCAAGCCACTATTATCATCTCGCTTTTGGAGTTTTGGTTCGTGTGGAGATTTTCGCTCAAGTTTGCTTGGATTCATTCGTTCGTGAATTTTGCTTGTTACTCTTCGTTTTCGTTGTTCTTCATCTTCGGTTAAGGCAAGTAACTTGTACTCCAATTCATTGGTTTGATACAAGTCAAAAATACCACTTATAGTGTAGTCGGGTCTAGAGACGACTCTTGTTTGTGTTATGTTTGATGGGTTTTATCTCTATTGTGAAAATTTGACCATAGATGACTCATGACACAATATGGACATGAATTAACTTAGGTTTTACCCGTTCTTGATTTTGATCATGTATGTGAGACTTTTGTGAGAATTCGTGATTTGGTTGGGAACCATGTGATATATTTGGTGTGGACATGCTAGACACCCTAATTCATGATGTTTGGACACTTGGTAAACTCTATTTCATGTTTGGTTGTGTTTTGAACAAGTTTTGTATGATATATGTTTAGTTGTTGTTAAAGGGAAAAATCTGTATTTTGTAGCTATCTGTTTTGTTTGCTGTTTTGGACTGTCTTGAAGTCATTATCTTAATTTCGGTATAAAACATGAGTTTTAGAGAATTTCGTCTATTTTCAAGCCCCTCTGACTTGCTCGATTTCATTTTCGTATGAGTGAGTTATGACTGTTTTACTACAGAGGTGTAGATCTTTTCCAGATTTTGTTTTTCGTTGATTTTGATGACTAAATGATTTTGATACTGATGCTACATAAATTATTTTGATCCAAAACTTTGGTCAGTGTTTCTTTATCTAGTTAGGGATTACCCAAAATTTTGGTGAATTTTATTGATGCATTTTATATGTCGTTTCATGCTCATTTATGAAAACTATACTTGCTGTATTTTACTCGCTGTTCTGTAAAGAATCGTATTTTCACCCTGATTCCTTTTATTGTATGAAAAATGTTTTTAAAATATGAAAGTTAGTGTATTTTATCTATTTTCATATCCCTTTGGCGGAATTGGATTTTGTTTCACTGGTTGCGAGATATCATGGTTTTTGTACAGCAGTGTTGGGAATTCCAGATTTACCAAACTACCGTTTATTGATGTTTTCTTGTTTTTGATGACTGATCTAATTTCACTGAAAAATTATGAAACTTTATCTTTAGATACTGGACATATAGGGGAATACCCCAAATTTTTCGTGGATTTATTTAATGTGTTTTCATGATGTTTTCCTGTTCTTGAATTCGTTTTCCTGATTTTTGGCTGAACCTATTTTCTGTATTCAAATCAGTTTTGAGCTATATTTTTGTGAATTAATATATGACGTATTTATATTCGCTAGATTTGTGTGGAAGTCTATTTTCCAGATCCTTCGACGGATCAAGATTTGGATGTTTGTAATACTGGGAATCACTATTTTACTACCGTATGGTCTTGCTGTCCTGAACTTGAGATTTGTTTATTTTATTCCTTTATGAGATATCTTGCATTCGTACATATTTATCTTGCAACTTGAACTTGTTACATGATCATGCCATGTTATTCTTGATATATTTTGCAAATATACATGCTTGTTTAACATTAATAATAAATAACCAAGCCGAGTTTAAGGGACAGATCTAAAAGTGAATAATTCAGAAATGTGTACTCGGAAGAGGATCCACTGATCCTACGTGATTACTTGAGACATGATACTTGACACGTGATTACTTGATACTTGCATGCAAGATACGATACTTGCCACTTGCACAACTTGACACGTGATTACATGATACATGATACTTGGAGCTTGGAGCTCAATTACTTGACTTGTCCTCGAGTATACTGCCCTCTATAGTCCACTATGAAATCTAAAGTAAAACTGTTTGTTGTAGCAACTATGTAAGGTGGGCTGCATGAAGTGATACCTAGATAATAATCACTACAAGACTTGATACATGATACTTGAACATGACACTTGAACATAATACATGCTTGCTTGATACTTGACTACATGATACATGAGACTTGAAACTTGACACTTGATACATGATTACATGATACTTGATACTTGATGCATGTTTACATGATACTAGATTATTTGACACTTGATTCATGTCATTTATACTTGTTCACTTCGCCATGCTAGTTGTTTATTTTGATATCATGCTTATACCATGTTGCTAGTTAGTTTTCCCATGTGCTTGTATCCTACATTATAAGTGGCCCATAACTTGTAATTGACGGGTACTTGTTTTTCTCTTTTTCTCTTTCATGCATTCGTTGAATTGCAGATTTTGGAGAACAAGTTCCAGAGGGTATCAGAGACATGAAGTATTAGTGCTGCATTTTATTATTATTATTTCTTACAGCTTGCTTGAACAATATTGTATTTGAGACTTTGATTCATTCTTGTATTTAGGCGGTGTGACCCAAGATATTTGTTTTATTCAGATCATGACTATTTGAGATTTATATATTTGGTTTCAAGTATTTTTGTTGGTATTTTGGCTCATATGTGCATGTGGTTGATTCTTTTGCTTCCGACTCTGATGATTCTTGTGAATGTTGTAAGGATTTCTTGAACAGCTTATGGATGATGAAAATCATTCGCTGGACTTTTGTTGTGTATCCGTATTCCGTATTCTTTTTGGGAAGCGGGGCGTGACATTGAAGGGAAGCCGCTTGATAGTTTTCTTTGTGCTTTATTTTATATTTATTTCTATTATAAAAACAAGAATAAATCTATCCATATAAGATCTGAGGCGTCCATCTTATTTTGTTTAGATCTATAAATCTAATTTAAGTGGTTTATTTGATATATATAAAATAATATTTAGAATAGCCTATTATTAACAGCAGCCCATTAATAACTTTTAACGGTCCAGCAACCTGAAACCCAAAGTTAACCTTAAGAGCAACCACAACCGTCCGCCTAAACCCTCATCTCCTAAATCCAATCTCCCAAATTTTATTTTTTTTTGAAAAAAAACCCTTACCGATCTTGCCAACTTTGGACGAAGTAAACAGATTCATCAAGAGATGCATGGTCCTCAAACTGAAGCTCTGGTTGTACGACGACAGTGCCCTCTGCAACTCCTTATCGCCAATGAATCCACTACCATCTGCATCCGCTGCTTGGAAGCATGTCACCACGTTCGATCCGTCCCCGGTAGGAACGTTGACTGCACCAGCATCGCGAACGGCGTCATGAACCCAACCGGCGGTGCCGACGGTCTGTCGTACCCGCTCGGTGGGGGAAGACCCGATCTGTACCCATACCTGTACCCGCTAGGGGGAGGAGGGGATGAGCCATAACTGAACCCGAAAGGAGGTGGAGAGGGAGATCCGTACCTGCTATGGGAAGGAGCGGATCCGTACCCGCTCGGAGGAGCGGGTCCGTACCCGCTATACTGAGAGGTTTTTGGTGGTTTTTCGAAGGGAGCGGAAGGGGGAGGAGAAGCGCCATAGCCGTAGGGTTGTTGGGGAGGGGGAGAGCCGTAGGGGTAGCCGGAGTCGCCGCCGTGAGGGTAGCCCAGCCCGAACATTGATAGAATTTGAGTTGATTTTGAGGAGGAAGTAGGCGTGAGATTTTTTGGAAAGGATTCAGGGAGTTTAATTATTATTAATAGTACTTAATTGGTTCCAAGATCTTGACTTGATGGTTTTCTTTTGATAAATTAGAAGTTACTTGGTTAGTATTGGTTCAGTTTTTGAGAAGTTTGAGCAATTTTAGAGTTTTAAGGTTTTCTGTAGTTGAGAAGTTTTAGCAACTGCATTTTCTAAGAATTTTTTTTTTGAGTGCCCGAGTTCAATTTGTATTGATAATTAGTTTTCTTTTCTGTTCTTTTTTCTTCTTGTGGATTGATAATCAGATGATTAGAATCCGATTCATGAATCTGAAATTTTAAAAGTTGATGCAAAGGTTTGCGTAGATAGTAGGTGAGTGCCTACCTCCTCAGACTTCTCCATTACCAAGTAAAGAATTTCACCTGTCAAAATTATGTATATTCTGTCACTGCAAGACTAACAGTCTTTACCGGCATTTTTTTGCACATTTACCGGCGTTTATAAACTCCGCTGTAGATACCACCGGCGTTTTATAAATCGTCGGTGTAAGTGTCGCTGAATCGTGCGTCGCTGTAGCTTAGGGACATTCACCGGCATTTTTTACGACCGCCGGTGTAGGTTAAAACTACACCGGCGGTCGTAAAAATGTCGGTGAATGTGTGGTTTCGTTTGGAAGCACTGTTTTCGACCATCACCTACACCGGCGTTTTTAAAATGCCGGTATATATCTCTAGTTTTTTGCTGAAAGCTACACCGGCGCTTGTAAAAACGCCGGTGTAGCTACATTTTTAAAAAAAAAAAAATTTTAAAATTATTAAAAAAAAAAAACCTTCAACACTCTTTACTAATCAAAACCAATTGCAAAAGCATAAATTAGAGAAGCATAATCAGTGAGTGCCAATCACTGACTCATAAATTAGTCAATATATCAAAAGTAGTCCTACTGAGTGCATTTTGAAGTTGCATATGGAACTATATTGGGTTGGATCTATATTTATCATGCTTGAGTAATTTATGTCATAGTATTTGTGAGAACAAGTAAATATAAGATGAAGTCAGTGACTCAGTGCCATAGTATTTCAGTTCATACATCTCAAAATTTTCATCTTTGTTCTCCAAATTTCTCATATTATCCAAATTAGTCAGTATATAAGATGAAGTCAGTGAGTGCCACTCACTGATTCAAAATTCACTAGATTGTTCATAAGTGGTGCAAAATGCACTCTAAAAAATCCCAAAATATCAGGTAAAGATTAATCATTAAATGCTCAGATAGGATTTAATCATCACTAGTTACTCCTACAATTCATTTATTCAATGAATCATGAAACATAGTGTGCAACTTCAAAAGCATAATCCATCTCATCATCACTCATTCACTCGAAAAGAATGAGAAAAAAACTCTATTTGTTCACTGTTTTTACTCAAGCATATTTAGTTGTTCTCACAAATACTATGGCATAAACTACTCAAGCATGATAAATATAGATCCAAATCAATATAGATCCATATGCAAAATGCACTCAGTAGGATTGTTCATAAAATAGAGAAGCACAATCAGTGAGTGCCACTTACTGACTCAAAATTAGTCAAGTAAAGAGGTAATAATTAATCAGTGAGTGCCACTTAGTATATCAAAAGTAGATTGCCAATCACTGACTCATAAATTAGTCAGTATATCAAAAGTAGTCCTACTGAGTGCATTTTGAAGTTGCATATGGAACTATATTGGGTTGGATCTATATTTATCATGCTTGAGTAATTTATGTCATAGTATTTGTGAGAACAAGTAAATATAAGATGAAGTCCGTGACTCAGTGCCATAGTATTTCAGTTCATACATCTCAAAATTTTCATCTTTGTTCTCCAAATTTCTCATATTATCCAAATTAGTCAATATATAAGATGAAGTCAGTGAGTGCCACTCACTGATTCAAAATTCACTAGATTGTTCATAAGTGGTGCAAAATGCACTCTAAAAAATCCTAAAATGTCACGGTAGAGATTAATCATTAAATGCTCAGATAGGATTTAATCATCACTAGTTACTCCTATAATTCATTTATTCAATGAATCATGAAACATAGTGTGCAACTTCAGAAACATAATCCATCTCATCATCACTCATTCACTCGAAAATAATGAGAAGAAACTCTATTTGTTCACTCTTTTTACTCAAGCATATTTAGTTGTTCTCACAAATACAATGTAACCCCTGTTTTCGTTAAATTGTATTTTCAAATATTTTCCCGTATTTTAAATTAAACTATTCTCTTTTTTAAATTAATATATTGTTCAAACTATTTTGTGAAGCCCAAAATTTGATTATTCAACTATTTTAGTATTTAAAATATTTGGAACCCAATTCTTATTATAAGCCCAATAAATTTAAATTAAACCCAATGGTCCAATTATTTATTTGAGCCCAGTTCTATATTTAAATAATTAAATTGTTTGAGCCCGTGGACCAAGCCCACCTCCTATTGGGTATTGATCCGCTAACTCAAACTCAAACTCCATTGTTGACCAGATCAACAATTTCTCCTAAAACTTCCCCTAATCTCTCCTACCTCCTGTAATCCCCAAATTAAATATCTTCCCATTAACATAGCTGTTATAACAATCCTAATCACCTTCAATTCTCCTCCACACATATTTGAATCTCGTAACCCCCTCCCCTATAATCATTCTCCTCCTTAATTTTATACCATTATTATATTCAAATCCTTCCCTATTCTCTCTCCCCGTAACCCACTCCCTAAAATCTCCCTCATCCTTATTATTATATTTCTTTTTATTATATTCTAATATATATATCTCTCTCTCCCTTCCCTGTTTAAACAAAAACCACACAAAAACAAACCAGGAAAAAAAAAAAAAAAAAACCAAAACAAAAACAACACCACCACAGAGCATCCTCCCCCTACCTCCCGCTCACTCCCTCTCTTCGTTCGCTTACACCCAAACCGACCCAAACCCACTCCTCACCATCGCCCGTCGTCATCCCTCTATCGAACCCATCATCCACCATCGTCCCCAACTCCATCGAACTCCAAAACCCATTTCACCATCCTCGTTCGCCTCTCAAACCAATCCCACGCATCCTGCCATTAACCAACCTCGCCATTACCCAAATTCTCGACAACTTCCATCGCCATTGCCGTCGTCGCTCTCCTCATTCCCTCGACCTCCTCTCCTCTCCACCATCATCGCCAAACACTCCCGAACCACCGCCGAACCCAGCCCTTCTCCTCGCTCCCCTGTTTCGAGCGTGAAGAACAGAGCCACCGCCGCGCCACTTCCGACATCGTCGTCGACTGCTCCCCAGTCGAGTCCAGACGTCGTCGCGAGCCCCGCCGCCACGTTTCATCGCAGTCATCGCATCGTCGAGCCCTCTCCCGCCTGCAGCTGTCGTGCGGAAGGAGACGGTCGGTAATTAGTTGATTTCGCTGTTGTGTGTTCACCCGCAATAGATTCGAGAGAGGCTGTTCCGTGTCCTGGTCCAGATCCGGTGTGAGCAGCGCTCTGATTCGCTGAGATCCGCTGTTTGCTGTTTTGCCGTGCCCGATCGAAAGTTGTTGTTTGCTATTCGGGAGAGATCTGGTGTGGGAAATTTCGATCCAATTTCCTTCGACACTCGGATCTGTTCGTCTTCAATAAGGTAAGTATCTCTTGTACAATTTTATTTGTTCTAGTACAAGTCTTTGTAAAAATACCGCAAGTATATTATTTCTTGACTCCAATTCGCATTCATAAGTCGAATTGATACCTGTTTCTATATCTAATCCGTCGATCCTGTATTCACATGTGATCGTGAATACTTTGCTATCCTATGCATGACACGAACACAAATGAATATAAACATATGGACTTTTAGGAATTATACATGTTAGTGTGAATAATTATTTTTCCCATGATAGTGGTTTGAATGTTGTTTTAATGTTTCCTTAAATCTTGTTTAAGTTTTATATATGTAAATCAGTCACCTCGTAGTTGCAATATAATTTATATGACCCTAAAATATTATGGACCCATATATGTATTAATAAATTATACCCAAATATGACATAAAAGATACATGTTTTGCATCTCATGACTTAAGGACATATTTCATGCACAATTCCTAGATGTTTCTGTCCATATCTTGACATCGTCTTCTTTGCATTATGATCGTGTTAACAAATTAATAAAAGTAACAAGCCGAGGTATAAGGGAAAGATTTAAGTAGTGGGCAATATAGAAGAGCGTACTCGGACGGGAGCTCGCGGTTTCCCGATGCAAGTTGCAAATTACAAGTTGCAAGATTGTGAATTACAAGTTTACATGTTCACGTTACAAGTTTACACTCTACATGTTCCACGTTACAAGTTTGCACGTATCTCGATACAATATTGAATGTACATGTTTTCCCGAGTACGTGACCTATAAAACCCACCACTAAATCTAAACGAAATTGTATTGACCGTAGCAACCATGTAGTAAAAGTATGGATGCATGAAGTGCTACCTAGACAGGATCAAACATTAGATATAAGATTTACACGTGCACTTGCATGATCCAGTTATATGTTACATGTTCATGTTGATGTGATACTTGTTTACTTGTTTTACACGCCACTCATTTCATTTTGACTTGTTCATACCATGTTTACTTATTGCATTTCCCTTACTCTTGATTCCTTGCTCTTTCCTGTTTTTCTTTTGTTTTATTGTTGTTCCTGTTTTCCTTAGCTTGTACCCCCTTGCGGCCCGTAACTTGTATTAACGGGTCTTCTTGTTTTCCTTTTCTTTTCTTTTCGCTATAATATACTTGCAGGCCCAAATGGAGAGTTACCAGAAGGTGTCGCTGACCAAGTGTTCTAGTTTATTATTATCATGTTATCCTAGTTTGTGTTTTACTTCATTAAACTCTTTATTGTAATCCGGGCTTGTTTGACCCGTAATAATTATTGTATTTCCCAGCTGTTGGTTATTTTTATGGACTATGTCATGAATTTTCATTATCATATTGTGATTTATATGCCTGCGTGGTTTGTTTTATCATCTTGTTGTTGAGTTTACTTGTACAGCTTATGAATGGTGTGTTCGCACCATTCGCTGGGCCTTAGTCTCATGCCCGTATTTCATGTTTTGGGAAGCGGGGCGTGACAGGGTTTTTAGTGGTATCAGAGCTCAGGTTTGGGCTAATGTGTTAGATGACTAATACATTAGACAGACTTGACTCAATCAAGTTGACTCAACAACCTGTACACCACGTTGATCACATGGATAATGAAATAACCAACATATAAACTGGATACTAACCGTTTAATTTTATTGCAGACCATGGCTAGGAAGGGTACTCTTTCTTCCAGTGCTGGAGACGATCAGCCTAATGAGCCCACCCTTGCACAGATATTGGAGATGCTTAGGAGAGGTGCTTCTTCTTCCAGCCAGCCAGAAGGGCCTACTATGGCTCAAGTAATGCAGATGCAGTGCGAGCAGAACGAACTGATGATGCAGCAGATGATGCAGATGCAGCGGGAGCATGCAGAAATGAAGAGGCGGGAGCATGTAGAAATGATGAGGGTGGCCTTGGGAGCTACCAATCGAGTGCCTGCTGTACCGGTGCCTGCGGTGTTGCCACCAGGACCTGGCAATGTCGCAGATTTCATGAGGCTACATCCAGATAAATTCGTATGTACGGAAGGTCCACTGGAAGCCGAGCAATGGCTCATTAGGACAGAATAGCTGTTGATTGCGACAAGGATAGCAGATGTTGACCGAGTGGATGTCGTGAGCATCCAGCTCGTTGATCTCGCCCAGATTTGGTGGCGAGCTGAAGTAGAGAGGCTAGAGCGCCCCATCGCTTGGGACATCTTCAGAGAGAGCTTTCTCACAAAGTTCTTTCCTGATGTGATGAAGAATGAAATGGAGCGGCAATTTGTCACACTCACACAGGGGAGTCGGACCATAGATGAGTATGCTGCGGAATTCACCCGACTGAGCTGTTTTGCCACTTCCATGGTGGCGAATGATTGGGATAAGGGCCACCGTTTCATGCAGGGTTTGGACCTCGATATTCAGGATCGTCTGGCTGCCTTGCGGTTCCGATACTATGCAGATATCCTGGATGCTGCCATAAGCCAGGAACAGGCAAGTACGAGGAAGCGTGCTATGCAGCGTTCCGTCCTGAACCCCATTGCTGCTGGATCCATTGGTGGACCAATTCGGAGGATAGCCCCCACCGCTGCAAGTTCAACGCCTTACCCACCGGCTGCTCCGAGGAGAGATGTGATATGTGACTATTGCCAGAAAGCCAGTCACATATGTAAAGACTGCCGATTTGCGAATCACCAATGCTTTGCCTGTGGATCTCGTGACCATGTACTCCGGGATTGTCCACAGGCAAGAAATGGTCCAGCCGTCGGAGGGCCGATCCAGCAGAGAGCACCAGTTCGAGGACCGCCACTTCCACCACAGCGGCAAGACTATGGTCAGAGGCTCGCAGCTCCTGGGAGAGGGCATGCCTACAACCTGATTGCAGAAGAAGCAAAGGCAGCTGAAGTTATTATCGAAGGTATGTTGCAGTTTCTTATTTGTCATCGTCTTGTCATTTCTTTCCTTGCATTGCTTATTTCTGCATACCCTCTTGTACATGTACATTTTGATCATACTCTTAGATGCAACCCTAGTATTGTCTAAGTTCACTCATTCTTTTCATTGTTTCCTGCATCCCCATCTTTTGGGTGTTACATCTGCCCCATCCTATATACCGCCTACGCAAATTTCGAGTACGAAATTTTGTTGTAAGGTGGGTAGGATTTGTAACCCCTGTTTTCGTTAAATTGTATTTTCAAATATTTTCCCGTATTTTAAATTAAACTCTTCTCTTTTTTAAATTAATATATTGTTCAGACTATTTTGTGAAGCCCAAAATTTGATTATTCAACTATTTTAGTATTTGAAATATTTGGAACCCAATTCTTATTATAAGCCCAGTAAATTTAAATTAAACCCAATGGTCCAATTATTTATTTGAGCCCGATTCTATATTTAAATAATTAAATTGTTTGAGCCCGTGGACCAAGCCCACCCCCTATTGGGTATTGATCCGCTAACCCAAACCCAAACTCCATTGTTGACCAGATCAACAATTTCCCCTAAAACTTCCCCTAATCTCTCCTACCTCTTGTAATCCCCAAATTAAATATCTTCCCATTAACATAGCTATTATAACAATCCTAATCACCTTCAATTCTCCTCCACATATATTTGAATCTCGTAACCCCCTCCCCTACAATCATTCTCCTCCTTAATTTTTGTGAGACCCCGTATTTCTAAAAAGTATATATACTAGTATGGTATATATATATATATGGTAGTATATAAGTATAAGAAAAGAAAGAATGAAAGGATGAGTGATGACGTGTAGAAAAAGAAAGAAAGGAAAGAATGAGTGGATGATTGGTGGACTATAGGATGATCCTATGGGAATTGAAGGTGTGATGGGCCTAGGTGATGATCTATGGGGCTTAAGGAAGTGTGATTAAATGATGGAATAAATGAGAAAGGATGTGTGTATGTTTGACCGGGGGTTGACCCAGGGGAAATATTATCCCATATCGGATGGAATAAGGAGAAAAGGAGAGAATATATTAGGAAAGCCCATGATAAAGGGTACCCAACTGTCCGGACACCCTTTTGAGGCAGCCTGTGGTGGGCGTGACTAGAATTTAGTTAATTGTGTGCGTACAAGTTGAGTGCGGGGCGTTACAATTTTATACCATTATTATATTCAAATCCTTCCCTATTCTTTCTCCCCATAAGCCACTGCCTAAAATCTCCCTCATCCTTATTATTATATTTCTTTTTATTATATTCTAATATATATCTCTCTCTCCCTTCCCTGTTTAAACAAAAACCACACAAAAACAAACCAGGAAAACAAAACAAAAAAAAACCAAAACAAAAACAACACCACCACAGAGCATCCTCCCCCTACCTCCCGCTCACTCCCTCTCTTCGTTCGCTTACACCCAAACCGACCCAAACCCACTCCTCACCATCGCCCGTCATCATCCCTCCATCGAACCCATCATCCACCATCGTCCCCAACTCCATCGAACTCCGAAACCCATTTCACCATCCCTGTTCGCCTCTCAAACCAATCCCACGCATCCCGCCATTAACCAACCTCGCCATTACCCGAATTCTCGACAACTCCCATTGCCATTGCCGTCGTCGCTCTCCTCATTCCCTCGACCTCCTCTCCTCTCCACCATCATCGCCAAACACTCCAGAACCACCGCCGAACCCAGCCCTTCTCCTGCTCCCCTGTTTCAAGCGTGAAGAACAGAGCCACCGCCGCGCCACTTCCGACATCGTCGTCGACTGCTCCCCTAGTCGAGTCCAGACGTCGTCGTGAGCCCCGCCGCCACGTTTCATCGCAGTCATCGCGCCGTCGAGCCCTCTCCCGCCCGCAGCTGTCGTGAGGAAGGAGACGGTCGGTAATTAGTTGATTTCGCTGTTGTGTGTTCACCCGCAACAGATTCGAGAGAGGCTGTTCCGTGTCCTGGTCCAGATCCGGTGTGAGCAGCGCTCTGATTCGCTGAGATCCGCTGTTTGCTGTTTTGCCGCGCCCGATCGAAAGTTGTTGTTTGCTATTCGGGAGAGATCTGGTGTGGGAAATTTCGATCCAATTTCCTTCGACACTCGGATCTATTCGTCTTCAATAAGGTAAGTATCTCTTGTACAATTTTATTTGTTCTAGTACAAGCCTTTGTAAAAATACCGCAAGTATATTATTTCTTGACTCCAATTCGCATTCATAAGTCGAATTGATACCTGTTTCTATATCTAATCCGTCGATCCTGTATTCACATGTGATCGTGAATACTTTGCTATCCTATGCATGACACGAACACAAATGAATATAAACATATGGACTTTTAGGAATTATACATGTTAGTGTGAATAATTATTTTTCCCATGATAGTGGTTTGAATGTTGTTTTAATGTTTCCTTAAATCTTGTTTAAGTTTTATATATGTAAATTAGTCACCTCGTAGTTGCAATATAATTTATATGACCCTAAAATATTATGGACCCATATATGTAATAATAAATTATACCCAAATATGACATAAAAGATACATGTTTTGCATCTCATGACTTAAGGACATATTTCATGCACAATTCCTAGATGTTTCTGTCCATATCTTGACATCGTCTTCTTTGCATTATGATCGTGTTAACAAATTAATAAAAGTAACAAGCCGGGGTATAAGGGAAAGATTTAAGTAGTGGGCAATATAGAAGAGCGTACTCAGACGGGAGCTCGCGGTTTCCCGATGCAAGTTGCAAATTACAAGTTGCAAGATTGTGAATTACAAGTTTACATGTTCACGTTACAAGTTTACACTCTACATGTTCCACGTTACAAATTTGCACGTATCTCGATACAATATTGAATGTACATGTTTTCCCGAGTACGTGACCTATAAAACCCACCACTAAATCTAAACGAAATTGTATTGACTGTAGCAATCATGTAGTAAAAGTTTGGATGCGTGAAGTGCTACCTAGACAGGATCAAACATTAGACATAAGATTTACACGTGCACTTGCATGATCCAGTTATATGTTACATGTTAATGTTGATGTGATACTTGTTTACTTGTTTTACACGCCACTCGTTTCATATTGACTTGTTCATACCATGTTTACTTATTGCATTTCCCTTACTCTTGATTCCTTGCTCTTTCCTGTTTTTCTTTTGTTTTATTGTTGTTCCTGTTTTCCTTAGCTTGTACCCCCTTTGCGGCCCGTAACTTGTATTAACGGGTCTTCTTGTTTCCCTTTTTTTTTTCTTTTCATTATAATATACTTACAGGCCCAAATGGAGAGTTACCAGAAGGTGTCGCTGACCAAGTGTTCTAGTTTATTATTATCATGTTATCCTAGTTTGTGTTTTACTTCATTAAACTCTTTATTGTAATCCGGGCTTGTTTGACCCGTAATAATTATTGTATTTCCCAGTTGTTGGTTTTTTTTATGGACTATGTCATGAATTTTCATTATCATATTGTGATTTATATGCCTGCGTGGTTTGTTTTATCATCTTGTTGTTGAGTTTACTTGTACAGCTTATGAATGGTGTGTTCGCACCATTCGCTGGGCCTTAGTCTCGTGCCCGTATTTCCATATTTTGGGAAGCGGGGCGTGACATACTATGGCATAAATTACTCAAGCATGATAAATATAGATCCAAATCAATATAGATCCATATGCAAAATGCACTCAGTAGGATTGTTCATAAATTAGAGAAGCACAATCAGTGAGTGCCACTCACTGACTACTTTTGATATACTGACTAATTTATGAGTCAGTGATTGGCAATCTACTTTTGATATACTGAGTGGCACTCACTGATTAATCTTTACCTCTTTACTTGAGTGCCACTCACTGACTCATTATATCTAGTATTCTTATAGCAAAAGAAGTATGCAACCCAATTGAAACATGGCATGCCATACAATATAGAGGTGATTGAATGGAGGAACACATATAAATCAGGGATAGGGATTTTAATGACATCTTAATGCATTATTTCTTTATATGTAAAGTCCAGAGCACACATAAAGTGTGACTTTAGAATAAAAATGGTAACATAATGGGTATGTGTTTACTAATTCAGGTTATATATTTGATTAATTCACTACCAGAACAAGATAGCGACCCTGATCTCAAGGATTTACCTAATATACATTTTTTTCAAAGGTCAAATTCAAGGTAGAGAGCTATGTCAAAATGAGTAAAAGAGGTTCATAAAAGCTATTAAGGAAAAGGGAAGAATCCAAGTTAATACCAATTAGGTGCAAACATACAGCAATATGGAAATGGCGGGCATGTTTCAATAATCCACCTCCAGTGGTTGCACACAAAAAAAAGGGACAAAGAGAAATTAGGTCTAATCTGAATGAGCTGTTAGCAGAAGTCTGAGGCTGAGAGCTCACTGATTTTGAAACAAATCCAACAGAGCCAGGTCTGTAAAGCTTGCATTGAACTATATTGTCAATAGTTCCTGCAGTGTCTCCAATCTATATTACCAAAGACTATCAAATGAAGCAGTGGAGCATATATCATACAAAAAGAGCTCGTAAACAACAATTTATGGAAATATATTTGCTGAAGGAAAGAAGAGGTACCGAAGTTGATTATATTTGGTATTTCGAAGTTTACAAAACAAGTAGAGAACTCAACAACAGTAGTTCTCATCTCTTAAATCAAAATCATAATCTTATCACGCCCATTCAAAATCTCAACCAAACTTCAAATTAACCCATTCCTATTTCCTGTTTAGGCCCACATAACACAGGCATACACCCTTCTTCCACTACTGGTCATTTTGAAGTTAAATAAAATCCCACTCTAACACCTAATTTTCTATAAGGGGAAATTTGAGACTAACTAATGGCAAGCATTTAAAGATGTACTTCACTCCATCCGGCGTAAAGTATAACCCAAATTCAAGAGATGGGTAAGTCCAAAAACTTGAAATTGCAAGATATAGGACCATAAACTTGGGTTGGGAAAAAAGAGCATACCTGATGGTTGAGAGTGGGGCAACGGGTGGCGACGGTGCGAGTGAGAGAGGGAGAGAGAGGAAGACGGTGGATGACGACGGACGGCGGAGAGAGAGGGCACAACGATGGCGGCCAAGGCAGAGGCGGGAGAGCGCGGGAGAGAGAGGAAAAAGTTGGATTTTTTTTTTTTGGATGTAAGGAGAGAGAGTGTAAGTATACATGTGAACATTATTATGCATTGAGGCTAGAGATGGGTTTGGTCTCACTTTCATAGTTGCTTCTTGTACTAGATTACAAGCATTGCAATTTTGGTTTGAATTTAGGTAATGCATAAAATATTATAATTTGTATTTTAAGAAGAGCTAGGTTCACCTCCAAATGCCTGCATATTTTCATGTTGGCTTAACACTAACTTTTCATGAATTTTTGGGGGTTCTTTTACAATTGTACACCAATTCTTTATGAATTATGTCATGCTACATTCTTATATTTGAGAATGACCCTTTGTTAGTTCTCTCAGCAAACCATACACAAGATGAAACTCTTCATTGTACCCAAAAAAGCAAATAATTACATATTCCTATATCCAAAAAAAGCAAATAGTCCTATATTCCTTAAGAGTTCAATCAATTAGAGAAGAAAAAAGAAAATTAGAGAATAAATATGAAAAACCAAATAAGTAACATGTTAAACTTTATTATTAAAAAAAATGGTAAACTTTAGTCTCCAACTAGCACTAAATTATGAAAAAGTTTTTAAAATTTAACAATACTAGGTTTACCCGTTGACACGTGCCTACGGCACGTCTTCGGAACTGTAATACCCCGTATTTCCCCGAACAGTCGACTGGTATATCTAGCAGTCGACTGCTACTAAATAATGTGTACACGGAATTTGAGGAGATTTGTGAAAGGATTTGAGAAATATAGTTCCACATGGGAAGTATACAAAAATAATTTGAGTATAAATATAATTAGCCAGTGATCAAGAGTCACCTAATTGGTTAACCACCTTTTGAGAGGCAGCCTGTGGTGGGCAGTTGTACTACGTAGTATCTAATTTGTCTTCTAAAAATATTAAAAATTGTCTGAGTATTGGGGCAGGGCGTTACAGGAACAGTGCACCTTATTTGATCATATAAAATAGTTTTGGAGGTCCAGCAAATTAATTGAAGTAGCAAACATAGAGAAAAAAATATATTATATGATTTTTTAAAATTATTTTCAAAGTTTTTAATTTTTAACTTTTTTTTTTAGTTTTTTAGTTTTTATTTTTAAAAAAATTTTAAAATTTTTTATTTTCTTAATTTTTTGAATAGAAGAGGGAGGGAGGGAGGGAGAGAAAGAGAAAAAAAATAATTAAATAAATATGGGAGTTGTTTTGGGTGGGGGATTTGAATTTGAGTTTTGGGGGAAAACTTTTGGGGGGAAAAATATGTTTTGTAAGATTAAATCTGAGCCTTTAATTTTTGGGGGATTGAAGGAAAGCCACTTGATAGCTTTCTTTGTGTTTTATTATTGATGCGGTTTATTTCTGGGAGACGTGTGGATGCACCATGTGTGAGTTCGGACTCAATTTGTATTTGAAGGAGAAAACTGCTCGTCTGACGACCCTCGGCTGACCGGGCGGAACCTGCGGCGACCTCGGAATAAGGCGGGGATCTGGGCTCGGATCAGAGGGTTCGGATCCGAGGTCTTGTGTACCTGCAGACGGTCCTGAAACACCGGGGTTTGTCCCGGTGGCGGACCCTCCGACGATCTAGCCAGTCTCTGTGAGAGAGTAGCAATAACTAGGTGAATTTAAGTGGTAAAAGATTGATTACCTCAAAAGGTGGGTGAGGGCCTAGTATTTATAGAGAATCCCAACCGAGTTTGGTTCCGCTTGGGGGCCGGGTTTGGACCCGAAAGCCCATGGGCCTGACGTGGCATAAGGCCCAGGGGGTTTAGGGCAGACGTGGCAATACCAGGAGCGGTATAGGGCTGATGTGGCAAACTCCTTGGTGGTATTTGGAGCTGACATGGCTGATCGTAGGTCTCCTGTGCTTCTGGGAGAATCGGAGGGCCTAGGCTGTGCCAGGTCATCCCCATGCTTCGCCAGAAAGGGGGGACGGCCCGTGGGGCTGTCACGGATCGGATGCCGAGGACCACTGAGGCTTGTCAGATACGAGGAGGTCAGTTCTGTGGGGGTGAACTTGAGGTTCGGCGCCGACCCTGCAATGGTTCGAAGGCGAACTAAATTGCTATATTTACCATTCTTGAGTGAGAGTTGTATTGGGCCCAGGTTGGGCCCCCCAGGCCATTTTTACCCTACTACACAAGCCCCCCACTCCTGCGGGGGTGCGGGAGCTAGCCGGGGAGGAGTGTTCATGGTCATGGAAATGGGATGGCGAACCGTTGAATCTTCCGGAGAAGAGTACCCTGGTGTTCGACCCAACCTCGAGATGACGAGGGATTATGTGTCGACAAGGGTGATGGCGAGCCGTTGTTTCTTCCTGAGAAGAGTACCCTGGTGCCAGACCGAACCTCGAGATGAGGAAGGATTATGGGTCGGTAAGGGTGATGGCGAGCCGGTGGATCTTCCGAAGAAGAGTACCCAGGTGCCAGACCGGACCTCGAGCTGGCGAGGGATTATGGGTCGGTAAGGGTGATGGCGAGCCGTTGTTTCTTCCTGAGAAGAGTACCCTGGTGCCAGACCGAACCTCGAGATGAGGAGGGATTATGGGTCGGTAAGGGTGATGGTGAGCCGGTGGATCTTCCGAAGAAGAGTACCCAGGTGCCAGACCGGACCTCGAGCTGGCGAGGGATTATGAGTCGGTAAGGGTGATGGCGAGCCGTTGTTTCTTCCTGAGAAGAGTACCCTGGTGCCAGACCGAACCTCGAGATGAGGAGGGATTATGGGTCGGTAAGGGTGATGGCGAGCCGGTGGATCTTCCGAAGAAGAGTACCCAGGTGCCAGACCGGACCTCGAGCTGGCGAGGGATTATGGGTCGGTAAGGGTGATGGCGAGCCGTTGTTTCTTCCTGAGAAGAGTACCCTGGTGCCAGACCGAACCTCGGGATGAGGAGGGATTATGGGTCGGTAAGGGTGATGGCGAGCCGGTGGATCTTCCGAAGAAGAGTACCCTGGTGTCAGACCGGACCTCGAGCTGGCGAGGGATTACGGGTCGGTAAGGGTGATGACGAGCCGCGGTGTTTCAGAGGGTTTAAGCGGGGTGGTCTGCTGCCTTCGCGGTGCTTTAGAAGGCGCTCCGGGATCTGTGCAGGTGCTCCAATTTCCTAGGGGCATTAATGGGGCCGCCTAATAGAAAAATTTTACCCCCCGATCCTGATTGGTGGTGACTCTGCCGTCCGGATCCCTTTTTGGTTCAGACGGCCCTTACACGGTTGTCGGGCCCGAGAGAGATCCGGACGGGAGTGGTGCTCACCGTATTCTGGGCCTGAGGCTGAAGAGCCTCGGATATGGGGGGCGATTTGCTTTCCGATAGGGTCCCAGGCGATGGTGGCTTTTCTACCACCCTTGAACAGTTTTGGGGTTTCGGCTGCCGAGGCTGTAAGCCCCCAGCTGTTCGTGGGTGAGAGGTGAGCCGACCGAACCCTAGAGCCTTTAAATCTTAAGTAAGACATTGCCTCCGCCGAGCCCTAAATCCGAACCGACCCCTGTGCAGGGCTGCCAGCCTGGCACTGGGTGACGTCAGCAGCGCACGTTTCGAGGTCGTGGCGCGATTCTCCAGGTGGCAGTTGTGCGTCAATCGGTGAATAGTAACTGCGGAAATCGAGGAGTCGTTTCTATCCTCTATAAATGTTCTTCTCTCCCCTCTCATCGCCCACTTTTTTCTCGCTCCTTACTTTTCAAAAAATCTTCCAACTCTTCAGTGTTCGTCCCTTCAGTTTCCTGCAGTAGGCTCGTTCTTCCGAAGTGATCTCAGGTTTAGCTGGTAAGTCTGTTTAGTTTAGGCACAGATGGATAGGGCTCAGTCTGGCTCGTCGGCATCGACGTCTGGGGGGGGGGAGTGAAGCCTGTCTTCAAATCGACTTCGTGGGAGGAGACGGTAAGCGAGGAGGAGGTGGTACATAATGTGAAGCCGTTGCGATCTCGGAGGCATTTCGTGGTGGATAGTAGCGACTCTGAGGAGGGGGGCGGTAGTTCAGACGAAGTCCGGACTCTAGGGTTGGTTTCCGAAGAGGAGGGTGGTCCCGAAGGGGATGGCGCCGAAGGGCCTCGGAATCCAACCAGTCTGGCTCGATTGTCTACACCCTCGCCGGAGCGAGCCAAGAAGAAGAGGGCTCCGAAGAAGAAGAAGGGGTCGGGGATCGGCGGCTCGAGTCAGGTGCCCGTTAACGGTGACCTGACGATAGGATCGTCTGTACAACCCAAGCCTTTCCGTCGCTATCCCAACGATCTCTCCGATAAGGAGCTCTCTGGGGTCCAACCGTCGTCGCCTAGCCGAAAGAGGGTGAAGGTGGAGGCACACCCGACAGTTCTGGAGGCAGGCGACTTAGGGGCTCTGCAGTTGGCATACTACATAGGGTCCAGCTATGAGCTCATGCTGCCGAACTCTACTCTTCGGTCAACCGACCTCCTGCCGGATAGGTATTGCATCTTCCCTGTGGACGCCTTTATCTCCGGTCTGAGGCTGCCGATCCACCCATTCGTTCGAGAGGTGCTGAATTAGGCGTCCTTGGTGCCGATGCAGTTTGGGCCGAACTCCTGGAAGCAGATCGTCTGCTTCGTGCTGATGTGTGAAGAGCAGAAGGTACCCCTGCGACTGAACGTGTTCCGAGCGATGTTGATGATCGGCTCATCGTCAGAGGGAGTATACTATATCTCGCCTCGTGGTAAGGGGAAGGTAGTCCACGGTCACCCGGATTCTATCAAGTTTTGGAAGAAGAAATATCTGGTGATCCGGAGTGAGGATCCTTGGGATATTCCCACTCGGTGGAACCATTCTAAGCCGAGCTATGAAACGCCGAGGCCGGGGGACCTGTCGGCTGAGGAGTGGAGGTTTGTTGAGCGCCTCCGTCTGTCGTACAGCATCAATTGGGCGAAGGTGACAGAGGCCCACCTGGCGAGTGTTGGACTGAGCCCGGCCGTACTTTCTAGTATGTGGTTGTTTCTTTTCTCTCAATCTTCTCGTACTTTCTTGCTCATTGTTCTTAATGGATTTTTTTACAGATATGGATGAAGAATCAATTAGGGCGCTGAGGTTCGCTATGAAGAAGAAGAAGGCCGAGAAGAAGGGGGACGCGGTGAAGACGACCGATTTGTCCCAGGTGGTCTCCGATGCCCCAATTCAGCCGAGGGCCAAAAGGACTCGCTCGGAGACAGGCGGGGACGCGGTGGTTCAAGGGGGCTTGGATCAGGGTAGGGCTACTGACCTTGATAAGGGGAAAGGTCCCCTGGTGGATACCGGGATAGAGGAGAGACTTCGGCGACCGTGGGTGCCGAATTGGTCGATCCACGAGGGTGATTGCCTGGTCCGAGGGCGCCAGGCCGTGGAGGTTGCAGATAAGCTGGCGACCCCTCGGGACCGTTCGGATATGAAGGCCCAGACCCTGGACGAGGCGTACGTGCGTCTTGCGCAGGCCAATGTGCTGGTAAGTCAACCGAACCCACTTGCTTTCAGATCATGTCACTAAGAAAGGTTTCTTAGTATTGTCGGGCCATTGCAGGCGACCGTGCAGGGGGCCCACGTGAGAGGCCTTTATGAGGCAGCTTTGCAGCGAGAGCGAGACCGAGCTGACAAGGCCGAGCAGGAGGTGAAGGAGTTGAAGGTAGAGCTCGAAGGCTCTCATAGGAGGGAGACGGAAATGAAGGCGGCCTTCGACAAGGAGAAGGAGGAATGGGCGAAGACGATGGCGGCTCAGGAGAAGATGTCGGCGAAGGAGAAGGACGAGTTGACGGAGTCGTGTCAGCTCCTGGTGATCAAGGCCCAGGACAACTGTTATGCAAAGGCCCTCAGTCATGTGAGGCACTTCTATCCTACTATCGACCTGTCCAACTTCGAGTTTGATATGGAGATTGAGGGGACACCGAAGACCCCTGGCGAACAAGGGCCCGATGGTGACCAGGCTGCCGACCCCCCCGTGAACCCGACCGACACTGAGGTGGGAAAACTAGCTGTATAATTTTTGTCCTTCTTTTTCCTTCTCTCGATTGTATTTGCCTTCCGCGGACTGGCCACCGCATTTTTTGTATGGAGAAACTAAACTTATAAAAAGAGGGTTTTTGGCAGGCCAAGTGTTTTGACCTTGAATACTTCCAAACCTCCTTGCTTATATGTTTTGAGTGGGCTGGTTCTCTTGTAGGTTATGGCTCCTCCTCCTGAGGCGGACCCCCGTCGTTCCGACGTGGCGTGGCTTCGGAGCAAGGTTGAGGCCCTGGAGGCCACTTTGGTTCGGTACCGAAAGGGGACCCGTGATACTGATGCGGCTTTCAATTACTATAGGAACAAGTCCGAAGCCCTTAGTGAGGAGGCAAGCCGGCTGAGGAGGGCGATGGCGGATCGGGAGCTCGGGGGTGCCGGTCTTGGATATACTATGTCTAGTTCCTCGGTGCAGAGGCCCTCCTCTGAAAAGCTACTTCGTGATGTGATAGTGGAGAAGGAGATGGAGATACACCGTTATAGGACGATGTTGGGCGTCTCGATATCTTCCTCGGGGGGTCGGTGAGCGGAGGGGGTTCCCTCTGCGATGCTTCTGATGGAGCGTATGCGATCCGTTGATGCCCAGAGCTCCGTGGCCGGTGTGTCGACTGTGGCAGAACCGAAGGACCGTCATGACGAAGAGAGAGCTCCAAGTCGTTCGGTCGGAGTGATCCCGCCCCTCGCTGGATCCGAGGAGCCCTAAGGCGGTGATTTCCTTTAGTTTGAGATGAGTGGAGTGGTCCTGTAACGGTCTTTGTTTGTTTTCCCCGAATAAAATAAAAGAGTATGAAATAAAGAAATCTTTTCCTTCTTTGCTCTGGTCAGCGGTGTGGTGAAGGGCGGTGGAGGCGAGTTTTGGCTCCGCAGATTCGTGAGGGATCGACGTGGGGCAATAGGAAGACTCCCTGGTCCGGAGCTGGGTCGACCCTACCGAGACTCTTGGGGACGATACCGGAGCGTGAACCTGGGTGCCGATCCCATTGTCCGGTACCAGGTCGGAGTTGCCGAGGTATTTGGATTTTGACAAAAAGAGACTTCTTTTATACCAGATAGGGAGGGCCATTGAAGTGGCCATTTACATACGAAAGCTTACATCAGTTTTAATTTACTTTAGTCAGGCTAGCACCTAGGCTCGCTCTTCCAGGAATTTCATTAGGTGCTCGGCGTTCCAGGGTCGGCTGATGGGTCGGTCGTCCATATCTGCCAGTCGGTATGTACCAGGGCGGACAGCCTCGACTACACGGTATGGGCCTTCCCAGTTGGGAGCCAATTTCCTCTTCTTGGTTGGATCGGAGACAGATAGCTTACGTAATACCAGGTCCCCTGTTTGTGGGGCGGACCTTCTTGTTGTAAAACCTCTCGATTCGTTGCTGGTAGATGCTTCTCCGGATTGAAGACTTCTCTCGTACCTCGGCGACGAGGTCCAGGTTGGCCCTCAGGCCGGACGCATTGTCAGCTTCATCGAAGGCTATGATCCGGGGAGAAGGTAATCCGACCTCGACGGGGATGACTGCCTCAGTCCCATAGGTCAGACTGAATGGTGTTTCCCCCGTGGGGATCCTCTGGGTGGTTCGGTGCGCCCATAGTACGCTGGGCAGTTCCTCGACCCACAGCCCTTTGGGGGAACTGTCGAGGCACTTTTTGAGGCCGTCGAGGATTTGCCTGTTCGCGTTCTCCGCTTGGCCGTTGGACTGAGGGTGGCAAATGGCGGAGAAACGTTGCTGGATGCCGATGTCCGCGCAGAAGGTTTGGAAGTTTTGACCTTGGAACTGGGTTCCGTTGTCTGTGACGAGGACTCGAGGGATTCCGAACTGGCAAATGATGTTCTTCCAAAAGAACTGTTGCACTTGGCGCTCGGTGATGCTGGACAGTGATTCGGCTTCGATCCACTTGGTGAAGTAGTCGATGGCGATGATCAGGAATTTCTTTTGTCCGACCGCTGGGGGGAAGGGTCCCACAAGGTCCATACCCCACATGGCGAAGGGCGTAGGGCTTGCCAGGGACCGGAGATTGGCTTGAGGAAGCCTTTTGATAGGGGAGAATCTTTGGCAGGGGCCGCACCTCTTGACTAAGTCTTGTGAGTCTTGGAGCATGGTTGGCCAATAGTACCCCTGATTCAGGGCCTTTCGAGCAAGCGTCCTGCTCCCCATGTGGCATCCGCCGATCCCCTCGTGCAGGTCTCTGAGGGCGTAGCTGGCCTCGTTGCTGGTGAGGCAGCGGAGGTATGGTTTGCCGTCGGCCAAGGTGTACGAGCGTTTGAAGAGGATGTCATCGATCATGACAAACCTTTCAGCTCGGACTCTGACTCGTCTGGCCTCGGCTCTGTCTTCAGGAAGCTCGGCACTGATTAAGAATCTTCGGATGGGAGTGGTCCAGTCGTCCGGGCTGGTCCCATCTTGCACACATATCGCTTCCGGCTCTGGGTCACTGATACTTGGTTTCAGGAGGACTTCTATGAGCACCGTCTGATTGAGGCCCTCGAAGGAGGAAGAGGCAAGTTTGGATAACGCGTCTGCTTGAGTGTTCTGTTCCCTGGGGACTCTGATAACCGCGGTGCAGCTGAAGGACGCCAGGAGTCGCTTGACTGCCGCCAAATACCTCATCATGCATTCATCGCGGGCTTCGTATTCTCCGGTGATCTGATTGACCACGAGTTGAGAATCACTAAAGGCCCAGATTTGCTTGGCCCCGGCTCGGCTGGCGAGGGTCAATCCGGCGATCATGGCCTCGTATTCTGCCTCGTTGTTGGAGGCCGGAAAGTTGAGGCGGAGGGAGTATTGAAGTAGGAATTGGTCGGGGCCACGAAGGATGATGCCCGCCCCACTCCTTGTTTCGCATTACGAGCCGTCGACGAAGACCTCCCAGGTCGGATCCGATCCCTCGAGGCTAGGCTGCTCGGAGACGGTGCACTCAGTTATGAATTCGGCGAGGGCCTGTCCTTTAATGGCCGCCCTTGGCTGATAGCTGATGTCGAACTGGCTCAGCTCGATTGACCACTTGACTAAGCGGCCGGAGTTTTCAGGCTTGTGAAGGACAGTCTTCAGTGGTTGGTCGGTCAGTACTTGGACGGAGTGGGCTTGGAAGTAAGGGCGAAGCTTCCGGGCCGCCATGACCAGCGCATAGGCCACCTTCTCTATCTTTGCGTATCTCGTCTCGGCTGGGAGGAGCACTTTGCTCACATAATACAGTGGCTTTTGAACCCCTTCCTCCTCTCGGACGAGGACGGCGCTGAGAGCGTTGTCCGAGGCGGACAGGTAGAGCCAAAGCGGCTCGCCCGGCTCGGGCTTGCTGAGGAGAGGCGGGTTGGCGAGGTATTGCTTTAGCTGTTCGAAGGCTTCTTGTTGATGGGTACCCCACTCGAAGCCCCCTTTTCCGCGCAAGGCTTTGAAGAAGGGGAGAGACTTCTCCCCTGACTTGGAGAGAAAACGGCCGATTGCCGCCAACCGACCTGTGAGCCTCTGAACCTCCTTGACATTCCGGGGTGGGGACATGTCAATAATGGCTTGGATTTTCTCGGGGTTTGCTTCAATGCCGTGTTGGCTGACGATGAACCCCAAGAACTTCCCCGTGGAGACGCCGAAGGCGCATTTAGCCGGGTTGAGTCTCATGTTGTGGCGTCGGAGGACACCGAAGGCTTCCTCGAGGTCGGCGACGTGGTCCGGCCCAGCCCGGCTTTTGACAAGCATGTCGTCGACGTACACTTCCACGTTGCGGCCGATCAGGTCTTTGAAGACTCTGTTGACGAGTCGCTGGTACGTGGCTCCAGCATTTTTCAGCCCGAAGGGCATAACGCGGTAACAATAAAGACCCTGGTCGGTGACGAACGAGGTCTTGGAGATGTCTAGGAGAAACATCCGGATCTGATTGTACCCCGAGAATGCGTCCATGAAGGACAGTAGCTCGTGCCCCGAGGTTGCATCGATTAAAGCGTCGATGCGGGGGAGGGGGAAAAGATCTTTCGGACACGCTTTGTTAAGGTCCGTGAAGTCGATGCAGATCCGCCATCCCCCTGTTGCCTTCTTTACCATGACGACATTAGCCAGCCACTCAGGGTAGCTGACTTCCTGGATGAATCGAGCGGACAAGAGTTTGTCCACTTCTGTCTTTACAATTTGTTGCCTCTCCGGGGCGACTTTGCGCCTCTTTTGGACGATCGGCTTAGAGTCAGGGATGACGCTTAGTCGATGCATAATCAAGTCTTCGGAGATCCCGGGCATGTCGGAGGGCTTCCAAGCGAAGAGATCGACGTTTCGACGGATGCAGGCGATGATGCCTGACTTCAAGTCCTCGGAGAGTGAGCGGCTCACCCGGAACCATTTCGACTCATCCTTGGCATCGAACAGGACCTCTTCTAATTCGTCCACCAGCTCGGGAGCTGGGCCGTCCCTCTTGGGTTCGAGTTCAACGGCGTCGAGGGGGAATACACCCCCTCCGACGGCTGTTATGTAGCACAATCGTGCTGCTTCGTGGCTACCTCGGACGATGCCGACCCCTTGGGGGGTGGGAAATTTAAGTTTCAGATGGTAGGCCGAAGGTATCGCTTGGAGGGAGTTTAGTCCGGGTCGGCCAAGAATGGCGTTGTAAGCCGCCTTGACGTCGATGATCATGAAATCCATGGATTCGGTCCTCTTGACAGGAGCCGATCCTGCGGTGACGTCGAGGGTAATAATCCCCTCTATTACGATCGGGACGCCGGAGAATTCAAGCAACGTGTATTCGGCTGGTTTGAGCTTCCCTTTGGATAATTTGAGACTTTCGAAGGCTTTGAGAAAAAGAATATTTACCGAGCTGCCGTTGTCGACGAGGATTCGGCGAATCTCACAATTAGCTATGTGGAGGCTAATGACGAGGGCATCGCAGTGGGGTAGGTGAACTTCTTCGAGGTCCTCTCCTGAGAAGGAGATTGGCAGCGGTTGTTGCTTAGGGGAGGGGCTGTATTGGACAGCATTCGCCTCTCGGATAAAGGCTTTTCGGGAAGTATCAGATTCTCCTCCCATTGGCCCCCCGTGGATATAGTGCAGGGTGAATGGCGTACCCATGGCTCCCTCGGACTCGGGATCCCGACCCTGGATGCGGTTCGGAGTAGGGTTCGGAGGTGAGAGTCTCCGGTTCCTAGTACCTCGCCGATCCTGTGGGCCTTCCTCCCTGGAGGTCCGTCGGAGAGCTTCAAGAACTTCTTCTTGAAAGTCTTGGAATCCCTTGTGAGTGACGGGGGCTCCCCCGACCTTGTTCGGTCGGTCTGAAGGTTGCCTTCCGACGCGGCTGAGCACTGGCCTCCGTCCCTCGGGCGGCGGTCTTGGATGGTTCGGGGCCGGGTTGGAAGCGGCCCTTCCCCTGCCCTTGGGGGTCATGAGAGTTCGGCTGTCGAGGTCGCTCGATGGTCGGGCTCGGATCGGCTTCTGAAGCAGTCTTCCCACAGACGGCGCCAACCTGATGCGGTTTATTTCTGGGAGACGTGTGGATGCACCAGGTGTGAGTTCGGACTCAATTTGTATTTGAAGGAGAAAGCTGCTCGTCTGACGACCCTCGGCTGACCGGGCGGAACCTGCGGCGACCTCGGAATAAGGCGGGGATCTGGGCTCGGATCAGAGGGTTCGGATCCGAGGTCTTGTGTACCTGCAGACGGTCCTGAAACACCGGGGTTTGTCCCGGTGGCGGACCCTCCGACGATCTAGCCAGTCTCTGTGAGAGAGTAGCAATAACTAGGTGAATTTAAGTGGTAAAAGATTGATTACCTCAAAAGGTGGGTGAGGGCCTAGTATTTATAGAGAATCCCAACCGAGTTTGGTTCCGCTTGGGGGCCGGGTTTGGACCCGAAAGCCCATGGGCCTGACGTGGCATAAGGCCCAGGGGGTTTAGGGCAGACGTGGCAATACCAGGAGCGGTATAGGGCTGATGTGGCAAAACCCTTGGTGGTATTTGGAGCTGACATGGCTGATCGTAGGTCTCCTGTGCTTCTGGGAGAATCGGAGGGCCTAGGCTGTGCCAGGTCATCCCCATGCTTCGCCAGAAAGGGGGGATGGCCCGTGGGGCTGTCACGGATCGGATGCCGAGGACCACTGAGGCTTGTCGGATACGAGGAGGCCAGTTCTGTGGGGGTGAACTTGAGGTTCGGCGCCGACCCTGCAATGGTTCGAAGGCGAACTAAATTGCTATATTTACCTTTCTTGAGTGAGAGTTGTATTGGGCCCAGGTTGGGCCCCCCAGGCCATTTTTACCCTACTACAATTATATTATTATTTTAAAAATTTTTAAAAATTTTTATTTTCTTAATTTTTTGAACAGAAGAGGGAGGGAGGGAGAGAGAGAGAAAAATAATTAAATAAATATAGGAGTTGTTTTGGGTGGGGATTTGAATTTGAGTTTTGGGGAAAAACTTTTTTGGCGCGGGGGGGGGGGGGGGGGGGGGGGGGAGGGGGGGGGGGAGATATATTTTGTAAGGTTAAATTTGAGCCTTTAATTTTTGGGGGATTGAAGGAGAGCCACTTGTAACCTTCCTTGTGTTTTATTATATAGATTAGCAACGTTGCACTTGTGCACGACCAATTTCTAGGCCTAATTATTATCACTAAATTTTCATCTTTTGTTTAATGAAGCAGTCAAATCGCTCCAACAAACACTTGAGAAACATAAAACTTAATTTCTAACGGAATACTGAAAAATGTCGACAAAAGATTTACTCAATGCACAATAATTTTGACATCATTTTTAAGTTGGGAAGTGTTGTAGATGAAGTTGAGAAAGATCTCATCATTGATAAGGATATGTACAAATTTTCAACTATAGACGAATTTAAAGGTACATCTTTTATTGTCTTTCAATGTAAAAAAATTATGTTACTCATTTTTATTATATATATCAAACTGGCTATTATTGATACATGATATCAAATACTAATTACAATGAACTACAGATCTTTGTTTAGCAGTAATTAATGCAGGCGATGTAGATAAGGTAGACTCAATATATGGTAATGAAGTAGAAAAGCGAAATCTTACAGTTGTATGAGGATCCATATTTTGATTCAATAAGAAAATGGATATATTTTTAGGATCTATATTGTACCCATTAAGCTGACGGATCTATTTTGGAGGATTCATACCCTCAATTTTGGTTTGAATGTGTTTATTTTACACATTAAAGTTTTTTTTTTTTTTGATAAAATAACAAATTTGAATTTGAATGAACTAATAGTTTTTAATTGATTTTTAAAAAAAAATTGTTTCTTTCATATTTTTTTACGTTTGTTTTCTGAAATATATATATTTTTTAGTCAAACAATATACAACTCTCTATTACCTTTAACAAAATATTTGTTTTTGTTGCCTTAGATACATCCGAACTAAAATTTAAGGTATCTTGCTTACTTTATGTGGAGAACTAGCGATCAATGAAGGAAAAGCTCTAAAAGAATTACCACTCAGCATGCCAACTACTATAATTACCTTTATAAACCTCAAACTTTGGATGAATTATATACAACAAAAATTAATAATGCTATTTATTACTGATTTTTTAAAACAGGATTATCTCTCACATCAACAAACAACACTACAATAGAGATAAATTTGAATGAACCATAATCAGATTAAATTCGAGAATGATATAATTTATTTTGTATATTTAATTCTTTAATTGTAGCCTTTTGGAGTATCATTTACCATAAATTTCTTTGTTTGTTTCAGGATAATTTATAACAAAATTTTAGTAAAAAGTAGTTTTTGGCAAATAAACAAAAGAAAAGTAATGAATGTGGAAGAAGTAAAGCTATCTGACATTCTCTATTATATATACGAGGATTATTCTTAGGTATTATAAATAATGAAAATAATTTTAAATATTTTGTTCAATTCTCCATATGTCTATAAATATTTTGATGATTTCAAATTTTATTTAATATTTTAAGGTAAAATACTGCTAGTACAAAGTTTTGATCAAAAGTGTTAAATACATTAAAAATCCATGGTACAATGCAAGTGTGTTTTGTCTATCGAACTTGTTAACTAGAATAGTTAAAATATTCAACATTCATGTGCACCAAGTCACGTGTACTTGGTGCACGGTAAATTTCAACTAGTATATATAAGTGATGCAATGAAAAACACTTTTAAATGGAAAATGAGAAACACTATTCGGATCTGACTCATCATCATGATTTCCATTGGATGGTAGATGCATACCCCTAGCTCGAGCGAGGGGGTATTTTAGTCAAGTCCCTAATAAAAATTACACACCCAGCAACCTTCTCTGTTCTCTTATTATTCTCCCTCCCTCTTTCATTCCTCCATTCTCAATTTCTCTCTCGTCCCCCTATCAATTCCCCAAATCTGAAACCTAGCCTTCAGAGCCTGTCGATCTCTTATCTTTCTTCGACTCCCTACCTCCGCCTTCTCCTCCCTCGACTCACCACCATCGAAACCCCTCCCGACAGATCTCTCTCTCGCTCCCCCCGAAACCCGACTTCCCAGCTCACCATCTCTCCAAAACTCTCCCGACGACCACCTTCGAAAACCCCACTCATCGCCATCTCCATCTCTAACTTGGATTGAGGTAAAATTTCAGTGTTAATTTTGTTGGAACTTTGTGAATCCAGTCTTTAGAACTTTGTGAATCCAATTTTGACAACGCCTCATATCAATAAGATTATACATATAAATAACTCGAGGTAATATCATGAATGAAAGGGTAGCCGGAGACATCTGAGTCTATTAAGCAACGGGAGGCCTGAGAACGTGATCCCGAGAAGTGTCGACGGCAGCTGGGGGCAGCCATTGTCACATCCCCTCCGGCAGATAGGGTTTCGATGAATCAGGGTGAAGGAGGGAGCTACGGTGAGAAGGATTTGGGGATTTCGATATGGAGAGAGGAGAGGGGCGTCGGGGGTTTGTGGATGTTGTCGGGATCGAGGGGCTTCGGGGGCTAGAGTTTCAGATTTGAGATAGAGGAAAGAGAGAGAAATGGAGAACGGAATGAGAGAGAGGGAGAGAGAAGAAGAGAAGAATGAAAAAAAGGGCGGGCTGTACATGGCTTCATTAGAGAATTGACCTAATTGCCCCCGCACGAGCGGGGGTATGCATCCACCGTCCGATGGAAATCATGATAGTGAGTCAGATCCGATGGTTTATAATAGTGCTTCTCATTTTACCATTTAAAAGTGTTTCTCATTGGTTCACTCCTTATATATATATATATATATATATATATATATATATATATATAGATATAGGGGTCGGTTCGGGTGAGAACCAACACTGGGGTGAGAACCTAAGGGCCTATCCCAACCACTCATCAAATCATTTTGTATGGCTGAGATTATGCAAGTACATAATAAGGTAATAGATCATACTGTACAGAATTTTTTTTGTGTGTGACGGTTAAGGAAAATTTGGTCAAACTGGAGAGAGAAATAATTTATTCCCATTTTTTGTGTGTGACGGTTAAGGAAAATTTAGTCAAACTGGAGAGAGAAATAATTTATTCCCGTAAAATATTGGAGAAGATTTTGTATCCCAAATTAATAGCAACTGCAGAATCATCACCAATTTGTTCCTTCACCAATTCGTTCACTATATAGCAACTGACTGTATTGTAAGTAGATACAACTAGTGCATATTTTAGCAGGAATATATATATCTATATAATAAAACACAAAGAAAGCTATCAAGTGGTTCTCCTTCAATCCTTCAAAAAAATTAAAGGCCCAGATCTAACCGCACAAAACATATTTTTCCCTCCAAAAGTTTCCCTCCAAAATTCAAATTCAAATTCCCCACCCAAAACAACTCCTATATTTATTTAATTTTTTTTTCTCTCTCTCTTTCCCTCCCTCCCTCTTCTATTCAAAAAATTAAGAAAAAAAAAAATTTTAAATTTTTTTTAAAAAAAATCAAAAAATTAAAAACTAAAAAAATTAAAAATTTAAAAACTTTAAAAATAGTTAAAAAAATCAAAAAAAATCATATAATATGTTTTTTGCTGGTTCCCCAAAAGTTTCTCATATAATATGTTTGCGACTTCAATTAATTTGCTCGACCTCCAAAACTATTTTATATGATCAAAAAAGGTGCACCGTTCCGAAGACGTGCCGTAGGCACGTGTCAACGGGCAAACCTAGTATATATATATTGTTTGTTTATCAATTTGCAAACTTATGTTGTACATGCTGTCAGTTTCCATATAGCAACTGAATGTTTTTTGAATAACAACTAACTGCATTGTACGTAGCAACAAAAATTTCATATTTAGCAACATTGTACGTAGCAACAAATGTTTTTCCATATAGCAACTGAATGTTTTTTGAATAGCAACTAACTGCATTGTACGTAGCAAAAAAAATTTCATATTTAGCAACATTGTACGTAGCAACAAATGTTGTTCATCCTGATGAAGATTGTGGTTCGGCTGAAAACAAAATAAAAAAGGCAATATATGTTGCCTAATAATCTGTGATCTTCATTCCTTTTAAATAAAATAAAAAATGCAATATATGTTGCCTAATAATCTGTGATCTTTCATTCCTTTTATTACGCGGTCCCCAGCGCTTAATTAAAGGGATTGACATCTTAATGCAAATATTAATTAATCTTATTGTTTAATTTTAAAAAATCTTGACCGTTAAGATTACGCAGATGAATGGCTGGGATAGGCCCTTAAGTTCTCACCCCAGGACATGGTTCTCACCAGAACCTTTCTATCTCTATATATATAGCCGATCCAGTGAGAACTCCTTGCAAAGCCATCCTATGGATGATCTGAACCGTTCACAATGACTAGCACCACTAAATTAGTCTTGGATGTGAAATCAAGTAATTTGAAATCTATTTGTCCATCCATTACAAAAATAACGATATTCGGCCCTACAATTTGCGACATTTTATTGCACAAGCAAACGAGTCTAAAATAACTTGATTTCACATCCTGACCAAAATGGTCATTCAAATAATGTCCCAAAATGGAGTTATTATTTGGTTCTAACCAATGAAGTTCTCACCAAATCATTATATATATATATATATATATAAAATTCGGATAGGTCCACTGTGAGAAAGAAGCATAGGGGGAGAAAAAAGATATTCAATGGAATTTTAAATACTAAGAAAATGCTCGAGGAGGGGAGAAAATGCAGTTTGGTGCCTATCTGTAAGAATAAATAATATATTCATAGTTCTACGAACTATCGTGAGATAAAACTTATGAGTCGATGAAACTCTAGAAGAGAGTATATGAGCAAAGATTGATAGGATATATTGGGATATCTATTATATGTTAGGTTGTTATGTAGGATATACTCAAGATTTTTGTCTTATATATAATATATATATATCGGGATATCCAATATAATTGAATATAATTAGGATTAGTGGTGTCAAAGATGCTTTGAATAAAGTGAAAAGTGGAAAGGTGGTGGTTGGACCCAATGCAATTTCTATTGAAGTTTGAAAATATTGAGGAGTAGGACCTAGAGTGATCAACTAGGCTTTGCAATAGAATTATAGAAACTAGAAAATTGACAGAAGAGTGGAGAAAAAGCATTTTGTTACCTATCTGTAAGTGTACTGATATTCAAAGTTGTACGACCTATTGTGCCATGAAACCTGTGGGCCATACGACGAAACTATTGGAGAGAGTAATCGAGTAAAGATTAAGAATGAAAAAGATAGTGTTGGAAAATCAATTTGGTTGTCAGGATATGCTATTTGAACTTGCAGAGAAAAAGAATCACTTGACCTTTTACGTAGACTCCAGTCAACCATATACATACGGACATTTCAGTATAAAATACCACTTCACTAACAAGTCAAATACAGTGGCGATTTGAATGAAATTAACAATTGTGCTTATTTTGATGCATTGGGAAGATACAGAATGAAAATTTTGGAATATTTTACATTGTTCATGATTTTGCTGAACAAGGTTCTAGATTAAGTTAATTTCTATAGCCAATGCAGTAGTTATAGTGTTATTTTAGAAATCCAATTTTCATTAATATCTGCTGCATTATGTTGATGCATTTAACTTTTTAGTATCATCATTAACAAAACACTGGTGTATAAATAATTACCTAGATTGGTTGCATCAAATTTTCCTCAAAAAATTATAATATTGGGTGCAATGGGTTGTTTTATTTTATTATTTCTGTATTCTAGATTGTAACTACAAACTATCATTGTTCAATTTGTTGCATTAAATTAGCATCTTATTTATAGACTTTATATTTAGTACTGTTTCCGAACTTTGTTATGATGGAAAGTGGAAACCTGTTTTTGTTCTATGCCTTATGTAGCTCTGTCATGATAGCATTACAATTTTCATGATGTGGTAATAGAAATTCAATGTTTATCAAGCTTTGACTGTCATAATGTTATTATTATAGCAAAACTCTCATGTAATATCACGTTGTATATTTCTGAGTTAGAGCACCCCCTCTTGCATTTTCGCCAACTTCCAAATACTTCATCTGGTTACTTTTAATGATTGTTGTGAATTTTTGTAAATGATATTATTACCCCTCTGTATGATTGTCACTAATGCTATAACCATTTTCCAGCATTTTGGGACTCAGTGACTTCCTGTAGAACACATGTTCGTTTGAAATTGCATAAAGCTTTTAGCCTTGGAAGACAGATATGAAACTCTCTGCTCTTCTTACTTCTGCTGGTATAAATATTGGCCTCTGTATCCTATTCTCGTCGTTGTATTCCATCTTGAGGAAACAACCAGCCTATATTAGTGTATATTTTGGGCGGAAGCTTGCTGAAGAGCGCACAAAGAACTATCGTCGCTCTTTCAGTTTTGAGAGGCTGGTTCCATCTGCTGGTTGGATAGTGAAGGCTTGGAGGTGTACTGAAGATGAGCTATTGTCAATCGCTGGTTTAGATGCTGTCATATTCCTTAGAATATTTGTTTTCAGGTAACTTCTTTTATTTTTAGATTACTGATAAATGCATATACATACCAAAAAAACAGAACAGAACAAAAGGAGGGTTTTAGTTTGTTGGGGGGGGGGCATTTGTTCATTTTACCCCCTCCACCAGTTAAGTTTTGAACTTTATGTTAAGGTGGAGCTGTGTAATGTCCTTTTTACCCCTTTCTATTATCTAATATTTTCTAGCCATTTTCTCTTATCCCCATTTGTTGTCCACTCTCACCCAATTCTCTCACCAACCCATAATCCAAATTCCGGTTCGGTAAACTCAACTGAGGATTGCTTTTAGAGATTTAATCATCTCCCAGAGTGTGATCTACTACATAGCGTCACAGTCAAGGTGTCCTCCCAGAACCATGTTTACTAATGTTGGAAACCTTTGCATGAATGGAGAATCATAAGTGTGTACTTAGAAGGAAAGAACAATTGATGAATTTCTATTGATCTTGAAATGTATCGAAACTTTTGGTTGTTGGCACTCAATGTAAATGGATGTTTCCACTTATTATTAACTTTAGAATGGGAAGAGAACATCTAAGGTTTTAATATCAGAGAAAAAAGGGTAGAAATGACATTACATAAATCAAACTTGCGAGAAATTTCAAAAATTAACAGCAGAGGGGTTAGAAATTACGGTAGGGTTTTTCTTGATTTAAATGGGAAACATAAAGGGGTTTCTTGGTTTTTCCCCCACACACATACTCACACACAAAACACAATTTTAGTCTTTAGGTAGTTTCAATATTCTATTGAATTCATCAGAAGTTATTTATATTGAGCTGGTCTGCTTTGAGGGATATCCAAAATGTCAATACTTACTTAAAATTGGATGATCGACTGTCTGATTTGAAGATTCATACAATTGGATGTACCTGCATCATGTAAACTACCTAGGAACGAAAATGTGGAACTTTTTGATAAGTTATTTCCGTCCCACTAGGTCATCATAAAATCAGCGCTTTACAGATAAGCCAAAATTTATATAATTTGTAGTCATTTGGTGGAAGGGAAATACTAGTCAAAAACTTTTAAATTTTTATATCCAAGTAGTTTATACAGTAATCACATCTGACGGTTGGACTTTCAGTTTAGATGTTAATTATCCAGTTTCAAGTGAAAGTATCAGTACTAGTTTGGGCACTTCTGAAGGTAGCCCAACTCATCTCTTTGTCTCAATCATTCTGATTGGATCCTTTAGAATTCCCATCACCACCATCATTATCCTCGTAAGTCCACCACAACCTCCACCATCCAACCAAGCCTCAATCAATTATTTCTGCAAACCCTCTCGAAACCCCTTCTCTTTCCCAATCCAAATGTCCCTCGTTGCCATCACTACCACCGTCCATTGGTATGATCCCAACCTACCACCCCTTCCCTCTTTCTGATTGCATGAGCCTATCCTTCTTTTCCCAAATCCTTGGCCAAGACCACCGCTTCCACATACTCCTCTCCTCTAACCACCTCCACTTATTCATCTTCTTGGACTCACCCTGCTCCGGAAGCCTCGTTCGCCAATTCCTTCTCTCATTTCCCCCCTTCCTCCCATCCTCACAAATTCCCTTCCATCACCAATTCTCTCTCCTATGTTCGCTCTGCCATTATTAACATCCGCCCACCACCGCTGGTGCCTTGTTGTGCACTTGTGCTCAACCCTAACCCTAATAGGGAAAGCGATATATTGAGTGGAGGGGGGGGGGGGGGTTATGTTTTTTTCTGAACTAAGGGTAAGTTATTTCACATGTCTTGGGGTGGGATTACCTTTGTTAAGTTTGTGAAATGTAACAGAAGGGTAACTCTTCTAAACGGTCGGGTCCACATTGTTAGGGTTAAATGTTAAGTTACACGTTTTGGAAGGAAAAATGTGATAGGGGCATATTTGTTAAGGGTGCACGTGTTGAAAAGCCTGCAACAGTATTGAGTTTCTGTATGTGGTCAATCTCATATTGTGTTAAATTAAGTCCTTTATTACATTGTAGGAAAAAAAAGAATAATACTGAAGTCTGTCAATTAATCGTATAAAAACAATATCATACTGCAATATTTTTAAGAAGTACAATGAATTATTTAAATAGACCTAATTAACTTTTCAAATATATCTAAAATTTTGCATTTATTATGTAAAATTTTCATAATGTTATAAAACAGTATTAGATTCAACCGAGACAAGAAAATCTGATTCTCGAGTACAATAACGCCAGGTTCTCCATATAGCTGATACTGATGAAAATTTTGCCAGGTTAATACCAATCCTGAAACTGGGATTTTAAACATTGTTTAAAACATTGTAATGTGCTTTTGATGATTTTTTATATTTTGCTAGGACAATGTGCTTTTGATAGAATAATACATCATAATGCTTGTTAGAGTAGCAGTAATTTTCTTTCATTTGGGAGTTTAATACCTTAGTTTTTTTGTTTCTCAGTAAGCAAGCAGATTTATCTCTTGAGAGTCTGAGGCTTTGGATGACTCTAGATTCTCTGAGAACATGGTCACTTCATCTAGATAACTAACAACATTAGCAGCATACAAGTGAAAGGGTGTAAGGTCCATTTTGAAAGCTCTAAGGTAGGAGCACAAAAAAGTAATTGAGTAAACATCTGTTTGAAGCACCTTGAATGACCAATTATACTTTCTCTCTTTTTCTATTTGAATAAGGCAGTAAGTGTCCAAGTCCCTAATCACTCTGTTATGCACCGCAGTCATATTAATAAGATGTCCTTTTCGTTCTTTCTTTCCTTTTTTAGGGTTTTGTTTTTGGTGTTCAAGTGACACTATGGTTTTAAACTCGGTAGTGGGATTGGGTATGAGCCGCTTATTTATCGGTAGTATGAGACATGTTAAAGTACTTGGAAAATCCTAAATGACACGACTTTTGTGTCTTGGTATTGGCTGATCTTTTGAATCTTTATAAGAGTGCATTTAAACCTTTATCTTTTTGTTAAATTTACACTATGTATTGACTAATTTTTGCTTTTTTGCTGGATTTATTTTTGTCTGCAGTATTCGCATATTTTCCATAGCTGCTGTGGTGTGCCTATTTGGGGTACTTCCTGTGAATTACTTTGGACATGGAATGAAGCACTATATCCCTCAAGAATCATTAAATGTATTCACCATTGAAAATGTCCAAGAAGGATCTCGGTGGTAAGCCTCAAAAGATCATGATTGTTGATTTCTTTTTAATATTTATGTTATATATATATATATATATATATATATATATATAGTCTAGGGCCAGTTAGGTGTATGCAAGCTCAAATCCTCCCCAGTGAAAATTATAATTCAAGCACCAAATCCTAAAAACCAACTGTACATGTGATCTATCATATTTAAGTATCATATAACCAAAAATTCATGTGATATGAACTTTTCTAACTTATGGATCAAAGCATATAAAATAAACTACTAAAAATAGCATTTTGAACAAAACCACAGTTTCTGAGCCATAAATAAAAAAGTTTATATCATTGATTTTTATCTAAACAGTTTGAAACCCTTCCGTGCCATATTTTATTGGATTTAGAATATTTTAAACCATAGATATAAACTAGTTGCTCTTAAAAGATCCAAATGATGCAGAAGAAATAAAGTTTAAAATTGTTCAGTTTTTGGTTTGTAGGGTATTTAGATTTGTCATATTTATACTATTCTAGCAGTTGCCCTTGAATCATAATTTATCCACTTGGAATGATCTGAGCTCAATTCCTTTCATGGAGAACCTAGCCAATCTCTCCTTTCGTGAAGAACCGAGCCAATCTCTCTCTCTCTCTCTCTCTGTGTGTGTGTGAGTGTGTGTAAATATATGAATTCTAAGATCATGCTAAACTGAACACTTGCATTTTAAGATGCTTTTAAATCCTTAGATTGTGGTTGTAAGATGAACTTGGGAATCAGTTTAAGACTATTTGTTTCTCGATTTTTTTTAATTCCATCTTGGTGTCCTAGAATTGTGATTCTTGGCACTACTGACCGAAGTTTGTTCATCTTTATTGCAGGCTATGGGTTCACTGCCTAGCATTATATATTTTATCTCTCTCAGCTTGTACTCTTCTTTATTTTGTAAGAATTTCTCTCTTATTTCTCGATTCCCAAAGGCATGTTTTTCTTTTTCAAACTAAAACTTCTGAAATATATTTTTGATATCTGTTTATTGTTTGGTTTTAGGAATATAAGAACATTTCGAGAATGCGGCTTGCTCATATAACTACTTCACCTCCAAATCCCCGGCATTTTTCAGTTCTTGTTCGCGCCATTCCAAGGGATGAAGATGAGCCATTTGACACAACAATTGTGAATTTCTTTACAAACTATCATGGATCGAGCTATTTAGCCCATCAGATGGTTTATAGATCCGGAACAGTTCACAAAATGCTGGTATATAATTTTATATATTGCCCTAATATGTATTGTATACCCTTTTTATTTTTTGAAATAGACATTTTTTCAATTAGCTATGATATACTGTAGTTGATGTTGAGCAACACGCTTTTGATCAAATTCCATGCTAATATAATCTATCTCGGGTTTATGTGGTTGACTCCTCCCTCCGGGCCAGCTTGCTACCAGTGAATGCTTTCTATCATCTTGATATGCTTTTTCAAAAACTCCCTCTGATAGATACCTTTTCTTTGACATTTTTCTTCTCCCTTCATTTAGGTAACTTGTCTTGACGAACTATGAGTTAAAATGTGTTATTATCTCCTATTTTCATGGTTTGACTTCACAGCAAATGCTAAGGTAGTGTTCTTTTTCTCCTCTTATAAGCGATTTACCTCTTGTAAGAGGTGGTCCACCTCTTACAAGAGTTTTTTTAGCGTTCTTTTTTTACCTCTTGCTTATAAGCCTAAATGGCTTCTAGTGGCCTCTTTCAAAATCTTATAAGCCTTCTATCACTTAAAATGTTAATATTACCCCAAAGTCTATATTATAATTGTTACCAATTTCAATCTCAAATTTCCGCATTCTCTTGTACAGGGTAAGACCTCTATGAATCTTCTTTGGCACAGAGTAATTTTATGCAGTTTGTTAAAATTATTAGTGCTTGCAACATTTATCGATAGAACAACGAGTTCGGTGCTCAACTCATCGATGTCAATTGTTCTGACTTCGTAAGATCCATAAAATCGTCTTCTAGCTACACGGTTGTAGTAGGCAGGGTTGATGTTTGCTGGTATTAATCCTGTAGGAAAATATTGCCAGTCAACATCACGCAGTGCAAGCTTTGGAGTACAGGGTACTCGGAAGATATAAGCGAGAGTTACATCTTCATTGTTGAAGTTCCCTTCCTTGTGAAACCATGCACAAACTTTGTTGTCGTTGTGCCAGTCAAACAACCAACATGGTTGACCTGGAGTGTCATTAGAAAGTTTTGTGATCTTGCAAACTTTTGTGTCTTTCATAATCTGGAGAAGGCCATAGAACAGGGCTTCGTCATTAACAAAATTGTCTATTCCAAAAGGATTTGGTAAATTAACATTAATATCGTCAGAAATAACAAGAAGGTAAAATTTGTCTTCCTGTGTGAGCTTGATATGGGTGGGATGGATAGAAGTGGTAACCAAAGTAAGATATTAATCATACTCAAAGTAAGATATTAATCATACTCAGTGCAACATTTACATTAGTTCTTTGGCACAGAGTAAATTTCCTTTTATTTTTTTAAAGTTTTGTTTTCCTGTGTTTCTACTTTTCTATCTCGGTTTCGGAATTATAATTGATGATTTATACTGATTTGTGAATTTAACTTGCCATTAAACTAGTTTATATATTAGTAATTTGAACTTATCTTTTCTTGTCCTTCATCTCACTATTTTTATACTTTGGGGTAATATATGCTCTTGTAAGAGGTGAAAAAAGAACAGAAATCTCTTATAAGAGGTTCTTATAAGAGGTTATTTTTATATAAAAAGAACACCTCAAAAAGAGGCTCTTACAAGCGGCTCTTATTGTAAATCTCTTATAAGAGGTAACCTCTTATAAGAGGCAAAAAAAAGAACAGTACCTAACACTTGGAGAAGTCAACACTACATTCATAGATTTCAATGCTACTGGATGGCTAGAGAAGTGTTATAACTTACATCTACTTTGTTGGTTCAATGGGAAGTCTCTACTCCCAACTGTTTCATAATTCATATTCAGCTTCTTGAACGCATCTAGATCAGATGGATTCTAGTAGAGCGTTGTCATCATCAGAAGAAATGAAAATTTGTAAAAGCACCTTGAATTCTTTTAGGATCGATGTTACTGTTTAAATATAATTTTGTTTAAATACTATATATGATTCCCTGTAATTATGGGATATCACTAGCATCATGGATATTAGTAATTATCTCCTAGGATCAAGGAAAATAGGTAAAAATAAAAGTTTCTTAATCTGAAATTATTGCTCATTCTGTCAAGATACAGAATATTTAATCTGGAAAGCTTGTCGAGTCTGTCCAACAACATCATTATCAACTTCCGAGTAAGCTTTTCCTGCGACTCTGGAACATGACGGAAATTGAGAAAGATCTACAAAATAATAAGAGAATGGGTTTTATTTGAGCTAAGCAGAGAAAAGTTACATGTTGCTAACCCAAATAATTAGGTAGTGTTTTCTTTTTGTTGCCAGTGTGACTCTTTTTTTAATTACAAGTATCTGTCTTATATACCATTTTGCTTTTATTTAATTTTGTTCTTACTAATATTTTTTTTATATATTTACACCAATTTTACAGTCTAATGCTGCCAAGGTATATAAGAAGTTAATTCGAAATAAGGGTATTGCCTATTTGAAACGTCAACATAGTGTCTACAGATGTGGTCTCTGTGGTGGTAACTCTCATTCTTTTCATCTGTACTATAATGAATTTGAGCTTGGTTCAAGGAAGACTGAAATTGACAATTCTAGTTCTGGTAAAGTAAAGGTAGTTTCTTTTTCACACCTTACTGAAGGCCTCTCTTTTGTGTTCTTATGATTTTCAATTCTCTTGATTCTAGACATTTCATTTTGTGTTTTTCTGCCAGCTAATTGTGAAATATGTAGATGTAGAATTGAGATGATTTTTAGAACACAAACAAATCAAAATTTGTAAATTATGTGTTGCTGTTACAATCTCAACAAATTTTTTTGAAAGAAAAGCGACCCCTGGTCAGTGTTTCCATTAATGATAATTAACGAAACAAAGAGTATTAAATATTATAAACTTAGTCCACATCCCACCTAATACATCAAACTGATATGAAGACAAAAACAAAAAATATACATGAAAATATGCATATATGACTCAAAGACGGCATGAAATTCCAGCAAATTTTCGCCCTAGTCATCCTGAAATGGAGTACATGCAACCGCTTCTGCTTCCTTTACTGTTCCGCGTCATCCATGCAAAGCCTCTTCCTCGCGCCTGCTTGACATGCCCATGCATTAATAAAGGTTAAGATTTTATGCAACATCAAATGAAATTTATAGTTAACTTGCGAAAGCACGACTCATTCCTATCCAGCCATAAGGATCACATAACAGCCGCAACTGTAATATCCCACACAATCCTGTATTCTTTCCAAATCAATCTCACTCTCCATCCTCACCCCCCTAAACATCCTCGATATTGTTAGGAATCTCACTAGTGTTGAAACCTAGACTCATAACTTCTCATGCAAGTCTCACTTTAGGACAGTAAAAGAAGATATGGTTTACATCTTCTTCCGTTATAGAGAATGTAGGGCATTTCGTATCGATCATAATTTTGCGTTTCCTAATGTTCATCTTGGAAAGGATGGCGTCGTTCCTAACCAACCATAGGAAGGCTCTAATCTTGTTTGGTACCTTGGATTTCCAGATTGTGTTTGTATATGAATCTCTCAACCCATGAGTATTCATTCGATGATACAACGATCTAACTGAGAATGTGTTGTTCGTTTCTAGCCTCCATTCCCTTATGTCTTCCACTCCAGTTCGTTGTCCATCCATGTCTTCTACCATACTATATAGTCATTGTAGCTGACTCTGGTTCTCGGCAGATAGACTTCCTAGAAACTGAATATTTAGTTTATCATACCTCCACACATCCTTGACCAATGCATCCACTTTTAACACCTCCTTAGCTAGTTGTGGGAAGAGTGCTTGCAATGAATTATCCCCGCATCATTTGTCCTTCCAGAAGTTAATATCTTTTTCGGTCCCTAATCTGCATCTGGTATTATTATGGAACAACTCTCCCACCTTGGCTATATCCCTCCATAAGCAAGATGCCTTCCCATGAGTACTACATCCCCCTATATCTATATTTTTTCCGTCTCCGATAAAGCGCGAAAGATTTACACCACCACGATTTCCGTTGATTTTTCATTTTCCACCACCATTTGGAAAGTAGCGCTTTATTCATTTCTCTGAGATTAATTATTCCCAGACCCCCGAATTCCTTCTTCTTACACTCCTTACCCCATCTCACTAGATGAAACCCTTTGCTATCTTCGTGTGCCCCTTTCTAGAGGAATCGTCTCTTGCTTGTGTCTATTTTTTGGATCACCCAAATTGGTAAATTCATACATAGACATTAAATATGTAGGTAGGCTGCTCAGAACCGAATAAATATGTTGGTAGGATTGCTAACTTATCGCTCAGTGCCACCACACAACTATTGTGTAAGTTAACAGACAAGCCCAACCATAGTTCAAAGCATCTTACTAGCATGCTAATCGCAATTATTCCTCCACTTGGGCCACACCGATCAATAATGTGTCATCCGCGTATTGTAGAATAGTCATATGTGGTAATCCCTCTCACCGTTACTCCTTTGATTATTTCTACTTCTCTGGCTCTCATTATTTCTGTGAGTCCTGCGATCATGGTAAAAATCAGCGGTGATAAACGATCTCGGCCACATCTAATTTCCTTACCAGCTTCTCTGTTTATTTGATCAATTGATTTTCCACCTCTAATACACTTCCTCATCCACATTCTCTATCTTTCCCCAAATCCTCTGAGTTGCAGTACCCCCTTGATACATTCCCATTCGACCGTATCATATACTTTTTCAAAGTTTACTTTAAGCATAAATCCATCAACTTTGTCCTTGTTTCCTTTAAACGTCATTTTATAAGTAGATGCGATGCTATCCATGATTTCTATACTTTGTAGAAAACCACTTTGTGATTCCTCTCTACTTAGTAGAAAACCACTTTGTGATTCCTGGATGATATCTGTCAAATACGGGGACAGTCTACTGGCCAGTACTTTAGTAATTATTTTGAAGCTTCCATTGAGGAGACTAAAAGGTTTGAGGTCCGACACCCTCATCACTTACACTTTCTTCGGTATTAGTAACATTTGCCTATCCACTTGTGCCACCCCCTGGTATAGTTCCTAGAATATCTGGATGGGATCTTTTTAATAGTCAAGTACAGTTTGTAAAAGAATATCGGAAATTCGTCAGGTCCCGGACCTTGTCTTGACCTAGATTATTAATTGCTTCTAGAATCTCTTCCTCCGAGAATATCTCCTCCAACCCCTCACTATCCTCAATTCTTGTTTCGTTCCACATCTGAGGATTTAGTTCGCATATGTGGGCTCTTTTCTTACCCAATAAATCTCTGAATGTTGAATCAATTTCGTGTTTGATTTGTTCGCTCTCCTAAGTCCAATTTTCCCCTTCAAACAATCCCGCGATGTGGCTGTCGCGTTTTCTACCACTTGCCACCTTATGAAAAAAGGCGGTATTAGAGTCCCCCTCCTTCAGCCATTCCACTATTGATCTCTGTCTCCAATAGCACTCCTCCATCTCACCTACTTGATGAAGCTTCTTTCTACAGGCGACCAGTTCCTTATATTCCGTGTCATGAAAATTTCTCTCCACTATTTCTAGTTCTTGTGCTCGCTTCCCTAGGGACTCTTGTGATTCTTTTTAGTTTTCCAAATTCTTGCTTAGACCATGTTTTTAGCTGTTTGCGTAGATGCCTTATCTTACCGTTCCATTTGGATACTGCGTCATCCGTGACTATCGGTGCTGACCATGTATCTTCAATTGTCCTTTTAATCTTCACTTGTCGTCATTAAGGATCCATGCCTTCTCAAACTGAACTGACTCCGTTTTATTCTTCTATCATTCATGCACTCCAGAAACAGTGGCGTATGGTCTGATGTGTATATGTTAATGGTTATTACCTTTGCCAATGGAAAGCTATGTTCCCAATCAGTAGACACTAGAATTCTATCTAATTTTGCTATTGTCGGGTTTTGTTGCATATTCGTCCAAGTAAATATTCTCTCTTCCGCCTCAAGTTCAATGAGTTCCACCTCGTCAATAGTTAGATTGAATTCATTTCTATCGTTCTCGCCAGCGCCTCTTCCTCTATGCTCACTCTGTAGTCTAGTAATGTTAAAATCCCCTCCCACCACCCACGATCCGTCCCATCTGGTGCGAATCATTTTTCGCTCTACCCAAAAACCCTATCTTAGTCTCGAGTTGTATGGACCGTACACCGTTGAGACCATGTGTACCTAGCCGTCGTTCTTACGTCGCACTATAATCGTCACCAAGTGATTCTCAATATATTCGTCGATAATCACGAATAGGTTAGTGTTAACACCAAGTGCAATTCCTCCCGACAAACCAATGACCGATTTGTAATACCAATGAAAATCCTTAAGCGTTCTTAAGCACTCAAAAATCTTTATTTAATGGATTTACGATCCTAGTTTCTTGTAATGCACAAAAGTTGACTTCTTCTTTGCGATGGTGTCACTAACCAGCCTACCTTTAATTCTCGACTGCATAACATTCCAAAATATGTAATTAAAAGAAACCTCTATTCTTCTAAAACTCACTAATGGGATTCGATAGACATAGTCTATAAGTCTCTCCTCTAATCGCATTAACCCTCTCTACTTGCTCTTCGCTAGTGGATCCCATGGCTAACCCAAACACTCGCATAATAAAGTAGCATGTTATCAGAAATAAAATTCAGAATTGAATCATTATCTAAACACATACCTTTACAAGTGGATGTTGGCTCCTCCGATTTTGCCACCGATTTGATAAGATCCCCCTCGCTTGGGCGGTTCGAGCCCCATTTATCTATTTGCCTCTTGCTCTTTCTCTTTGCTTCCTCCCCGTACCTCGATTCACTTCCCACGTTTGACTATTGATTGTCTTCCTTTATATCCCCCCCCCCAAAGAACCTCACTTGCCTTTCCCACTTTTCATTCTCGCTACTCGACTCGTGTAACTCTTCTTCAACTCCTTTTTAGTGCTCCAATCATGTTGTCGTCTGCATGTGTTACATCGATCTCTCCTTCTTCCTCTTCGTTGTTTTCCTCCTCGCTTCTCTCTTGAAGCCCCCTACCGTGTCTCCCATCTGTTCCCTATCCAAGATCCTTCCGAACTCATCTTCTTCTCCATTGGCCTTATTTTCTCCATATTCCTTTGGATTAATATTCCCCTATTAATTGTGTAAGATCCACAGGCTTGTTTATTTGGCCCACATCTAATTCACTTTGTTGATTAAATCCACCATTTACTGCTGTGTTAAGCCCACAAAAAGTTTGGCTTGGCCCAAGCAGCTTCATCTGTTTCAAAACCGCGAAAACCGCCGTTTTAATGGCCTCCTCAAATTCTGTCTTCGAAAGTGTCATCTCTGTCTGCGCTCGAGTGGGCCCTCCTGTCGCACTTAGCTTTCCCCCTACCTTCTCTTCACTGTCCCTTTCTTGAGCAGTACCTCATACTGTCCTACTGTGTTGTCCCTTCCCATCTGCAACGCCGAACCCCTCAACACCACATGGCCCCTCAATTGTCACCACCATCCTGCTTTCCATGCCTGTCACCCTCACCTGACAACTGTCCCATACCGTTCCCCTTTGTATGCTTGTCCATGTTTTGAACGGTTTAGATTTGCTGCATCTTGATCCAACGGTTCTTTCTCCACAACCTGAAATCTCATTTTCTCCATTGGACGATTGTGATTCTTTTTTATCTGATCTGATGGCAGCTGGTCATCTTCTACCTCTGGCTGTGTTTTGTAGCGGGAATCAGAGAGCGTTTCTGATGGCCTCGGCAATCCCCAAAACGACTCTTTTCTTTCCACTATCACCTTCACCTCATGACATTCCCCTTCGAATATCGCTTGAATAACCAACGAGATGAAGTTCTCAGTCCCAATTTGAATGCGACCTTATTCTCTTCTGGTTTGCAGGCGAGTGTTCCTATCAATGGCTAGCACGAACCTGAATCCATTCACCAAAATTTGGAATCCTAACCTCACCCAACAATGGAATGCCAGGTTGAATAATTGGATCCACACCATCGGGAGTTGGTTGATCTTCAAAGCTCCATTACTTCGCGACCATCTACTAAAAGACACATAGAAATCGCCTTCTATTCCTCCCAAGAGTCAAAACCTCCTTCACTCTATCCTTTGTTTTGCAGTGGACCATAAAAATATCTTTAATTTTTTGCACATCCCATTCCCAGTTATTACACGCCATTGTGTTAACGAATAGTAGTTCTATGATCGCGACAATGGTGGGGTTTCCCGTATGAATCTTGATCAGAACACACTGTTTGATCGGTTCTCGAGCTCTTCCATGATCGGCGTCGGCGTAATAATAGCCTCGATAACTTGTGCCCACCGTCACTACTTTCCTTTGTTTTAGTTGTCTATGTTTTATTCTCTACGAGTTTGATGGGTTCCGCTGCTTGCTGCGTCCTCGATTGCGAACTTGTGGCCTTGTTTCTTGGACACGCCGTTGAAATGTGGTCGTGTTTCTTACACACGTAGCAAAACCAATCGTTGACGTACTCGTGGATTGTATGCCCTCTCCCCGCGCACTTATGACACCGAGCTGAGCTAACTTGGTTGTCGTAGAGGATGAGCTCATCCTTTCCTCACGAGCTTTCCTCACGAGCTTTCTTGGATTTGTATTACACCCATTCTCCTTCCTCATCTATTTCCTTCTTGTTAACCTCCCTCTCTGGCGAACTCCTATACATCCGTTGGCTATCTCTGCCATCATCTTCTCGTCGCCTCATCGTAGCTTCAACGTAGCTCTTTCTATATTGGAACTCACATCTTTTCACCTCCGGTGCCCAGAGTCTCTTGGGGAGTTTTGTCTCCCCAGGGCTTCTATCCCGGTGTGTCCTCTCTTCGATAGACCTTTATGGTCTATGTGAACTTCTCTTGAGTTAGGTTGTCTTCTTCCTCTCGGAGCTTTGCCAGCGCTGGTACCGTACTCGCATCTTCCCTCGAGTCACCTGACGTTGTCATCGTCCCTTCCTTGTTTGGTCATCGTGCCTTTGTGATGTTGGCTATTTGAGTGGTTTCCTCTCTGAATCCATCAATGGTTTCCTCTCTCCATTCTCTCCATTCTCTCGTCTCCTTTCTTCTGTTCCTGCTTACAATCTCAACAATTGTCAAAACAGTTCTGCAACGATTTATCTAAATGTTATTGAATTATTGAATTGGAATCTGTGGCAAACAATTGTGATCTTATTTTCTTCTCCTTTTCACATTTATGATGTAGTGAAGGAATTAAATGATTCTGTAATTTGTTTTCTCTGTTTTTCTTTCTTTCTGTTTACATGTGTTGGTGACATGCCATGTTCTTCCCTTGAACTTCTTCTGTGTCGAATGACCTATTTATAGAAGTTGCTAACTGATAATAATCATACTGGTATGCAGATAGCTAGGAAATTTCATTTATAATCAAATTCATCGAACAAAGTGAAAGAGTGGATCTAGTGGTTTCAACTGCCACTTGGGACTCAATTCTCATGGTTGGTAAAGAAAATCCCATATGGCAATGAGATCCTCAAATTTTCTTTCATGTCTAAAATTTTATCTAAAATTTATCTAATATCGGAAATCCTATACTCATTAGTTTGTACATGTTTTCTGCAGTTACTAAGAATGAAATTGTAATGCAATGTACTAGTTCATCCTTAACTAGATTGAAAATTATCCATCACCCCCGAACAATATCGAGAATCCTGTTGCTATTTGGAATGTTCTATTGGTGGAGGGGTGGGTGATACCGGTTCTCCAGTTCTAAATCCTATATCATTGTGGATGATATTCAGCTCTATATAAGTGGGGATTTGAGATGTATCGGGTAGTGAAATATCGCTTCATATTCATTAATATTGCTAATACGTTTTTTGGTCACAGGTTTCGGTTTATCTATACCAAACACGAAATTAACCCAATACCTTTATTATAAGAGCAAATAGGGCATGGAAATCCTAATGTTTACACCGTTAGAAAGGTAAAACCTTATATTTTAAGAGCAAATAGGGCATGGAAATCCTAATGTTTACACCGTTAGAAAGGTAAAACCTTATATTTTTCTGCTTCCGTTTCCTCTATAATACTTGAATATCTTTCCTTAAGTATTATTGCAAGTGATTTCATGTAGGAATCATATATATCTTGGTTGTAAATAGTATTTGTTTCAATTAGCTCGTTTATATTTGTGGTCATTAATGTTCATATAGATTTCTACACTGTATCTAGGTTATAGTATTTATCTGATATGGAAACCGAATATTATTTAAGTATCCCTGCTAGCCTTTTTTTTGGGAACATGGCTGTAACCATACACCCACACATACTTTTTTCTCATAAAGGGAAATAATGCTAGCGGTATTCGATATCTCAAACTCTGGCACACTAGCAAGCATGCTGACCACTATTCGAGTTGAAAATTTTGTCATATGAATTGATCATGGTATCTGATATCTAAATGCTGATTATTATTGCTGCATAGGAAAATATCGAGAGTTTTACACCAAGAGATGCTTGCTAAAAGTACCAATATCACCCTTTTTGTGTTTCTACAATGCGGGGAAGGACAAATCCTACAAATTAGAAATGACACCAAAATAGAAACTAGAAACTGATTTCATTACTTTTTCTTTAGTAAAACACGAGTCAATGGTGTTTATGCAGTGGAGGGTATATGGAGAACTTTCATGATCATAGTCTAAAAGATGGCTTGGAGATGGACAAAATTGAAAAGGTTCGTTGGTTACAATGGAATATGAAATAATGGTACTTAATATGTCTGGAAGGGTGAGTTGATATTTGATAAACCATAAGCAAACTGACAGTAAAACAAAGTGGATGGTAGTGTAAACAAAAAATTTTGAAGGATCGGTGCGAGTACTTGTTTTTAGTTGTATTTCTAGCACATGTGGAATCTCCAAATATTAGTTGATAGGTTTCATCAACTCACTAACTTATTTTAAAAATCAAGGCATCAAGTTATTTCAATGCATCCTAGAAAATCAACTAACACTGGGATGAATTAGAAGAATGTGAGATTCTCTTGGTAATACTCACGTGTTTGAGGGGGCAAACAAACTCATTTTCCTCTACATTTTGTTTCTAAGAAGCATGTTTGATTTGCAAGATTTGAAGTGTTAGCTTGGTAAAACGAAGGTTGATAAGCACAGTATATAGTAAAAAAAATGGAATCATCCTTTTCTTGTCTAAAAAAAATGGAATCATCTTTTCCTTGTCTACTACCACATTATTATATGAGATTTCATTCTTCTACAATGAGATGTAAATTTCCATATACTACAATTTTGTCTAACTAGTCATGCTCATATAGCAGGAACCTTCAGCTGCTTTTGTCTTTTTCAAGACACGGTATGCTGCTCTAGTTGCCTCACAAATTCGTCAGTGCTCAAATCCTATGATGTGGGTCATTGACTTGGCTCCAGAACCATATGATGTGTTCTGGTCAAACCTATGGATACCATATAAACAACTTTGGTTTCGCCGCATTGCTGTCCTCATCGCTAGCATTGTTTACGTGATTGTGTTTCTTGCTCCGGTCACTTTTGTTCAAGGACTATCAAAACTGGATCAATTGCAGCTCAAACTTCCATTTTTAAAAGGTATATTGCAGAAGTAAGTACTCTTCATATTTGTGTAGTAATTGGCATTATTGATTTCAGATAAGTTTTGCTTAATTATGTCTTATTTATTTCTGGTTATTATTTTGGGTCAATTGACCTAGGCCCTGGTTTTCTATTTGTTTTTTTTCACTTTTTAAACCCCGCTGTAAATCCCTCATAGTGAAAACACTAACCCAACTGGCCTTGAGGGCCTGGTTTTCTATTGGTTTTTTTCACTTTTTCCAATGTCCTCTCTTCAATCTAACTATAGGCTATCTCAAACTCTTAAGTATCCACTTAAACATGTAATTCAATAAATTTGTATGATTTTTTAGTTTTTATTACATGTATTTGTATGTAATTTGATTATTGTAAAAACTTATTTCAAGTTGAAATGAATACTATTTAAAATTTTGTTTCATTCTTAAATATGTTCTACATTTATCTATTTTTTTTTGAGCTAATCCCAAAAATAAAAAAAATAAAAAAATACCAGGCGAACCCGGCCCGGCCCGGCCTGGGTTAGACCCGTAAGTCGTAGGTTGGTTCGGGTTTAGATTTTGGAACTCAAACCTGGTCCGGACCGGCCTGGGTTTCGAGTCTTTTGACCTAACCCGGCCCGGGCCCGCCCCTTACCCGGGCAAACCCACCGGGTTGGGGCCCAGCCTGAAAGCCAACCCTAGGTATGTTCAATCTAGTTTTGTTGTTGGTCCCTTCTTGCTGTCACCGAGAACCGGGAGCATGTCATTGAATACTTTCAATTTTTGAAACTATGTTCTTTGCTATGTTCGAGATATTGTATCCTTCTCTCTATTTCCACTATTACATTTGAAGCTTTATTAGTGGAACTATTTCAAAATTTTAAGTTACTGTATAATCGTGTGCAGGAACATCGTAATCCAGCTTGTGACGGGCTACCTCCCCAGTGTCATTTTAATTGTAGCCCTTTATACTGCACCACCAATGATGATGCTATTTTCTTCCTTAGAAGGACCAATCTCCCATAGTGGGAGGAAGACAAGTGCATGTCTCAAAGTATTGTACTTCACCATCTGGAACATATTCTTTGTTAACGTTTTCTCTGGATCTGTCATTCAAAATGTAATTTCAAGCCCAAGGGATATTCCTACACAGCTTGCTAAAGCTATACCAGAGCAGGTGGTTAATCTTTTAATATCTTGGAAGCATGTTGATGTATTGCCACTCGGTGTTTATTATCTTAATTGTTGTCATTTTTTATAAATTCACAGCCATCTGGGCTACATATCTATCAGATTTCCTTATGTCTACTGTTAGCTTTGAGCCTGACATAAACTACGAGTAGCTATGATCTGAGTATACATACCCCATACCCCATACCCCATACCCCAAAATGGTTCATAATATTTATTTTCTAAAAGCTTCACTGTTTCATTGATGCAGTCAACCTTTTTCATACCTTATGTTCTGACATCAGGGTGGACAAGTTTATTTGCTGAACTGTTGCAGATATTTCCATTTCTAATAAACTCCATTAAGAAAATTCTGTGCGGGAGTGAGGATGACCCGAATGCTGTCCAGTCCTTCCCATACCACACAGAAGTTCCTCGAGTTCTCCTTTTTGGCCTGCTTGGTTTCACATGTTCAATATTTGCTCCTTTAATAATTCCGTTCTTGCTGGTCTACTTTTTCCTTGGTTACCTGGTGTACCGCAATCAGGTGAGCAAATTTGCTGTCTTTTAAGTAACACCATGATGATAATGACGTATATATGTTAAATATTTTTTTGGAATGTTTGTTCTGCATATTTTGTTGAAGATGGGTACTGTCAGCAGCAAATCTCAGAATGTTATAATATTAGCTACGCTATTTAAAAAGGAAAATTAACCATCATAGTTCTGGTAAATATTTCTAACTTTGAGGGTATAACATTGGTTGGAATTTGTTGGCAGTGTGTTCTTTCCAAATATAGACATCATAACCCAACTGGCCTTGAGGCATGACTCTTTAAGTTCACACGAAATTTCCATTGCACTTTATATTCAACTGCACGGAAGAATAATTCCTGTAGTCTGATCATTACAGTTTTGGCTACCGGTCTGGGAATAAAAGGAGAGAAGCATTTGTTAGAGCGGAAAAGAAGTAACACTCACAAGCAGGTGGAAGTTATATAGATTTGATAAAATGCTATTAAAAATTGAGTTTGAAGAATATTTTATAGGCTGTCACTCTGTCCACAATGGAGTTATTAAAAAATGAGTTTGAAGAATATTCTATAGGTTGTCACGTTTGTAGTTATCAACTTATCATTGACCAACAGAAACTTCATATGTCCACTGTTGGTTTATCCTGACATTTTGAGTTAGAGCTAGGAGCATATTATAGCCTGGACTCATGACTACCTCCATTGATGCCATAATATATATATATATATATATATATATATATATATATATATATATATATATATATATATATATATATATATAGAGGGGGAGCGGACTGTCACGGGACGACTTCTTTTCCTCAAGTCAGGCCGTGTGCCACTTAGCTTACTCCTTAGATCGAGGGCTAAGTCAGGCAAACTGAGGGCTAAGAAGGCAAAGGATTGAAGAGAAGTGAGCAAAGTAAGTTGGAAGAGAATTTATTCTTATCGAGAATTTTACAAGAGTGGCTTGGAATGCTTTTTCTTGGATGATTGGAGCAAATGAGGCTCCTCCCTATTTATAGTGCTAGCATGATCTTTCTCCTCCTCAAGGGAAGGTTCTAGAATACAAGAGTTTTGCTATGTACAAGAGTTCTCTAGAATACTCTATAACTAGGTACATTCTTCCGAAAGGTTCTAGTTCGCTCTAGAACGTGCCACCTTGTCCTAGAGAATTCTAGGACGTTCTTGATCCTTTCGGGGCATTCCGGAGTGTTCCGGACTTCTCTTGAACAGTCTGGGTGCTTCTAGAATTTGTCCGTGACACCCTCCCCCACCTAAGTTCTTGACGTCCTCGTCAAGCCTTACTTAGACTTGAATTCTTCGATCTTGTCACGGAACTGCCATAAGTCTTGTTCTCGCTCCCAACTAGACTCTCTCGGGTTGATCCTTCCAACGCACATAGTACTCGGTCCAGTTAGGCGTGCCCCTCTTGCGAACTACTCGGTCGGCTAAGATCTCATCGACTTCCTTATCATATGAAACCACGTTTGCTGGCGGGGCTCGATGAGATTCGTTCCTCGTTGGGTCCTCCTCGTCCCTACTATAAGGTTTGAGAAGGCTAACATGGAAGACTGGGTGGATCTTCAGGTGCGACGGCAAAGCTACCTTGTAGGATCTCGTGTCAACTTTCTCCACTACTTGGTACGGTCCCTCATATCTTCGTGTCAAGTCTTTGTGGACTTGGCGCGTAGACTTGAACATCTTTTGGGGTAACTTCACCATCACCTCGTCATCGATAATGAATTTCCTCGGCTGTCTTTTCACATCGGCCCATTTTTTCATTCGTTTGGCCGCCTTGGTCAAGTAGCTTCGGGCAATGTCTATCTCTTCATTCCACCCTTTGGCAAACTTGTAGACTGGCGGGCTTGAACCAGTATACCCCTTTGCTAGCTCTTGAGGTGTCATCGGTTGCTGTCCGGTTACTAGTTCAAAGGGACTCCTTCCCGTAGCCTCGCTCTTCTGCAGGTTATACGAAAACTGGGCCATGTCGAGCAACTTAGTTCAATCCCGCTGGTTGGCACTCACATAGTACCGAAGGTATATCTCCAACAGGTGGTTCACCCTCTCTGTCTGGCCATCGGTTTGAGGATGAAAACTTGTGGAGAAGTGGAGATCCGAGCTCATCAACTTGAATAGTTCTCTCCAAAACTTACCCGTGAAGCGCAGATCCTTATCACTTATGATGGTCCGAGGAAGTCCCCAATACTTGGCCACATGTTTGAAGAATAACCTCCCCGCTTCCTCGGCCGTGCAATTTATCGGGGCCGGGATAAAGGTTCCATACTTAGAGAATCGATCCATTACAACCATTATGGAACTGCATCCCTCCGACAAAGGCAACGCTGAGATGATGTCCATGGATATACTTTCCCATGGAAGCTCCGGTACGGGTAGTGGTTCCAACAACCTTGCTGGCTTATCTTGTTCCACCTTGTCTTGTTGGCATATATGACAAGTCTTCACATAAGCTTCCACATTGTCCCTCATGCTAGGCCAATAATAGGACCACTCCACTAATGTCCGCGTACGGTGCATGCCTGGATGTCCAGCCCACCTTGAATCATGGCATTCTTTCAAGACTTCCCTTCTTAAGTTGTCCCACTTGGGAACATAGAGACGATCACCAACTGTGAGGAGAAGTCTGTCTTCCATCCAAAATTTGCGTGTCTTTCCCTCCTTAGCCATATTCACCACATTAATGGCTAAGGGGTCATGACTCAATCCCTTCTTGATACGTTTGGCAAGGTCACACTCGACTTGGGTGATGGTCGCGAGCTTCGCCTTGCGACTTAATGCATCGGCTGTCACGTTGGTCTTACCCGGCTTATACTCCATCACATAGTTAAACTCGGCCAAGAAGTCTTGCCAACGTGCTTGTTTGGGGCTTAGCTTCTTCTGATTTTAGAAATAGCTCGTAGCCACATTGTCGGTCTTGATTATAAACTGACTCCCCAACAAGTAATGCCTCCACACCCGAAGACAATGGATGATAGCCGTCATCTCCTTGTCGTGCACTGGGTACCTCCGTTCCGCCTCGTTTAACTTCCGACTCTCATAGGCCAGTGGGTGATCTTCCTGCATGAGTACCCCTCCTATCGCAAAGTCGGATGCATCAGTGTGTACCTCGAACGGCTAAGAGTAATCTGGCAGCCTCAGAACTGGTTCTTCTGTGATGGCCGTTTTTAAATCTTCAAAGGCTGCTTGGCAGTCGTCCGTCCATTCCCAAACAACTTTCTTCTTGAGTAGGTTGGTGAGTGGTGTGGCTCTAGCTGAGTATCCAAGAATGAACCGTCTGTAATAATTCACAAGGCCTAAGAAAGACCGTAGCTCAGTCACGTTATTGGGTGGTTTCCACTTTGCAATGGCCTGCACCTTGGATTTATCCATATAAATCTTCCCACCGGCTATCTTGTGCCCTAAGAACATCACATCCTGCTGGGCAAAGGAGCACTTCTCTGGCTTGACATAGAGTTCGTTCTCTCTTAGTACTTGGAAGACTTGTTGTAGGTGCTTAACATGTTCCTCCAACGTGTCTGAATATACCACAATGTCATCCAGGTACACCACCACGAACTTGTCCAAGAACGGATGGAAGATATTGTTCATGAGGGTGCAGAATGTCGCAGGTGCATTGGTTAGACCAAAGGGCATCACCAAGAACTCAAACGAACCATACCCTGTCACACAAGTCGTCTTAGCTTCATCCCCTTCGGCTATGCATACCTGCCAATAGCCCGACCTCAAATCCAACTTTGAAAACCAACGCGCCTTACCAAGTCGATCAAAGAGGTCGGCAACCAACTGTATAGGATACTTGTTCTTCACCGTGATTTTGTTGGGTGCCCGGTAGTCTATACACATCCGTAGACTTCCATCATGCTTCTTTTGGAATAACACCGGGGCACCATAGGGAGCTTTGGAGGGCCTAATGAGTCCAACATCGGGCAACTCTTTTAGCTGCTTCCTCAATTCTTCCAACTCGGACGGAGCCATCCGGTAAGGTCCCATGGCTGGGGGTCTTGCACCCGATTCAAGCTCTATCACGTGATCCACTTTCCGTCTCGGAGGTAACTTCTTCGGCAACTCCGGTGGCATCACATCTTTGAACTCTACCAACACTTCCTTCACTCTGGTCGACACATCCGTCTCTGTTGGAACATCTGCCTCCTTCAAGACAACTAAATAAGTGGTTTTCCCCTTCTTGAGATCTCTTTTGAGTTGCATGGCAGATAAGCTTCTCGACTCCATCTTCCCTCTCTCCAAAGGTACTATGTGGATAGTAGATTCTTTTGCAATACGCATAGTCGAGTCTTTCTCAAATGATAAGGGACGTACCTTGTCCATAAACTCCATGTCCAAAACCATGCGGTGGTCATCCATAGGGACAACCGTCAAGTCAATAGTGCCTTCCCATCCTCCAAATTGGATAGGTACTCCACGAGCTACTCCAAGGATGGGTTGAGATGATGAGTTGACGACCTTCACCCAACCCAACTCTTTGGCATATTTGATTCCTAATTTAGCAGCTTCTTCTTCAGCAATGAAGTTATGAGATGCACCTGTATCCACTAATGCCTTGGTGGATCCTCCATTCACCTTGGCCTCCACGAACATGAAACCACCGACCTTGGTCTTAATTTCCTTGGACACCTTCACCGTCTCATTCTTGGCCTTAAGAGAGTCAAGGAGACGCATGGAACTAACGTGCGTTTCCTCTTCCGCTTGACAAGCCATAGCATTAAGGGCCTTCCGTTTCGGGCAGTCTCGAATATAGTGCGGTCCGCTTCACAAGTAACATTTCGTCTCCTTCTTCTTGCCTCCTCCCTCATTGGGCTTGTCCCTTTTGAACGGTTTGTCATACTTCTTATCTTGTTTTACAAACTTGTGGGGCTTGTCTCCCACACTCTTCTTCTTGTTGCCGCCGAAGTCTTTCTTGAACTCCACAAGGTCCTCCGCCACGGCTATAGCTTCGTCTACGTCTTGAACGTTCCTCCTCTTGAGTTCTAAGTTGGCCCAAGATTGTAGTTCGTCCAAGAAGTAGAAAAGCTTATTTTCCTCATTCAGATCCGGTAACTTTAGCATCAAGGATGTGAATTCGGCAACATACTCCTTGATACTCCCGGTATGCCTTAGCCCACGTAGCCTTTTCATAGCTGCATCTTTGGCATTTTGGGGACAAAATTGCCTCTTGAGTTGTTGTTTGAACTCATCCCAAGTGTCCACTGTGGATAGCTCCTTGGCTATGTCACCATGCTTCCTTCTCCACCATAATGCTGCATTTTCTTTCAAGTAAAGGACGGCTGTATCCACTTTTGGTTGATCGTCCTTAATTCCTATAGCATTGAAGTAGCATTCTAGGGACCAACAGAATTCGTCGAGTTCTTTGGGATCACGCTTACCTCCATACTTCAAGTGTTCCGGCACCTTAGTGCGTGGCATCTCCCTTGCAATAGTCCCACCTGCTATTGCTGCCTTGCACAACTTTACCTCCTCTCCTTGGGTGTTGAACGTCTCCTGAAGCTGCGCTATCTCTGCCTTGAACTCGGCCATTAGGGTGTTGAGGACACCAAGGATCTCCTCCCTTAGGCCACCAACATCCTCTCTGACACCGTCCATAGTGTCGTCCATGGTATTCATCCTTTCAATGGACTCCCCCATGGAAATCTCCACCTTCGTCAATCTCGAATCGAAGCAGGCCAAAACATCCATCGACTGTTCTTTCGCATTCTTGTTCTTGTTCTTCTTGGTATTTGTCTCTGCTCTTCCCCTATCACCAACTACCTCCACGTTGGTGGTGACATCACTCACGTTTTTCTCGTGTCCAGTCATAATCTCTGCCAAACGAAACCTTGACTCTGATACCACGTGTCACGGGACGACTTCTTTTCCTCAAGTCAGGCCGTGTGCCACCTAGCTTACTCCTTAGATCGAGGGCTAAGTCAGGCAAACTGAGGGCTAAGAAGGCAAAGGATTGAAGAGAAGTGAGCAAAGTAAGCTGGAAGAGAATTTATTCTTATAGAGAACTTTACAAGAGTGGCTTGGAATGCTTTTTCTTGGATGATTGGAGCAAATGAGGCTCCTCCCTATTTATAGTGCTAGCATGATCTTTCTCCTCCTCAAGGGAAGGTTCTAGAATACAAGAGTTTTACTATGTACAAGAGTTCTCTAGAATACTTTATAACTAGGTACATTCTTTCAAAAGGTTCTAGTTCGCTCTAGAACGTGCCACCTCGTCCTAGAGAACTCTAGGACGTTCTTGATCCTTTCGGGGCATTCCGGAGTGTTCCAGACTTCTCTTGAACAGTCTGGATGCTTCTAGAATTTGTCCGTGACAGGACGGAGGAGGGCTAATTTGGGTTTAGATTAAGGATTAGAGTTTTTTTTCACTGTGGGTTCGGTGAAGAAAAGAGATAAGAGTGGGAGAGAGTCGTCGAAGAAGAAGATCTGTATGCAGATCTAAATGAATTTAAAGTCCTTTAACCCGTCGTTGGGAATGACGGGTTAAGGCTATATTTTTAAATAAAATTTAGCCTTAACCCGTCATTCCCAACGACGGGTTAAGGCAAAATATTATAAAAAAATATATGGCCAACGGCCCAGTATAAAGTTCGCACGGGTCTGTGCACACAGACCCGTTTGCAACGGGATAAGCCTCATATATATATATATATATATATATATATATATATATATATATATATATATATATAAGGGTAAAAGGGATATGAGCAAGTTGCTCATTTAGTAAATGAGCAATCCATTATGTGGCATGCATGTGATACATTGGACAACTAACCCTTTTAAGGATTTTCCAATCACATGTATGCCACATCATCAATTGCTCATTTACTAAATGAGCAAGTTGCTTATACCCCTTTTTCCCTATATATATATATATATATATATATATATATATATATATATATATATATATAGGGTCATTGATGAGGACATCTTTCCAGTTTAGGATTTTTATTTTATTACCATTTTTATTTCTGGCAATTATAGCCATATGTAATCTTTTTGTAATTTTTAGATTCTGAGAATATTTTGGAGATGTGTTTCAAGATGTAATTGAGCCTATTTAAAGGCCCTAAGATGAATGAGAAAAGGATGCCATTATTGATTAAAAAAACCTGTGTTGAGTTTTGCTCTTCATTTTCTCTCCTTTGTGTGATACAATTGAGATCAAATTAGGGTTTGTGATAAATCCTAATTCACTTTTAGAATTAGTGATTAATTCTAAAATTTATCCCCAATTAAAAAAAAATTCCAAATACAATCTCCCCTAATCCCAAATAAACAAAACCCTAATCTCCTTCATCACCTCTATTAGCCTCCATCATCTTCTCCAACACCCGACCCCAAATCCAAAAGCCCCAAATCACTCTTCCCCTCCACTCCCGGCCTCCATCCCGCAACCCCCCCTTCGCCGTGATCCACCAAGCTTCCACGCCCTCTTCTCCTCCTTCCGTCCCTCCCGAACCCAGAGATCGCCAGCCCCGCACCACCACCTCTCGATCCTGTCAACATCCGTGCCGCCCTCCTTGGTCGTCATCAACGCCAGCAACACCCTCCCGCCAACTCCTCAACCCGCAGCACACCCGAGACAGCTTTGCTGCCCTCCCCCAGCCACCGACGACGGCTCTCTGACCCACGCCAGCCCCTCGCCGCCGCCCGCTCGTCGTCTCCCCTCATCGCCGGCGACCAGATCTGCCGCTATGTGGCTTCGTTGCTGACTTTGCTCACTGTGTTGCTGTTCCTGTCCATTTCGAGATCTACGCTGGTTGTCTACGTATTCGGTATATTCTTTCCACTACTAATATTTGTGCTTTACTGCCTTATCATCTAGTTTATTATCTGATTTATCTGTCGACCACAAAATAATTGAGATTGAGTGATCCACATGCCAGATTAGAGTACGAATCGGTATTGGACTTATTACTTGCTAAAACACGTAGGGATTTAATTGATTGTAAGGTTGATTTATTAATTGGAACTGTTAAACATATTCAATTCTTGAAAACCCATCGAACCTGTTAACTGTTAAAAATTTCCAACTTAGATCCGCACTTTCATGTTGGTAAAATTAACCCATTAAAATTCTTGGAAATTCTCTATTTTAGGGTTGGTTTTACATCGTTTTGGTATCAGAGCGAAGGTTCTTAAAACCTTAGTTCTTGCATCGTAGGCATCATTCTTGCATTCATTTAGGATTGTGTAGTTTTTATTTTTTCTTCTTTTATTTTAGTTTATTTCAGATTCATTAAAAAAAAAATAGGACACACCCCATAGTTTCCACTTCTGGTGAATGCGTCTTCGCAGCACCATCACAGACCCTGAAGAGCCTTTCCTAGCCCTTCCCAATCACCCAATTAGGAACCCTAGACTTTCCAGACCTGAAATGGACAACTCTGATATCTCCGCTACCCTAGCTGCTATCCAAGCAACTCTTGCCAATATCAATCAGAGGCTTGAGAAAGTGGAGCTAAATCAAACCATTGTCCCTGAGCTTCATGCCCATCGTCAGATCCCTCAAGGGAATGTTCATGACGATCGACGTCAAGAACGTGACCCTGACGAACAATACAAAAAGAACGTTAAGGCTGACGTTCCCCAGTTTGAAGGCCCCATGGAATCCCAAGCTTACCTCGATTGGATCCGTGCCATGGACCACTACTTTGTGTGGTTCGACATGAGCGAAGCCCTTAAAGTTAAATTTGCCACTATGAAATTAACAGGTAAAGCTCAACAACATTGGACCAATCTTGAACATGCCCGCAGTGGCCGAGGCCTGGCACCCATAGCCACTTGGGAGGCCATGAAAGAGAAGCTCACTGAGAGATATGTACCGTTATCGTTCCATACCCGATTGCTAGATTCATGGAATCAACTATATCAAGGAAGTAAATCCACACAAGAATATATTGATAAATTTGATGACTTTCTTATTCGGTGCAATGCTTTAGGTAAAGAGAGTGAAGAACAAACTCTCTCTAGGTTCAGGGCTGGATTACGAGCCGATCTTAGGAACGAGCTAATCTATAGAAATGTGGACTCAATAGCGGCAGCCTACGCCCTAGTCCTCGATATGGATTCCCTTAAAGCTAGTTCCTATTACAAGTCCAGCGATTTGATGGATCATTCTTCTAGAATGAATCCTCCTGATCCCTCTAGACCTGAGCACTCCTCTCCTCAGTACCCTAACAAATCTTACCCCAGCAAATCTAATTCAAATTTTAATTCACATAGAGATGAACATAAGGGTAAGAACACCGAAAGAGATTACAGTAAGATTGACCCTCTCACTAAGTGCTATAAATGTAAGGGATACGGTCATGTTGCTGGCAACTGTCCTAGTCCAAGTAGGATCAATATAGTAGAGGGTACCGCAGTCATCGCTGATGAGCCCGACAATGAGTTTACCTATGAACCTAATATAAGTGATGACTTCGATGAAAAAGAGGATGACCAGTCTCTCAATTGTATTAAGCCTATCCAGTCACCTCCATTGAGTATACCTGAAACACCCATTCCTTCCCAAGTCACTTGGCAACCCATAGATTTTACTCATGTATTAGAACATCACAAAGTCACAGAGTCTGCACCCACATTTGCATATAACATTCATGACTTGCATAGAGAAATTTTCAAGGAACTTAATGAGAATAATTTTAACTACAAGTTAATAGCAGATATTAGAAGGAAATTTATAACTTTTGATATTGGTGACGAAGTGATGGTTCGGATTCATCCGGAACGGTTTCCTGCTGGACCCGTTAAGAACTTGAACATACGTGCTGCAGGTCCATTTAAGATTCTACATGCAATCAATGATAATACCTATGTCGTTGACCTTCCTGAAGGTTTTGGCATAAGTAAGATTTTCAATATTGAGGATCTAGTACTTTATGAAGGCTCAGAATTCAACCCTAGAAATTTTCTTATAGATGAGCCTACCCTGCAGCCTAATGGTGAGATTCCCCCATTACCTCCACTACCAGATATTACTTACTCATCGACAGAAGAATTGGATAATATTTTAGATGATCAGATAATCTTTACTAGAGATGGTGGTATGCACAAGTATTTGGTAAGGTGGAAAAATAAGCCGAAGTTGGATGACACTTGCAGTGATCGTGAGGGGCTCCCACAGCTGGATCCAGATCTTTTGGAGCACCATGGCAGGATCACTGGTTTTGACTCGACTGGGTCGAGCTCTCTCCCACCAGGAGAGAATGATGAGGACATCTTTCCAGTTTAGGATTTTTATTTTATTACCATTTTTATTTCTGGCAATTATAGCCATATGTAATCTTTTTGTAATTTTTAGATTCTGAGAATATTTTGGAGATGTGTTTCAAGATGTAATTGAGCCTATTTAAAGGCCCTAAGATGAATGAGAAAAGGATGCCATTATTGATTAAAAAAACCTGTGTTGAGTTTTGCTCTTCATTTTCTCTCCTTTGTGTGATACAATTGAGATCAAATTAGGGTTTGTGATAAATCCTAATCTACTTTTAGAATTAGTGATTAATTCTAAAATTTATCCCCAATTAAAAAAAATCCCAAATACAATCTCCCCTAATCCCAAATAAACAAAACCCTAATCTCCTTCATCACCTCTATTAGCCTCCATCATCTTCTCCAACACCCGACCCCAAATCCAAAAGCCCCAAATCACTCTTCCCCTCCACTCCCGGCCTCCATCCCGCAACCCCCCCTTCGCCGTCGATCCACCAAGCTTCCACGCCCTCTTCTCCTCCTTCCGTCCCTCCCGAACCCAGAGATCGCCAGCCCCGCACCACCACCTCTCGATCCTCGTCAACATCCGTGCCGCCTCCTTGGTCGTCATCAACGCCAGCAACACCCTCCCGCCAACTCCTCAACCCGCAGCACACCCGAGACAGATTTGCTGCCCTCCCCCAGCCACCGATGACGGCTCTCTGACCCACGCCAGCCCCTCGCCGCCGCCCGCTCGCCGTCTCCCCTCATCGCCGGCGACCAGATCTGCCTCTACGTAGCTTCGTTGCTGACTTTGCTCACTGTGTTGCTGTTCCTGTCCATTTCGAGATCTACGCTGGTTGTCTACGTATTCGGTATATTCTTTCCACTACTAATATTTGTGCTTTACTGCCTTATCATCTAGTTTATTATCTGATTTATCTGTCGACCACAAAATAATTGAGATTGAGTGATCCACATGCTAGATTAGAGTACGAATCGGTATTGGACTTATTACTTGCTAAAACACGTAGGGATTTAATTAATTGTAAGGTTGATTTATTAATTGGAACTGTTACACATATTCAATTCTTGAAAACCCATCGAACCTGTTAACTGTTAAAAATTTCCAACTTAGATCCGCACTTTTATGTTGGTAAAATTAACCCATTAAAATTCTTGGAAATTCTCTATTTTAGGGTTGGTTTTACATCAGTCATGCTATTATGAGATGGTGAGATGGAGTGTTTTTTTGTGAGATGGGCGATTTGAATCATCCAAATCTCGATCACAACGTTCACATCATTCTACATGTCATCTAGATGTTGTGTACAAAATTTCAAGCGATTTGGAAACCTCTAGCCATCTCATTTTAGCATTTTTCTATATATATATATATATATATAGAGAGAGAGAGAGAGAGAGAGAGAGAGAGAGAGAGAGAGAGAGAGAGAGCGAGAGAGAGAGCGAGAGAGAGAGAGAGAAAGAGAGAGAGATGTTCCGTTGTGCCCTAGGCCTCCGTGTGCACTCGGCCTTCCAGCCATCGTATCGACGATCCGAACCGTTCACATTGATCTATACATCTAAATTAGTCTAAATATGTAAAATCAAATTATTTGAAATTTATTTGCCCATCCATCACATGACTATAAAAAAACAACGATTTTCAGCCGTACAATTTTGTAACACTAAAATGGATGGGCAAATGAATTTTAAATGATTTGATTTTACATACTTGGACTAACTTAGATGTGTAGATCAATATGAACTGTTCGGATCGTCGATATGAAGGTGGGAAGGCCGAGTACACACTGAGGCCTAGTGCACAACGAAACGTTTCTCTCTCTCTCTCTCTCTCTCTCTCTCTCTCTATATATATATATATATATATATATATATATATATATAATAATAATAATAATAATAAAACACAAAGAAAGCTATCAAGTGGCTCTCATTCAATAGGGTTGAAATCAATGGTCCAGATCTAACCTCACAAAACATATTTTCGCGCCCAAAGTTCCCCTCCCAAACTCAAATTCAAATTCCCCCAAAACAACACCTTTATTTATTTATTTTTCCCAAAACTTAAATTCAAATCCCCCAAAACAACACCTTTATTTATTTATTTATTTCTCTCTCTCTCTCTCTCTTGCTCTCTCTTTTTCATTCTCTTTCTATTTACTAAGAAATTTATATTTTTAGATTTCAAGTTTGTAAATTTTCAGATTTTTATGCATTTTTTATTGCTCATTATACTTTGAAAATAGCAAATACCTCATCAACAGTTAAATTTCATCATTTTTCTCACTCAAAGTTTTAAGAAGTTGGATTTTAAACCCCCATTTATAATTATTTTTCAACATATACTAATGAAATATGGACTTTTATTTACAACTAATTATTGTTATACTATTCAAATTTTACTGTTTACAAGACTTTCATATGCTGTATCGTTGCGAAGACGTGCCCGTAGGCACGTGCCCACAGGCAAATCTAGTATATATATATATATTGCACAGTTAAATTTTGATGATTATGAAACTCATTATTACATTCAACAATTTTCAGATTTTGAATGTATATCGTACAAAATACGAATCTGGGGGGCAATTGTGGCCTATAGTACACAACACCATGATCTTCTCTTTGGTGCTGACACAAATTATATCGATTGGAGTCTTTGGGCTGAAGAAGTCAACATTAGCTTCAGGCTTCACAATTCCACTCCTGATATTCACAGTCCTCTTCAGCGAATCCTGCAGAAATCAGTTTGGTCCAATATTCAGTAACTTATCTGCACAGGTTTGTTTGTCTGTGAAATAATGTGCTCACAAGTCTGTTTTGTGTTAATTACGAATCTAAGGGCAAACAATAATATGGAATTTTCTGTTTTACAAGCAATTCCAATATCTCATTAGTACGGCCTTTCCATATTTTACCGGAAAATATCACTCATGTGGCACAGTATATCTGTGCCACAGCACCAGTGTAGGACTACAATTATTTCACTTGAATTTCACATTAAACCGGCAAAAGTAGCGTTCATGAACTTTATATCTTTTAAACAGGCATTGTAAACTACTCTTCACAAAGACAAGTCTGCATTTTTCTTTTGGATTCTATTAGTATATGATTTGGTCAATTGTTTTCCATGATTCTTACAGTCCTGTGTGATGCCTTTTTCCATCAGGAGCTGATTGATATGGATAGAAGAGATGAGCAATGTGGGATGATGGAAGAAATTCACCACCAGCTGCACACTGTTTATAGCAGAAACCCATCTAATAATAAGGCTGCAAATAAGTTCCACAAGGTTAAAGCTCGGACTGGGACTCATGGGACAGGCTTGGTAGAAGCTGGCTCATACCTAACTGACCCAAGCCTGAACAGAAGTCTAAGCTCGTACATAACTTGAGACATAATATACAGTATGTGAGCTCAGCTCATGTCTCAACTTTTGATTTGTTCAGTGTTCAAGTAGTCCGAACTCAGTATAGTATTTCATCTTGTTAAAGGTTTCTTCTTACTTTTCTTAATAGGATTTGTAATAATGATGATATACATGCTAAATATTAGATCATAGTCCAATTAATCATTTTTTAATTCCGCAAAAATTTTATGTCATCTTTTGTCATTATTGAAATCTCTCTCTCTCTCTCTCTCTCTCTCTCTCTCTCTCTCTCTCTCTCTCTCTCTCTCTCTCTCTCTCTCTCTCTCTCTCTCTCTCTATATATATATATATATATATATATATACACTAGATTTGCCTGTGGCCACATGCCTACGGCATGTCTTCAGAACTAGGGCCGGTCCTGAGGTATTTTAGGCCCTGGGCGAAAAATAAAACTGGGACCCTTTATAGACATGCAAGTATTTTTATATATATTAATAAAATATAATATAATAGTGGGGGACATAAAAATAATATCCAGAAAAATAAAGATTACCTTTGTTTTACTTTATGACATCAAATACTCAGAAAAATAAAGAACCGCTTTGAGCTTTTATAATACCTTTGTATTAGAGAATTTTCTGATTGTTTCTTCCTGCATCTACGTCTCTTTTTGCTAACTTTAGCAGCATTGCTTCCTCCTATTCCTATGCCTACATTACTATTTATCACAGGACAGGACCACTAACTTCTCACTATCAACATTTTACTACCTTCCCTCACCTAACCTTGTATCATTCTTATTTCTGACACTCAATTTTTTCTTACAGAATCAAATATTCTAACAAAACCAAGTAACTGATCATTTGGTGTTAATATACTTAAATTACAGTCACAGCAAGGGAAAATAAAGTGACTTACAGAGACAACAGGGCAAGTTTCAAAATCCAGTGGATTGTGAATGAATTGTGATTGAGAAGATTGAAGATGAACTCAGTGACTCACTGTCTTGCTTCAAAATTCACTTCAAAATCCAGTGAAGATGAACCCAGTGACTCATAGTGAGTCAGGAATGATTAAAAAAAAATTGAAGAAGGGAAAGTGATGCCAAGGGGAGGGAGGGAGGGAGGGAGGGAGGGAGAGAGACTACTGTGTACACCTAGGAACTTGAAAATGTATTAATTAAAAGAGGGGACCTTTAAAATTCTTAGTTCAAATATTAATTACAAACCTATTAATCTCTATCTCTTCAATTACTATATGAGCTTAATTCATTTTTTTTCTTTTTTCTTTTTCCTTTTCTTTTTCCTTTTCAATCCACCCCCCCCCCTCCACAAAAAAAAAAAAAAAAAAATTCCCCCACGTGCATAGCATGTGTAAAATACTAGTCCATATACTGTAAAAAAAAAGGGCCCTCCCCTGAATTGGGCTCTGGGCAGTCGCCCAGCCCGCCCCGGGCCAAGGCCGGCCATGTTTAGAACGGTACAACATATGAAATGTCTTGTAAACAGTAAATCAACAATTATATAGCTGAAGTTTGAATAGTATGGCAATAATTAGTTGTAAATAAAAGTTCATGTTTCCATTAGTACATGGTGAAAAATAATTATAAATTGGGGTATAAAGTCCATGTTTATATATATATATATATATAGAGAGAGAGAGAGAGAGAGAGAGAGAAAATTAAATAAATAAATGAGTTGTTTGGGGGGGAGATCTGAATTTGAGTTTTTTTTTGGGGGGGGGGGGGGGGGGACTTTAGGGGGAGAGAGAGAGAGAATTAAATAAATAAATGAGTTGTTTGGGGGGGAGATCTGAATTTGAGTTTTTTTTTTGGGGGGGGGGGGACTTTAGGGGGAAAATGTGTTTTGTGCTGTTAGATATGAACCTTTGATTTTGAGGGATCGAAGGAGAGCCACTTGATAGCTTTTTTTGTGTTTTATTATATAGATGCCATTAGTTTTGATTGTATAAATATCTCCGGTCGATTTGGTGAGATTCTGAATTTTTTATTTATTTCCAGATTTATTGGGCTCCACCATATTTGACATTGTTTATGAAATTCTAAATTTTAGCATTTAGATAAGATTTTTGTGGGCTAGTCCAATATTTTCGACTAGTTTTGAGAAATTTTATTCACTTAATTGGCTAGATCCAATGGGTTGTAATCCACTGCTTTGGGCCGTTCTAATTATATTGTGCACTGTTTGGGCCAATTTGCATGGGCTATAACCCACCGTTTTCAGCCGATTTTGTCAAATTTGGAACTTAGTTGTTTATTTCATATTTTGTGGGCTATAGTCCATATAGTCCATTGTATTCAATATATTTTGTGAAATACTGAATTCACCATTTTTGATAGATTTTGTGGAGTAAAGTCTGATGTTTTTGCCCGTGCCCGATTTTGATAAATTCTCACTCACTGATTTAGCTAGATTTCATGGGGTTATAACAATTTTTTGTCAATTTTGTGAAATTTTGTATTTCACTGTTTTGGCAAGATATATTGTGCTATAATCTACCGGTTTTATGAAATTTTGAATTTGTTTTTTTTTTTTTTTAAAGATTCTGCGGGATATAGTCCTCTATTTTTCGTAAATTTTGAAAATTCTGAATTTCATGGTGTTTTTCAGATTTTATGGCTTTATTTTCTACTTTTACGATATATTTTGGGATATTGCGAATGGTATTTTCTCCAGAATTTGGAGGTTTAGAACCAGTGTTTTTGGCTGATTTCAGTAATTTTGTATTTCACCGATTCAGCTAAACTTCATAGGCAAATTCACTATTTTTAGCTGAGTTTGTGAGATTCTAAATTTCATTTATTTAAATAAGATTTGTGTGTTACAGATTTTTTTGCCGATTTTAAGAAAATTTGAATTGCACTGTTAGTCCAGATTTTTTAGGCTATATACCCATGTTTTCAACAAATTTGTGAAATTTTGGTTTTCAGCATTTTGGCTACATTTTTGTAGACTATTGTTTAACATTTTATGTGGATTTAGAGAAATTCTAAATTTCACAGTTGTTAATTGATTTTCATGGATATAATCCATTGTTTCTGGATGACTTTGTGAAATTCTATATTTTACTATTTTGGTAAGACTTCATGGGCTATGCCTATAATCCTTGTAAATTTACGAATTATTCCCTTTTATTTTATGATTTTGTAGATTACAGTCCACCGTTTTTGACATTTTTGTGAAATTCTCATATGCAGCATTTTGGCTAGATTTTGTGGGTATTAATTAGTCCAACAATTTCGGCTGATTTTGATAAAATTCTAAATTTCATGATTTGCTCAGATTTCATGGGCTATAATCCATCATTTTTTCAACCGATTTTTAAAATTCTAAATTTCACTCTTCCCCTATAATTTTGTGGTACTTCACTATTTTCGCCGATTTTAAGAAATCCAAAATTCCACTATTTTTATCTAGATTTTGAGGGCTCAATCAAATCATATTCAACGTATATTTTGACATTCTAAATTTTTTGCATTTTTTGTCAGATCACATGGGCTATATCTACCGTTTTTAGTCAGTTTTGTAAAATTATGTATTTTATTATTTTGGCAAAATTTTATTCATTATAATCCACTATTTTAAGCTAATTTTGTGAAATTCATATTTTTTTTCTATTTCCCCCCATTTTTTGGGCTATGGTCCACTATTTTTATCGATTTAGAAAAATTTCTAAATTTGATTTTTTTTCCAGATATTGTGGGGTCTATACTTCATTGTTTTTAACATATTTAGTGAAACACTAAACTTAAGCATTTTGATTAGAATTTCACTGATTTGGGCTGCAATTCACCGTTTTTTGGCTGACTTTGTGAGGTTTTGTATTTCACTATTTGGCCATATATCATGCTCTATATCCACCGGTTTCAGTGGGTTCTATCAAATTCTAAATTTTGTTGTTTTTTTTCCGGGCTTTGTTGGATATAGTCCACAATTTCTACATTTTTTGATAATCCACCATTTTCTACATATATTTTGTCAAACTATTGATTACGGCCATATTCGTGGGCTATAGTCCAACGTTTTCTTCTGATTTTGGTAAATTATAATTTTCACTTATTTGGCAAGGTTTTAGGGGCTATACACCGGTTTATGGATGATTTTATGAAATTATGTGTTTCACTATTCCAAACAGATTTCTTATGCTATAATCCACCGTTTTAAGTTGATTTTGAGAAATTCTAAATTTTGTTGTTATTATCGAGTTTTCGTGGGTTATATAGCATCGTTTTCGATATTTTTTGTGAAATTCCGATTTATAACATTTTCGGTCGATTTCGATAAAATTCTAAACTTCACTAACTTACACAGATTTCATGGGCTATATAATCCACCGTTCTTTCGAACGAGAATTTTAAATTTTGCTTTTTTTTTTCTTCTTGACTTTGTGGGATATGCACTGCATTATTTTTTGCCAATTTTAAGTAATTCTAAATTCAACAAAATTTCTCCATATTTTGTTGCTCTATCTCACCATTTTTGACATATTTTGTGATATTCCAATTTTAGCATTCTAGCCAGATCTCATGGGATATAATCCCTGTTTTCAGTCGATTTTATGAAATTTTGTATTTCACTATTTTGGCTAGATTTGATAGGCTATAATCCATAGTTTCAGCCAATTTTGCGAAATTCAGATTTTGCTATTTTTTCCAGGTTTTTTGGGCTATAATAACATATTTTGTGAAATTGTAAATTTAAACATTTTAGCTAGATTTTGCTGGTTAAAGGCTTATGTGTTTGGTCAACTTTTAGATATTCTAAATTTCACTAATTTGGTCATATTTTAGGGCTATTTTTGGCCAATTTTGTGAAGATCTTATTTCACTATTTTAATCCAAATATCATGGGCTATATATCCATCAATTTCAGCCGGTTTTTATAAAATTATGAATTTTGCTGTTTTTCCAAACTTTGTGGGCTACAGTCCATCGTTGTCGATATATTTTGTGAAATTCTAAATTTCAGCTTTTTGGCCATTTTTATAGCTATAATTCAACGTTTCAGTTGATTTAATAAATTTAATTTTCCCTTTTTTGTACAGGTTTCATGGGCTGTCAACATCTTCCAGACGATTTTGTAAAATTCTGTATTTCACTATTTTAGCCAGCTTTCATGTGCTATATCCACCTTTTAAAGTTGATTTTGAGATATTCTTAAATTCATTGTTATCCAGATTTTGTGGGCTGTATACCACCTGTTTCGTGTTATACATGGGCTGTAGTTTAACATTTCGGCCGATTTAAGAAAATTCTAAGTGGTTGTAATCCACTGTTTTATGCTAATTTTCTGAAATTATGTATTTCACTATTTAGGTGATATTTCATGGACTATAATCCTAATAAAATTCTGAATTTCGCCATTTTTTAGGTTGTCCATTATTTTTTGTCCCCATAATTTTGTAAGCATTAGTCTAACGTTCTTGTCCAATTTCGATATAATTCTAAATTTCATTGTTTATTCAGATTTGGTTTGCTCTAGCCCATTATTTTTGACATATTTTCAAATTTTCATTTTTCTACATATTTTGTTGGCTATAATCCAATGTTTTTCATCAATTTTGAAAAATTCTGAATTTTACTTTTTTCTTTTTCCAAGAATCAGTGGATTATTGTCCAACATTTTCCGCCAGATTTTGAACAGGTTTAATGGAATATGAAAGCTTACAATCAGAGGCGAATCCAGGAATTTTTTGGTGGGTGGTCGACTTTCACCAAATTAAACATTTAGATAGTAAAAACTTTATTGCAAACAAGACCCAAATCTCCACGATTCAAAACCTTACGCAATCACCTGATTCACCTACTATTATTATTATTATTATTATTATTATTATTATTATTATTATTTGAGATGGGTTTAAAAGAGGAATATGGCTTGATCATAATATGGCTTTAAAAGAGTAATAAATAGTAAAATTAATTGAGATGGGCAAGGTGATTCCATAAAAATCAAGCCCACAACCCACCAAAAATCAAATCAAAAGCAAAATTCAAGCCCTTTAAAATAGAATTGTTCGGCAAAAAAAAAGTTAGTATGGATATATAGAATTTTTTGTGGTACTAGACACTTTTTCAAAATATTTGCGATGATGGGCTAGTTTTGAAACTGTTAGCGCTCATGGACTATTTGGTGCCACGTTAGCAGCAACCGCTATTCTCATTAGCGGCATGTTCCTTTTACATGTCGCTATTGGGAATTACGACCTCTTCTTAAAAAAAAAATTGAAATTTTTGTTTACTTTCGCTATTCCTATTAGCGACCAAACTATATATGAAGTCGCTAATGGGATTAGCGACCTTCAATGAACTGTATTCCAACACTTAGCAAAATCTAGAGAGTTTTTGCTCTCTAAAAAAATTAACAATCAATTCATTTTTGAAACTGAGGTCGCCATTCGGAATAGCAACCTTAGTTGTACAAAAGTTGCTATTCGGAATAGATGTCTTAATTGTACTAAGGCCGCTATTCCGAAGAGAGATCTTAGCTGTATGACTATTTTACAAATTTTACAAAGAACATGGAGATTGGGTTTCCTATTGAGATCCTTATTTGGACTAGTGCCCTCAGTTTTAAAAAAAATTCCCAAAAGAGCAAAATCTATCTCGTTAAGCGTCTCAATACATTCATTTTGGGTCGCTAATCCCATTAGCGACCTCATATATACTTCAGTCGCTAGTGGGAATAGTGACAACAAAAAAATCCAAATATTTTAAATCAGAGGCCACTATTCCCATTAGCAACTTTCAAAATGAAGAAACTGCTAATGAGAATAGTGGCCGCAGCTGACATGGAACCAAGTAGCCCACAAACGCTAATAGTTTCGAAACTGACCCATAATCGCAAATATTATGGCAAAAAAATTTGGATAGATAGGGGTGTTTGTATAATATCTGTGGTGGGGTCAAATCTACAGGGGGTTTCTAGAAATTGGGGGGGAGGGGGGGGGGGGGGGGGTTCCCAAATAACCTTTTTTTTAAAAAGTATTTACCGAATTGACCCCCCTTCTGGAAATATTTACCAAAATTATCTACTCGCTATCATATAGCGAGTTTGATGAAATACCTTCATTATCTAAGATAGCAAGTTTAGTGTTAATAGTATCTCCATAACTTGGAGGAAAAACTAGAAGAAAAAATACAAAACTAAGACTCGACGTCTCAAACAACGAGTATCGTTTGGAGATTTTTTCTTAAATTAGACTCGCTATCTCTTCACCTCTTCACTTCTCTCGCTCCATCCTCTCTTCCAATTCCGAATTCTAAAACCCTAGCTCCCGAATTCGAGCGCTCACCCACAAAATCCCTCTAAAATCTCTTTTGATCCACTTCATCCCACACAGCCCTCTCTCCTCCAATTCTCAAAACCATAAACCCATCATCCAAGATCCGCAATATTGATGAATTCGGGAAAGTGTAAATGTCAAGCCCCGCTTCCCAAAAATACGGAATGCAAGCACGTGACACGGCCCAGCGAATGACTTGCGTCATCCATAGGCTGTTATTAATCCAACTCAACAATATAAACAGGAAGTAATACAACCACGCATGCAATGAAAGAATAATCACATAAATAACAACATTGAAATTTAAGCATAAAAATAACCAACATAAAAATAACCCAATATCTGGAATGGACAAACAATATTTTGGTCGAGCCCACAATACAAAGAAAACAATATTTCTTCAATTTATTAAAGTTTTCAAATAAAGCAACATTTATTTAAGCGGCACGGCAAAACATTTCTTTCACCATTGTTGCTCCCCTAGTCTGTCAGGTAAATCTCCTTGATTACCTGTAAGCTGTTCATCTAAAAGAGAGAAAAAATGTCCGTAAAACAAGTCGTGGACAGCAAGTAGAGAAACAGATAACAATGACAATAACGGTATAACGATGGATTCAATAAACGATGAAATCAGTAGTGTTGAACAATGACAAGGTGATAATAGTACAATGTGCAATAACGATGATTTATAACGATAACAATAAACAATAACAATAATGGTAAACAATAACGATAACACTGTTCAATAAAAATGACAATATGCAATGACAATGCGATGAAAATCTTAAGTTTATTATTCATTTTAATCCTAACTAATGCACGTACTACTGCATCTTATACTACAGGTTTCATGCATACAATCAATTTTGTTTAGACTAAGGTGGTAGATTCTTTAGGTCATGTACTCGCATGATAATAATAGCAATTTCTTGCACAATAACGATAACAATAGTCGGCACGATAGATTCTAAAATAATATACGATGAATTGGGATAACTGCAGTCAGTAATCCAACAATAAATCGATAGCACTAGCCGACACAATATTTTGGGAACAAAGCCCACAATACCGAGTACAATCACTATATTATCAACTACCCTTGTCAACCCTTAACTCCGGCTTGATTAACATTCTTTATTCAATTAATATATGATAATACAATTAATAAGGAATGATAGAAAGATGACAACACAATCCTAAGATCTTGCAATGTACTCTATACAATTAAATACACCAAATTCAACATTATAGATTCAAACATATATTTTTAAACATAGAAACCTAATTATGGACAATAGTAGGTTGATGTACCAAAATCAGAATTCCCGTTGCTACGAGATAGCAAATGTGGATCCGTCAGAAGGTCTAGAAACTAGACTCCTTCCTGGTTCCAACACATAATTAAGGTACATAAAAGTTTTGGTAACATGTGTCAAAACAGCAAACTACACAAGATTTGTGTTCAGCCAGAACTTGTAAAATTGTGTTTATACTTATGGAACAGGACTGAAACAACATTAATTAATTCCAGGAAAATTAGGGAATGTTCTCTAGTGTGTCTAGTATCAGAATACAAAATTTTAGGTCGTTATCTTCTAGGTAACATGGTTAAATTAATTGTGAATCAAAGTGTGACAGCAGTTTTTTAGGATTTGGAATTGTACGACACAGCAGCAGTAAAACCGCGATATCTCACAAACCGTAACTCGGAATTCAATTCCTCCAAAAAGGAAAGTAAACTAGACATCTGGGGCTACATTTCATATTCAGGAAGTTATTGATTTTAGTGACGTTATCTAGGTCGAAACAACAAGGTAATGTTCAGGTCGGCGTAAATTTTCAGGGTATCAACATATTCTTTTTGAATAAAATGATTAAAAAGTTAAGGACGCTGAATTGGGGGTTAACAATCATAAATCACAGCAAGCCATACCTATGTGAACATGATATTAAGATGTATAATGTCCATAATCTTATTAATCACAAACAACTAATACACTATCATCAATCATATAAGCCATAAATACTAGTATGCAATCTACAATTGTTGTGAGATGTTATGACATGAAATACAATAATAATCCATATTTCTATATTCAATAACTAACTATATGTATGCATGTAAGATCTCTATACATTGGAGACAAAGATGGCACGAAGTCAAGATTACTACTTGGATTCGCTCGTGTCAATCCGTAGTATCCCAACGATAGATAACAATAAGTAATACACGATAATCAAATTGGATCTACTTGCGGGATTCAATAAAAATCTCGAATATTATATGATAACTATTCGAGAAGAAATGACTTGCCTTTAGGACGACGTTAGATTAATCCGAATATGCCGGCAACACGGCGACGAGCAAACGTCACGATCATGATCGGGCACGGATCTTGATGGTCAAGATGGTGATCAAGATGAAGATCAAGCAAATCCAATGACCGAGATCGAATATAAAATATATAAGAATTAGAAGAGTACCAAAAGAGTAAATATACTATGATTGACAATTTAATGAATGAGAACAAAAAGTGGATCAAATGTTTAACTCACCAAGTAGAAGACGAACGAGACGATCAAAGGCCAGATCAAGTGTGATCGGTCGATCGGACGGCTGAGATCGAAGATCAAGATCATGATGATGATCACGATCGCGATGATCAAAAGAGATCCGACAGTCAAGATTAAGATCTTGATGATGATGATGGTGGTGATGATGATCAATGCAAATCCAACAGCCAAGATCTATGGATCAAGAAGCGATCGACGACTTAGATTGATCAAATCGGGATGGAGATGATAATGGCTCGGATCTTGACCAGATCTGACGGCCCACATTACACTTGATCAAAAGCAACTTAGATCCAACCTCACACCAAAACAGCAAACGCCAAGAGGAAATACCAATCACGATGGCGATCGGACGATCGGTATTCAATCAATCAACCTTCTCCTTCCTTCTTCTTTACAGCGAGAGAGAGAGAGAGAGAGAGAGAGTTGGCGGGAGAGGGGACGGCGACCACGGCGATGGCTGTGGGCAACTGCGGTGGCGTGGTGGTGCTCGACGACGGTGGGGAGAGTGGTGGAACACGGCGGCGCGCCGTCGACTAGGGGATAGCCGACGGAGACAGGGGACCAAGGTAGCATGACTGGCTGTCGTCGGAGGGGACGATGCTAGGGAAGGTCGTACCGGGGCACTGACGCTGCTGGAAATGCTGGCATCGCAATTGGACGATGTGTCGGTGCTGCTGGTGGCATCTGTTGTCGAGGTGGTGGTCGCTAGCGCTGGCTTGACGACTGGTGCTGTTGTCGCTGCACGTCGACGAAGGGAGGTCAACTGCGGAGCTGCAGTCGGAGGCTGGCGTGTCGCTGGGGTGAAGCGACAGGAGGCTGAAGTGGGGTGCGGCGCTGCTATAAGAGACGGGGAGAGGAGAGGGGAGAGGGTCGAAGAGGATGCCGGTGGTGCGATGGGGACGACGAGGTTGAGGGAAGGTGAAGAGGATGGGGAAGACGAACAGGAGATCTGGGGTTGGCGGCTGAGGGGGTTTGCACAGTGAATAGGGGAGTAGGGTTATATGTTAGGGTTAGGGTATAGGTTAGGTTATATATATAGGGTTAATGGGTATGGGTTGTTGGGTAAATGATCCAATAGGAGAATGGGTAATGGGTTTATTGGGAATGAAATCCAATAAGAGATAGGCTTATAGGGTATTTGGTTTTTGGTTTAAATCCATTAGGGAGATAGAAGAACCAATAAAAATAGAATTTATAATACAATCTAATTTGCATTAAAATATAGAATTTATTTGAAATAATACAAATACAATTAACAATATAAATAGATTTTTACTTTATCAATCAAGGGTAATAATAATAATAACAATAATAGCAATAATAATAATAATAATAATAAAGTAAGGATAACAGTAATAATAAAAATACTAATATGAAAATCATAGTGAATAGTTACAAATAAAATTATTGACTAAAAATAAACTTTAATAGAAAATTTGACAATACATTTTAAGAAAAAAAATTGAAAGAGAAAAAATAATTTACAAAAGTTTAAAATACCAAAGATACACAGGAAATACGGAATTGGGGAAACATGGGTTACAGTAAAGAGGATTGCAGCGGAAGCAAGTTCATTAATCTCATCCTCACTCTCTACCTCCCAAAACACCCATCTATTGTACGGTAAGTCTTCATACGTTTGCAATTTGTTTTGGGGTTAATTTTGATTGTAGGTTTGTTAGAACGTAATGTTGACAAATGTGTTAGAACGACAATTAACAAACAACCCTTGTATTTTTCATACAAGTGTGTTCCATCAATATTAATAACAGGTGTGCATGTCTTTAATCCTTCAATCGAAGCATCAATGCCCAAAATACTCCCTTGAATGTTTCCTCGCTGCGACAGGTCTCATAGTTATCCCAGTGGACAAACATTCTTGGATTTGCTGCATGTATTGTTAATAGAAGCTAAGGCAACTTAGTATATGCTCTTCAAAGGAACCGAACAACCTCTTAATAGCTTTTTATTTTGCAATCCAATCCTTCTTATATGAAATCTGATAATTGCATTATAGCTTGACTATCTCGATAATGGCCTTCGGTGATATTCCTATCTCAGCCTTAACAACATTCCCAATCAAATTAGAGACAAGTTTAGCATCAACCTTACAATGATCTCGTGGGATTCAGACATACATGCCGCCCTCCTATTTTCTTCACCACAAAATTTGTCCCACCTTTTGGAACGATTGCGTGTAATCTCCATGGGCAACCGCCCTCACTTATGACTGGGGGAATTTGTACCATCTTCACAAGGGAATGTTTTCTAGGTGCCAATTTACATTTCACAGTATATAGGGTAGGGGTAGATTTCAATGTGAAAAATTGCCGATGATTCTTGATGGAGTATGGCTTCATCGCCTGCTGGATATTTTCTTTACTTTGAAACTCCTGCCTAATGTACAATTCATTTATGTTGGATGAACCGGATGACTCTTGTGGAAATTGATGTACTGTCGCACTTTGTGTCATCTCCTCGGTAACATTGGCATTAGCATTAGCATAACCATCATTAACGTTCCCCTCATTTATATTACTATCTGCATATGCATCTTCTTTCACTTCATCATTATTCTCTAAACGTACTCTCATTAAATTCATCATCCATTTCTTCCTCTTCTTCATCATCTTCTAATAAATCATTGTTAACAGTAGCATTTTCAAATATTTCAAAAACATTATCATTTTCAACATAATCATGAACCAAACTAGGATGACGTGGTAGCTCATCTTCTATAGGATCTGAGCTAGTTGTATTTGTGAACGTGTCTACTTGTGGGGAAGGTGGGATTGCCAGTGATTAAGGTTAGAAGTCATCTCATGTGTCGGCACTTCGCGTACGAAGCTTGAACTAGGATTAACATGTGACCTTGTTCTATTAGTTTGGTTTTGCTGAATATATAACTCCAATGCAGACTAACTGTAATTGGAATTAAGTGTCTTAGCAATCATGGGTTTTTGATAGTTATCTTTAGATACACGCACTGTTATAAAATATTGACTTTCCCCTTTTTCCGCCGCATAGCGAGCTAAAATTTTAACACTACATTGATCTCTATACCAATTAGTAACTTCACAAATTTTATCGACTCGTTCTGCCATTGTAATAGTACAAGATGCCCAAATTATTTTAGGATCGGCGACACTATAACAACAACCTAGCTTTGGATAATGAATTATTTCACCACCAAAATAGAACCAAATATGAAAATCATAATCCAAACCTATACATATTTATACAAAAATAAGGGTCATTATCTAATCACAAACTAAACATACCCAAGTGTACGTGAGAAGGGGTTATATAAATAATACCTTCAAAACAGTGATCGGGAAGATTGAACAATTGTAAACACGGATAAGCGGGGGTGGAGAATGTGGATGAGATGAACGCACTTGATTCCCTTTCTATCCTTTTGACCCTTCACGAATCTCCAAATATTGGGATCTTGAGTGATGGGTTTAGGGTTTTGATAGTGGGAGAGAGAGGGTTCTGAGAGATGAAGTGGATTGGAAGAGATTTTAGAGGGTATTTTTGGGTGAGAGAACAAATTTGAAAGCTAGGGTTTTGGGTTTGGAGTTAGGAGAGAGAGAGAGAGAGAGAAGAGCTCAAAAAGTGAGTTTGTTTTAAAAAAAATTCAAAGTAAGACTCGCTATCTCAAATAACGAGTATAGTACAAATACACTCACTCTTTGAGACAATGAGTCTTATTTTGATATTCTTCCTCCAATTTTTTTTTCCAAATGGGGGAAAAACTATTAACACTAAACTTGCTATCTCCGACACCGATTTGAGATAGCGAGTTTGGGTCATTTTGGTAAATATTTTTGAAAGTGGGCCAGTTTGGTAAATATTTTCAAAAAGTGGTTTTGGAAAAATAATCTGGGGCACTGACCCCTTGACGGGATTTCATGGTCTGTAAAATACAATCAACCGTGTCACCCTGTTAGGGTGGCCATTGAGTCGTTAGCTCCGATCGTCGGTGGCCATGGGAGAAGCCGTCCACAAGACATAGGAGATATATGAGTTGTTTTGAGAGCAGAGTATCAGTTGTAGAAGGGTCTGTAATGAGTCAATTGTACGTGCTTAGCGCACTTTATTTGAATCCAGTGTTGAGCGGTAGGAGATAGGGAGGGAAGTACTGTGTGTGTTGCACAGGCTTCTTGAGTCTATATATACTCATGAGCTGTAATCTGAGATGAGCAGTCAATAAAAATCTTCTACTCTCCTCTCTAATCTTATCTTATCTTCTCCTTATCCTCTTCTTATCTTCTCTTCTTCCCCAACTCCATCTCTTCCTTTCACCATTAGCATTTTCAGCAACCCAGGAAGCTACAGTATTACCTGCAACTACACCATTCTTCATCACAAATGCCACGTTCCAGGAACCCACACAACCCAATCCCTGACAACTTGGTATCAGAGCCAAGCGAAGGCGATGGGCGAGATGAAGGGATGGCACCATGGGAGGGAGAAGTAGCCAATCTGAGGAGTCAAATGGCGGAGATTCAACTGAGGAGTAACTATCAATCTGAGAGAGTTGAAGCAATAGCGGAGGGAATCAATGAAAGATTCATAGCAATGGAAAATAGGATGAATGTTCGATTGGATGCCATGATATCGATGCTTCAGCAAGGGTTGCATCGAATCCCAAACCCACCCCTACTGCCGACCCCCCCCCCCGCTAATCACCATCCGCATCAGACACCCCCTCCACTCAACCCCCATCAAGAAACCATCCATCCCCAGTTCCACCATCCGCATCAGACACCCCCTCCACTCAACCCCCATCAAGAAACCATCCATCCCCAGTTCCACCACCCCCCTCCATTCGTTCCAGACCCTGGCGGATTCTTCCGAACGCCCTTCAAGGTGGAGTTTCCCACCTTCGACGAAGGGGATCCAACGGAGTGGATCTGCAGCGTAGAGCAATTCTTGGAATTCTATGAAGTACCCGAAGTGCAAAACTTAAATACGCGTCTCTCAATCTGAGGGGAAGAGCTGCGCAATGGTTTCGTCGCCACATTAAGCCTCAAATTCCAGAGATAACTTGGCCACAGTTCTTACGGGAGATTCTCACAAGGTTCGGCCCCTCGGAGTTTCAAGACTACAGCGGAATGCTGTCGAAATTACAACAGAAAGGGGACATCGAGTTGTACATCCAGGAGTTTGATCGTCTCTCCAACTTTGTCGATGATTGGACTGAGAAACACTATTTGAGTACGTTCATCAGTGGTCTGGGAGATGAAATCAGATGGGATGTAAAATCGCAGCGGCCCAAGAGTGTAAATGAAGCAATGGGCCTCGCAAAGGGGTTTGAAGAGAAGTTGGCTTGTCAGAAGAAGAGCTATAGAGTACCGTTTCCCCCAGGCCCACCGTGTTTCCCCCCCCACAGGCTGCCGCCACTCTTACCCCCAATCCCAAACCCCCACATCAACCCTTTGTACCCCGACGACTTAGCCTACAAGAGATGAGGGATCGTAGGGCGCGCGGCTTATGTTTTAATTGTGAAGAAAAATACACCGCTGGCCACATTTGCAAGACACAAAAATTTACTATCTGGAATGCATTGAAGATGAAGAGCAAGGGGATGAAGACTACATGAGTACCTTGTTGGCAGAAGAACAACTTTTAGCGACCACTCAGCTCACTTCCTCCATAACAGCCGCACCGCAGAGCTCCCCCACACCTTCCCAGTCGCACAATAGCCTACAACATCCAGAAATTTCCCTACACGCTCTAAACGGAACGGAGACATATCCACAAACAATGAGGGTACGGGGAACAATTAACAACCGAGAAGTGAACATCCTCATCGACACTGGCTCCACCCATAATTATCTTGATCCCCACACAGCTGCGACAGCCCAATTGCTCGTGAACAAAGAGCTTCGATACAACGTCACTGTTGCCAATGGCCAGGTTATGCATAGTGAAGGGAAGGTGGAGCGTGCTTCCTTCACCGTTCAAGGAATTCCCCTGCAGGCGGAGTTGCTTTTACTGCCGTTGGGACCGTCACAAATGGTCCTCGGAGCTCACTGGCTTCGCACATTGGGACCTGTCACTATGGACTTTGGAGAGATGACAATGGCCTTCTTGGTCGAAGGGAAGGTGAAGAAACTGCAAGGAGTTGTTCCCCCTCAACTTCAAATGATGGATGCGGCACAGCTGAAGCGAATGAAGAACTACACTTGCCAAGCATATCTACTACAAGTCCAAGATGTGGCGGATGAGATGGAGAATCCTGAAGCCACATACCCCATCGACACTCTTGAGAATTCTGAAGCCACTTACCCCATCGACATTCAAAACATTATCAGCCAATTTCCAGAAGTGTTCCAAGATGACATGCGACTACCTCCACATCGGCAGATTGATCATCAAATTCCCCTCCTAGACGGCCACAAACCCGTGTGCTTGAGACCGTACAAACACCCACACTCGTACAAGGCAGAAATTGAGAAGCAAGTCAGAGAAATGCTTGAAGAAGGTTTCATTCGACCAAGTCACAGCCCCTATTCTTCTCCCGTCATATTGATTAAGAAGTCGGACGGCAGTTGGAGGATGTGCGTCGATTACAGGGCCCTCAATGACCAAACAGTTAAAGCAAAATTTCCTATTCCCATCATAGACGAGCTGTTGGATGAATTGAATGGGGCGCGTTTCTTCTCCAAGATTGATCTGAGGTCGGGATACCACCAGATTAGAGTCAACAGCAACGACATACCCAAAACAGCTTTTCGAACCCACCACGGGCATTTCGAATTCGTGGTAATGCCCTTTGGGCTGACCAACGCACCCTCCACCTTCCAAAATTTGATGAACAACATCTTCGCTGTTGTGTTGGTTTTTTTCGACGACATTTTAATCTACAGCTCGTCTTGGACTGAGCATCTCTCACACTTGGAGAAGGTACTAACCGTGCTGAGAAACAACCACCTCCTCATGAAACCCAGTAAATGTAGTTTCGGCAGACCCACCGTGGAATACTTGGGACACATCATCAGCTCCTCGGGGATTGCGGTAGATGATCGCAAGATCAAGGCTGTAGAAGAATGGCCAGAACCCAAAACTATCAAGGAGCTGAGAGGGTTCCTTGGACTTACGGGGAACGACAGAAGATTCGTGAAAGACTACGGAAGCATCGCAGCCCCACTCACTCAGTTGCTAAGGAAGAATGCCTTCAAGTGGTCGATGGAAGCTTCTGCAGCATTCGCCCGGCTCAAAAAAGCCCTCACTACCACCCCGGTTCTGCAAGCCCCAAATTTCTCCAAACCCTTCGTCGTCGAGACTGATGCCTCCAAGGATGGCATCGGGGCAGTCCTAATGCAAGAGCACCATCCTATAACATACATGAGTAAGGCTCTGAAAGGGAAAAATTTGTCGCTATCAACATATGAAAAAAAAGTATTGGCGATTTTACAGGCGATCAAACAATGGCGACACTATCTATTGGGGAATGTATTCGTGATTCGAACCGACCAACAGAGCATTAAGCACATCCTGGAACAAAAGATCCATACAGAAATTCAAGAGAAGTGGTTGTGGAAATTGCTAGGGTTCACATTTACTGTTGAATACAAAAGGAGAACCCAAAATCCAGCTGCTGATGGGCTTTCGAGGAAGACCGAACACTCCGAGACTTGCTTTGAGGTCTCGGTGGTTGTGCCCCAGTGGATTGAAGAAATCAAGTTGCTTGTGAGGCGCGATGACTATTATCGGCAGCTAGAGGAGAAGAGGCAAATCGGGAGCTTGGATCCCCAGCTGTACAGGGTCGTGGGAGGCCTGTGGTTCTACAAGGGGAGAATTCTCATCAGCCCGAAGGCGAAGGTGCGGCACTTGATCTTCCAGTACATGCACTCATCGACGACGGGTGGCCACGCTGGTTATCACAAGACACTGCATCGGATCAGGAGGTCTTTCATATGGGAAGGAATCACAAAAGATGTGAAATTGAAAATTAGAGAATGTCTCATTTGCCAAAGAAACAAAACTGAAGCAATCCTGCCTGCGGGTTTGCTCAACCCCCTCCCAATTCCAGAGAAGGTGTGGGAAGATATCTCGATGGATTTCGTCGAAGGATTACCCAAGAGCGGAGGGAAGAATGCTGTCATGGTAGTGGTTGATCGCCTCACCAAGTATGCACATTTTGTTGGATTGGCTCATCCCTACACGGTAGAGGGAATTGTGCAACTCTTCGTCGATAATGTGTACAAACTCCATGGGATGCCGCGGAGCATCGTGAGCGATAGAGATCCAATATTCATGAGCAAATTTTGGAAGGAGTTCTTCACTCTCCAACAGTGCAAACTCCGGCACTCCTCAGCATACCACCCACAAAGCGACGAACAGACGGAAATAGTAAACAAGGCTTTGGAGCTTTACTTGAGGTGTCTGTGTGGTCAGAAGCAGCGAGAATGGAGTAAATTCTTGGGGTGGGCGGAGTTCTGGTACAATACCAATTGGCACGTCTCCACCGGCATCACACCCTTTCAAGGAGTGTATGGAAGGGCACCACCGACCCTGCTGCGCTATATCCCGGGTACGGCGGCTGTACAAGAAGTCGAAGATGGATTATTGTCACGTGATGAAGTCTTGCAGCTGTTGCGAGACAATTTGGTGGTTGCACAGCAAAGGATGAAGCTCTTCGCAGACAAAAGAAGGACGGAGAGGGAATTCGCAGTTGGAGATCTGGTTTTGCTGAAAATTCAGCCCTATAAACAAGCTTCGATCAGAGGAGCCAATTCTCAGAAGTTGTCGCCCAGGTTCTTTGGGCCTTACCGGGTGATAGAGAGGATCGGTGCTGTAGCGTATCGGTTAGAGTTGCCCCCACAAGCGTCCATTCATCCCGTCTTCCACGTCTCCAAACTCAAACCTGGCCATGGAACCCATTCCCCTGCGGTAGAAATCGACCTACCACAATGGTGGATCCCCTCCAATGATGAAGATGAGCCAGAGCAAGTGTTAGGACGTCGAATATTCAAGAAGAACAACAGAGTTGGCATCAAGCTACTGATTAAATGGAAGAATTCATCGGCAGAGAATGCATCATGGATTGATATTGATGAGCTGTGTGTTAAATTTCCCAATTTCGAGCTTGGGACAAGCTCGCTGTAAGGGAAGGGGGGTTGTTAGGGTGGCCATTGAGTCGTTAGCTTTGATCGTCGGTGGCCATGGGAGAAGTCGTCCACAAGACATAGGAGATATATGAGTTGTTTTGAGAGCAGAGTATCAGTTGTAGAAGGGTCTGTAATGAGTCAATTGTACGCGCTTAGCGCACTTTATTTGAATCCAGTGTTGAGCGGTAGGAGATAGGGAGGGAAGTACTGTGTGTGTTGCACAGGCTTCTTGAGTCTATATATACTCATGAGCTGTAATCTGAGATGAGCAGTCAATAAAATCTTCTACTCTCCTCTCTAATCTTATCTTATCTTCTCCTTATCCTCTTCTTATCTTCTCTTCTTCCCCAACTCCATCTCTTCCTTTCACCATTAGCATTTTCAGCAACCCAGGAAGCTACAGTATTACCTGCAACTACACCATTCTTCATCACAAATGCCACGTTCTAGGAACCCACACAACCCAATCCCTGACACACCCGGTTTTGCAAAATTCTAAACTTCACTTTTTTTTTTCTTCCGGAATTTATGGGCTATGGTCAACTGTTTCCACTGATTTTTCGAAATTCTGAATTTCAGTATTTTTTAGATTTTATAAGCTATAATCCAATGTTTCAACATATTGTGAATTCTCTGGCTAGATTTAATGATCTTTAGTTCAAAATTTCGGTCGATTTTAAGAAATCCTAAATTTCATGGATTTGGGCAGATTTCATGGGCTATAATCCACTATTTTTGGCCGATTTTGTGAAATTATGTATTTTATTATTTTGGCCAGATGTCATGGATTATAATCCACCATTTTCAGCTGATTTTGTGAAATGGTACATTACACTGTTTTTATATTTTGTGGGTGTTTTACGCCGGTTTTAGGAAATCTTGAATTTCACTTTTTTTTCTTCTTCCAGATATTGTGTGTTTCTTCGACATATTTCATGAAACTATGAATTTCAACATTTTTGCCAAATTTTATCAGCTAGTTGATGTTTTCAGCCAAACTCAAAAATTTTAATTTCTAATTGATTTCTTCTAGATTTTATGGGATTTACCGTTTTTGGCTAATTTTGTGAAAATTTGTAATACTCTATTTATGCTACATTGCATGGGCTCTAATCCATAATCCACTGTGTTCAACCCCCATCGCTTTGACATATTTTGGGACATTGTGAATTCTCGTATTTTTGGCTAGATTTAGTGGTCTATAGTTCAATAGTTTCAGCCAATTTCATAGATTTTTAATTTTAAATTTCATAGATTTGACCAAATTCCATGGGCTACAATTCATTATTTTCGGCCAATTTTGTGAAATTATGTATTTTATTGTTTTGATCAAATTTGATGGGTTGTAATCCTCTTTATTTTGCTGATTTTTTTTAAATTCTAAATTACATTTTCCCCTTAGATTTTGTGGGCTATAATCCACTATTTTATGCTGATTTTGAGAAATTTTGAATTTCACTTCTTTTTCCCCAGATATTGTGTGTTTTTTCCACATATTTCATAAAATTCTAAATTTCAATATTTTTGCCAAATTTTGTAGGTTAACAATTACTCAATTAGTGTAGTTTTGTTGTTCTTTTTGTTCTTTTGCTACATTGTTCCTTATATATTTGATGAATTTGAGAAATCTGTACATGGGCTTCTTTTGTTGTGCTTATATATTAGGGATAATATGATAGCAGGTTTTCTATTTGATCATTTATTAATTTTTATGTATTTTTTTTTTGTGATTGAGTCGTGTTAATTGTATCATGAGTAGTGCTAATTGTATTACACTTTGTATATTGCTTTTGTTTTCTGAGAGCTGTGAAGCCCACAAACAATGGATAAGAATTTATTTTGCATGAGTGCGCTTTACAATCTTGTTGAGATAGTTGCGCCAACATTTTTCTTAAGTACAAAAGCACTATGATTTACAGATGGTTTACACTAACAATTGATGAATTTGATATATCTGGTTAACTCAAATAATCACTAAGTTATTACACCTAATTATAAAAGGACTAGGTTTGCCCGCGGCACGTTTTTGTAAACGATATAGCATATCCAATTTTGGTTCCCAACATTCATGTTTTATTATTATTATTATTATTATTATTATTATTATTATTATTATTTATTTTTTTTAGAAGGAAAAGGTGGAGTATGACCACCATGTTTCATTAATAAGGAGTTAATAAAACAAACTCAGAGTACCGAGCCAAGTACAAATTATTACAATACAAAACAAAAGGAACATGGAGCCTCCCCGAACATGGGGGGCGGGACAACAGACATCACTGAACAAACATGCATCCACCAAAAGTGCTACAAAACATCTAATTCCCCCCAACAAAACCCTAGGGTGGTGGGGATCGAAAAACAGTAAAAAGCCCGAAGAACAGCGCAACCTCTGCCCTCAGTTGTGCGTCGGCCCAATCTCAACCTCATCATCATCATACTCCTCCACCTGGAAAACGCTGGCAAACCTCCCTTGAGGACCTGATGCAGCGGCAGTAGCCCAAAAGGAAATAAGATGCATAATGTGAGTTAAATTAGCAGAAATACTATTAAATTCCCAACCTTCATGTTACGTTGAAGAAAATGTGCAAACCTATAAATCATAAAGATTGCTTATCCTACACTATGCCTCATTCGAATCATTCAATGGAGTAATCAACATCCCTAGATAATAAATCCACTAAACTGGATGAAAATAAAACTTGCCTCTCTAGCTAGTTCAGCTGCTTGCAAGTAATGGGGATGCTCTTTCTTTATTCTAGAAGACCCTAAATAAACCACCCCCCTGCCAAGTCTCTCTATCAACTCATAGCACCTCTTCATCTCCTTCCTCCCCTGCACTCCAAGATCCAAACTTTTTACAGCAAATCAAAACTATGGCTACTAACAAATCAAATAAAAATTGAAAATCATAATACCTCATCTGGGCTGTTCCTTTCCAACTGGGTCGAAATGGTGGAACTTTGGAGAGAGAAACTGAGTGGGTTTCTTCTTCGTGTGACAAAAAGTGGTGATTGTGAGATTATATGGAACAGTGGCTACCATGGAGAAACTCATTACAAGAAATTTGATTGATCGTTGGATCCAACGATTAGGAAAATTAATCAGAATATGTATGAACAAAAAGTAGTAAAAACTAATTGAGAGAGTGAATCAGGAAGGGAGAGAGAGAGAAGGGGGGATTCGGGAAGGAAGGGGGGAGAGAGAGAGAGAGAGAGAGAGAGAGAGAGAGGGAGGTCGGGAAGGGAGGAGAGAGAGAGAACAGAGAGAGAGAGAGAATTTGGGAGGGGGAGAGAGAGAGAGAGAGAGAGGGTTAGGAAGGAGGAGAGAGAGAGAATTTGGGAGGGGATCTAGAGAGAGAGAGAGTGTGTGTATATTTGAGTTTCAAATTTTGGAGTTTGAAATTTTAGAAAGAGAATGTGTTTTGTAAAATTCAATCTGGCTTAATAACTTTTGGTTGTGTTTTATTATATAGATGCAGAACACAATTTATAGGGGTAATTAAGAAAAACTTTTCTCTCTTATTTACTTACAAAATTTATAAAAAATTTATAAGGGGTTTTTGTTTTTATCGAACAAGGCCATAATTAACTAACTATACACCATGCACTGGGAGTAGTAGTTAATCTTAAACAAGTCCTGAAAAATTTGTGCCACCACCGTTGATCTTGATTAATGATCCAATGGTAAATTAATAGTATTCGATATGCAAACAGATTCTAGAACAAGGGCGAAGACTGCTGAATTCGATCATAAAACAATAGTCAATATTTTATCTTGGCGAACAGAATCTCTATAAAGTAATTGACGACCAATGCATGCATTAACTAATACATTAAAAAAAAATGTAATGGCAAATGCACGTTTCGTGAAGTGTATTACAAACTATTAACGGCTATGCGGACATGATCCTTTTTTTTGCCACTAGAATAGGAAATTTCTGTCCTTCTTGTTTCATTATGATCGTATTAATGAAACGTGATGGTCACCCGATAATCCGTTATTCTCAAAAATTACTTTTTACAGTTTACAAAGATTAAAGATGACTTTTTCGTTTTTCCAATCAAAATTTTTAAAAATAAAAAATAAAAATCAGATACAATTTCATAACCTCAATCTGTTTAATTTAATTAAATTAAACACACTTGTTTACTTATTTTAATTTAAATATCTTATCTCCAAACTCTATCGTTTGATATCTATTAATTCAACGGAACAAACGCCCGTTAATCTAGCAGTTCCCGATTTAACGGCTGTTAAATCCTATCCGTCCATTTTCAACGGCGAGTCAAAAAGAGAAAGAAAAGAATCCAACGGTTTCATTCTTTCAAAAGAGGAGTAGCTATCAAGTCAGTTATTAATGGAAATACATCACATTAAAAAGCCCCTGCCCTCTCCGTAATTTACTAAATTACCACTCACATCGCTTTAACGGCCGCTTTGTTTCCTTAAAACGTACGGAGGTCAGTTCCGTAATTTCAAACTCCGCGTTGTATATCTATAAAAGAGGAGGCTTTGCTTCGCCCCTTCGTTGTTTTGCTTGTGCCCTAAATTTTTTCCCGCAAATTTGCTAAAAAAGGGGGGCGAAAAAACCCTAGAAATTGAGTATGAGCAAGATGGAAGAAGTGGGTGATGGAAGCAAAGATGTAAGTCTTCGTTTGAGTTTGAGTTCTTTGGTTTTGGAGGAGAGTGCTCGAAGAAAGCCAACCACTGTTGCGCGGTGAAGTTCTGTCCTTTTTCGATTATCTTTTTTTGGTATTTTTTGATCTTATTGATTGGGTTGGCTTATTTGGATGAACTGTTTGTTAATCTTTGGTAAAGTTTGTTTCTTGATGATAGGAGTCAATAATTTGTCGATGCTCATGGATCTTTTTACCTGTTTGATTGTTTTACCATTTTTATATATATATATAAAAAAAGATTAGGGTTTTGTTGGTAATATGAAATCATCTTAGTTTTGTAGGAGAACAAGCGGTCCAACTAGGAGATCGACGAAAGGGAATTGGACACCTGAGGAGGTGAGTGATTGATTGATATATACTTGAAATTAATTACTAGGACTATGTTTGTCGAAACGGAGTAAAAAAACTTCATTTAAAAATAAAAAACTCCTTGTAAAAATGGTTAATTTAATTATTAGGTTCAAGTGAAAAAAGATGATGAGTTTGTTTAGTGATATTCTGATAATCTATAACATGAATATCATCTTTTTTAGTCATATAACATTTTTTTGTTTGATATGTCGAAGATTTTTTTTTATATATCTTTAGTCATGTATGTAATACATATATATATATATATATGTTATTTCACTTTTAGCTCTTAGATGGTAATTTTAATTGATGCAAGTTTAAAATTTTAATTGAGGTAAACGATAATGAAATTTACATATAAATGAGATTAATCCAAAAAAAAAAAAAGATTGTACAAGTTTTTATTATAACTAATACTGCCTTTGTTTACTTTCATGTTGGGATGTTCGCATCTCGTGTTTTCTTATTAGCTTCTTGTTTTTTTCTCTTTTTTGATTTTTTTTGAGCCTGTCTTATTGTTTCAATTTATTGTTCTCAGTTTGTATCTTGTAAACTGTCCATTTGTAAGTTCCATTTATTTATATATTTGTTCCTGGCTGAAGTCTTTCGACTCTATCCTGATTATAAATAAATAAAAAAACTAATACTGCCTTTGCATGTTCATATATATATATACGCGAGTAAATAGGATGCTCTTTTGGCTGAAGCAGTAAAGAAGCACAATTACAAAAATTGGAAGTGTGTAGGTATGTAATGCAATATCCAATTTTATGGTTATGCTATACTAAATAATATATTTCGAATTACTTACTTAAGTTTATAGTTAACTTCTGTTTCAGCTGCGATTTTCAGAAATCGGACAGACGTGCAGTGCCTTCACCGGTGGCAGAAGGTTCTCAATCCTGACCTAATCAAAGGAGCTTGGACTAAAGAGGTATATAAGTATAATTAAGAAATTATATAGCTAAAAAGCCTACATGGATCAGTCAGTGGTCGATTGGTTTAAGATCTCTGTTACTGAGTTTTATGGCTCTATCCATGAGTTTGGGTTTGGGTTTGGGTTTTGGCCCTCTTCTGCTCCGTTAGCATTGTTATATGTTGTTGCTCTTTTGGTTGGTGCATGTGACACGGTTTTTGGCACACATGCTCCACTCCGGCCTTGTTTTGTTTCTCCTATTTATTTTTCCTGTTACTTTGTTCTTGATGCCAATTTTAGTTTGTTGGGCCATTCCCCGGTCTTGCAGCATTGTTTATCTGCTATAGCTATCTCAGTTGGACCTGTTTGACTCGATCCAGCAGCGTTGTTTAGCGGTGAGTCTCGCTGTTTTTTTTTTAAAATAAAATGACCAAGGTTATCTGTTTCATTAATGATTGATTAAAGAATCATAAAGTACCCATCATTACAAAAACACCCTATTCCCATCTCATACAAAAGATAGTTCCACACCAAATAAAAAAAGTTACAACAATGATTACATATATATTCTCCCAAAATATCCGAGATGTCAGGCTTGCTTTCTCCTCGATCCTTATAGCTAATACCCTCTCGGCCTTGATCCTTCATCATCTACTGTGCTCTTTCCAGCCTCGGTTTCTTTCATGGACTTGCTTGACCTGTCTAAGCCTCTGTTAGAACTAGAATTTTATGAAGTAACATATGAAATGAACATCTAGTATTACGGAAGCAGAATTTATTCCTATCTAGCCATAAACTCCATAAAATAGCCCCAACCGTATTATCCTTCCCTATGTTCTATGTTGATGTGTTTTGTTCTCCATCTCCCCCACAGATCATCGATGCAATTCGAAATTGCGGTCGTGTGAAAACCCAGCCCCATGATCTCCCAAACCAACCTAGCTCTAGGACATATGAGGAAAATGTGAGTGGTGTCTTCTTCCCCTCTGTTACATCGTTGGCACGTAGCGTCGAGCAGAATGTTTCGTTTCATAAGGTTAGTTTTGGAAAGGATTCCGTCATTAAGCACCAGCCAAAGGAATGCCTTACCTGTCTCGCTGTTTTGTTTTGCCGCTAATGCTGACTCTGTTGCCGGTCAGCTTCTTCACCAATGACACCAGGGTATGAGGGTGCTATTCGGTGTCGTCGCGTGCTTCAGTTGCTGCTGCTTCATCGGCTGCTTGTTTCTTTGCTGCCTTTTGGCTGCGTTGAGTGCGTTCAGTCGGCCTGCTTGTGGTTTTCCGGTCTTAAGATGTTTGGCAATGCTTTCCATTGCTTGTTAGAGCTGTATCCTATTGTTTTGTTGTGTATTCTGGTGTTGTCTCACTTTTACTCCGTGTAAAATTGGGTGTTGATGTATGACTTTATTTTGTCTATATATTGGGCTAGAGTCTTATGGCTCTATCCCCGTTATAAAAAAAAAAGATCTCTGTTACTGATATGACTCTTTTTCCGAACTACAGGAAGATGCTCAAATTATTAGCCTAGTCGAAAAGCATGGCTCGAAGAACTGGTCCATGATCGCAACGTTTTTGCCTGGTCGCATTGGCAAGCAGTGTCGAGAAAGGCATATATATATACAGATGAATGAATCTGTGCAAAAAAAAATTCGATCCATCTGTCTAATGTTAGGAAATTTGCGATTAGACTAATCATTTTAAATTTACTTTTTTTTTTGTAGGTGGCATAACCACTTGAACCCTGATATTAGGAAGGATGCATGGACAGAGGAGGAAGACAAGATTTTACTTCGAGCTCACAGAAAGTATGGGAATAAATGGGCAGAAATAGCCAAGTTTTTACCTGGACGGTAATTTAAATATAATTCTCTTCAAAGTTAATTTCTATATCTGATTATATATGCAGTCTGCCAATTACTATCATTTAAACCTTTTTTTTTAAAAATAATTTTGACCATGACTCTGTGTCGACTAACAGGTCAGATAATTCGATAAAGAATTACTGGAATTGCAATCTGGGGAAGAGGTCTCGTGAGGAGAGTACTGTTATCGAAATGCAAAGTGATCGATCGTTCAAACAAAAACGAGATGCAGTCTTCTATCCTTCTCCATCAGTCAATGATACAAGTTCACCCTCTGGTTCAAATAATGAGATAGACGAGTTTAGACTGTCAGGGTACAAACGCAAGTCTTCGATCTCAAGTTCGCCGTGCTCTTCTCCACCTTTGGAGGAGGCTACTACACCGAATTCTGTTTCAAGCAGTTCTTCGAAATTTTCTTTATATTTTGGTTCAACTCCAAGCAGTCTTCAATCTGTGTTGAAGAAAGCTGCGGAGAACTTCGAAACACCATCTATTATAAAAAGACGATCTCCAATGGCGGCTTCATATGGTTTTGATGGTAGTGGTGGCAGTGGCAGTGGCAGTCGTTCAAAAATAGAGTTTAAGTATGTCGGATTCTTCCTGGACAACGATTTTTCTCTGCAAGGAAAGAAAGATGATAGTGTCAGTAATGAAAGTAAAATTGTGTTAACCGCGGAAGAGTTTTCCGGTCTACCTCGCGATTTTCTAAAAATTGGACTCTGTGATGCTGCTGAAAAATCTGTTGGAAAGAGGCTAGAAGCAGATTTCGATATGGAGTGGGAGGCCTCATCGAAGCAGAAGTAAAAGAAGATGCAATTGTAAGTTATCACTGATCGAAATTTGTTTATAGCTAATCATACAGTGATGGAAATGACTTGTGTTGAAATGTGCCAAGTAATTGATTGTTTTCATTCATAGTTTCACTTCAGCTAGATCCCACTCTAAAAATTTTGAATTAGACCGGGCTACTTTGAAATCGGATGGTGTTTTTTCGGAATAATTTTTATTTTTTGAAGTTAATTAATTAAAGAAGAAAATTTTGCAAGCAAGATATACATGAGTAGAAGTTTTCATGTCATGAATGAATAAATAAATACAGAAACAAACTCTAATTTATGTTCACACTCGCCAGACTGGATAGTTGTAGAAGTTGGAGGGTTGTTCATGATACATGAAGTATGGAGAATCCATTTCTTTTCACCCTTTTCCAGAACACAACAGAGTAGTTGCTAAAGTGAACTCAATCTTCTAACAGTATAAGCAGAGAGTTGGGGTTGTCACGTTGCAGAAACTGTAGATCGAGTTGGTGTAATGAGCCTGTTATCACTTGAGTAAAATTTCTAATCGAAAAAATATCATTTGCCAATGCATTTAACATACAATATTTAAGAGGGCCTACATTTTAACACGCATAGTTTCTAGCTAACTTCTTTTAATAACTACTTGTAGAAGGAAAGATTAATAGATACAGTAGCAAAATATTGCTACTCGTCAGCTTAGCCTATGTCGCAATACAGGTTTACACAGTTTGCAGATATGTTAAAACTTGAAAACCAACATTATTGAAGTTATGTTCAGTTTGCTTACAAGTTCTTCTAGAATCTGGTGAGTTTCGTGGACTGCATATACATCGGTTCAATAGAATACTGAGTTGGATGCATTACGATTGGAGTACTGGAAAATGGCTTGAATGATCCCAAGTTGCACCAAGAAAACTGAAAATTGAAGCTTTTGCAAAACATTGTGTTGCTACAAATTCTTGCAACAGCAAATACAATTGGTTTGTAAACATCATCGTCAAAACAATGCCCATCATTGTCGTACGACGAAGAAGCTTGAGGTAATTCAAGCAAACGCAAGCATTGTTGGTAGTTAATGGAAGTCTTAACCCATCAATAAGGAAACAAGAGTGAATGCTTTTTAGCCTCTTTTAACATCAAAACCACATAAGGTTTACAAAGTTGCATAGCTATAATCACTTTGCTATTGCATCCAACTTCTGATATATCAAGATACAAATCTGGCAATGATATTTCAAATAGTTCAACCAAAACATCATCCATACCCATCGTTTACGGAGATGAATATCACACATACATACAATCCGAAACATGAACACCAATTTCCTTTTATGATTTCCCTTATCCATTAAAAAAGAGCTTAATGAAACTAGTACAATCAAATAGAATGGTGTGATAGTCATGCATCCCACAAGCCGGGACCATGATCTTCATCCCACCAAAATATGCATACATAGGAAGTACATAGGAAGTGTACTAAAAAACATACAACATAATCGTCAGTTGAGACACAGAATCGTGTGAAATAATGAACCGGACCTAAAAAATACCGCATGTACATGGTCTGCAGCTGATCCACGACTCCGAAGTCACGTATGTTAGGAATGTGCCTTGAATATTCGTGGTTCAGATTAGAAGAAGGTAAGACAAAGTACGGAGGTCGAAGCGTCGAAAAGAGTATAAGAAAACAGAGCAGCAATAGTGTAGGCAAAGTGGCGGTCGACTGTCCAAAGTTGCGGTCGCCCGCACCACCCGACCGCAGTTGGCCGAGAGGAGGACGGTCGACCGACCGCGGCACTGTGTTCATTTTGGACATCGATTTGTTAGGTTGTTTCAACCCAATCTTCAACTCCAAGTTAGATCGTACGGCTCCTATTCAGTTACTTCTCCTACAGGTTATATCGGACGACTGAGAATCAAGAATAAACCTAGGGTTCTATCTATTTTTCTATATATATTGTAAACTCCTCAAATGTGAGAGTAGAGTAATTCATTGATATTTTGTCCATTGCAAAGAGGGGCTTGAAAAAGATAGTTCTTGGTGAGTGAATTTAATTCCTTATATTGAGTAAATCAGTAACTCCTTGTAATATATCATATTTCCCTATATTTCTCTCCGGATTAAGCGAAAGCTAATCGGGATAAATCATCGTTGCGTTTGTGTTAGATTGGTGGATTTACTTGCTTGCTCAATTGATTTGTCTCACCTATTTCAACTTCCTTATTGCTCTATTTAGTTCCGCTGCGATAACGGGCATTCGTTGATACCCCAATCCCAACAACTAGTATCAGAGCTTCAGGCTGCCGAGTCCCTTGGTTAAGATGACAGGTCACAGTCTTTTGAAGATCAAACAGTTCAATGGAAAGATCAATTTCAATCTTTGGAAGATTGACATGTATGATGTCCTTATTCAAGAACGTTTGCAGTTAACCCCTAAGAAGAAAGAAAAGCCAACTAATATGAAGAATGATGTTTGGGAAAATATTCGTGAAAGAACCATAAGTTTGATCCGACTATCATTGGCGGACGAGGTCAAGTGCAGATTTCTTGAAGAAACTGATGCGACGAGTTTGTGGAAAAACTCATAGCTAACTACTCTGGTTCGTCGTTATTAGATCAGATGTATTGGAAGAGGAAGTTATTCCGTTTTTCAATGAAAGAAGGTACCGATCTCCAAGACCACATCACAGAGTTCAATAAGGTTATATCTGAACTCAAGCGACAAATGCAGATGTGTTTGAGGAAGATAAAGCTTTCAACCTGATATATTCACTACCGGATTCGTACAAGCTTTGATCACTACCATGCTACATGGTAGATCTGCCAAGGAGAGTATTTCGGTAGATGGTATAATCAAAGCATTGAAGAAAAATCAACTTAGGAAGGAGACAAAAAAATCATCGTCTATTCCTACAAGTTGTCTAGCAGTGGAAGGTCCTTCAGGGGGAAGACAAAGTGCTATGCAAAAGGATTCGATATGTTGCCGATATTGCAAGAGGCCAGGGCATATCAAGAAAGACTGTTGAAAATTACAGAATCAGGAGAGCGCCAAGAATGAAAATTCAGCGGCTAATGTGGTTAGTGTCTTTGATTCAGGTGATTCATGTCTTCTTGTTTCAAATTCTTTAGAAGTTGATTCTAGTTGGTTTCTTGACTCATGGAGTTCTTCTCATATTTGCTTCGAGAGGGAGTTATTTTCTACTTATAAGTCTACTATAGGGCATTGTGTGAGAACGGGAACTGGAGAGATTAGTGAAGTAGTAGGTGAGGGGATAGTTGAGTTGAAGATGTCAGGTCTAAATAAGTTCACTTTAAGGGATGTTTTGCATATTCCTCTACTGAAACGGAATCTGATTTCCTTGGGAACTCTTGATGCACAGGGTTATAAGTACACAGCTCGAGGTGGAGTTCTGTCTGTTTTTCAGGGTCGTCTAAGGTGATTAGAGGTATGAGAATAGTTGGGCTAAGACAAAAAATTCTCTACATGCTTTGGAGAATCCGAAATACCTGCGCAGGTGTTGTTACTTCTTTTCTCGTTATTCCTGCAAGCTCAGCTAGTTTATCGCAACTAGCATCATCGAAGCGAGACAACGACATTCGAATATCGTTGGGAGGTGGAGAGTGCCTTGATGTAGGTGGAGTTAGTGTGGAGGTTGGGAACTCCGTGAGTACGCCTACAAAGGTGTGCCCTTGAAGGTGTACACTGATCGGTGAGATTGAGTAAAGATTTGTTCAACTAGAAGAAGAAGCTATTGTTCTAAGTATTTTTGCAAGTGGAGTTCATTAGAGTTTGGATATGAATAATCAGATCATGTGATACCACTCGTATGCAATTCAATGTGGAGTTTGTTAGGAATGTGTCTTGAATACTTGTGATTTAGATTAGAAGAATGTAAGATGAAGCACGGAGGTTGAAGCGTCGAAGAGAGTAGAAGAAAACAGAGCAGCAATAGTGCAGGCAGAGTTGTGGTCAACTGTCCAAAGTTGCAGTCGACCGCACCCCCCGACCTCACACCCGACCGCAGTTGGTCGAGAGGAGGACGGTCGACCGACCGCGGCACTGTGTTCATTTTGGGCCTCAATTTGTTAGGTCGTTTCAGCCCAATCTTTAACTCCAAGTTAGATTGTACGACTTCTATTCAGTTACTTCTCCTACAGATTATATCGGACGACTGAGAATCAAGATTAAACCTAGGGTTCTCTCTATTCTTCTATATATATTGTAAACTCCTCCAATATGAGAGTAGTGTACTTTGATATTTTCTCCATTGCAAAGAGATGCTTGAAAGAGATAATTCTTGGTGAGTGAGTTTAATTCCTTGTATTTAGTGAATCAGTAACTCCTTGTAATCTCTTCTAGTTGAATGTCAGATCTCCCTATATTTTTCCCCGGATTAAGTGAAAGCTAACCGGGATAAATCATCGTTGCGTTTGTGTTAGATTGATGGATCTACTTGCTTGATCAATTGATTTGTCTCATCTACTTGTTGGATCCTGTATGCAAGGCAGATAACAGTAGAGGGGGGTGAATAGTGTTATTAAAAATTATTCAACTTGAAACACATGTTAAGTCGACTGGGACAAAAAAACCAGTCGACTAAATCGACAGATAAAAAAGAGACTTGATCAACTTGAAGAACAACGTGTTAGTAAGTTGACTTAATAGGACTACCAGTCGACTGATCAGACACAAACAACAATAAAATGTAGCGAAGTTAAATTTACAAGTTAGAAAGATTAAACCACGGAGAATCAGCAATGCTAACACAACGATATATCCTAGTTCGGTCCTCCTGACCTACGTCCAGTCCCCAAACAACCAACTTGAGATTTTTCACTATTCTTGAAAAGATTTACAAGAATACCCTACGACTTTTGGCAACAACTATGCCAAACTCGTAGACCTCTCTCACTACTAGAAAGAGCAAAATCCCACTCTACAACCTAGAGTGAACACTGACTCTACACCAAGAGCCTTTCTCTCCAACCGAGAGGATCACTCTCACAACCCGAGAGTGAACAACAAAGAAATCAAAAATTACAATACCTAGAGCCTTGATTTTTGAATGCTTTTTGTATTGAGGCTATAGGTCAACTTCTAATCGTAGTCTTGAACTTAATCGTTGTTATACAAGACTGAGATTAGAGAACCAAGTCTAAGAGAGTGAGAGTTCTTTGAAAACTTTGAGTTCTTTTTCACAAACACTTGAACAAAAGCAAAGACTTGTTTAATGCAATAGGTAATCTTTTCCAAGTGAAATATGAACTTTATTTATAGAGTAGACACTCCAGAGTCGTTGGAAAACAGTTAACCAACTGCCATCAAACGGAAGAAAAGATTTGAATTCGAAAACCAAATTTAAATACTCAAAAAACTGTCAAAGCTGCTCGAACAGTTGACTGGGTTGCCAAAGGAGTCGACTGGTCAGAGTTTGAGTAAGTTCAGAATGTTTCGTACTTGAACAGTCGACTGCTTAGCAACGTAAGTCGACTGGTACTTGACAACTGAACTCATACAAGCTCGAATTTGACATTTTTGATTTTTAATAAACTTTATTTTAGTCCTAGGGGATGTGTGTGTGTGTGCATCAAGACTATTACAAGATTTCTAAGCAAACATATCAAAGATTACAATTTTGTACATCAATTTACATAGACACTCTTCTGTTCATGAGCTGATCACTTTGAAAATATTTTGAAGCTTTGAGTGACACTTGTCTTGTAGCTTGATCTTGAATCTTGAAAGCGTTGGGTACATACTGCAAGAGACATGTTGAATAGAATATATGTGTATCGTATTGTAGTCATCCAAATCAAGAATCTACACTACTTCGACTTCCTCATTGCTCTATTAAGTTCCGCTGCGACAACGGACATTCGTTGACGCCCCAATCCCAACAACGTCTCCTCCTCCTCCACCTCATAAGTGGACGTAGCATAATCAACATCTCTCTCCTTGGCCTTCTTCCTCGTATGCTCCGATAGACTGGACCAAAAGAGGATATTAGAAATGATGCGCATGCATGTGCTTGTTTCTAAAGATTCTATGATTAGGCTCAATTTAATTAAAAGGTTTTTCTCACATGGGTCACTAACAAATATTTCAATTCCATATACCTTACTCATAAATACATAATTTCATATAATTCACTTACAATATGAAAACAATCCTAAATTATAACTTTTATTACCAAAATTTAATTTCATATAACTTACTCAAAAGTACTTATTTGAAATTAGATATTTTTGAGTGAGGTATATGAAATTAAAATATTTGTCAGTGACCCATAAGGAAAAAACCTGTAATTAAATTGCTCAACATGTGGCCCCCACCCCAATCTCTACTACTATAATGGGAGAATCCCTTAGTCAGTAACCGCGTCAGTAACCCAACCCGTGCAACGCACGGGTTGGGTTACTTTGGTAAATATTTTCGAAAGTGGACCTGTTTGGTAAATATTTTCGGAAGGTGGATCAGTTTGAAAATTATTTTCTTTTTAATTATGGACTGACTTGGGACAATATTTTCGAACGTAGACCTGTTTTGTAAATATTTTCGAAAGTGGATCGGTTTGGAAATTATTTTCTTCTTACCCTTTTCATGATCCTTCAATTTTTTCCACGTGCACGTGTGCACGTGTATAATACGTGTATATATCCCATAGTTGAGAGTCATGCCTCGGCACATGCGCCAAGCGCCAAGAAGTCCACAGATCCATAAGGTTCTCTGGACCAAGATGATGAATACTGGATTTGGCAAGAAGCATCTGCCTAAGACAGCGCTGCTAAGCCATCTCCAAATGCTGGCTAGAAGCAGCAATCTCATTCAATCCGGAAAGGGAAACTTTGCATTCCTCATTTTTCTAACTAATGATACTACCCTCTTTCCAAAAGTGATTTGAGCCAAAAAATTCATCAACAAAATTAAAACATTTCAATGCCAATCTCATCCAAATGTGTAAAGCGAACCATCATGTGCAGATTCCCACCTTTATCTCTCTACTAACAATCAAACATCCAGTATATCAATGATGACAATCTAAACTTAATATGACACTCTTGAGTTTTAACTGTGTAATAATTCACCGACGAGATGTAAAATAATAGAATCAAAAATAAGAGAACAAAAATAATAAAACCAACACATAAGAATACACGAGATTTTTTCAGGTTCGCCTATTGCAAAGACCAGGGCCGCCCTGAGTTTCCGGGGGTCCGAGGCGAACTCCCAAAATGGGCCTCCCACACACTAAAAAAAACATGTATATAAAAAATTTGCACATTGTTGAAAGCAAAATATGCAAAATATATAAATTTATTTTAAATCACCCAAATTTAAAGTCTCAAATTTAATTCAAGTCTTCAAGCTAAAACCCAAATAATTTTAAAAAAAAATTTAAAGACTCAAATAATTATTTTTGGGCCTCCCTAATAACAATATTTTTCTTTTACGCGCAAAATACGTGCCTATATTTACAAGGAAATTATAAATTTGGGGGCCCCAAAAATTGCAAATACGCCGGGGGCCTGAGGCGGCCGCCTCACCCACCTCAAGGGTGGGATTGGCCCTGGCAAAGACTACTTCCCTGCGCAGAGATACTCCTGCGATTTCCACTAGAAATATGACGAATAAGTTTACAACCTCTTAAGAACTTATACCCAAGGTGTATGGTTTTTCTCTATCTCCCTCTTTCTCCCTAACAGTTAAAAATCTCTCTTAATGTATTCACTTAACCCTAAAATCGTACTCAATACAATATATATAGGTTTACATCAGATTAGATCTTAGCCATAGATCAAACAGCGTTGTGCGGTCGACCGCAAACTTGGATGGTTGACTGCAACTATCCTTCGAGTGTACAAGGTTCCAACAGAGAGCGAGACGCTTGACTGTGCGGTTGACTATTCATTCTTTGAAGTGCACAGAGTTTCAACAGAGAGTGAGACAGTCAACTATGCGGTCGACTATACAACTCTCGACTTGAGAGCCTGTACAGGTCGGTCGCATGTGCGGTTGACTACGCGGTCGACTGCACTTTCTGCCTGCAGCTGTTGGCTGTTGTTGAGCTGCTTGCTCCCACTTTGTCACTTATTCTTGTCAAGATTCTTCAACCCATTATTGTGTATTGGATCCCAAAACCCCAACAATCTCCTACTTGGAGACATATACACAAAGTTTCTAACCTATTCTTCATTCTTCCATTGGCCTAGTCTAGGTCAGTGCCTCTGCGAGTTTTCTCATCCATTAACTTGGAGACAATCTGATAGCGGTATAGCAGAATTGATGCTTCATGATGTTCACTACCTTCGTCAGCATGTTCGCCGGTTTTTAGTGCAAAAAATCTTCGATAGCTTCAACCATTTCTTTTCAACCGCCATTCTAATAAAATGATACATCATTTGAATGTGCGGAGTCCTAGAGTGATATACCGATTTTTTTGCCAAGAAAACTGTACTTTGACTGTCACATCATAGCTCTCCTATGGGTTGCTTTTTGCCAACTAGTTCATAAGCTCCGAAATTCACAACATGTCTTTCATTGCATCTGTAAATGTCATATATTCTGATTAAGTGGTTGACTGTGCGACAACCTTTTGTATCTATGAAACTCAACTAACAGTTGTACATCCAACTATAATTACATATCCTGTAGTACTTCTGCAACCATCATGATTGCCTAAAAAGTTCACATTTACATAATCGTGTATATGCAAAGAATCTCCCACAAAACAGAGAGAGTGATATGAAGTACCTGCAAGATACCCGAGAATCCACTTCACTATATCCCAATGTTGTTTACCTAGATTCTTCATGTAACGGCTCACAACTCACACTGCTTGTGTGATGTCTAGTATTGTAGACACTATCGCATACATTAAATTCCCAATGGATGAGGCATAAGGAATAACAACTATTTTCTCCATCTCTACTTCCGTTGTCAGACACAAATCCGTAGATAATTTGAAGTGTGCAGCCAAGGGACAAATGATTGGTCTCGTACCATCCATATTGAATCTTTTCAACACCTTCTTCACATAGTCCGCTTACAATAACCAAAACTTCTTGCTTTTCTTGTCTCTATTGGTTTTCATGCCGATGATTTGTTTTGCTTCACCCAAGTCCTTCATCGAAAACTCCGAAGCTAGCACAATTTTCATACCTTTGATCTTCTCCATACACGAACCTGCTAACAACATGTCGTACGCATACAATGTCAAGGTAACTATATCATTGTCTTCATTTCGACAAACATATACACAATGATCCGTTTCGCATCTCTCAAAACCTTTTCCTCTCATAAAGCAGTCAAACTTCAAATATCATTGTCGTGGTGCATGTTTGAGCCCGTAAAGACTCTTCCTTAGTCGACACATCAAGTCTTCTTTTCTTTTTTCTTCAAAACCTATGGGTTGTCACATATATAGCTCTTCTTCAACATCACCATGAAGAAATGTTGTTTTCATATTCAGAGAAGCAGCAGAAGTGTAATACACCATGTCAAAACCAAGTGCAAAACTAAAAGAGACCCAAATTAAGTTCATCATTGCCCAGATTCAGAAAATATTCATTAACTAAAATATGAATGAAGCATAATAGTGTAATATCATCACAGTCATAACAAAATTAATGTTATTTCATCACATTTTAATCTCATAATGAAGCATAATAGTATGAATATCATCACAACCATAGCCATTAAAATCAGTAGTTTATTTTAAGCCTAGATTCAGACCCCAAAAAAATGTTTCAGATCTAAATCAACATCAAAATCAACAGTTCGTCTTTAGTCCAGTCAGATCCAGGTAGTATAGAGCCTACCTGAATCAAAATAAGCAGCAACCAGAAGCAATACCTTATGTGATCAATCGTACTCTTCCAAACTCACATCATCAACATCTATGATGCAATATCTATGATGCATTTGAGGGAAACCAATTGTGATTGTACCGCCAATTCCAAGATCTTGATCTGTCACCATACCTAAAGGGGGACGACCAATGGCTCCTAACCATCTCTCAAATATCCATACAAAGGAGCTTGTTTCTTCATTAGGAATCAACCCACATCTAAGAAAAACCGATTGCAAAATTATAAGAACCCACATTAGTTTTGTTTCCTTCTATCATTTCCTTTCCAACTGAAGTTTGCCTTGTGATAAAAGTAGCTTATATAAATATGTAACAAAACAAGTAGCATTTTTTCATGGTACAATCCTTTCACACACCAAAAATTCACTATACAAACTATCTTTTGGATAAAACACAAGAATAGAGAGAAACCATCACACAAAATTAACAAAATTAGCAAACGAGATAAACAAAAAATTTATACATGTTGAATTGTGGCGAAGTTCGGAAAATGACAGAGGAGGAATAGGGGAGTCCTCAAACCCGAGAAGGTGGAGCTAGAGAGGGGTACTTTCAGCTTCGTCGGGTGCGATTTGGAGAGGAGATGTGAGGGTTCGATTTGGAGCTAGAGAATAGGGTTTTGATTTGGAGTATTTTTGGGGAGATTTGGAGCTAGGGCATCCAGATTTGGGGAGCTATGATGAGAGAGAGAGAGAGGAGGGAATTTGGAGGGCTGCGTTCTGAGAGAGAGAATGAGATTGAAGGAGCTGAAGATGAGGGGAGGGGTAGAAAAAATGACCAAAATAGCCATCCTTTTAAGTGAGATGAGCGGAACGATTGTGAGCCATTGGATCACGATCATGACCAAATTGCAGATCCTAGGGATGGCGAAGGAGTTCGCTCCTAATCAGGTGCAAACTAGTTCACACCTGATCAGTCCTTATATATGGATGATCCGAACTGTTCACATTGTTTAGAATGACAATATTGGTCTAAATATTTAAAGTCAAGGTATATGAAGTTCATTTGTTCATCCATCATATCATTATAAAAAAATAACGATATTCAGTCATACAATTCGTAACACTTAAATGAACCGACAAACAAATCTCAAATGACTTGATTTCTCATCCATAGACTAATTTAGATATGTAGATGAGAATGAACGGTTTTGATTTTTTAATTTATATCCCAAAAAAGTTTACGTTTAGTTCTCACTAAAGGAGTTCTCACATGATAATATATATATATATATATATATATATATATATATATATATATATATATATATATATATATATGAAAAAAGTGAGCCTCATATAGAGTATGAGAAAATTTTCCTCATACAAAGTGATTATACTCACATAGTGGTGCCATTATGGAAGATCCACTCCGTCCATCATGTTTATCATGCTAATGGATGTATGTGTAGAAAAAATCAAGTGGTTTGGAGGTCATTCACCAATGCATCAGGTGGTTGAAAAATGAACGATTTCAACAGTAATATAAATCTAACCACAAATTAGACCCACATGATGCATGAGTAAATGACCTCCAAACAACTTGATTTTTTCTACACTTACATCTATTAGCATGATAAACATGATGGACGGAGTGGATTTTCTATAATAGCCCTACCAAGTGAGTATAATCACTTTGTATGAGGAAAATTTTTTCATACAAATATGAGGCTCACATTACTCTCTCTCTCTCTCTCTCTCTCTCTCTCTATCTATCTATCTATATATATATATATATATATATATATACATACTAGTGGAAATTAGCCATGCTCCAAGTGCACGCGGCTTGGTACATTTGCTAATGGTGGCATAAGTGTCTATGTAGGTATAGAATTTACTCGACTGCTCGAGATTATCTCTCCAATTTCCAATTTCCTTTTTTTTCTTTAAATATAGTCAAAGTGAATAAAAAACTAAGTATTCTGATTGTTTAAGTAATGCATTTGTAACTCATTGAAAAGTAGCTTGCATTAATTGAAAATAATTACAATGACAACAAAAATTATAATGATTGCATCACCACCAACAACCATAACAGCAAAATTTACTGGTTGGCATAATAGCACTCGAGCATACAATAAAAAATGGTTGGTGTCTCTAATCATCTAAAGCAAAGCTACAAACAAAAATGAGATTTCCAACTTATCAAGCTCAATTTTTTCAACTTTGAGCATGTAACATCAAAACTCAGCAGAATCAACAGAGCATCTTTCAAGACACCTTTCAAAGTAGATTATAGATCCTTTCTACTGCCAAGACTAAGTTGCCAAGTAAGGACAATTAAGGATGTGAGCCGGGTCACTTAAATTTGTGCTCCATGGAGAGTTATTCTTAATTTCCCTAATTGGTGCTCCATGGAGAGTCATTCTTAATTTTCCTCGCTCTTTCTATTATCTTCTTCTGAGGTGCCGGATGGGTCATTCATGGACACCGTATTTATCAAATACTTCAGATTATTCTGACTATCATTGATTTAATTAGAAATGTTATTCATAGATGCAAAATTTACAATGGTGGAGCTGTCTTTGGAGGAGGAAAAGGCTACAACATATTTGGTCGAGCTTGGAAGTTGAGAAGTTGTACCACTGGATGTGAACCAACTCCACAAGTGAGGAAGATGTAGAAGAATAGGATGGAGATGATGCCACAATGTTTGTTCAAACGCTTGTTCCAAACCTAATAGTAGAAAGTAAACTGCCATAGTTCTGAACTTACAAATGTTAGATCGATGTTAAGGCTATGAAGTAAGATACCAGAGACAATGACATGAAGTTTAAATGACATCCAATGATAGTATTCTAACTCAACTATAAGACAAAATAAAATATAGTAACATATGTTCAATAAGGTATGAATCCATGACATAAGTTTCCTTGTCTTACTTCATCAGAGGTCAACTTAATGACATCTTCAGTAAGGCATCAATAGGATATCTCAGACACAAAAATAAGCCCAAAATACTTCAGTTACAAAATTCAGGCCAATAGGTTATGGAGAAGCCTGGAGAGTCGTAATTTAATAACCTAAACACAAGTCACATTTGGTTCATTCAGAAGAGCTAAAACTTAGTCTCTAGACCAGTGGTTCTTTCCACTTAATTAATAGGTTACGAATAATGTATAATCAAATGAACAAGATGGAAATTCAAGAGAAATTGATACAATCTCAATGCATTAAAGGAAGTAACATAAACGACTCTTTTAAGACATACTCCTATGAATAAAGATTGATACTATAATAAACATTGTAGAGAGTTCATTATAATAGCAACTCCTATATAGGACTGAGATTGCATGTTTCAATTGCATTGTAGATCTAAAGTGAAGAACAAAATAGTTACCTAGTGTACCATCCGATTGATTTTGAAGCAACCTCAAGTTAGATTCTGATAGAACACAAAAAAATTATAATAATAAGAATGAATTTAGTATGTTCATTGACTAAACATCTCAATTTGCACAATACTCAGTGAGAAATGGATACACATTAAAGTAATTATTTGTCATACTCAAAACTCGACTATAAATCAGAATCCCATATACAAACATGCTTTATACTTCCCAAATCTTGAATTAAAGAAAAAGGATAACAGAAATGGATAAATTTATGTATGAACATATCAATATGCAAACAATATAAAATTAGTTTAATTTCTTAGAAAAATAGAATGACAGTCATTATTAAATCTTCTCCAGTAAACAAATAAGTCAAGACTACTTTCCTTCAATTCTAAGTGAAAGATAATAGTGATAAACTAACTGCAAATTCAAATATATCTCATCATGAAAAAGAAAAAAAAAAGACAAGCTTCCTGTCACGCCCCACTTCCCAAAATACGGGAACACATGCACGTAACTGAGGCCCAATGAATGATGCGAATACATCATTCATAAGCTGTATAATTAACTCAACAACAAGATAACAATATCAACCACGCAAGCATGTAAAATCATAATAGGATAACAAAGTATATGACATAGTACATGACATAATACATGACATAACCAACAACTGGAAAAGAAATATAGTTACGGGTTAAACACGCTCGGATTACAACAAGGAGTACATGAATAAAACAAGAACTAAAATAACATGAAATTAAACAGGACTAAAATCTTTGCTCAGCAACACCTTCGGGTAATTCTCCATCTGGGCCTGCAAGTATATTATTACAAAGGAAGAAACAAAGAAGTACCTGTTAATGCAAGTCACAGGCCACAAGTGGTACAAGCGAACGGGACAATTATAAAATGAAACAAAAGCGGGAAAAGAACAAGGAATCAAGAATCATATAAGAGAATAAATACAACATGCAAACAGGAAAACAAGACATCATGGAACAAGTGACATGTATGAAAACAAGTAAATAAATCCATAGGAACATGTAACATGTAAACAAGTAAGCAAGCAAACGTGTCAACATGAACGCGTAACATGTAAACAAGTAAGCGAGTCATTATGAACATGTAACATGTAAACGGATCATGCAAGTGTACGTGTAAATGTCATGTCTTTTATTAACCTAACTAGGTAGCACTTCATGCGTCCCATACCACATGGTTGCTACTCGCAATCAAGTGAACGTTTAGACTAGTGGTGGATTCTATAGGTTACGTACTCGGGAAAACATATCATGTCAATTGTATCTTGTATCGAGATACGTGCAATGTAGAACATAGTGTAACATATAGCGTTAAACATAGAACATAAAATTCACAAATTTGCAATTTGCAACTTGCAATTTGCATCGGGGAACCACGAGCCCCCGTCCGAGTACGCTCTTCTATATTGCCGACTACTAAATCTTTTCCCTTTATACCTCGGCTTGTTATCTTTTTATTACAATTAAACATGAACAATAACTACATGCAACAACAAGGACGGATAACATGGCAGGATCAAATATCAAGACTTATGTAGTGCAGGAAAACATATTTTAGGGCTTATAGAACATGTTGATGCGACTAATGGCATGTATAAAACTTAATCAAGAATATAAAATATTATAACAACATGCAACCTAGTAACAAGAAATTCATGCAGAACATTATGTATAATTATAAGAGTATAAATGTGTGTATCGTGTTCATGCAATGCATATGGCAACAAAGTATTCGTGATCTTGTACGAATACGGGATCAATATGTTATGTATAATACGAATAGAGTTAAGAAATGTACTTGCTGTATTTTGCAAAGAGAGCTTGTACTAGAACAAACGAATTGTACAAGGGGATACTTGCCTGTTAGTTGACGACGATGAAATTGAAGACAAGAATAACGGGATCAGTATCTCGGGCAGTAGGACACGTGCAAGATATGTGGCAGCCACGCAAAATCAGCAAACACCCAAAATAGCAAACTCCAATATAGCAAACAATCCACCTTCTCCAAAACAGCAACCACACAACCCAATCTACTACTCCACAAACAGCAAACACCAACACCAACACCAAACTCCAATACAATAAACATCAACAGTAACCCCCAACAACCCAATAACACCAACACAGCAACTCAATTGAATCCCAAAAACACTGTCTTTCTCTTCCCAAAAGCAACAGAGGGGGAGAGAGAGAGCGCAAGAGGAGTAAATGGCGACGGGGTGAACGGCGACGTCGGGAGGAGCAGCGATGGGTGGCGACGAGAAGAGGAGTAGCGACAGGCAGTGCGCTCAGGGAGGCGACGCGCAGCGACGGTGACGACTGGCTTCAAGCGGAGGACGGCACTGGGTTGTCGAGACTGTCGATGGTCGAGGCAAGGGAGGCTGACAAAGCTTCGGGCTCGAGCGAAAGTTCGAGCGGGAGGAATAGACAGGATGTTGATGACTGCGGCAAGCGACGGGGACTGGCGACAGAGTTCGAGAGCTCGGGGACGACAGCAATAGAGGGAGCTTCGGGGCGACGAGGAAGCGGTGTGGAGGCGGTGGTCTACAGGCGGAGGCGCTCGAGGTCGGGGGTTCGATGACTGTGGAGCTCGGGGGTAGTTACTAGGTGGTGGGAAGTGTGGTCTGCAAAGTGGGGGGTTGAAGTACGGGACAGAAAGTGGGGAAAAGAATAAATTGTATATGGGTAGGGGTTTGCACAAATATATGGGTTCTGGTTTAGTGAGTTTGGGCTTGGGCTTAAAAGGAGCTCAAAATATTTAAATAAAATAATTAGGGTATTGGGCTAAACAATTGGGTTCAGATTATTTATAAAATAAAATAAAATCAGAATATGGAATTGGACTTATGATAACAACTGGGCTCAGACTAATAAATAAAATCAAAATTCAAACTTGGGCTTTTAATAAATAGTCAAACAATTGAGCTCCAAAAATAGTTTAAATAATAAAATCAATTAAGAAAAAATAGTTATAAGATACAGAGGATTTAAATACGGAAAAATACTTTAAAAATACGTATTAATGAAAACAGGGGTTACACTTCCCATTAACATGTAATGATGCACTGGCAACCTCTCAATTTTATTTTAATAAATTACTGTCAACCCAACGAAATTCGAGTGTTTTGTGATGGGCCCACCACAGTGATCCTCTCCTAATCTCTTTTAATATTCCCACAGAAAAAGCAATAGTTAAATCTGACTTATAAGAATGATGAATTGTTAAAGGGCCCACCTTCTCATCTGCATTTTGGTAGTAGAGTACCTCTGTTTGTCTAATTTAGGAAGCTCTTCAACATCTTGCTGCATGTACAAACTCCATTCATGAGCATCGAGACTTTTATTTAGCGTGTACAGAAGGATGAAAAAACTATTTAAGGAAAAATAAAATCAATTATATAATGTGTATCAATCAAACTCTAAGAGTTAGTTTACAGTTTCGGGATATGATCTTGTTCACTTTTCCATCCTTGCACCTGAACAAGGCCTGGTCAAAGCCAAAATATGATATTAAGAAAAGGCCATTTCCTTTAATATTGTATTTTCATGAGTGAGATTTAAATTCACAATTGAACAAAAACCAAGATATAAGCTCTAACCACTTTTCACGGCAATGATCAAATGTCAGATCGTTAGTAGTTTCCATTAAATATAAACTCACAATCAGTTTGCTCTCACACCAAAATAAGCAACAACATAAAACTAAAAGAGAGATAATCAAATTTTAGCCAATAAATAATAAATACTAATCAAATAGGTTGGCTTCTATATCGTACTGATCAACAATCAAATATATCACAATTACACATGTAAGCTTCTTTGCTAGAAATAAGAGGTTGGGAGTTTGAACCCCACTTGCACACAAAAATCCCCAATTAATTTATATTCAGGGTAAAGTGTGGCTACGGCCTTATTCCAAACCAAAAAAAAAAAAAAACAATCAAATGTGTCAGAAACTTTTAACTCCATATCATGCTTCAGAGGCTTTAAAAAGGAAAAAAATTCCCAAAAATTAGTGATGAAATTCTATCAATGCTATAATCAGTTACACACACTGATTATTATGACTATTACAATGATGTCTCAAGTAATCAATATCAATCACCACATTTCAACTTGATGCTATTAACTAAAATCTAGATCATGAAGAAAGAAACCACATTTATTCTTGAAGTAAATACCACAAAGAAGACGCTCTTAATTTATCCATATAAAAATTCCAGGTTAAATGGAAAAACAGAAAACCACGTCATAAGCGTCAAGATCACAAGTTACACATTCTCATATCATTTTGAATCTATGTAATTAACTTTCTTTATGTGATAAAATTTACCATTGGTAATGCTGAAGTGAACCCAATTTTCTCCTTATAATTGTCTTTTTAGGGATTGTGTTTGGGGCAGATGGATCGCCAACGATGCGCAAATTATGGCACAAGCAGTTGGTGGTGGTAGTCGTAGTCGTTATCAATGGAAAACACTTTGAAGAACAAAATAAGGACAAAAAAAATCATACGCAAATTCAAGCACAGTGACTTTTTTCAGTAACCCCATCCATTTGTAATAGTCAAAGTTATTATAACAATTGTATAACTTCTTGTATAAACAAGTCTATCCCAGATTAAAAATTGAGAAGGACAACAAAGATACTCCCTTTAACTCGATCCAACTGCTACTGACTTTCAATGGCAAAACTTGAATAAGGCTTAATTATGTACTTATCATTGAAATTTCATCAAACATTTTATGTGCATTAATTTAATTTCATATAGAAGAAACTTTGCACTAAAACTTGAGAGAAAAAAGGGACACTCTTTTTAACTCGATCTACTCAATCTAAATCTATGGTTCTTAAATAAGCGCTACCAAAATTTAAAAAAACAAAGAACAAAAACTAAGGAAGATCGCTGAATAGAAGTGAATTGTACCTTGAGAATAGATGGAAGTTCGTTTGTGAAGCAAGGACTTTTGAGAGGGGTTTTTCCTATTTTCCATCCACCATTGTGGTTGAGGGAAGATCGATAAAAAAGGAGACGGATGAGTGAGAGCGAAGGAAAAGCTAGGGTTTCTTCTTCTTCTTCTTCTTCTTCTTCTTCGATCGAGTAGGAGTCGACCGGAGGAGACGGGTTCACAAAAGAAAAGGCGGGTATTTTATTTAGTTTAGATTTAGATATTAAAAACTAATCAATAAATATTTTAGAATAATAGTAGCCATTGATCAGTCAGATTAAAATCATGAACGAACGGCTGCGATTCGCTCCGGACAGATTCATGAATGTTATTGTTGCTTTTATAATAGAATATATATATATATATATAGACACACACATACATGCTTATACATATACATAATACATACACTTAAATTTGATAAAAAATAACATATTAGTGCATGTATATGTATAAGTATGTATGTAATATATAATTTGTGTGTTATCTATATAATAAAACACAAATAAAGCTATCAAGTGGCTCTCCTTCAATCCCCAAAAAACTCAAAGGCCCAGATCTAACCTCACAAAACATATTTTTCCCACCCAAAACTCAAATTCAAATTTTCCACCCAAAACAACTCCTATATTTATTTTTATTTTTTTTCTCTCTCTATCCCTCCTTCTTCTATTCAAAAAATTAAGAAAAAAAATTTAAAATTTAAAAAATAATTAAAATACCAAAAAAAAAAACAAAAAAAAAAACATATAATATGTTTTTTTTTGACCCCCAAAAGTTTCTCATATAATATGTTTGCTATTTCAATTAATTTGCTGGATCTCCAAAACTATTTTATATAATCAAACAAGGTGCACTGTTCCAAATACGTGCCGTAGGCATGTGTCAACGGGCAAACCTAGTACATTTACATATCCTATCAATGAGAGACTTTTTTTCCCTAAAATTTGAGAAATGTTTTTCTTTTTCCTGCAAAACTTAATGAACTTTTTTGTTGTAGGGTCTTGCTACCTAATCAAGATTTCAAATTTTATTTTAACTAAGATTAACTTATTAACATGAGTGTATCCCGCTATTAAAAATTGTAAATCTACTTGAACCCGCCCTCACCCAACCCGAACCCATCCTATCCAAAGAAAACCGGTCCAGCCGAAAACCCGCACAAATCCATGGGGTCGAGTTCATGTTTGAGAAATTAAAAACCCGTTGGGTACGGGTTGGGTTATGTAACAAGTGTAGAACTTGGGTATGAGTTCAAAAATATCGCAAACCCGCCCGACCTGGCCTATTTGCAACTCTAACGTTAAATCCATCCAACAACACATAAAATTGCCGAATCTTATTTTCAAAATAGCTGCTTTGGTTCCTCGAATGTAACTTCCCTCTCTCAAACTCTAATAGATAACTTATCTGAAGTTTGAATTGTTTTGTTTTAAAAAGAGCAACGTACAGGCTTTCTCACAAATAAATGAATTAATTAAACTAGTAATTTATATGTGCAATCAAAGTCTTAATAAATATATATATTTTTAAAAGTTAAAATTTTGACGTAGTTTGACCTCGAACTTAAGATTTCCTTCATATTAATTATGTATGCATGATTCACCGTAAGTTGGTATATTTACAAACGATAACTCCAACTCTCCCATTATAATATTAATTAAAGATTACAGATTAGAGATCTAATCAGTGCAGCTTAAAAACATGTGTGTATTATGAATAAGAGTAGAACCACACACACTCGTCACATTATATAGTACAAATTACAGTAAACAATATAATGGTTAATGTTGGAACGAGGAGCATGTAGCGCATCTGGTGTAGTGGTATCATAGTACCCTCCCACGGTACTGACCAGGGTTCGATTCCCTGGATGCGCATTTTCCAAACTGTTTTTTTCCCTTCAACATGGGAAGACGATTTCGTTGCAATTATGACTCTTAGGGCTCTGGTTAATATCACTTGAACAAAAAATGATTTCACTGAAAAGTACTATTAAGAAAAATTATGCTTTAGCATAAAAATTTTCCAAGTAAAAGTACATTTTTAAAAGTTAAACACACCACTGTAGGTTGTTTTAAGAAAAATGCTAAAATTATTTAGAGAAGAGTAATTTTGATTAAATACATTTTTAATTATGTTTGTCAAACACATATTTTGAGCTTAAAAGAGATTTTAGACTTAAGAGCACCCTCTAAAAGCAATGTCAAACGGAGCCTAATTGGTCTCATATAAGAAATAAGCTGTTTTGGGCAGCCAGGTTGAAGATAACGTTTTGGCAAACTTGTTTTTTTTTTTTTTTTTAACCTATTAACCATCACGACGGTTATTGGGAAATAGTCTTTTTTTTTTTGATTTAAAAGATGACAAAGTCATCGCTTCATTAAAAAGAGATTAATGAAACAGAAATAAAAATAAAGATACATAGTAGGTCCAAAGGCGATCAACATCCAAGTACACCTAAGGAGAAAACTACACTCTAAGCGGGAAGCAAAATACATCAAAAAAGAAATACATCGAGTAAAGTAACCATGAAGTAAACCAAAGGCTAAGCTGTCTCAATCGATGATAGCTAGCTCCCCCCACTGTCCGATAGCTACTCCTCCTCCTCTCCCAGTCGCATCTTCTTCCTGGATTTGAGAAGTCCTGTCCATTCATAACAGCATAAGTGAATTTTGTGCATCAGAAAAGATAATCTATGGATAATGCTATTGAAACAAAAGTCGTTTCGATCTAGCCAGAGGTTCCACATAATTGAAGCAACAACAATATCTCACTCTAATCTTACTTCCTTTCTAATCCTATTCGATCTAATGTCCCCCCAAACTTCTGAAGTAGAATCCGGACACTGTAAAACCCCGTACGTATGACTCACTTTCTCCCAAACCCATCTAGCTCTATGACACTTGAAAATAATGTGATTCGTATCTTCTTCATGATTTAGACATCTATTACAAATAGCATTGTCCAAAATTCCCTGCTTCATCAAATTAGCCTTCGAAAGAATCGCATCGTTACCCACCAACCATAGAAAAACTTTAACATTGGAAGGAACGCTGGTACCCCATATGACATCCGCGGCCTCGCTTCTTAATCCTCCATCATTCAGCCATCTGTATAGAGAGGAGACCGAGAACTTGCGACTTGCCTCCAAAGTCCACTAGCTCTCATCTTCCGACTGTTGAGTGAAATTGCCCTCTATACGAATGAAATTGTTGACCAGTTGAAGTTGAAAAATAGATTCCTGATCAAGGAGCACCTTGACTTCCAATCTCAAATTATTGTTCTTCCAAACATCGCTCACAAGGGTGTCATTGTTGAGTACTGCCTCTGCAGCGGAGGGAAACAATCCCATAAGGGAGTTATTACCGCACCATTTATCTTTCCAGAACCTTGTATTCTTGCCATTCTTTACCCTACAAAGAGTGTTGCTATGATATACATCACCCGTCTTGTACACCCCTCTCCATAAGAACGACTTCTTACTGTGAACTCCCTTCCCCCCAAATCTGAACCTCTTCCTAGCCCGATAATTAGTAAGAGACTTGCACCACCAATTATTTCGTCGATTCACCAACTTCCACCACCACTTACTGAGTAGGACTTTGTTCATATCTCTAAGATTAATGATCCCCAATCCACCAAACTCTTTCCTTTTGCAAACCCTTCCCCAACTGATGAGGTGAATCCCTTTACCTCCTTCATTAGCTCCTTTCCAAAGAAAACGCCTCCTACATTTGTCTATCTTGTGAATAACCCATACCGGTAGTTCGTAAATAGACATGAGATAGATAGGAATGCTGTTTATGATGGAATTGAGCAAAGTGATCCTGCCCCCCAATGTTAAAGATTTCCCCTTCCAGCCAGCTAGTCTTTTTTTGATCCTATCAATAAATGGTTGCCAGTCCTCCCTAATGAGTCTCCTAGGCCTGATAGGAATCCCTAAATAAACAAGCGGGAACTCTCCCTTATTGCATCCAAGCATTTGTTGAATCGTTGTGGGAGAAATGGAGCATTTGTCGCTAAGCTGAATGACACAGCTCTTATTGAAGTTGACCTTCATGCCAGACTATGCCTCGAAGCCCTTCAAGACTGTTCCCATAGCTATGATATCCTCTGTCGATGCCGATCCAAACAATAAAGTATCGTCAGCGTATTGAAGTATTGAAATAGGCTCTGCGAATCCTTTGATTTTTATGCCGAAGTTAGCGCTTTCCTTTTTGCCGTTTGCTATCATCTTTGCGAGCCCATCTGCTACAATTGCAAATAACAGTGATGACAAAGGATCTCCTTGCCTAAGACCTCTCTTGTATCTGATTTCTTTTTCTTGTGAACCATTAACAATAAGGAACGATTTACCTCCTCTAGTGCACTGATAAATCCATTTCCTCCACCTTTCCCCGAATCCTTTCAGGAGCAAGGCCTCGTCCACAGTGTTCCAGTCGGCCGAGTCGTATGCCTTTTGAAAATCCACTTTAAAAAGAAAACCATCCGTTTTTTTCTTTGCAACTTCTGAAAACAATCTCATGAGCAGAGGCAACACTATCCATAATATCTCTTTCTTTAATAAAGCCGCTCTGTGAGTCCCTAACGATATCCTTCAAATGTGGACCTAATCTATTAGCCAGCACTTTGGTTATGATCTTAAAGGAGCCATTGAGGAGACTGATGGGTCTCAGGTCACCAACCTCTTTAACCTCATGCTTCTTGGGGATCAGAATGATATTTGCGTAGTTTAGTCTTTCTAATTCCGCGTCCCCCTCATAAAAATCCTGAACAATGCTCATGAAGTCCTCTCTGATGATTTTCCAATATAGGGTGTAAAAGAAAATTAGAAATCCATCCGGCCCTGGTGCCTTATCCTCCCCCAAACTCTTGATAGCAGATAGCACTTCCTCTTCATCAAAATTGCTTTTGATGCTATCAGAATCATTAATCCTTGATTCCATTCACATATTCAGGCTCAACAAACACCTATGCTCCCTTGATTTGCCCAGCAACTCCTTATAATTCTCATTGATTTGTAGCTTGATTCTGTCCTCGCTTTCGCTCCAAACTCCATCCACATTTAACCCAGAAATATGGTTGTTTCTTCTTCTTCCATTGGCAATCCTATGGAAAAATTTAGTGTTAGCGTCTCCCTCCTTCAACCACTAAATTCTCGATCGTTGCCTCCAATAATTTTCTTCCATCCTTCCTATTTGTAGTATATCTTGTCTATTCTTACAGAGTTCATCGAATTCGGCCTCTATTAAGTCCCCTCTCTCCTCTATAAGTTCTAGTTGTTCTATCCTCTCCCCTATTTCTTGCTTGATTCTTTGATTCTGCCCGAATTCCGACTTGGCCCACTGTTTTAGCTTTATTCTTAGTTTTCTAATCTTCTGAATCCAACAACCCACAGAAGAGTCGGCCGTAGTAGACCCGTTCCAGCTTTCCTCAATAATCTTCTGTATTCCTTCGCACATTGACCACAACTTCTCAAATCTAAACTGATGTGTGCTCCTTCTTTCTCCCTCCCCGCAGTCCAAGGCCAGCGGAGTGTGATCCAAGGTGAATCTGATCATCACTTTTGCCCTAGCTAATGGAAATTTGTCTTCCCATTCAGTGGACACCAAGATTCTGTCTAGTTTTGCCAAAGTAGGGACTGCTTGAAGATTTGACCATGTGTATTTCCTATTCGTAGGATCTATTTCCGCTAAGTCTAAAGCGTTGATTAGCACGTTGAACTGCTCCATATCTTCCCTGGGCGCTCCTCTCCCTAAATGTTCTAATTGGAATCTTGTAATGTTGAAATCGCCTCCCACCACCCACGGCCCCTTACATCTTCCTATAATGGACCTAAGCTCATCCCAGAACAAACTCCTTTGTGCCGATTCATAAGGACCGTAGACCGTGGTGACCGTGTGAATCCAACTATCAGCTCGTCTTCTGATAATGATCGTGACCAAAAACGTCCCCGTAATTTCGTCAATAATCTCAAGCAATTTAGGGTCAACCCCAATAGCTATACCACCTAAAAATCCTTTCGAAGGTTTAAACCTCCACTCAAAGGAGCCTATTCCTCTAATGCTCTTAAACTCTTCCATAGTCGGAGATTCAACCCTAGTTTCCTGAAATGCGCAAATGGTATGCTTGTATCTAATGATAGTATCGCTAATCAGCCTCTTTTTTTATTTCTGTCTCATCCCCCTAACATTCCAAAAGATGTATAACATTGTTCACTATAGACTCGAACACCTATGCTCTAGACCCGAACGCGGCCACATCCTTACTCTATTTGTTGCTGACTCTCGCCTCTAATCATATTCACATGATACAATTGCTCCTCTCTATTGGAACCCATGGCTAGACCGTAAAGACTAGCGAAATAAATAAGAGAGTCGTCTTTTAAAAGATTTAATACTGACAGAATAGGCGAAGGATTACCTTGACAGGCTGAAGTTGGCTCTCTAGTCTTTGCTGCTGCTCTAATCAAATCCTCTTCGTTTGGACCACTGGAGCCCCATTTATCCAACTACCTTTTGCTTTTTCGCTGGAACTCTATAATGTTTCTGTTCATCCCGGCATCTTCACTCTCCCGTGCTCCACCCCCTGCTAGCTCTCTAACTTGTTTTGCCTACTTTTCATGCTCTAAATCGTATGCACTTCTGCCACTTTGTAGTCCAGCTAATGCTCCAATCATACCGTCAACTGGCTCCGAATCAAGGACATGCGCGCTCTGCTCTAAGGATTGCTCCGAGTCGACCTCCACCAAGACGTTCTCCTCTTCCATCGCTGCGTTCTCTCTATTTGAATTTTTGCCAATTCCTTCTTCTTCTCCTATATTATTCCTTACTGCCGAAGCCACCTGCTGTAGCCCAAGCCCACTCGTCTCCCTCCCTAGCCCATGAACCCCTTCCAAAAAAAGGCCATGTATAGTGGACTGGACCCTTTCATTGTTGGGCCTTGGTAAGATAACTTCAAGTGTGCTGTCCTGAGCTGGCTTTTCCACCCCGTCCCTTCCCTGCAATTCTGGAGGTCGCGAGTTGGCGCCAAAACCACCTCTATGCTCCAGCTCCTCTATAGCCCTCTGGATGGAAGCTTGTAACTCCTCCTTCGACAGCAGCGAAAAACCTGGATCCTCTCTCGAAATCCGTTCTCTAGTTTCGATTTCCACGTTCGAAGATATCTTAAGGATCCCTGGTTTTCTTGAGGTCGTAGCTTTTCCCTCTGTACCTTCGATATGTACCTCTTGTCCAATCTTCCCATCGCGCCGCTGATGTGCTATCTTCGTCACTGCTGGTTCCTTCATTCCCGCTTCCCGTACATCTTTTTGAATTTCTACTTTGAGATTAGACCCATATTCGTTTGCAATTTTGAATGAGTCATGAGCCTTGAGCTTTGATGAACGGCCAAGATCTTGATCTGGTGGAATGGACGGCCTACCGTCATCTTCAACCTTCGACCATCTCATTTCTGCTCCTTTTTTTCTACCATCGGAGCGCTCGTTTTCCTCCATAGCCGAAGTCTTCGCAAAAGATACGTTCTTCTTCTTCTCGACTATGACTTTAACAACAAAGAACTCTCCCTCAAACTCCACTTGAACCATCGACGGAATATCAGAGAAATTTTCACATCCAACTCTGATGCGCACGAATTCTCGCCTCTCCTGGGTAATGGTGCTCTTGTCCACTTCCTGAAGATATCCAAATGCTCGAACGAGATTTTGGAACCCCGATCGAAGCCAGCAATGAAAGGGAAAATTGAAGAGTCGAATCCAGATGGAAGACATTTCGTTCGGCTTAAGAGCACCATACTTTTGAGACCACTGTGAGAACGTGACATAGAAATCATCGGAACCCATACCTCTTTTACCTAATACCTCGTTTAGTCTAGCCTCATCGTGACAGTGAACAAAGAAGACACTAGAGTTGAGACGTTGAACTCGCCATTGGAGCGTCGCCGACGGAGTAATATTAGCATAGAGCAACCCTTCGATGTCATCAGCCAACGGGTTCCCACTTTTCACCTTGATGATGCTGCACATACGAAATCGTCGCTCAAACTCCGCCATTAGAGGAGTAGGAGTAATTAACGCTCTAACCATCGATCTTCCCTCGGCAAAACTCTCTTGCATTTTGCTGCTATGAGTGTTGGTCGGCGACGCAACTCTTGGAGCTGTGGACGAAGGTGTAGGCACTCACTTGAAGCCTGAACACTCTCTGGAGATGTGGCCAGATCTTCGACAGGCGTAACAGAACCAATCGTTGGTGCAGTGCGAGATCATGTGCCCCCATTGCGCGCATTTATGGCATTGTTGGCCGGAGCCAGCCGACGCCGACTCTTCCCTGGCCAGTCGCTTCTTCGCTTTGATCGATTTACGGGAACGCACAAGCAACCATTCCCCGTCATCGTCGTGTTTGGTGACCCTTGTCATCCCTGAGGGAGAGCTCCTTCTTGAGCTGATTGAGCCGGCGACGTCATCCTCGCTGTCCCCTTGGCAACCTCCACATACGTCAGACGTCTTCGAGCTGGGTAATCCTGATCGTCTTCCTCCTCCAACGCGCTATCCCTCTTCGCCGGGAAATAGTCATGTTACTTGCATATACTGGTTTAGGAGCTATTTGGGCAGTTTAGGAGGTATCATCCTATATTGATAGTATTCGGAGGTGATTGTGGTGTCTGCCTTTCAGTTGATGAATATCAATATTTTAGCGCACTCGGCTTGAGTGAATTCCTTTCCTGGGCAATTCAATTTTCCATCATATTTTCTTCTTAGGAATTTTAAATTGAGGTATCATCCTATTCTTCTTCTTTTAAATTGAGTTAAATTTTCAATGTAGGGTTGCTCATGATGGTCCAATATTGATTATGCAGCCATATAATCCAGAGTACATCGAGATTTTACATCTGTTCGGTGATTGAGAGTCATGTGCATTTTCCATACACAATTTGCTTGAAGCGGGGAAAGGTTATAGTTTGGCTGTCGGATCTTGGTTACGTCTGGGTTTCTAATTGATGATGCTAGTTGCGACAAACTAGATGAACTTACAGGAATAACGGAAAAAAGAATCAACACTTGTACAGGTATTTTAGTTTCCCCAAAGTTTGTAGAGATTGTTTTGGTTTGGCCTAACCACTCTCATATCTCTAATCACCTTATAATGATCCTGAAAAATAGACAGAACTCCACATCGAGCTGTGTACCTACAACCCCGTGCTTTAAGAGTTCCCAAGGAAATCAAATTCCGTTTAAGCAGAGGAATATGCAAAACTTTTCTTAGAGTGAACATGTTTAAACTTGACATCTTCAAGTCAACTATCCCTTACTTACTACTTTAAACCTGGTATATTTACAAACAATAACTCCAACTCTCCCATTATAATATTAGAGATTAGAGATTAGAGATCTAATCAGTGCAGATTAAAAACATGTGTATTATAAATCAGAGTAGAACCACACACACTCGTCACATTATATAGTACAAATTACAGTAAACAAGATAATAGTTAATGTTGGAACGAGCAGCATGTAGCGCATCTGGTGTAGTGGTATCATAGTACCCTCCCACGGTACTGACCAGGGTTCGATTCCCTGGATGCGCATTTTTCAAACTTTTTTTTTCCCCTTCAACATGGGAAGACGATTTCGTTGCAATTATGACTCTTTTAGGGCTCTGGTTAATATCACTTGAACAAAAAATGATTTCACTGAAAAGTACTATTAAGAAAAATTATGCTTTAACATAAAAATTTTCCTAGTAAGTAAAAGTACTTTTTTAAAAGTTAAACACACCACTGTAGGTTGTTTTAAGAAAAAATGCTAAAATTATTTAGAGAAGAGTAATTTTGATTAAATACATTTTTAATTATGTTTGTCAAACACATGTTTTGAGCTTAAAAGAGCTTTTAGACTTAAGAGCACTCTCTAAAAGCAATGCCGAACGGAACCTAATTGGTCTCATATAAGAAATAAGCTGTTTTGGGCAGCCAGGTTGTACATCATTCTTGTCATAGTGATCTGTAATTTTTTTAAAATAAATATAATGCCTGGTATGTTAATATTAGTTTTTGTCAATTCTGTCATGGTTTGTGCTTTTATATTTAGAGGACGACGGACTTGCCTGAGGGGGCTGTAGCATCAAACCTTCCTGTAGGACTATCAGCTGACCCAGAAGATAATTCTGTAGCTGCTGGTTCTGAGCAAAAAACCACTCCCAGTAGTACGTACTACTACGGCTTCATTGTGGTCAAGTATCTTCTATTCCAAATCTGCCATCCTGGAGACACACGGCAGCTTGTCTTCTGGTGAAAACAAGGTAGACAAGTCTGAAAGTAATGGATGGACGACAACCGTAAAGAACGTTGTGATGACCAGTGGTACAATTAGGAGGCTTCAGGAGCGCATTCTAGGTTCAGGCAGGACTGATGTTTCAAATTCAGCCAGTGATGTATGGCTTCTGGGAATATCGTTATAAGGTTTCGCCAGAGGAATTGTCCGGTTCTGCTAATCCTGAGAATGGCTTCGCAGCATTTCTTGAAGACTTTTCATCAAGAATTTGGATGACATACCGAAAAGGTAGGAGATTGACCGTATAAATCTTTACTTGAGCTTTTTGCTGAGTAAAAGATGAACTTCTCTCACTCAAGATTTTTTCTGCAGGTTTTGACTCCATTGGTGATTCGAGGTTTACTAGTGATGTAAGCTGGGGTTGTATGATTAGAAGCAGTCAGATGCTTGTTGCCCAGGTACAAGGATCTCTGGAACCATTTCGTATTATTTATATGTCGTCACAATGCTTTTTAGTGGAACAAAACATAAATCCTATATGATCTATGAAGTTTTTTTGATCTTTCAGGAATTTCTTTTCCATCATCTGGGCAGATCTTGGAGGAAGCCACTACAGAAGGTGAGATGGATGATGCATGTTATAAACTTTTTTGTAGTCGATAATCCTCACGGATAGAAGAAGTCAGTTTTAGTTAAGTTGATTACACATATAGAGGGTGAAGAGCCTTGTTAAATTTTCAATGTAGGGTTGCTCATGATGGTCCAATATTGATTATGCAGCCATATAATCCAGAGTACATCGAGATTTTACATCTGTTCGGTGATTGAGAGTCATGTGCATTTTCCATACACAATTTGCTTGAAGCGGGGAAAGGTTATAGTTTGGCTGCATGATCTTGGTTAGGTCTTTATGCCATGTGTCGCACATGGGAGTGTTGGGATGGGGTGTACAAACACACTGGTGGCGCAGCGGTATTGATTAGAGCAATGAGAATGTCGGAGTAGAGGAGACGAATTAATTGAACACCCAAGCAAATGTATCCACCAATCCAATACAAACACAACGAGGATTTACCCGGTTTAGCTTTCGCTTAATCCGGAGGGAATTATAGGGAAATATAATATTCAACTAGAAGAGGTTATAAAGAGTTAATGATTCACTCAATATAAGGAATTAAAACTCACTCACCAAGAACTATATCTGTAGCGCCCCGAATTTCCAATATAATATATTAGAAATACGTGGCACAATCCCCAGCATCAACTTCAATTGTAATAGTACACATAGCCCAAAAACACAGATAATTTTATTTTAACTTTTGTTACAACAATCATTTACAACACAGCGGAATACAAATACCTTGAATTACAAACTTTTTTTTTACAACATTTCTTTTACAAAATTTATACAAAAGCTCTATTACATCAATTTATCTCAAGCATCCAAACCCCAAGCTCTAAGCAACAACAACATGTAAAACATGAAGCTAGAGATGATCCCTAACCCCCAAAACTAAAGGGGTCAGCCATAACGGTGTGAGTGACATAAAAACAAAGCAACATAATTAAATCATGAAACACTGAGTCATCAACAATATGTATTATCAGCAAGAGTAAATGAAATGAGAAATAACAAATAAGTAAAGCATGAAAACATCAAAGAATATAAGATAGTAAGTAGTAATTCATAAAAACGTTAAGTGATTCTAGACTAAGTGTCAAGTGTAGGAAAAACAGAAAAACACAAGCATAAAATCAAGTCAAGAAAACACAATTCTATATGCTGACTCTCAAATGCATACTTGTCGGATTCTATGCATTCCATAGTACATAGGTCCGGTGCAAGCCCTTAACGTATCCACTTTATAGGGATAACCCCTCGTTATGCAACTAATCCTACCACGGTGATGGGAAACAAGATTCAGAATACTTCGCGAATAGGCACCACAGCCCTCGACGCGCAAGAATCATGTAAGATAGCTCAAAAACAACCAGAGAATCATCTCCCAAACCCGTGTACCCCACGAATAGGCTTGCAAGGCCCTCGACGTGCAGATACACCAAGTACATTCCGTGAATAGGCCTACCGACCTTCGACACGCGAATGCACCCTGCATGCTCCGTGAATAGTCCTGCAGACCCTCGACACGCGAACACACAAATGTCCTCTCAGGACATAACAACAAACAATTCTGGAACGCATCCGTTGGGCTAACAAAACCATGAGCCTATACTTACGTTTCCCAAGTTCCATCACATCCCCACTAGTGCCTGTCCTTAAGTTGATTATTATTAAAACACAAAATCTCCATATCTAGAGTTAGTATATCCTGCAGGACTTAAATACTCAACAACAACTAAACCAAGACCCCCCAGGTCTAACTCAACAAATCTCAACTGTCGGTTCACAGGACTCCCACTCAACTCCTAGAGATCTCAACACGACCAAAATTCACAAACCCATCGTCAAAACGATCATAGGGAGAAACCTCTCCAATCAAAAACCCAAATCTTTATAAAATTCCAGAATCCAAATCCAACAATAAAATATCTTGAAAACATATGTTATGTAGAAAGAATAATATTTAGAATAGTAAGTTATAGATCCAAAAACATTTAAAGAATCAGCCATTTAAAGAACACTTGGAGAACTCAAGAAACCTCAGTAACAGTCGACTGCAAACCAGAGTCGATCGACTGTCCAGAGCGAAGGTTCAACATTTTTAAGAAAATAATTCTAAGTGTTGACGGTCGACTGTAAAAGTCACCAGTCGACTGTCCAGAGCGAAAATCCAACATCTTTAAGAAAATAAATTCTAAGTATTGACGGTCGACTGTAAAAGGCACCAGTCGACTGTCCAGAGCGAAAATCCAATACCTCGAGAAAATATCAAAACAGAGCAGAGACAGTCCACTGGAGAAATGGGTCAGTCGACTGTTCCGCACGAGATTTCAAGAAAACGAGAAAAACACAGCAGCCAGGTAGCGACGGTCGACTGTCGAAACATACCAGTCGACTGCTTTACCTACAAACTGCAGTTTGGGTTGTGCATAATTCAACCGATACGAAGATTTACCTTACAAGAACGAAATCTATCAAAAGTATATTTCTGATATGATCAAATACAACTTATAGGATATACAAAGATCCATAAAAACCAATAAAAAACTATTTGAATTGATAGAATAGCTTTTTGATGAACTTCTTCAAAGTAAAAACATGAATGTGTGCATATATCAAAATTAGAGTTTTTAATAATAAATCATACATCAAAATAACTTTGTTTTATATTCCCAACCCACCTCGATACTAAAATAAGTTGAGATATAGTAAAATCTTTCGAAAACACATAAAACTCAATTTCTTCTTAAACAACAAAAATACGATATTCATGAAAACGTCCGTGCATGTTCGTGCACCAAAGAAACTTCACCAATCCATAAACTAAAATAATAAAATATTCAGATATCAAACTTAGTATTTAAGTAAATCCAAATTCAAGTGAACTCTTTCACAAAATTACAAATCCTCAAATTTAATCAAAAATGTATCAAATCCAAATCTAGACATTAAAACTCAAATCCTCAAGACATGGTCTTTTAATCCATTACTCATTCTCAAAATTCCTCAAACTCATTCTCAACTATTCTCAATAGTTGAATCATAAATAAATTTATCATTTACATGGCCAAGTTGCATTCATCCAACTCACCAATAGTCCAAAATCCCTTCTTTAATCAATTAATGCATAACATCCATCATACTCAATCAAATCAGCAATAATCCAAAAGAAATAGCCTAATCACAATTTATATTAGGTTCTCCTACAATCTAAAATTATCCACATGAAATTCTACTCACAATAACTAGGGTTCTTCTCAAAGATCCACTTTTATCATCCATCCAACATACATATTCATACCAAACCCTAGCATGCTTTCTAATAGATGAAACACCACATACATCGTACATAAAACAAAACAACAAACAATTTACATCACTCACCTCGATGGAGAGATCAAACGAATGTAACAAAGCAAGTCGAAGAATCCCTCCTTTGCAAAGAATCCAAGATCCCCTCTTTAAATCTCCAAGAAAATAAAAATAATAAACCTTGTGTTGTGCAGCGAAAGACGGCTGCACTTCACCTTTTAAATTGGCCGGAATTTGAAGGATTAGGGTTTTAAACACATTTGCAAAATAATCCTTTAACAAATTATTACTTTACATATATAAACCTTTCTTTATAAAGTAGTTAAAATAAGTTAAATAAATTAAAACCAAATCAAATCCTTTTACTACTGAGTTGTCCAGCAATCCAGCACAGCCCAGAAATAAAGAAAATTCGGATTTGTACTCAGGGTGGCAATTTTGCACAAAGGTCATTCTTTTTGTAATATTTGCAAATACATCATAAAATATTCGTAAAAATTCAGAAAATTCAGAAATAATATCTAATAATACATATTATATTTTTCAATTAAAATATCTGACTTTTACTTTCCAGGAAAATATTTGCACAAGATCCAACATAAATTCCATATTTGAAAAAACACCATATTTATTTAAATATTTACCAAATCGACTCTAAATAAAGTTTAAATATATTTTGATTTCAATGATGACCATGGAAAGCCCAAAAATCAGTAAAAAAGAATTTTCATTATTTATTTGAGATCCAAACGGCTTTTTACATGAAGGCCCCTTTCTTTCGAGGTATTTATAAAAATAGTTTCTTTATTCAGAAAAATCCCAAAATTTTGAATATACTCTATTATAAGTAGGAGAATTTATTAAAAATATAAAATTAGATATTTACACCAAAAATATTTGCACGTGTTTTGCACGTGCAAAAAGATAAATCTTTAGAAAAATATTTATTAAATCTCCAGAAAATCATTTTAATTCATTTATAAATCTTTAAAATTATATTTAAAAATACGAGGTACTACAATATCTCTCAAACCTCTCTCTTTGCAATGGAGAAAATATCAATGAAGTACTTCACCTCTCATATTAGAGGTGATTACAATATAAGAAGAATAGAGAGAACCTTAGGTTAATCTTGATTCTCAGTCGTCCGATAAATCTTGTAGAAAAAGTAACTGAATATGAGCCGTATGATCTGACTTTGAGTTGAAGAATTAGCTGAAACGACCTAACAAATCGAGGACCAAAAGAACACAGCGCTGCAGTTAGTCAACTGCTCCTCCAGTGCTGCCGACCGTCCCTCTCTCAGGAAAAACCCTGTACAGGCTTGACCGGTCGACTATCCCCAAGGTCGGTCAACCGTCCTTTTCTCGGCTGCTGCTGCTGTTGTTTTCTTCTTTCTCTCTTCGACTGCTTTGACCTCCGTGCTTCATCGTCTCTTCTTCCAATCTGAACCACTAATATACAAAACATATTCCTAACAACCTCCACCTTGGATTGCATACGAGTGCTATCAACATGATGTGATTACTCATCTCCGAACTCTACTAAATTTCACTTGCAAATCAAACTTGGAATGATAGTTTTTTCTACTAGTTGAACAAATCTTTTACCCAATCTCACTGATCAGTATACCCCTTCAAGGGCATACCTTAGTAGGCATTAACACAGAGTTTCCAACCTCCACACGAAATCCACCTATATCGAGGCAATCTCCACCTCTCGATGCTATTCGAACGTCTTGGTTTCTAAATGATGATGCTAGTTGCGACAAACTAGATGAACTTGTAGGAATAACGGAAAACAGAATCAACACTTGTACAGGTATTCAGTTTCCCCAAAGTTTGTAGAGATTGTTTTGGTTTGGCCTAACAACTCTCATACCTCTAATCACCTTACAACGACCCTGAAAAATAGACAGAACTCCACATCGAGCTGTGTACCTACAACTCCGTGCTTTAAGAGTTCCCAAGGAAATCAAATTCCGTTTAAGCAGAGGAATATGCAAAACTTTTCTTAGAGTGAACATGTTTAAACCTGACATCTTCAAGTCAACTGTCCCCTTACTCATTACAAAAAAATCTCCCACTCTCGTTCATACACAATGCCTTGTAGTAGACTTATAAGTAGAAAACAACTCCCTCTCGAACAAATATGAAACGAACTCCCTTAGTCAAGAAACTAACTAGAATCCATTTCTAAAGAATTTGAAACAAGAAGACACAAATTACCTGAATCACAAGCACTAATCACATAAGCGGTAGATTTTTCATCCTTGACGCTCTTCTGATTCTGCATTTTTCAATAGTGTTTTTTATATGCCCTGACCTCTTGCAATATCGGCAACGGATCGAATCCTTTTATATAACACTTTGTCTTCCCCCTGAAGGACCATCCATTGCTATACAACTTATGGGAGTAGACGATGATTTCTAAGTCTCCTTCCTAAGCTGATTTCCCTTCAATGCTTTGATTACACCATCTACCGAAATACTCTTCTTGGCAGACCTACCGTGTAGCATGGTAGTGATCAAAATCTCGTACGAATCCGGCAGTGAATATATCAAGTTGAAAGCTTTATCTTCCCCACTCACATCTATGTTTATTGCCTTCAGTTCTGATAGAATCTTGAAGAACTCTGTGATGTGGTCTTGGAGATCGGTACATTTCTTCATTGACAAAAAGAATAACTTTCTCTTCCAATGCATCCGCTCTAATAACGACGAACCAGAGTAGTCAGCTATGAGTTTTTTTCCATAAACTCGCCGCATCAGTTTCTTCAAGAAATTTGCACTTGACCTCGTCCGTCAATGATAGTCGGATTAGACTTATGGTTCTTTCACAAATATCTTCCCAAACATTCTCCTTCATATCTGATGGCTTTTCCTTCTTCTTGACGGCTTACTGCAGACGTTCTTGAATCAGGACATCATACATATCTACCTTCCAAAGATTGAAGTTGATCTTTCCATCGAACTGTTTGATCTTCAAAAGACCGTGACGTGTCATCTTAACCCAAGAGACTCGATAACCTGAAACTCTGATACCACTTTGTTGGGATGGGGTGTCTACAAACACATCGGTGGCACAGCAGAACTAATTAGAGCAATGATGATGTCGAAGTAGAGGAGACGAATCAATTGAATACCCAAGTAAATAGATCCACCAATCCAATACAAACACAACGAGGATTTATCTTGGTTAGCTTTCACTTAATCCTGAGGATAATATCGAGAGATATAATATTCAACTTGAAGAGATTACAATGAGTTAATGATTCACTCAATACAAGGAATTAAACTCACTCACCAAGATCTATCTCTCTAAAGTCTCTTTTTGCAATGGAGAAAATATTAATGAAGTACTTCACCTCTCATATTGGAGGTGATTACAATATATAGAAGAAGAAAGGAGAAAACCCTAGGTTAATCTTGATTCTCAGTCATCCGATATATTCTGTAGCAGAAGTAACTGAATATTAGTCGTACGATCTGACTTGGAGTTGAATATTTGGCTGAAACGACCTAACAAATTGAGGCTCAAAAAAGAACACAGCGCCGCGGTCGGTCAACTCATGAAGGGAGCTAAGCCTCACTAGGAGGGCTAATGCACCCCCCCCCCCCCCATTTTCTCAAATAACCTGAAACTCTGATACCACTTTGTTGGGATGGGGTGTCTACAAATACATCGGTGGCACAGCGGAACTAATTAGAGCAATGATGATGTCGAAGTAGAGGAGATGAATCAATTGAATACCCAAGTAAATAGATCCACCAATCCAACACAAACACAACGAGGATTTATCTTGGTTAGCTTTCACTTAATCCTGAGGATAATATCGAGAGATATAATATTCAACTTGAAGAGATTACAATGAGTTAATGATTCACTCAATACAAGGAATTAAACTCACTCACCAAGATCTATCTCTCTAAAGTCTCTTTTTGCAATGGAGAAAATATTAATGAAGTACTTCACCTCTCATATTGGAGGTGATTACAATATATAGAAGAAGAAAGGAGAAAACCCTAGGTTAATCTTGATTCTCAGTCATCCGATATATCCTGTAGAAGAAGTAACTGAATATTAGTCGTACGATCTGACTTGGAGTTGAATATTTGGCTGAAACGACCTAACAAATCGAGGCTCAAAAAAGAACACAGCGCCGCGGTCGGTCAACTCAGGAAGGGAGCTAAGCCTCACTAGGAGGGCAAATGCACCCCCCCCCCCATTTTCTCAAAACCCCCTATACTTTTTAAAATGTACCTTTTTAGCCACCTGCAAAATTTATATAAAACCCTTTACATAGATATATTTTACCCATAGCCCCCCCAACAAAAATATTCTAGCTTCGTCCCTGGGTCAACTACTCCACAATTGTGGTCGACTGTCCCTCTCTCAGGAAAAACCCTGTACAGGCATGACTGGTCGACTGTCCCCCAGGTCGGTCGACCGTCCCTTTCTTGACTGCTACACTTGCTATTATCTTCTCTCTTTCTTCGAATGCTTCGACCGAAGTGTTTCATCGTCTCTTCTTCTAACTTGAACTACGAGTATACAAGACATATTTCTAACAGGAAGACACTTACTCGAGCTAGGAAAGAGAGAGATACTATGACCATGGCTATATATGTTATTTCATTTTTGATATTGCTTGAGAGATAATATTCATTAAGATCTATGGATTTCTTAACGGTCATATTAACAGCCGTTCTCTCTTGTAACGGTGTTTAATTTTATTAATTCAAAATTACAAATTACCAGTTCGGTCTCTCCATGATTTAATAAATCATACAAGTTGGTCAAACAATTGTAAGCATTAAGAACAAAAATCAAACACACAACCATGGAAAAATAGAAAAATAATATGGAATTAAATTATGTTATCAAAACTAGGCTACATCAAAACCTTAAAAAAATAAAATTAGTTCATAATAAATTTGCAACTAACAAACATGTTCATTGATTGCATAATAAAAATTAGAGGAGAAAAGAAAGAACTCGTTTTTGCAGAAAATCCATGCCTCGTAAACCGTGCCGCACACCCCACCTTCTTCTCTGTTTTCGCACACGTAGCCGTCTGCTTCTCGATTTCTGTTCCTTCTCTTCTCTCTCATCTCTTTTCTCTCTCTCTCTCTCTCTCTGGTTCCAGTCCTTTCCTTACCCCACTATTCATGCCAACTATCTCTCTTTTCTCTCTCTTCCCGTTCTCTCTCCTCTCGTTCTCTCTCCTCTGTTTTTTTTTTTTTAATTAATAAAAAAAATTTAGGTCGGCCGTCGCTCCCTCTCTCGTTAAGCGTGTTCTTCTTTTTTGCTTTTGGCTGTTGTATTTATAGGGACCCGAACCTGGGTTATTAGGGTTTTCTTATGCATATAACCCCACATCTTCCATTATTTCTTTTCTTTTTCAGATTTGCTCTTCATTTCTTTCTTCTTTTTCTTCTCTTTCCCATTCTTGAAGCACATGCTGCACACACAAAAATAAAATCAGAATTTAGGATTTAAAAATAAAAATAAAGTTAATTAGTTTAAATTAATTAAACTAACTAATAATCATATTAGCTTAATTAAACCCTTTTAAATTTGCTTATTTCATTTTCACCCTCTATTGCCAATTAAAATCTCTATTTTCTTTCCACATGGCCAAATTGTAAAATTCAAAATTCAACAAATCAATAAAAATTAATCAATCATTCTCCTTTTTTTTTGTTAAATTTTACTGAAATATTCATCTTTTGCATCAAAAAAATCTTATTCTTTGAAAAATAATTAATTAACTGAAATCTATGGAAATAAGATAATTTATTAAAATGATGAGATGAATTTCTGATGATGAATCTCAAAGATATTGTGTTTTAATCTTAATTAACTTTGTATTGAGAAAGCTTAGATGAATATGAAAAGAGCAATGTGAAAATGAATAGTTTGAGATTTTACTTCTTAATGAATAAATAAGAATAAATAAAGGATTTGAATGAAATATGAATACATGAAATTGAGAATATGAATTATAAGGGTATGAGTACCCCATGATTTTTTGAACATGAAAATATATTGATTCTAGAGGTTTAGTGAGACCCAGGTGCTGGCAAGTAATGATAATGATTAATTGATTTGAGAAGTGGCCAATATGGGCTGTCATTCTCGGTATTTTAGTGTAAGACCGGTAGGAGGGTGAACTAGCTCTAGGTGGAAGTATTTATTCATGTTTTAAATTTAAGGATAGACACTAGGAGAAGATGTAATAAAACTTAGGCAAACGTAAGTGGGACGCCTCTATATAGTCTGACGGTGGACTCCATGACTATAGACTCAGTTTGACGGTGGACTCCAGGATTGTGGTAGCTTGCGATGGAGACGAGCGGCCTTAATTAAATCCGGGACTATGATTGGTTTGACGGTGGACTCTAGGATCATGAATAGTCGGGTGGATAGGAGGTCGTTCTCCAGTATATATGTGTATACCGGGACTAGAGGGGCACTTGCGGGATATTCGCATGACGGGGATTTCCGTATAAGCCTGACGGTGGACTCCAAGACTGGAGTCTGTACTCGTGGAATATCTAAAACTTGATTTTGTTACCGAGTAGTTATTCATGGCGAGAGATTAAACCCTTTAATGTGGAGTACGTAGGTGCTTGCCCTCGGACCTATGTAGAAGAGATGCATAGAATCCGAATAAGTATGCATTAGTGTCATTGTAGTATAACATCTGCATTAGGCATTAAGTCAAATCATACACTGACATGTTTAGGATAGTTACTCTTTTACACTTTAATATGCATTCAAGTTGGGGGTTGCTTAAGTAAGAGAATTGTTATATTACGGCATAGTGAGGATCGCTGTTTTATAACATTGCGTCGGTTGTAAGAAACTGACGTGCCCACAGATTTTTAGTGCAGAGCTTGGATTGGCAAGGACTTAAAGATGAATTGAGGCTAAAGACTATTATTATGATTTAAGTTGTTGATGTTTAAGTTGTATATTTCTTTGTTGTAATTTTCGCTGCCTTGATGTAAAGAACAGTGTTGTTTAATAAAAAGTTTTAATTTCCTTGTAAAATTCTATGAATTTGAAGTAAAAGATCCTGTTGTGCTACGAATTACATGTAAATAAAATTTGGGGTGTTACAGTGATGTTCTTTGTAAATGCAGTTGACACTCGGTTTTAGAAATCTACTACTCTTTATTATGCACTCTTAACTGCTTCTTCATATTTTTGCTGCAGGTCTGTAAAGTTGTAGCTTGTTCATCCTCTTCTTCAATAGTTGCTTTAATGACTTGCCAAACAAATTTATTCTTCAGATAATGAGTCAAACATTAAACAGAGGTCCCTATAATCAACATAGGCTTATTCAAACATTTGGGAACATAGTAATTAAACACCTTTACCATGATATGAACATAAAGCTCGGAGTTTATAAAGCATCCATTTATTCATTCATCATAGATTAAGAGGGCACAGGGTATAAAGCATCCATCCATTCATTCATTTATTCACCTAAGGTTCTTAAAGTTCATACATCAAACAACAACAACAAATCTGCTCTATGCCTTCCAATTCAGTTACCATATATACAGTGAAGAGGAACATTGTAATTCTAATACATTTTTAGACAGCCACTTCAAAAATTATAATACTTGTTTTACTCATCTTTAGACTTTTCATCTCTATACAAAATTCTAAAGATTATACAAAAAATTAAACAAAATTCTAAACATTGTAGGCTCAGAACAACAAGTCAAGTCTTTGTTTGTAGTATTGTGTTGTAACTGTCTGCTGATGATGCTCTGCCTCTTCTCAGTTGTTCTAGTACATCTCAAAATCATCAAAAGCTTCTCTCTAGAAGCTGAACTCATAAAACTTTCAAAGGCATAAACAGTTAAAAGTGTGATGTTAAAATAGGGGATAATTTTAAATTATCTACTCTATGCAAGAAACGCAATTCTGAATACAACCATATGGCTCAGCATCACACTAATTTTTTTCACTATCTAGGCTCAAAACTTTTTGAATATCACATTTCATGAACTTTAGAAATATCTCTGAAGAATCAATAGTGTAATATACCATGTCAAAACCAATCTCATAATCAGAGAAGCAATGTCAAAACCAGTCTCATATTCAGAGAAGCAGCAGAAGTGTAATACACCATGTCAAAACCAAGTGCAAAACTAATAGAGACCCAAATTAAGTTCATCATTGCCCAGATTCAGAAAATATTCATTAACTAAAATATGAATGAAGCATAATAGTGTAATATCATCACAGTCATAACAAAATTAGTGTTATTCATCACATTTTAATCTCATAATGAAGCATAATAGTGTGAATATCATCACAACCATAGCCACTAAAATCAGCAACCCATTTTAAGCCCAGATTCAGACCCAAAAAATGTTTCAAATCTGAATCAACATCAAAATCAGTAGTTCATCATTAGTCCAGTAAAATTCAGGTAGTATACAACCTACCTGAATCAAAATAAGCAGCGAAAAGAAGCAATACCTTATGTGATCGATCACTCTTCCAAACTCACATCATCAACATCTATGATGCAATATCTATGATGCATTTGAGGGAAAACAATTTTGATTGCACCACCAATTCCAAGATCTTGATCTTTCACTATACCTAAAAGAGGATGACCAATTACTTCTAACCATCTCTCAAATATCCATACAAAGGAGCTTGTTTCATCATTAGGAATCAATCACATCCAAGAAAAACCGATTGCCAAACATAAAAGAACCCACACTAGTTTTGTTTTCTTCTGTCATTTCCTTTCCAACTGAACTTCGCCTTGTGATGAAAGTAGCTTATATCAATATGTAACAAAACAAGGAGCATTTTTTCATGGTACAATTCTTTCACACACCAAAAATTCACTATACAAACTATCTTTTCGATAAAACACAAGAATAGAGAGAAACCATCACAAAAAATCAACAAAATTAGCAAACAGAATAAACAAAAAATTTATACCTGTTGAATTTTGGCAAAGTTCAGAAAATGACAGAGGCGGAATCGGGGAGTTCTCGAACCCGAGAAGGTGGAGCTGGAGAGGGGTACTTTCAGTTTCGTTGGGTGCTAGGATTTCGTCGGGTGCAATTTGGGGAGGAGCTTCGTCGGGTACGATTTGGAGAGGAGGTGTGAGGGTTCGATTTGGAGCTAGAGAATAGGGTTTCGATTTGAGGTATTTTCGGGGAGATTTGGAGCTAGGGCATGTTCCAATCTGACCAGCAACGTTGGGGTTGGACACGGCTCTTTTCCTTCCCACCATCGGACCTGCAAGAACTTGAGTTTGAAGACCATAGATGAGAGGAACAAGATGATGAATAGTAGACTAAAGTCTTGATTTCTATTCACATTCAGCTCAAATACAGGGAAGGTCTATTTATAAAGGAAATACACATGCATCATATGTATTAGGACAAGCGGTTGGTCAACCTGGGGACTTAAGTGTTAATATATCAACACATTTATAGAAAAACCCCACAAAGAAATATTATAGCTCAGGGACTGATATGTAATGTACAAGGACTGATATATGAAGATTTATAGGATCTTTTCAGCTGTGATCATCTCTTCTCTTCAGTTGCACACTGTCTTCAGTTGCTGTGATCATCTAATCCCATGCTGAGATCCAAGGCATGGATCAGGGCATCGAGGTTTAGGGAGCTGTGATGAGAGTGAGAGAAGGAAATTTGGGGGGCTGCATTCTGAGAGAGAGAAAGAGATTGAAGGAACTGAAGATGAAGGGAGGGGTAGAGAAAATGACCAAAATAGCCCTCCTTATAAGGGAGATGAGCGGAATGATTGTGAGCCACTGGATCACGATCATGATCAAATTGCATATCCAATGGATGGCGGAGGAGTTCGCTGCTAATCAGGTGCGAACCAGTCGGTCCTCATATATGGATGATCCAAACAGTTACAATGTTTAGAATGACAAAATTAGTCTAAATATGTAAAATCAAGTTATTTGAAGTTTATTTGTCCATCCATCATGTCATTATAAAAAATAACAATATTCAGCCATACAATTTGTAACACTTAAATGAACGAAAAAACAAATCTCAAATGACTTGATTTCTCATCCGTAGACTAATTTAGATATGTAGATCAAAATGAACAGTTCAGTTTTTTTCAATTTATATCCCAAAAAAAAAAATTACACTTTATTCTCACCGAAGGAGTTCTCACATGATCTCATATATATATATATATATATATATATATATATATATATATATATATATATATATATATATATATATATGGCCAATGCTCCATTGCAAATGGGTCCCGTGCAAACGGATATGCCAATCACTGAAGCCGATGTTGGAAACAACGACTTCAGTTATGTTAACACTGAAGTTGTTGGTAACCTAAGCCGAAACAACGGCTTCAGTGTTAACATAACTGTAACCGTTCTTCCCAACAACGGCTTCAGTAGTTTGCAATGAAACATCTCTCTCTCTCTCTCTCTCTCTCTCTCTCTCTCTCTCTCTCTCTCTCTCTACTAGTAATTTACACGTGTGATGCACGTTATAATAATTTCAAAAAATAAATATAAAAACTCTCACGTAGGGAGGATTTGAATCGGAAACCTCCTTTATATTAGTTATGTACGCACGTTGCACATGTTGGTAGAAAGACAAAATGAAAAATGACACTAAGGCTCCATTATAATATTATATATATATATATATATATATATATATATATATATATATATATATATATATATATATATGGGAAAAGGGGGTATGAGCAACTTGCTCATTTAGTAAATAAGCAATTGATGATGTGGCATACATGTGATTGGAAAAAACTTAAAAGGGTTAGTTGTCCAATGTATCACATACATGCCACATAATTAATTGCTCATTTACTAAATGAGCAAGTTGCTCATATCCCTTTTACCCTATATATATATACACACACACATACATGCTTATACATATACATAATAATACACTTTAATTTTATAAAAATAACATACTAGTGTATATATACGTATAAGTATATATATATATTTTTGATGATATGGATAGAGTCTAACGACTCCAGCCAGGCAATTAATATATAAAAAGAAACAGTACACCAAGGGTTTTACAAGAAGTAAAATAAGAAAACGCAGTAAAAAAATACATCTAACGGGGCTAGCACAAACAAGATCCCACTATCTGCGACGGGCACAGCTACAACAGACCACACACAACAGAGAAACATGGAGATACATCGGAGGATGTGGTCATGCAAGCCGGCTAAATAGGAATTGAAACCTAACGGAGCCGTTCCCGAGAGATACACCGCATGGAGATCGAGCGCACACTGCTCACGCCTCTCGAAGCAACAAACGCGAGCACGAGGGAGAAGACCCGAGAAGCTACCATCGGGTGCTCTCGACGCTCAAAAGAGTCCAACATCTGGGCTCCGACAATGCAGGTGACCATCAGCACATCGAGAACGGGGAAGGAGGGACCAAAAGAGCAGCTAACTGAACATAATCCCTCCTTCCTCCCAACTGATAGAGCGCTCAACAAGGTGAAGCTCAGAGCGCACACATGAGCGGCCTAAAACAGAGCGGCCCAGCGGCCACACAAAGCTCACGCCATAATGACAGCAGAAATATCAGAAGGAAAACATAATAACTCATGCATAAGAAAAGCCTTCAAAGCTATAACATAGGGGATGAGAACGAGAAACACAATAAATACATCCAGTAAAGATAATCTAAATCGATGGAATGGACTGAACAATCCCCATCCCACAACGAACACCGACAATCAGACTAGCAAAACAATACATGGCCACATCCAGAGCATAGAAAGAGACAGAACATAAGAACATAGATCATCCAAGCTAAGTCAGTACTAGTACAAAAGAAGGGCTAACAACACGAACAGAAATTAGCCATGAACCTCCAACATCAAACATAACACATAGCAGTAAAAACATAGCCACCATCAGACAAAATAAAAGCTAGAAGCATAGCGGTTAGGATCAAAGAACAAAAGGGGAGGGAGATGGAGCGCAACTCTCCCAACTACCAGTCAGACAGTCCACCATCAACAACACAGTGCTACTAGCCTAGAAAAACAAAATATGCAGTACCAAAAACACCTTAACCTTGGAAACATCTTGAACAAAGAGAAGCATAAGAACATAAAGAAACTCAAAGTCCGAGCTAAAGAGAAGAACAAAATAGCAGTAGCTACTGAATAAAAAGGGACATCAGCTAGACATGGCATTAAACCCAAATAGAACATAATTGAAGAACATTAAACAACATTAAGATTACGAAGACAGCGGAAGGCATTCTCCAGTCTACTAAAGAGAAGGGATTCTTTAGCTTCAAGATTTAAAGACGAGGACCAAAGATTAAAAAGAAATAAGAACTCGTCAATAATAGAACGGGAGGAAGAAGTAGTGTGACGGAAAATCCTCTTATTTCTTTCCATCCACGTGATCCAAACGATAATTTGAAACGACAGATACCACAATTTGTGATACTTGCCATTAGAAGGGGGCGTAGACCAGCACCCGGATAAACAGGATGGAGTGGCTGGCACTTCCCAGGTGAGAGCGCTAATTTTCCAAAGTGGTCGCGTAAATTCGCAAATTACAAACAGGTGGTCCACATTTTCTGGTGCGAGAAAGCACAGGGGACACAATTGGCCCTACGCTAAGTTTCTCTTGTTGAGAATTTTGACGATCAAAAGCATGTTGTTGAGGGCGAGCCAAGATAGGATTTTCACTTTAAGAGGGGCACAGGACTTCCACACAAGGTTAGCGAACGGAGAAATAGTGCCCCTAAATTTAAGAAAGTGGTAGAAAGATTTAACAGAGAAGATCCCTGACGATTTCCAACGCCACTAAAAATCTTCTTTATCCCTCCAAACAAAGTTTGTAAGGGAGGAAAGGAGATCGTTAAATTCAGATTCTAAGTGAAAGGGAAGATTGATCGAGAATGGAATCGTCAATTGCCTTTGCAAGTTGGTAGTAATGATCGATTCGGCTACCGAGGCTAGGGGATTGGAGGCCAGACGGAAGAGAGCTGGGAAAGAGGTTGCCAGTTTAGTATTACCAATCCAAAGATCGGTCCAGAATTTGGCCTTGGATCCATCGAAACAAGCGTGAGCTAATCCACATTGGAAAGCCGCAGACGCTTTCCACACCCCCTTCCAGAAATGGGAGGCATTACGGTGGATAGTGTGAGGGAAACTACACCACTGATCCACAGAAAAGCACCTGTCCTTGATACTAATGATCCAAGGTAAATTCTCAATTTTAAGGAATCTCCAAATCCATTTACCCAGAAGAGCCAAATTCTGGTGCCTGAGGTTCAGCACCCTTAAACCTCCAAATTCATTGAAAGAACAAATAAGTTTCCAGTTGCACAAGTGCGATCCTGACTTGTGATAGGATGATCCAGACCAGAAGAAATTATTTCTGATCTGGTCGATCCTCTTGATGACCTAAGCGGGCACGTAATAGAAATACATCATATAAAGAGGGATAGAGGAAAGAACTAAATTGAGAAGAATCAGTCTACCTCATCGGGAAAGAAGTTTCCCGGACCAAACTGAAAGCCTGGACTCTACTTTATCAATCATGGGAGACCAATCCGATTTATGCAATTTACCCCATCTCAGGAGAATACCCAAATACGTGATGGGAAAAGATGCTATAGGGCAGTTAAAGAAATTTGAGATTTCGCTCTGCCTGTTAGGAGAACCCCCCAGCCAGAGAACGGAAGACTTATGAAAATTGATAGATAGCCCCGAAGCTAATTCAAAACAATAAAGTAGGAGTTTCAGGTTCTGGAGTGAGTGGGAATTCGGTTTGGCGAAAATGATCGTATCGTCGGCATATTGAAGGTTCAATACCCCATGGAAACCGCGAGAGTTGCCAAGACCTTCAATGACCTGGGCTTCCCAGGCATTGCGGAGAAGTTTACTAAAAACATCTGCCACCAGAGAGAATAAAAGGGAAGAAAGCGGGTCGCCTTGCCATAGACCACATTTGATTTTAAATTTGTGGTCTTCGGCTCCATTAATGAGAATAGAAGAGGTTCCAGCGAATAGGCTGGATTTAATCCAGGCTATCCACTTTGGGCCAAAACCTCTATTAATAAGAATATCGAAAAGAAATTCCCAGCTAACGTTGTCGTACGCTTTTTGGAAGTCAAGCTTGAGGAGAATTCCTTCCGTATTAGACTTGTGACATTGGGAAATAACCTCTTGGGCTGACGCAACACTATCAAGGATAAAACGCTCTTTGATGAAACCAGATTGAGCAGGATCGATGAGAGGAGATATCACTTCCCCAAGTCTAGCAGAAAGGACTTTCATAATGATTTTGAAAGTGGAGTTGATAAGACTCCACTTTCTTCCCCAAGCTTTTTAAAAGAATGTATAAGTATATATGTAATATATATTTTGTGTGTTATACATATACATATCCGCTCAAGGAGAGACCTTTTCTCCCTAAAATTGGAGAAATGTTTTTCTTTTTGCTGCAAAACTTAATGAACTTTTTTGTTGTAGGGTCTTTCTACCTAATCAAGATTTTAAATTTTATTTTAACTAAGAATAACTTATTAACATGAGTGTATCTCGCTACTAAAAATTGTAAATCTACTTGACCTCGTCCCCACCCAACTCGAACCCACCCTATCCAAAGAAAATCGGTCTGGCCCGAAAACCCGCTCAAATTCATAGGGTCGAGTTCGTTCGGGTTTCAGAAATTAAAAACTCGTTGAGTACGGGTCGGGTTATGTAACAAGTGTAAAATTTGGGTATGGGTTCAAAACTACCTCAAACCTGCTCGACCTGGCCCATTTGCACCTCTAACGTGAAATCCTCGAACATAACTTCCCTCTCTTAGGTAGTGTTCTTTTTCTCCTCTTATAAGCGATTTACCTCTTGTATGAGGTGGTCCACCTCTTACAAGAGTTTTTTTAGTGTTCTTTTTTTACCTCTTATAAATAATTTTTCCCAAAATCTCTTATAAGCCTAAAAGACTTCTAGTAGCCTCTTTCAAATTCTTATAAGACTTCTATCACATAAAAAGTCTATATTACCCCAAAGTCTATATTATAATTGTTAGAAATGGAAGTATAGAAAACATTCATCTATACTTCAAGTTTATATTTCTCACTACACATTCATCTTGTCCTCATGAAATGGAAGTATAAAAAACATCAACATCATAAGCAAACAAACATATGGGACAGTTGTTCAACTCTAGAGACACAGATCATATATCTCTGGAGACACTGCTCATATACAAAATGGTACAAAGTCGTGAAAAGCAGGAAAATTATGAGGACCGAGGACTCTCCCTTAAACTTGAGCTGCTATGTATTGGAAGAACTTAGACACAACAATGACAATGAGGATTCTCCCTTAAACTAAAAGAAAATCTTAAATCCCTAAGAACCATCAACTTAACTATAAGCTCCTTGCTCCAGTTAAATAGTTACAAGAGATGCAATTAAAAGAGTACCACTCAATGCACATAAATTCCAACCATCCTCTCTGCAAACCTCCAACCAAGTATCATCCAAATTCCAGTATGCACCGAATGCTAGGATCCTTCCTACTGATTGCTATACAGAAAATCTGACCTTCACCACTCAATACCCACAAACCAGTTTATACTTTGGGGTAAACTTGCCATTAAACCAGTTTATGTATTAGTAATTTGAACTTATCTTTTCTTGTCCTTCATCTCACTATTTTTATACTTTGGGATAATATAGGCTCTTGTAAGAGGTGAAAAAAAAATAGAAATCTCTTATAAGATTCTTATAAGAGGTTATTTTTATATAAAAAGAACACCTCAAAAAGAGGCTCTTACAAGAGGTTCTTACTGTAAATCTCTTATAAGAGGCAAAAAAAAAAGAATAGTACCTTAAACTCTAACAGATAACTTATCTGAAGTTTGAATTGTTTTGTTTAAAAAAGAGCAACGTACAAGCTTTCTCACAAATAAATGCATTAATTAAACTAGTAATTTACACGAGCGATCCAAGTCTTAATAAATATATATTTTTAAAAGTTAAACCTTCGACGTAGTTTGACCTTGAACTTGAAAGTTCCTTCATATTAATTATGTACGCATAAGTTGTGATATGGCTAAAAATGGGGTTAAATCGGAACCATCCAAATCGGGCACGAATCTCGAAGCCCAGGGATAAAACGGTAATTTCACTTACAACCGGGTCTGAGGCGGGTACTGGATCTCCTCTCCAAAGATCCAATGACCCGCGAACGGATCCACCACAACTGGGTACGGGTCCCAACCCGAAACGAACCCAGACCAGCAGGATAGAATTAGGGTCTCTGATTCAGCCAAATCAACGGCCCTAATTCGTGTCTATCCTCTCACCGGGAAATCAGGGATCACATTCCTTGGCTGATTACGAGGACTCGATTCCTTATCAGATCAGAGGGATTACATTCCTAATCTGATCCCTAAGACGCCTATAAATACTCCCCATCCATCTCCATTAAAAGGTAATCAATCTTTTGGCTAGTTAACGCTACTTTCATAATCATTTCTGATTACTGACTTGAGCGTCGGAGGGTGCGTCGCCGGGATCAATCCCAGTGTCTCGCACGTTTTGCAGGTGAACGGCAGGAGTCAGCGGTCAAACTCCGGCGGAACAGGTTCAGGTTTGCTATTCAGGTTTTCCAAGAATCCACAAATACTATCTATTTACCCCCACACCAGATTCAGCGGTAACAGATTGGCGTCGTCTGTGGGAAATCAAACGAATAGCAGCCTCCCCTCTTCCCGTCTGGCAGATCTTCTCCAGCCATGCCGCCTAGAAAGGTAAGATCTAGGGGGTCCAACCGCAGACCCAACCCCGATCAGCAACAGGAGGTCCCCCTCCAACCCGATCAGCAGCAGGGGCAACTTCCGCCTCAAGCCGATGACCCTCCCCAATAGGACCAGCCTCCTCTTCCGAATCAGCAACTCCCTAAAGGTCCCCCCGGTCCTCAAAATGCCGGTGTAGGGGTCTCGCGTCCCAACCCGTAGAAACAACCTCTCTATCAGGACCACGTCTCCATCCACATTGCCTCTTCGAATTCTATGGCCTCCTACAATCCCCGAGCTTCCGACCTTCGCAACACCATCCTCAATCGGCAGAAGGATGAGGATCTTTGCTGCCGTCTGGATGAAAAGTGGGCCCGAGAGGGAGCCTCCCGCCAACAACATCCGGATAAGCGATATCCTCATTACCGAGATTATAGAAGGTCTCCTACCCGAAGGGGGCAGAGGGAGTCCCCTGAGCATCACAGGAGAAGACCCCATTCCCCTGCCGGTCGGCAACATCCGAGGAACGATGAGGCACCCATCACTCGTGCCGAGTTCTAGCAATTTCAAGCAACGGTGTTGCAAGCTCTCAACCTCCGGCCCAACAACAATAATGCCCAGAGGATTCCTACGCTCCCACGGGTCCCAAGTCCTCGCCATCGGTCCTTAACTCCTCCTCCAGCTCCTAGTCACCACCAACATAATCCCAGTCCTCGCCGTTCCCAGGACTACCGTCGCCGTAGTCCCCGCTCCCCCTCCTATGAAGACGAGTCCAGAGGCTCGTTTGACTATCACCAGAGGGACGATGCTCTCTACCGCCGTCTCTAAGAGATGGGACAAAGAGGAGGAGTCGAGAGGAAGGACCGTCCGCCCGAGCAGACCTGCCTTCTCCCGGACCATCATGGAGGCTCCTATCCCAAGGGGTTTCAAGCCTCCGTAGTTTGTAACCTACTCGGGGGAGTCGGACCCCGTTGACCACATCGAAAGCTTCAAGACCCTTATGCTTATCCACCAAGCTTCCGATGCATTGCTCTGCAAAACCTTCCCCACCACTTTTAAGGGTTCGGCTCGGGAATGGTACTCCCGCCTCGCTCCGTCTTCCATTTTCTCTTTCGAGCAGTTCGAAACCCTCTTCATAACCCACTTCGTGAGTAGCAGATGCAGGGAGAAGACCAGCATCTCGTTGCTCCACCTCCGTCAGGAGAGGGGAGAAAAGTTGAGGGACTATGTGAGGAGGTTTACTGCAGAGGTCAGATCCATCGCCTCCCTCGATCAATCAGTTGCAACCGTCGCATTCCAATCCAACGTCCTCAATTCTAACCTTCGCTCGTCCCTTGCTAAAAAGCCCCCGCACAACTTTGCCGACCTCCTTCTTAGGTGCGAAAAGTATATTCGGGCTGAGGAAGCCGAATATCTTCCGGGCTTTGGAGGATCTGCCTCCGAGACAAAAAGAAAGACAACTGAAGAGGAAGGGGCCAAGAAGCTTCAGAAGGATAATACCGGTCAGCGCTGCCCTCCCCCCAGGTTCGAGAAATTTACTCCTCTCATGTAACGTCCCGCCCCAATACTCAGACAATTTTAATATTTTTAGAAGACAAATTAGATACTATGTAGTACAACTGCCCACCACAGGCTGCCTCTCAAAAGGAGGTTAACCAATTAGGTGACTCTTGATCATTGGCTAATAGTATTTATACTCAAATTAGTTTTTGTATACTTCCCATGTGGGACTATATTTCTCAAATCCTTCTCAAATCCATCTCAAATCTCTCAAATTCCGAATACGCAGACCAGTCGACTGCTAACACTACCAGTCGACTGTTCGCTCCAAATCTGGGGTATTACATACACCCCACCTTTAGAAATCAGCGTCCTCGCTGAGTACGGGACACCCATCTAGTGTAGGATCTGCCTTTCTAGCCGTTGTAGAATAGTCCTCGATCCCACGAAATGTGTAGAAACACCCGGTACATATAAATGCACCCTGCCTATCCGGAGAATCATCTCCCTGCCGTTAACTAGATCATAGGCCCTCTTCTACACTCGGTGTCGAAGGTCGGCTCTGTTACCATTTGTAACGTCCCGCCCCAATACTCAGACAATTTTAATATTTTTAGAAGACAAATTAGATACTATGTAGTACAACTGTCCACCACAGGCTGCCTCTCAAAAGGAGGTTAACCAATTAGGTGACTCTTGATCATTGGCTAATAGTATTTATACTCAAATTAGTTTTTGTATACTTCCCATGTAGGACTATATTTCTCAAATCCTTCTCAAATCCATCTCAAATCTCTCAAATTCCGAATATGCAGACCAGTCGACTGCTAACACTACCAGTCGACTGTTCGCTCCAAATCTGGGGTATTACATCTCACTACCAATGTCTCCACCATTCTAATGGAAGTTGAGAAGGAAGGGATCATACCTCCCACTCCGAGGATGAACACCCCATCCAAGAAGAGGAACAAGGACAAGTGGTGTCGCTACCACCGAGATCATGGCCACGACACCAACGACTGTCGGGCGCTGAAGAACGAGATAGAGGCCCTCATCCAGAGGGGGCAGTTGGCCAAATTTGTGAGAACGAACGATCGAACCGATCGCTTTACTCCTCCGCCTCGGGGGGCTAACAAGCATTCCGAGCGACGTGATGAAACCCCCGATTTCAAGGAGGAGCGCATTCTGCATCTTATCCATGGAGGCCCCATGGGAGGCTCTTCCAACTCTTCCCGAAAGGCATTCGTCCGAGAGGTCAATTCTGTTCACGGCGCCCCTCCCCCCAAAGGCCTCAGTGTCCCAGTCACATTCTCAGATGAAGATCTCGAGGGGGTTAGGACTCCCCATTGTGACGCACTTGTTATCGACCTTCGTATGGCAAACTTCAAAGTGCAGAGGATCCTAGTAGACAACGGAAGCTCCGTGAACATTCTCTTCCTCTCAGCCTTCCGAGGTCTTCAGCTATCCCGGGACCGTCTCAAACCGGCCGGCTACACTCTCCACGGGTTCACGGGAGTGCCCGTAACTATCGAAGGGGTGATCACCCTCGACGTAACTGCTAGCAAAACTCCTACCACCCGGACCGAGCCGATGGACTTTATGGTCGTTGATGTCCCAGCTGCATACAACATCATCCTAGGTCGACCCGGTCTAGCTGCCCTAGAAGCCGTTCCTTCGGCATACCACCTCAAGATGAAATTCCCTACCCGGGCAGGAGTAGGGGAGGTCAAGGGCAATCAGGAGATGGCCCGGAAGTGCTACATGATTTCCACCGGGGGTCCGGTCCTCTCCCTCGAAACTTTAGAGATCCCTAGGAGGGCGCTCGACCAACGTCCGAGCCGGTGGACGAATTGGAAGAGGTGCTCTTCTCGGAGGATGATCCTAGCCGAAAGTTCTTCATTAGCAAGACCCTCTCGTCTGTCCTATGTTCCGACATAGTGCAGTGAATTCGGAGGAACCGCAGCCTTTTTGCCTGGTCCGCCGCCGACATGCCGGGAATTTCCGAGGAGCTTTTGGTCCACCACCTCAGCGTTGAACCGGGGTCCAAACCGGTCCAACAGAAGAGATGCAAGTTCGCTCCCGAGCGACAGCAAGCCATCAAAGAAGAGGTAGACAAGCTTCTAAAGGCTCGGTTTATACAGGAGGTTAACTACCCGGAATGGCTTTCCAATATAGTCATGGTAAAGAAGTCGAATGGGACCTGGAGGATATGTATCGACTTCACTGATCTGAACAAGGCCTGTCCCAAAGACCCGTTCCCTCTTCCGAGCATCGACACCCTCATCGACGCCACTTCGGGCCATGAGCTCCTCAGCTTCATGAACGCTTTTTCCGGCTACAACCAAATCCGAATGTTTCCCCCGGACTTCCCGAAGACTTCCTTTATTACCGACCAGGGCCTCTACTGTTATAGGGTGATGCCGTTCGGATTGAAGAATGCTGGTGCCACTTACCAGCGCCTTGTTAACAAAGTCTTTCAGAGCCAGATAGGTCATAATATGGAAGTGTATGTCGACGACATGCTTGTAAAAAGCATCCGAGGTACCGACCATGTGGCTGACCTACAGGAGGCGTTCGGTGTACTGAGAAAGCACAACATGAGGCTCAATCCGAACAAGTGTGCGTTCGGAGTCTCGTCAGGAAAGTTCCTCGGCTTCATGGTCAGCCAACGAGGAATCGAAGCTAACCCTGAGAAGATCAAGGCCATATTAGACATGGCCCCTCCCAAGAACGTTAAGGAAGTTCAGAGGCTAACGGGCCGCCTAGCCGCTATAGGGCATTTCCTCTCGAAGTCCGGGGAGAAGTGCCTCCCCTTCTTCAAGGCCCTCAGGGGGGCTAAAGGTTTCGAATGGGGTCAGCAGCAGCAGGAGTCGTTCGACTAGCTGAAAGCTTATCTCGTCAACCCCCCTCTACTCAGCAAGCCCGTTCCAGGCGAAACCTTATACCTCTACTTGGCTGCTTCCGAGCAGACCCTTAGCGCCATTTTAGTCAAGGAAGAAGACCGAGCTCAAAGGCCCATCTACTATGTGAGCAAGGTGCTTCGCGATGCCGAGCTCCGCTACCCATAGATAGAAAAGATGGCGTACGCCCTGATCATGGCGGTGAGAAAGCTTCGCCCCTACTTCCAGTCCCATTCGATGGTTGTCCTTACCGACCAACCGCTGAAGCAAGTCCTCCACAAACCTGAGACCTCCGGCCGCCTCATGAAATGGTCAATCGAGCTGAGCTAGCACGACATCTCATACCAGCCCCGCACTGCGATCAAGGCTCAAGCCTTAGCAGAATTCATCGTCGAGAGCACCATTCCCGAGGTCAGCCAGGCAACGAACGGACCTCCTATCTGGTCGGTTTTCATGGACGGTTCCTCTTGCAACGAGGGAAGCGGAGCCGGGGTCATTCTGGCAGGCCCAGATGATTTCGTCCTCCAGTACGCCCTCCGCATGAACTTCAAGGCCTCAAACAATGTTGTTGGTTTCTAGCTACCTAAATAAATAGATAAAACTAGACACAAATTATAAAACCTTGCAAGTGCACGAATCGTTTATAGAAGCGTAGCAATAGTAAGGGTCGATCCCACAGAGATTGTAGACTTTAACTTACTAATCAATAAAAAGACTAAGAATCATGAAGAGTTGTTTTAGAAGTCTAAAAGAAATAAAAAGATTTAAACTAAATTAAGAAGTGTTGAATCACAAATATCGATTAAGTAGTTGGGTTTAGATTTTCACCAATAGTTAGTAATGCTATGTCACCTTCTGAACTTCTTCTCATTACTCATGTTTGTTCCCTTCAAGGGCATGGTATCTACTCCTTAAAGTACTGTTTCCCTAAGCCAAGAATTAGGCATGGTATCTACTCTAATTCGTTTCTTTCATTAAGTATTTAGCATGGTATCTACTAAGTTGTACTTAACGAAAACATAAGATCAGTGGAAACGAACAAACACTCAAGGTTCTAGAAATTGGTATCAGATCTAGATCCCTTAAGTTGACTGAATCAGGAACCCCTAAAGATTCCTTTGTTACAAGTTACGGGCACGAGATACGGGTCGTCTCAATATGCTCATCTAACAGATTTAGATGGATGGTAATGCAAACTTGGATTTCCCAAGCTCTGTACGTCAGTCGACTGGCTCTCACCTCAGTCGACTGCTCTCAGAGTTTTGAGAACAAGTCTGATTACCATCAATCTATACCAATACAAACGGATTCAATCAATAAGTAAAATAGAAGAATTCAGAAGAATATAGCACTACATAACTACAGCTTCAATCTATCCAACTATGAAGTTTAGTTCCACATAATAATACTTTTATTAATCAACAAGTTCAAATACATGATCAACATAAAAGAATAGAAGGAGAAGAAATAAACTAATGAAGTCCGGCAATGAGGTCGACTGGCTGTCACACAGTCGGCTGCCTTCGAATACTTGATCTTCTCTCTTCTTCCTCGATGCTGGTAGAATAATACCCCTGTGGATGACTTGAACGCTCAGAAACTCTTGTGATTCGGTGATGGGACGTGGAAGAGGTCCGAGAGAGAGAGCCTCCCTGCGATATCTCTTGACTGATATTTATAGAGCGCGGCTAAAGAATTAGGGTTTCCCCCCTTTTTCAGGAAAGTCCCTCTCTTTGCTATTTCTTTCCTTATTTGATTGGCTGATTTATATCTTTCTCTTTTCTTCTTTTATTCCTTGTCTGCTAACCACGTGCTCTTGCCAATCCCCTGTCTCTGGCTTGGGTTTGTTGGAGAATTCGCATAAAATCTGGATTCAAATAGATTTGGAATTAGATGCAGGTGTATCTTTGAATATCTTATCTGTTAACTCCGCCGCGTACCAGTCGACTGCCTTGAGCTGTAAGTCGACTGGTACTGAGACATCTGTGGCTTCACGATTTCTCGGTCAAGTCGACTGTGCCGAGGCTTAGCAAACTCTCTGTCTGGTCGACTGCTGAAGAGCCAGTCGACTGTTGCTTCTGCAGTTCCCTGTATATTATTTCTTAGTCTGTATTCGTCTGGAATCTGCTTCGTTTTGCTGCTTTTGGTTATTTCCTATTGAAAAGAGAGAATAAGAGTTAAATACCACATATAGAGCTTTTAAATGTGCATTTACAATAAGATTATTGCTTCTAAATGTGAATAATAATGTGTTCATCAAACAACAAAGCAGAGTATGAGGCACTAATCGCCGGTCTCGGACTGGCCCGAAGTGCAGGGGCGCAGTGCCTCCGAATCTATAGTGACTCTCAACTGGTGGTAAATCAAGTCTTGGGCAAGTACGAGGCACGAGACGATCGGATGGCGAAGTATCTCGCTAAAGTCCAAGCTCTCATGGCCCGGTTCGAAGAAGCGCTCATCCAGCAGATCCCCCAAGAAGAGAATTCCCAGGCCGACGCCCTCTCCAAGTTAGCCTCCTCCTCCCTCCAAGGTCTCGAGCAGACCGTCTTGATCGAGGTTCTCTTGAAACCCAGTATAGAAGACGAAACCCTCGACTCAGTGGAGTCGCTTCCGGTCCTACTGCAAGATAACTGGATAAAACCATTGGTGGAATTCCTAAGGGACGGGCTCCTCCCTGAAGACTCTAAGGAAGCTCGTTGAATAAGAACCAGAGCAGAGCGGTACACCCTAGTCGAGGGGGTCTTGTACAAACGCTCCTTCTCGCAGGTGGACGGCAGGCCATACTTGAGATGCCTCTCCCCAGAACAAGCCGACTACGCCTTACAGGAGCTCCACGAAGGCATCGGCTGGGCACATTCAGGGTCCAGATCCCTAGCTCGGAAGGTATTGAATTACGGTTACTTCTAGCCTACTATCCTCCAAGACGCCGAGCGACACGTTCGGCAATGCGACTCTTGTCAGAAGTATTCAAACATTCGTCGCCTCCCACATGATCAGCTCACCTCCCTATCAAGTCCTATCCCCTTCGCTATGTGGGGGATGGATTTATTAGGGTCGTTCCCTCCAGCTCCGGGCTAGTTCAAGTTCTTAGTCGTGGCGATCGACTATTTCTCGAAGTAGATAGAGGCCGAGCCCCTGGCAACAATCACAGAGAACAAGGTGCTTCAGTTCTTCTGGAAGAACGTCATCTACCGATTCGGTGTCCCCCGAGTCCTAATAACAGACAATGAAACCTAATTTACTAGGGCTGCGTTCTGAGCTCTGTGTGAAGACCTCGCCATCCAGCAACGTTTCTCCTCTGTCTCCCATCTGCAGTCGAATGGCCAAGTGGAAAATGCTAATCGGTGGATTCTCTCCGGTATTAAGAAGAGGTTGGATAAGTGCTCCAAAGGTTTATGGGTCGATCAGCTCCCCAACGTGCTGTGGAACTACCGCACTACTAAACGGACCCCCACAGGAGAGTTCCCATTTAACCTCACCTATGGGTCCGAGGCTGTGATCCCTCTTGAGGTCGGAATACCTTCTCCTCGCCTTGTAGCCTACAACGAAGAACAGAACGCCAGAGACCTTTGGGCAAACTTAGACCTGATAGACGAGCTAAGGGAAAGAGCATCAATCCGCCAACAGAGCTATCGGAGGAGGACCGAGTTGGCATACAATAAAAAGGTCCGACCTACCGATCTCAAAGAAGGGGACCTAGTCCTCAGAAAGCTAGCTGTCTCCTTCCCTAGTCAGAAGAGTAAGCTAGCTCCAAATTGGGAGGGACCCTATAAGATCACGAAAGTAGTTCGGCCTGGAGCTTATCGTCTCGAAGACCTCGAAGGCAGAGAAATCCCTAGGACCTGGAATGCCGACCATCTTTTGAAATACCAAGAAAGTGCCCCGGCACCTCTCTAAGTATTCCGGGATGTCGAACCGTTCCTCTCCTATCCCCTGTATCTTCCCTTTTTATTTCTCATAAGTAATAACGGCTCGCAACTCAGAAGCGGCCGACTAGTAGTCTTCAATAAATAGTTTTTTCTTACTTTACTTGTGCAAATATATCTCTGCTCTTTGCTCTTCACTCTCACGATGGTTCGGAGTCCAACACTTGGCTCGATTCTGCTTCGCAAGCTCGCTCTTAAGCGAGCTAGAAGTGGTTCGCCATTCGGAACTGCTCCCACAACCATTGAACAACTCTAACGATGGTTCGGAGTCCAACACTTGGCTCGATTCTGCTTCGCAAGCTCACTCTTAAGCGAGCTAGAAGTGTTTCGCCATTCAGAACTGCTCCCACAACCGTTGAACAACTCTAATGATGGTTCAGAGTCCAACACTTGGCTTGATTCTGCTTCGCAAGCTCGCTCTTAAGCGAGCTAGAAGTGGTTCGCCATTCGGAACTGCTCTCACAACCGTTGAACAACTCTAACGATGGTTCGGAGTCCAACACTTGGCTCGATTCTGCTTCGCAAGCTCGCTCTTAAGCGAGCTAGAAGTGGTTCGCCATTCGGAACTGCTCTCACAACCGTTGAACAACTCTAACGATGGTTCGGAGTCCAACAATTGGCTCGATTCTGCTTCGCAAGCTCGCTCTTAAGCGAGCTAGAAGTGGTTCACTATTCGGAACTGCTCCCACAACCGTCGAACAGCTCTAACGTTGGTTCGGAGTCCAACGCTCGGCTCGACCGCGCTTCCCCAATATCCCGAACCGAGCAGACGAGGAGCCGACCTCCACATATGGAGAAAAATTCCTCCAAACCAATTTCACCATTGGATCGACTCGAAATGCGTACTGGAACATGATGGACAGATCAGATCGTGCCACGTATCCACAAAACGACAAGATAGCATTTTCTCGAAACTCGAGCCTCCCGCCTCGTGATTCGTGCCATGATCGTGATCGGCCGTCCAGATTGAGCCACGAGCTAACGGCGAGTTCGGAGTCCAACGCTCGGCTCGACTGCACTCCCTCAGTATCCCGAACCGAACGGCCGAGGAATGCGTACTACCGAAGTACAAGGTTGCCTTGGTATACCCCGAGCAAGAGCTAAAGTTCTACAGCTAAAGCAGGAGTTCTACCGTTAGAACGCTCGAAGAAGCTAACTATTGGTTCTTATGGTTCATTTCAAGAGTAAGGCAACTACGGCACAACAATGAGCAGACGAACTACGATTTTATTAAAACAACTTGATAAATATACAAGGCAAGAAGTTACACCAAAAAAGACGATGCAAGAAATCAAAAGAGGTTACAACTTGTTCAGTGCCTCCTCGGAATGGGGACATTCCGATTCAGAGACACTCGGGGTTTTCGTCGCTTCATCTCCGAACTCGTCTCTAGGCCAACGAACTGGGACGCCTCTTTGCCACTAACTCTGACAGTGGCTCCGACCGAGGCTCCGCTCGAGCTAACAGCTACACCGCTTTGGGCATCAGCCGTAGTCCGACCAACGATGGGAGCACTAGTCGCTAGCTCATAAAAGGAGATCCCTCGCTCACTCTCCTCGCGAGTGCACGAGGTGCTGCGGACGTTAATCCTCACTGGCTAAGGCTTCAGACTTGCCACTTCCTCCTCGAGCTCGACGATCCTGTTTTTTAAAGTGTCATCCTTAACCAGAATCTTGAATCGAGGGAGCTTCGCCGAACCCGGGTGCTCAGCACTATCGGATATAATGTGACGCAAATTGGTCACCTCGATGCTCTTGTCGACCGTGACCCTCTGTAACTGCTCGACCTTCTTCGCGAGCTCGTCTCGTCCGGCCAACGCCGAGGCCAGCTCTTCCTCCTTCGTCGAGAGCTCCTCCTCGACTATCCGCAAATGGTGTACCTCGGCCAGCAACTCGCTGTTCTTCTTCTCCACATTGAACAGCACTCTCCGGATCAGCTCGATCTCACCCTCGAGGCGAGCCTCGCGAGACTGCTTAAATAGTTCTGCACGGTGCCGAGCTGCTGCAGTATCCGGAGCATGTTCGATGATCTGAAAGACGAGAACATCACATTGAAAGACTAAAGTCCGAGCCAAACACTTAGACAAATTTGAAACAAGATTTTCATTCATAAAGAAGAGGTGGTGGCCAGTCCGCAAAAAGGCGTTACATTCTTAAAAAAAAGGAAAAACAAAATTACAGAAGACGAGGAGATCAGGGGTCCACCTGCGTCGTCGGCTCGACCACAGGCGCCTCGCCAGAAGGCCCCTCATTCCTCGTCGCCTCGGCTTGGGGGTCGACCACCACGGTCTCAGGGTCGGCAGGCATTTCCTCATCCTGCTGTCCCGCCTCCTCCCCGTCGCTTTCCTCCTCTTTGCCCTCTGCCACAGCTCCGGGCCACAGCCTGTATCCGACCCGCTGAAAGCCGGGGACGCGGTCCTGGACATGGTCGAGCGCCCTCTCGTAGGACTTCTCCATGTTGGAGGCCATGTGCGCTTTCGCCTCGGCCTCGACTTTGGCTCTGATCACCGCCGCCACGGCATCCTTCTCCGCCTTCGCCTTCGCCAGAGCCTTCGCCAATGCTGCCAGCTCCTCGGCAGCCTTGGCGACTTTGGCAACCTCCTCAGCAAGCCGCCCCTTCGCTCGCTCCAGGTCCGCTTCGAGGTCGGCGACTCGAACCGCCAAGCCGTCCGAACGTCGCTGCTCCGCCTCGAGCTGCCGAACCGCCTTTGCCTTCTCTGCCCTGTCCTTGTCACTGGCAGCTTTCAATTCCCTCTCCTGTTCGGCAAACTCCTGGAGGATGTGGCCGAAGAAAAAGGAGAGTAAGAGCAAAGCAAAAGTCGAACAGCAGACTTAAGAAATTCTCAAAAACAAGGAATGCAAAGCTTACCGACACAAGTGACCGAGCGACTTCGTAGGTGTCATCGCCCGTTGTCCCCGCCTTCAGCACGGCTCGATCCTTCGGGGTCACTAAGTGCTTGACGGCCTGCATACACATCTGCGAGTCCCCGAGGAAGCCGTCATGGTTCTTCACTCGCCAGTCGGGGACGAACAGCTTCTTATGCTGTTCGGTTAGGATCTCCTCGGCTTGAATGGTCAGGGGCGGAGCCTCGAGCGACAGCATCGCCGAAACGTTGAAGGCCCCATCAGCCGTGGCAGACGCGGCAGGAGCCGAGGGGTCGGCGGAGACGACCACCGTTGGTGAGGTGGCCACAGGAACGGCAGTAGGAGGAGCGACTGCCGAAGGAGCCTTAGAGGGTCAGTCGGACGAAGCTGTCGTGCTCGGCCTCTTCCCCTTCCTTCCGTCGGCAACCTTGCTTCGTTCGTTCATCATCCCCAGAAAATCCATCTTCGGCGCTTCTGTTCCAAACAACAAAACAAACAGCATGTTAGAAAAACGAGCAAGAAACTTAGAAAAAATAATACTACAAGATGTCAGGAGCATACTCGGGTCGATCGGACTGAGGCCCGACCCGTGTAGCACCTCCTCGGTCATTTCCCTCCAGCTCAACATTGGGAGAGCCATGATCTTCCCCACCACTTCCTCCTCGGCCGCTGTCAGTACCGGGTCGACCCTTGCAAACTTCGGCACCTCGACTTTCCACTGAGTCAGAATCTTCAACATCGAGGGCTCCCTCAACAAAAAGAACTTCTCCTTCCAACCTTTTATCGAGTCCGGATTCTCTATAAGCCTAACGCCCTTCCGGGGTGACAGGTAGTAGCGATGCTCGGTCTTGTGGATCTGATGAACCCGATACATGCTCCGAAGGACCGTCATGTCTGGCTCGACCTCGGCGTTGCGGCACTGCAGCAAGAAGGCATTCACGTGGCGCCAGGTGTTCGGCATGAACTGGGTCGGCGCCAGGCAGTATCACTGGAGGACCTCTAACACAAAGGGGTGCAGAGGAAAGCGCAATCCGGCGTTCAGCGAGTCGTAGTCAAACATACACATATCCGACGACGACAATTTGGAGTTCGCTCGCATCCCAGGGCCGGGGAGGATCATCTTGTACTCCGGAGGGATGGCGAACCCTTTTCTGATCCGGAGCAGGTCCCTCTCGGATAATACCGACGCAATCTCGTCCACCTCGGTGGTCAGAACCGGGTTGTTCTCCTCGTAGACTACCGACCGACCTATGATCGCCTTCTTCATAAGGTCGCCCTCGTATTGCCTGACTCCGGTATGGCCGGACAGTACACTGGGGTACCGGCCCAACTCAGGGGCTCGCCTCTCGGTCTCCACGATCTCCTCGACTACAGGAGATCGGCCCAGTGTCTTCTTCTTCTTCTTCGCCTCGACCACGGACGACCCGGCCACCTCCTTCCCCTTTCTTCGGATCTCCATTTGCCTCCTCTCCTCGGCGCCGCTATCGACCGAGGACGAGGCCTCACTCCCCGAGTCTACTCTTGACATCTCTAAAAAAAGGCTAAGGTAAATAAACTGACCTTTATGTGACGTGGCCTTGAAGTGACGTTCACGGTCGGAATTAGCTTACCAGAAATTGCCTGGCCCACGCGACAGCTAACGCAACCGCCTTGGAGCTAAAATCGCCGCTAGCAGAGCACACAGGGGAGTAAAAGTGAAAACTTGAAGTGAAAAGTGAGAAATGAGCTCTGGGGTGGGGGAGTGAGAATTTATAACCCCAAAGCGACGTTTGGGCTTCCTTGGGCATTTAAAAGCCCACTAAGAGAAGGCAAAATGCCAAAACGGAGGGTTACGACTCTTCAAATTGCTCAACTTCATTGCCCGGCCACCGGTGTGCGTAGCCGAGCTACCGAACAGCTTAGTTAAGCAACCGAGCTACTGGGTCAGAGGACGGCGATGGCCCAAGACAAGAACTCTTCAAAACAACTCCATCCTTCGGCAACCAAACACCTCGACGCACCACTGAGCAGCCGTTCTAACCGAACCGAGGTGCCGAGGTACCGACCTTCACATATGGAGAAAAATTCTGCCGAGGACGAATCACCGTCCGATCACTCCAAAATTCGTGTCAAAACTTGATGGACGGTTCAGATAGAGCCACGCCCACAAAACGACAAGATAACGTTTTCTCGTGATCTGAACCCCATCCTTGTGATTCACGCCGTGATGGACGCTCGGGATCACGCCACGTAGCTCGGCAGATCCTGAGGCTCCGAGCCAAGCTGCAAGAAGAGCCAAACCGAGGTGCCGAGGTACCGACCTTCACATATGAAGAAAAATTCTGCCGAGGACGAATCACCGTCCGATCACTCCAAAATTCGTGTCAAAACTTGATGGACGGTTCAGATAGAGCCACGCCCACAAAACGACAAGATAACGTTTTCTCGTGATCTGAACCCCATCCTTGTGATTCACGCCGTGATGGACGCTCGGGATCACGCCACGTAGCTCGGCAGATCCTGAGGCTCCGAGCCAAGCTGCAGGAAGAGCCGTACCGAGGTGCCGAGGTACCGACCTTCACATATGAAGAAAAATTCTGCCGAGGACGAATCACCGTCCGATCACTTCAAAATTCGTATCAAAACTTGATGGATGGTTCAGATAGAGCCACGCCCACAAAACGACAAGATAACGTTTTTTCGTGATCTGAACCATGTCCTCGTGATTCACGACGTGATGGACGCTCAGGATCGCGCCACGTAGCTCGGCAGATCCTGAGGCTCCGAGCCGACCTACAGAACAGCCGGGCTGGACCACCGAGCCACTAATACTGTAGACAAGGAATTGAGCCACCGGAGCGCTTAGCCAAGCTACCGAACAGCTTGGTCGAGCCTTCGAGCTACTTGGTCGGACCGAACGTCTTTTCGGAGCACTTATTCGGCCTACGACGCCGAACTACCGAGCCGAGGGGACGAGGAACCGACCTCCACATATGGAGAAAAAAGAGGCCGATCCTCCTCAGCCATTGGATCTTGTCAAAATACGTGCTCAAACGTGATGGACGGCATAGATCTTGCCACGTTCACAAAATGACAAGATAGCATTTTTTGGGGATCCGCGCTGAGATGGACGCTCAGGATCGTGCCACGTAGCTCGGCAGATCCAGAGGCTCCGAGCCGATCTGCCAAGCCGAGGAGCCGAGCTGCCGACCCTCTCATATGGAGAAACTATCTGCCGAGGAACATGGATCGTCCGATCACCCAGAAAATCGCGCTTGACGCTGATGGAGGGCTCAGATCGCGCCACGCCGTAAATGGGTATTAAAAATTAGTTTTTATTTATTTAAATCATTTTATTTATTTAAAAATTGCGAAAAAGTTACTAAAAATTCGGAAAAATTAACTAAAAATTCTAGGAAATAATTATAAATTCGGGGGTATATTTTTGAGCCCCTGAACAAACAATTGTTTCCTAGAACGTGTTGTTAAGACCCCCGAACGACTGGTTAACACTTTGCAAAATTAAATAAATAATACGAAAAAATAGATAAAAATCACCAAACATCCAGGAAAGCTCAAGAACAACTCAGAGTGCAACTAACTTGAAAAATCACCACACTACCTCCTTCAAAGATTCAAAACCTTCCATTTGGACTCCGATACAACTCCGCCAGCCATTAAAACGGTAAAACTACTCCTCAAAGGCTGATCAAACTCAGTCTTCGGGAGTGGGGGGCTCGTGATATGGCTAAAAATGGGGTTAAATCGGAACCGTCCAAATCGGGCACGAATCTCGAAGCCCATGAGTAAAACGGTAATTTCACTTACAACCGGGTCTGAGGCGGGTACTGGATCTCCTCTCCAAAGATCCAATGACCCGCGAACGGATTCATCACAACTGGGTACGGGTCCCAACCCGAAACGAACCCAGTCCAGCATGATAGAATTAGGGTCTCTGATTCAGCCAAATCAACGGCCCTAATTCGTGTCTATCCTCTCACCGGGAAATCAGGGATCACATTCCTTAGCTGATTACGAGGACTTGATTCCTTATCAGATCAGAGGGATTACATTCCTAATCTGATCCCTAAGACGCCTATAAATACCCCCCATCCATCTCCATTAAAAGGTAATCAATCTTTTGGCTAGTTAACGCAACTTTCAAAATCATTTCTGATTACTGACTTGAGCGTCGGAGGGTGCGTCGCCGGGATCAACCCCGGTGTCTCGCACGTTTTGCAGGTGAACGGCAGGAGTCAGCGGTCAAAGTCCGGCGGAACAGATTCAGGTTTGCTATTCAGGTTTTCCAAGAATCCACAAATACTATCTGTTTACCCCCACACCAGATTCAGCGGTAACAAGTTGCTATATTTATAAACGACAACTCCAACTCTCCCATTATAATATTAGAGAATAGAGATCAGAGATCTAATCAGTGCAGCTTAAAAACATGTGTGTATTATGAATAAGAGTAGAACCACACACACTCTTCACATTATGTAGTACAAATTACAGTAAACGCGATAATAGTTAATGTTGGAGAAAGCAGCATGTAGCGCATCTGGTGTAGTGGTATCATAGTACCCTCCCACGGTACTGACCAGGGTTCGATTCCCTGGATGCGCATTTTTCAAACCCTATTTTTTTTTTTTTTTTCCAACATGGAAGACGATCGTTGCAATTATGACACTTTTAGGGCTCTGGTAAATATCACTGTGAACAAAAAGCCAGTCCTGGTTGACCCGAAAACAAAGTACATCTCAGCTACTAGGGAACCTAGTTGATGCAGACATATTTCTTGCAAGCAATTTTTCTATTATAAAGAGTTGAAGTAACAGTAAGTTAATGGGGAACTAGGTTATAATTTGATGATGTGCGTATGCTTGATACAGTACTAGAAAAGGATGTGTAATGCACGATTGATACATGTGTACTTCATTCTTGTCATAGTGATCTGTAATTTTTTTAAAATAAATATAATGCCAGGTATGCTAATATTAGTTTTTGACAATTCTGTCATGGTTTGTGCTTTTATATTTTTTAGACGACGACGGACTTGCCTGAGGGGGCTGTAGCATCAAACCTTCCTCTAGGACTATCAGCTGACCCAGAAGATAATTCTGTAGCTGCTGGTTCTGAGCAAAAAGCCAGTCCCAGTAGTACTACTACGGCTTCATTGTGGTCAAGTATCTTCTATTCCAAATCTGCCATCCTGGAGACACACGGCAGCGTGTCTTCTGGTGAAAACAAGGTAGACAAGTCTGAAAGTAATGGATGGACGACAACCGTAAAGAACGTTGTGATGACCAGTGGTACAATTAGGAGGCTTCAGGAGCGCATTCTAGGTTCAAGCAGGACTGATGTTTCAAATTCAGCCAGTGATGTATGGCTTCTGGGAACATCGTTATAAGGTTTCGCCAGAGGAATTGTCCGGTTCTGCTAATCCTGAGAATTGCCTCGCTGCATTTCTTGAAGACTTTTCATCAAGAATTTGGATGACATACCGAAAAGGTAGGAGATTGACCGTATAAATCTTACTTGGGTTTTTTGCTGAGTAAAAGATGAACTTCTCTCACTCAAGATTTTTTCTGCAGGTTTTGACTCCATTGGTTATTCGAGGTTTACTAGTGATGTCAGCTGGGGTTGTATGATTAGAAGCAGTCAGATGCTTTGTTGCCCAGGGACAATGATCTCTGGAACCATTTCGTATTATTTATATGTCGTCACAATGCTTTTTAGTGGTACAAAACATAAATCCTATATGATTTATGATTTTTTTAATCTTTCAGGCACTTTTTTTCCATCATCTGGGCAGATCTTGGAGGAAGCCCCTACAGAAGGTGAGATGGATGATGTTATAAACTTTTATGTAGTACTCGATAATCCTCACGGATAGAAGAAGTCTGTTTTAGTTAAGTGATTACACATTTAGAGGGTGATGAGACTTGTCAAATTTTCAATGTAGGGTTGCTCATGATGGTCCAATATTGATTATGCAGCCATATAATCCAGAGTACATCGAGATTTTACATCTGTTCGGTGATTGAGAGTCATGTGCTTTTTCAATACACAATTTGCTTGAAGTGGGAAAGGTTATAGTTTGGCTGCAGGATCTTGTGCCATGTGTCGCACAAGAGAGTGTTGGGATGGGGTGTCTACAGACATACCGTTGGCGCAGCGAAACAGATTGGAGCAATGAGGATGTCAAAGTAGAGGAGACGAATCAATTGAACACCCTAGCAAATAGATCCACCAATCCAATACAAACACAACGATAATTTATCCCGATTAACTTTCACTTACTCCGGAGGGAATTATAGGAAAATATAATATTCAACTGGAAAAAATTACAAGGAGTTAATGATTCACTCAATATAAGGAATTAAACTCACTCACCAGAGACTATTTCTCTCAAGCCTCTCTTTATAATGGAGAAAATATCAATGAAGTACTTCACCTCTCATATTGGAGGTGATTACAATATATGGAAGAAGAATATAAAGAACCCTAGTGTTAGAGATTTCTACCGAAAACCCCTCTTAGAATCTTGTTGAGTTATTCGATGCAATCAATACAAACTACCAAGCACATATGAGATCATACCAAACACACCAAAGTACACACAAGTTTGTCCCGGTTGGGGCTTTCGCCTTAATCCGGAGGAGAAGAAACCCAAGATGTTATTCAACTAGAGAAGATACAAGAATATTACAATTCTCATCACGTCCCTCTCTCAAGCCTCACTAGCAAGTACTAGTTGTTTACAATTAAAGAAACTCTCAAGCTTCGCCTTCAATGAAGTAATCTAACTCTTGGCTCTCAATGGAGGCCAATAACAAAAATATATAGAGATTTAGAGAAAACCTAGTTTGATATCTTAATACAATAGCCATTAGATGTTACTGAAAAGATAACCCTACGATAAGAGCCATACGAACTGACTTGAAGAGTAAGTTGGGCTTCTCACGAATCACCAAGACCCGACCCAAATAATCTATCAGCGCCGCGTTCAGTCGACCGCACCACAAGGTCGATCGACCATCCCCCTCTCAGGAACTCTGTGCAGTCGGAGCAGTCGACTGACACTAAGTGCGGTCGACCACAACTCCACCTGCTGTTGCTGCTGACTGTTTTCCTTGCGTCCACTCCGTCTCCGATCATCTCGATTCCTCCATCGTCTCATTGTCCTCTTATCCAACACAGTATGCAAGACATAAATCCAACAATCTCTACCTTGGATTGCATACTCATGAATCCACACATGTGTGATTTAAAACTTCTAGACCCTTTTTCCTTCTCTTCTTGCAAACAACTCGTTTCGATGGCTTCCTCTGCTAGTTGAATCTATCTCCACCTATTTTTCTCCCGCTGAATGCCCCCTTCAAAGGCACACCCCAGTAAATGTAATCATGGAGGTGCCACCCTCCACACGAACTCGACCTACCTCAAGGCTCTCTCCACCTTCCGACGATATTCGAACGTCGGAGTCTCGCTTGGATGATTCTAGTGACGGCATACTAGATGGTGCTTTAGGAACAATGGGTTTCGAAACACTTGTACAAGTTTTTCTGTTCCTCCAAAGCTGGTAGAGGTTGTGCTGACCCTGCTCAATCCCCCTCTCACCCTTCATCATCTTACGATAACTTTTCCAAACTGAATAAACTCCACCTGGATCTATGTACCTGCAATTCCGAGCTTCTAGAGTTCTCATGGATATAAGGCTCCACTTCATCAAAGGAATATACATGCCCTCCTCTAGTGTGTATCTCCTTCCGTCTGTCATCTTCGACTCATTTGTTTTCTCACATCTTACTTCACAAGTCTTGTCAATCTTCGTTCCCACACAATGATATGAGACAAACTTGTAAGTAGAAACCATTACTTCATTAATCTTATCAACCTTCGTTCCCACACAACAATATTATACAAATTTGTAAGTAGAAACCATCTCCCTCTCGTAGCAAACTTGAGAAGAACTAACCGAATCAAAAGAACAACCGGAAATTCATGTCTAAAGAACTTGAAACAAAAATACTGTTTAAGCCATCACCTGGTTCAGCGGCACTTGATTTGCCACCCCTCTGACTCAACCACTTGCAACAGTCTCTCATGTAATGCTCAATCTCTTTGCACTGGTGGCCACGGACCTTACCCCTACATACACTTTCCCTTCCAATCAATGTACAATTCACCTCCAAGCAACTCACAGAAGTTGATACCGATTTCTGACTCTCCTTCCTAAGTGCATCCTCCTCCAACCCCTTGATCATACCTGCTATGAAAAACTTCTCCTTGGTAAATTTCTCATCTAGCACGGTTATCATGTTAGATGGATCTGATCATGTTAGATGGATCTGATGATGAACATATCGAGTTTGAAACCTTTAGATCATCTGCGTTGAATGCCCTCAGTTCAGATAACTCCATATTGAACTCCACTTCATGATCTAGAAGAGCGGTACTTTCCTTCATTGAGAAACCCCACAACTTTCTTCACTGGTACATCCGACCCTGTATTGACGAACTCGAGTAGTCAATTCTGAATCTTGCCTAAAGACTGATCGCGCTTCTCCTGCACCTGACTTCGCTAATTGAATACATACGGATTAAACCCAAGGCTTCTGAATATATCTTCTTCTCCTGCTTTGTGCCGATTGGTCTCCCTTTATCTCCTTCTAGGACTAAATCCAAGTCCTGTTGAACCAATGCTTCATGCATGTCCACCTTCAAGAGATCAAAGTTGATCTTGTCTTTGAACCGCTTGATCTTCGTGATCTGATCTGCCATCATCTCCAAGGAACTCGAACAAATCTTTTAACCCAAAGCTCTGATACCAATTGTTAGGGATTTCTACCGAAAATTCCTCTTAGGATCTTGTTGAGCTATTCGATGCAATCAACACAAACTACCAAACACATATGAGATCATACAAAACACATCAAAGCACACACAAGTTTGTCCCGGTTGGGGGTTTTGCCTTAATCCGGGGGAGAAGAAACTCAAAATGTTATTCAACTAGAGAAGATACAAGAATATTATAATTCTCACCACGACTCTTTCTCAAGCCTCACCAGCAAGTACTAGTTGTTTACAATTAGAGAAACTCTCAAGCTTTGCCTATAATGAAGTAATCTAACTATTGGCTCTCAATAGAGGCCAATAATAACAATATATAGAGATCTAGAGAAAACCTAGTTAGATATCTTGATACAATAGCCGTTAGATGTTACTGAAGAGATAACCCTACGATAAGAGCCGTACGATCTGACTTGAAGAGCAAGTTGGGCTTCTCACGAATCACCAAGACCCAAGGTCGGTCGACTGTCCCTTTCTCGGCTGCTCTTGTTGCTGTTTTTTTCTCTCTTTCTCTTCGACTGCTTCGACCTTCGTGCTTCATCGTCTCTTTTTCCAATTTGAACTACAAGTGTACAAAGATACATTCCTAAGAGGGAGACACTTGCTCGTGCTATGAAAGAGAGAGATACTATGCCCATGGCTATATATGTTGTTTCCGGTGATGAAGATGGGGAATGAGGAGCACCAGTTGTCTGTATGGATATTGCTGGATTTTAGCGACAGTGAAGGTGCTTGGGCACCAATTCTTTTATTGGTCCTGGATAAGAAAAAGTGAACCCCAGGTAAAGTTCGAAAGACAATGTCATCTCGTTATTCTTTCAAAATAGAGTATATATGCTCTGCTTCTTTGAATTCAGTATAAGTGTGTCTGCAGTTCATGTATTGTGATTTGTGGTTGCTGAATTTATTTTTCTACCTGAATTTAGTGTAAGTTTTTTATATTCAATACTTTACAAAGATTAAATTGAAATGGAAAATTAGTTTAAAAACTACGCTAACCACAAGAAAGTGTCTCTCCCATCCAAATGGAGATTGGAGATGATAAGCAACATATTCTTGCAAGTGTTATTGTGGTCTACTGGTTAACCTCTTCACGGTGATTAAGAAATCGGAAATTTGAATCCCGCTTGCCCCAAAATATCCTCACTTAACATAAATTCGGGGTAAAGTGTGAATGTGTGTGGCTACGGTCTTATTCCAAAAAATAAAAAACAAAAAAAAAAGACCAAAAAAAAACCACTTGTTCGCTTGCAAATAGAATTGTTAGTCACAGGATCTGATCAGTAGGTTGAGATTTGCATGTCAATGAAATTGAACTACTGTCTAGTAGGTTAAATCAACTTACTGTTCATTTTTGTGCATCTTGGTAGTTTTTGTAAAGGAGGATCCAGATACATTGGAATTTTAATTTGTTTTTTTTTTTTTTTTTCAAGGAAAAGCTGAAATCTGGTCACCTTGTTTCATTAATAAGAAATTAACAATGCAAACCGAGAGAACTGAGCCAGATAAAAAATAAAATATACATGAAGCAACATGACCCGTACAAACAACAAATCCCGCCAACAACCCGGGCAGGTGGGCTGACAAATGGTCCAGCTAAATTGTATGAACGTCAGTTTAGCTTCGTACACTGCCTCCATGGCACATGCACACCCACCTAAAACTAATCTGACAGGATTTTATCACCCGCCGATCCCTGCCTTCTCCTCGCTGGGGGGACCTCATCTTTGGGCCCAAGCCCCGCACAGCAACCGCACTCTCCCACCATCTCCACCACTCAACCTACAAACACGCCAACAGCTCCCATAGCCACTACCAAAGAGATAGCCGTGAAGAGGATACCTTCACCTCTCTCACGATTGTGCTTTCTCCGGCGATTTCTCACCAAACAACTATCTCACTTACCCCACCAGAAAACCACGCTCCAGGAGATGGCCGTAAAGAGGATACCTTTACCTGTCTCACGCTCTTGCACTCTCAGGCTTTTTCTCACCACACAGACTCATCTCGGCTCTTACTCCCAATTCGAGGGAAGAGGCGACGCTGTTAAGAGACAGTGGCTTAAGCTGGAGGAAGCTCAATAGCCTGATAGTAGATGTTGTCAAGACTGCACCGGCAACGTCGTTGGTCACCCCAGAAGTTAAAACAAGTGAGCGCACATCATGGAGGGATCCCATCTTTGGGCCCAAGCCCCACAATCGTGCAATACAACGTACTTCACATCTCCCCCCCCCCTCTTACAACAAATCATCTACCCCACTGTAGGTGTACCTGAATCTCCCCACGGTGGGAGCTCTCCACCTTCGATGTCGGGGTGGGAGGACCTCGCCATCGCCCAGATCCGAGGCGATCGCGACCAAAGGCGTGGGAGAATGCTCTAGCGTGACGAAAACATCGCTCCGCAACCTAAGGAGGCGCGACCAACATCCACGATCGGTGCGACGACAAACTCTGCAAGTGAGGCAACGCACCTGGGGACGAACTCCGCGATCTGGTGAGGCGAGGCGAAGATGCGAAGGAAACTTCCGATCTGGTACAGGGGGGCACACTCTCGCTGTCGCCCAGATCGCGATGGCGATGAAGCTTTAGCGGAGGAGGTCATCCGAACAGGCACCGCACATCATGGAGGGACCCCATCTCGGGCCCAAGCCCCAAACTCGTGCAATACAACCCACTCCACACCTCTCACACCAAAACCAACACCAGCACCACGCCAATAGTACTCATCTAAGAATCAGCTCACCACCTGGTGGCGTCGTGGGGCGAAGTGAGGTGGGTCCCCTGGCGTCTTCGTCCCCACACTTCTCACGCAAAACCAACACCACCACCGCGCCCACAACTACTCCAGTCGCCGGGGGGGCACCAGTCGATGGCTGGCGCGAAACCCAGAGAATCTGAACACCAGTCGACCAGACATTGCCATCGGGGGGGGAGGGGGGGCACCATTTGCCCATATCTGATCGCAGGACCGCAGTGGGAGCTCTCCAGCAATGGCGACGGGGAGCGACGTCAGGCGTAGGGGGTGGGGTTGGGCGCACCGCTCGCCGTCGCCCATATCCGACGATCTGGGTCTTCATTCCCTGGCTTAGGCACGGCGACGGTGCGAGGATCTCACCATAGGAGCTCGCAGGCCCCTTCTTCGAAGCATCGTCATCGAATCGGCTTGAGGAGGGTGCGGGAGGGGAGCACGAAGGAAGGAGGGCGACGGGGTGGTTCACAGCGACGGGGCGGCGGCGACGAGCCCTAGCCGCCGCCCCCCTTTTTTTCCAGATCTAGGGTTTTTTTTGGGGGGGGGGGGTTTGAGGGTTAGTTAATCTCTCTAGACTTTTCTAGAGAGAGAAACTCTTTTTTTCACGAGTTATTAATTTGTTACTTTGCTAACCCTTTTGGCGTCCCCTCTCCCTAGTCTAGTAGAGAAATGGGGGCTAACCCTTTTGGTGTCCCCTCTCCCTAGTCTAGTAGAGAAATGGGGTGCATTAAATTTTGGCCTCCACCTGTTTCACCCTTTCTGTTTGTAATTTCTGTCTTGCGTCTGTAAAGGCATTGCAAGGTTAAATAGTTACCTAGTGATTGAAGATTGGCAGTCAAATGCAATTTTTAAGGAGTGGAAAACAATTGAAGGTTTCACTTACATTTAGGAGATCCTCTTGGATCGTGACATGAAAAGAGTCGATCGGACGATGAAACATCCAGTGCCTTTTGATCTAAATGTTTAGTACGTCTGTCATCAGTTACTCACTTAGGAATTTTTTCCCAAAACGACCCATTTTTGCAAAGTTTTTCCCAAACCGCCCTACTTTTTTTTTATTTCCCAAAGCGCCCTACTCGGTCTTTCAAAGACCGAGTCTAGTGCAAATAGACTTGCGCTTTGAAAAATCAAAGACCAAGACTCGGTCTTTCAAAGACCGAGTCTATTTGCACTAGACTCGGTCTTTGAAAGACCGAGTCTTGAACTTTGCGTTTTTAATATCGCAGATCCCATTTCTTCTTCTTCTCGACTTTTGATTGTTTTTTTTCTTTTCGCTCTGTCCCTCAACGAATCCGTCGCACTCGCTACTTTTTAGTTCGATTACTCCCTTAATCGATCGTTAAACTTCCCAAAACCAATTACTCTCTAATCCAATTTCGATTTTCCCCAATCCTATTCCCCAAAATCGATTATTTTTTTAAACCCTAAACCCCGAATACCCAAAATTGGAAGATTTCGGTTGTAGGATCTTGCTCTTCTCGCCAATTTCGTCTTCGTCTTTGGATTCTCCTACTTGTAAGGTATATTTCTTAAGCTTTTGCTAAGCAAAATTTGTGTTAGTGTTGATGCTATTGTGAAGTTCATTAGTTGAATTTGACTTATTGTTGACAATGTAGAGTAGTTATTGATGTTATTTTTAGTATTAATTTTGTTCAAAAAGAAAGAGTTGAAAGAGTTGAAGTTGGAATGAATAGAATTTTGTTGAAAGAGTTGAAAGAAATTTTGTTGAAAGAGTTCAATTTTGTATAGAATTTTGTTGAAAGAGTTGAAAGAGTTAAATAACCTTGTTGAATAGAATTTTGTTGTTGAATCAATTTTGTATAGAATTCCATATAGTATGTGTTGAATCTAGTTTTTTAGAATTTTATAGAATCTAGGTTATGTATAGAATTTGTTGAATTTGTTATACTCTAGTTTTTTGCTAAAATTAGAGAATCAACGGCATTGTCATATAGAATTTGTTTTTATATCTAGGTTATGTATAGTTAATAACATTTTTGTTGAACTTGTAGGATTTGTAGTCTATTGTAAATGGCACGCACAAGGGGTAACATGGAGGTAGGAGAAAGTAGTAGACCTCCACGTGGCGATAGATCACGTACTCGCGGTGGACGTGATCGTGGTCGTGGTCGTGGTCGTGCTCTTACCGAGGCTACTAATGTAAGTAATTAAATGTTGATTCTAATAGAATTGTATTACATTTCGGTCTATTGATGTAAATGTTATTGTTATGTAGGTTGAATTCAATCCAAATGAGGCGGGCACTTTCTCTTCAGTCCCTTCGTCGTCATATATCCCCTCTGGAGGCCCCGGACCACTCGACCCTTCACTCCTCACTCTCCAGCCGATGCATCGATCGCAGTATGTTTGGAATGGTGAGTGCCGCTTTAGGACTGGTCATCCGCTACCTGTGCACCCACGTATACACGAGATACTTAGAGATTGTGGGTTCTACGGTATTGCCAGGATGACATCCATCAAGTACGATCGTCCACTTTTGGAAGCACTGCTTGAAAGATGGAGGCTCGAGACACACTCATTTCACCTGCCAGTCGGGGAGATGACGGTGACTCTACAAGACGTTGCCATACTAACCGGGCTTCCAATCGATGGAGAGGCAGTCACAGGATCGATGGACTTCGACCCAGTGTATATAGTGGAGGAGTACTTAGGGGTTGAAGTGGAAGCCGGTGCGATAAATGGAAAATTTATCTGTCTAAAGTGGTTGAAGGACATGTTTAAAGATAGATTGAATGACGGTTCAACTGCAGCGGAGGTGGAGTGCTACTGTAGGGCGTATATTCTAACGCTATTCGGCACTGTCTTGTTTCCAAATTCGACCGGGAATACCGTAGCACTGATGTTCTTGCCCTTAATCGCCGATCTAGGTAGGGTCAGCCGTTACAGTTGGGGCAGTGCAATACTATCGTCACTGTATCGGAGTCTGTGTCTGTGCAATATAGGTTCGAACCAGATGAATGGACCTCTAATTTTACTGCAGATATGGAGTTGGGAGCGGATTCACGTAGGTCGGCCCGTAGTACGGATCCAATCTCAACATTGGAGAGTTCTTCCTGAAGATATTGACATGCTACCTCCGATCGGTGTGTACTGGACAGGGAAACTGACATGGACAGTCAACCCCAACAGGTGCTTGACGTACTACCGCGATGAGCTTGATAGGTTGGCCGCTGACTGTGTGGTGTGGACCCCTTACACAGAGGAGCGACTGATTCGACTGCCACCTATCTGCACGTTCAGGCGTAATTTGTGGCTCACGAAAGCACCGCTAATCAACTTTGGGGTTGTTGAGTTTTACTACCCCGATAGGGTGTTACGCCAGTTTGGTCTTCACCAGGGGATTCCAGTTGCCGCGCCATTCAATGCTGAGATGCATAACATCACTGGAATGGGCCGTACACCCGGACACAACTGGGCCACTTGCTTCTTCGATTACGTTCAGAGATGGAATGTTCACCGTTTCGAAGAAATCATCGGTGACATTCCACCCTTTGACCTCTCGTTACATGGGGTGTACATGTCTTGGTACGAGAGAGTCACTAGACGGTTTATTTCCCCACCGTTGCAGACTCCTGCTGGAGTCGTTGTACCGATCCGTCGACCAGGGACCAAACCAGCAGATGAACATTCCGTGAGGTTGCCAATGTACCAACCAAAGGGATCTACTGTTCGTGGCTTTGTAAGTATGAATGTTTCGTTTTAAAGTTTCAAAGTTTATATATCAATATGTTTTTATATATGTATGTGCATCTAATTCAACTTTTCATGTTTCTCAGTTGACCCAGACTTGGTCCCTTGCCAAGAAATGTGTTTCTATGTTGAATAGCAACATCGCTGATCAGGCGAAGGGTACAGTACGGGCGATGTTATCGTGTTGCCGTGCACAAGCTGATCTTGTGGGGGAGGGCGCAACATTAGATGCAATACTGAGGACCCCCACACATCGAACGAGCGACCGTACTGGTCAACGACGAAAGAGAACTGTTCATAGGCCCCCACCTCAACCTCAAAGTGATTCAGAACACGAAGAACAAGCAGAGCATGAGATTGAAGGGGATGATGAACAACAAGACGTTGGGGATGAGATTCAAGAAGAGGAGATCCCGTTGTCCGCACTCACACAAGCTACTCCACAACGTCGTAGATGACAACGAAAACCCCCCAACTTCTTCACACCGGATCCTTGACTTATGATGTTATTAATATTGTTGGTTTGTTGTAATAATTTTTTAATTTGGTAGTTGTTGTAATATTTTTAATTATTTTGATTTTGTAGTTTTTTTTTAAAAATGTTCTTCTGTTTGTGATGAAGTTATTAATATTGTTGATGTGGTCGTGAAGATGACATTAACAACATTGTTGATGTGGTTGAGATGTGGTTGTGAAGTAGATGTGGTAGAGAGTTGTGGTTTGTTATGGTGGTCTTATTTTGTGTTAAGTTGGTGTGGAGTTGGTGATATTTTCTTATTTTGTGTTAAGTTGATTTTGGAGGAGTTATAGAAGTGATATGTAAATTCGTGGAGTTCATATTTTGGTGGAGTCCAGTTTGTGGAGACTTTGTTCAGTTTTGTAAAAGTTGTGAAGATTGTTGTTGAGTAAAGTAAGAGTTTTGAAGATTGTTCAATGTGTTTGTTGTGAGGAAAGAAAGAAAGTGGTTTGTTGTTGTGGTTTGTTGTTGAGAAAGAAAGAAAGTTATTAATATCGTTGCGAAGATTATTTCAAAGAATGTGTAGTGTTTGTTGTGAAGATTGAGGTTTGTATTTGGATGTATCAAAATCTTCAAAATCTTAAACATGTTGGAATTTTGGCTGTATCAAGAGTGAGGGTTGTATTTGGCTGTATTTGGAAAGATGGAATTTTGATTATGGTAGTGATGATGGGTTTTGATGCCCATGTTGGAATTTTGAGTTGTTTGATGGGTATTTGCAGTTTTTAAGGTTGATTGTGTTGTTGTTGTGATGTTGTTGTGTTGGTTAATGATGTTGTTGTTGTGAAAGATGTTAAAACACTCAGCATCTGGCTGTAGCAAAAAAAACACTCAGCATCAAGACTCGGTCTTTCAAAGACCGAGCTTAGTATAACTAGACTCGGTCTTTGAAAGACCGAGTCTTGTTGCTGAGTGTTTTTTTTTGCTATCAGACTCAAGACTCGGTCTTTCAAAGACCGAGTCTACTTATATTAAGCTCGGTCTTTGAAAGACCGAGTCTTGAGTTCAACATACTCCAGAGCCCAAGCAGCTCTCTGGAAACTTGTGAACATCACAGTCGGTCTTTCAAAGACCTTTCTAAAAACACCTAGACTCGGTCTTTGAAAGACCGAGTCTTCAATCTGTGAATTTTTGAAGACCGAGTCTAGTTGTTTTTAGAACGGTCTTTGAAAGACCGACTGTGTTGTGCACAAGTTTGCAGAGAGCTGCTTGGGCTCTGGAGTCTATTGAACTCAAGACTCGGTCTTCCAAAGACCGAGCTTAATATAACTAGACTCGGTCTTTGAAAGACCGAGTCTTGAGTCTGATAGCAAAAAAAAACACTCAGCAACAAGACTCGGTCTTTCAAAGACCGAGTCTGGTTGTATTAAGCTCGGTCTTTGAAAGACCGAGTCTTGATGCTAAGTGTTTTTTTTTGTTACAGCCAGATGCTGATGAGTGTTTTAACATCTTTCAAATCCTCTCCCTTTAACCAACACAACAACATCATCTTCTCAAATCAACCACTTTCATTCTTCACAACAAACTTCACAAGATTCTTTGAAACAATCTTCAGATTCATTGAAACAAGCATTGTCAACAACAAACCACAACTATCTTCACAACATCAAACCACAACTATCCAAACTAAGTGTTCATTTCGAAATAAATATTACAAACACAATAGGAAGCACAGAATCAAATTTTAATTGTTTTGAGATGCTCTGTTAGTACATCGACGCTTGTTGTGTCCTTCTAACCCGCACCTTGAACATTTCATTCTTGTACCCCTGCTAGAACTATCTCTCACATCCATATCGTTGCGTATTCTCGTGGATTTAGGCAGGCCTTTCCGTGAACGTCGCAAACTAGAATCTGGTACAAGTCGTGGACCGTCGATAGTAGGCCAATATGCTTCATCTAGAATAGGACTAAACACAGGTGCCCAAGTTTGTGCTAATGACGTGATAAGGAAAAATTTATCAACATAAACTTGTGATCGATTGCACGATATGCACAGGCTGCTAATACATGAAACGCAAGGGGATCTGCGCTACTAAAAATGCAAAGTCCAAGACTCGGTCTTTCAAAGACCGAGTCTAGTGCAAATAGATTCGGTCTTTGAAAGACCGAGTCTTGGTCTTTGATTTTTCAAAGCGCAAGACTCGGTCTTTCAAAGACCGAGTCTATTTGCACTAGACTCGGTCTTTGAAAGACCGAGTAGGGCGCTTTGGGAAATAAAAAAAAATTAGGACGGTTTGGAAAACTTTGCAAAAATGGATCGTTTTGGGAAAAAATTCCTCACTTGGGGGGTAAAGTAACAGTTTTCTTTTTCTCCACTAACTTTCTTATGGCTAATGGCTAATGGCTTACACATGAATCATGATTTCATGAGCAGTACGTATGTTTGATTGATACATCCAGTACATGGAAACAAGACTACGGGAAAGAAGTTTCCCCATTATAATTGCAATTTGTTTTCTATTGTTCCGCATTAAGATTTGCATGGTGCAATTTTGACTATTTCGGAAATATCTTTTCGTTTTTGAAAAGATACATTTCCTTACTCTAAAAATAGAGACAAATTCACTGAGTATTCTCTATCCCTTACAATCATAATTCTTCTGAACTAATCATTCAATCAATGATCCAAGAGTGAGTACTTTTATTGTTCTTTTCAGTCAAAATCTTTAGAGATCTCGAGAGTTTTTCTTTTCTTCCACTTCGATGAGTTTTGCGGGACTTGTTTGTAGAAGTCCTACAAGTGTAATAGAACTCTCGACCTAAATTCTGAGAATAGTATAGTGAAACGCTTGTGACGGATAATTGCTACAGGTAGGTGGTGTAGACGTAGACCTAGAGGTCGAACAACGTTATATCGATGTGTCTTGCGTACCTACCTTATTTGCTTTCTCTTACTCTATCTTCTTACTTTACGCATTTTATTTAAGTTATTAATTTCCGCACAATCATCATATTCAACCCCCCCTAGGGTGATTAACATATGGCTTACAAAATCTAACTAAAACTATAATATTTAAAATTTCTCAAAATTTGTTGAAAACAATGAACAATAGGCTTCAAAATCTGGCTAAATCAATAATATTCAAAAAAAAAAAACAGCTGAAAATGGTGGATTGTAGCTTTAACACCCCTAACCCGTATGCTCATGTGTCAGGAGGATCACATGCTGAAATTGGTGGACTCTAGCCAGTAATTTTATTGATGTATAGAAAGAGTACATATTTTCCTCTTCTCATATTACATAATACAAGTACAATAAGAGGATGTTTGGATTGATGTAAAATGTAGGAAAATTGTGGAAAACAAGTTTTAATGCATTTTTTGCGTTTGGATAGAGAGAGAAAATATGGAAAACTTTTGCAATATATGTGTGGCAGCCTTTTTTTTTTTCATAAGTTTTCTCCTTAAAAAGTGCGGAATACGGTGGAAAACTCTTTTAGTACCTTTTTATTAGTTATTTTTATTTTATCTTATAAAATTTTTCCTTTTCCAACGAACTTTTTCTTTCGTCACAAATTTTTAACCGGAAATATTTTTTTAGTTCAAGCAACCAAATAGTTTTAGTGAATATAAATTTTTATGGAAAGTCTGTTTTCCCAAGTATTGCAACTTTTACATCAATCCAATGCCTCTAGGTCTTCTGTGAGTAAACAAAATATTCTTCTATTATGATTCTTTGATATTATCGCAAAATGTGACTTTTTTATCGTCATTCAATATCTTCTTCTTATCGTAAACCTGAAATTAAGAGAGAGAGGGATGAGCAGCAAAAAAAAATTGCTCTGCAAGGGTTGCACCACAAAAGTGCCAACAATGGACAATAAAATGGCTATCACAGCATATATGGGAACAATAAAACAATGGCAACAAAGACTTCACGATTACAATTGAATGGATCATTGTATAGACATAAAACTTAAGGATCTTCTTTTGAACAACTACATCTTTGTTTAAACAACTGAGCAGCTCATAAGCTTTTTAATCAACTCTGACGAATCCATGGTACATCGAGGGCACTCTTTGCCCTCATTTTTGGAAATATAAATCCCCACAATCAATTATGCCTAGACCATTCCTAGGCCCCAACTACTGTGGATTTTCAACTCAATCAAAAAATCAATGTTGATTAACAACAAAAGCAATGAAAATACATATTAATATAGCAAAACCGACATTAAAGGATAATGCCTAATGTGGAAGACATGAACATCATTGCCCGGTGCCTGTTTATTTGTTTTGTTAAAAGCTTTTTAATGAAATATGGGAGGCTTCGGCCAACCTTTTATGATAAAAAAAAGGATAATGCCCAATAAGATAAGAGTTGAAGATTTGATTTAAAATAGAAATGACCAATGAGCAGAGTAAGAATAGTCTCTTATCAAAATTATCCTTAATTAGTTGCCCTAGGTTTTCCTCTAACGAGACACTTGTACACTGCTAATCTCTTCTAGTACTTGTTTATATTGTTGTTCTTGTTTGTGATGAGAATGAGCCTTGGGCTACCCTTCTTTATAGGAAGATTAGTAGGACCAACTTAACTTGTTGGCCAAAAGAGGCAATTAAACGCTTATGTGTTTATTATCAGAGTAATGTTGTACTCACTATCAAATCCACTATCTTTATACATTATTATTGAAGGTTTCTACCATCTACTCTACAATAATCTTCACTAATGCAACACCGTTATATCTCATGTAAATCCACTCCTATAGGTAAGGTCTTACGAAAACTCTAAGGGAGACAAGGTCTAAGGGTAAAAGATACTATTCAAGATAAGGTTATAGGATGAAATTGATTACACATCAAATATAGATCAACCAACACTACTTCCCCGGACAGGAGAATGCATTAGCTGGTATAAACATATCTATGAATTATTTTCCACCCAGGAGACTTACCCAATCCCTGAACACCATATTAAGTCCCACCCATACTATTAATTTGCTTTTTAATTAGATATCCTATGGCTTAAAATTTCAACTCTAATTCCTTGATGTCATGTATTAATTATTAAGTGATATATTTTGCAAGATTACTGTAGCTAATTAACCACAAAGTCATTGACGTACAAGTGAATTGATGCTTTATCTAAAAACGATTCCGAATTTCTTAAAATTGTTCCAAAAACAGTGAACTGTTATACAAAATCTCACAAAAATAGTGAAATTTAGAATTTCTTGAAATGCCGAAAATGGTGGACTGTAGCCCACAAAATTTACAAAAAACCGCTGAAATTTAAATTTTCACTAAATATGCAGTGATGTAGATTCAACAAGTACATCAAACGAAAATTTGGCCGCTCTCAAGAAAGAAAAGACAGAAAAAACATGTGCTATAAATGTAAAAAACCATGACAAATTCGTGCGAAGGCTATTTTAAGTTGTGTAACAAAAAGATTCACCACTGACGATGTAGTATTAGGCTATTAGCTTACGCATCACGCCTAAACAGTAAATTTAGAATTTCTCAAAATGGGTGAAAACGATGGACTATATTTGCTCAAAAACTTTGGCCAAGTTAATGAAATTCAGAATTTATTAAAATCGGCTGAAATCGGTGAACAAGTCCACAAAATTTGACCCAGTTAGCGAAATTTATAATTTCTCAAAAACGACCGAAATAGGTAAGACTATTACCCACAGAATCTCGTCAAAACAGTTAAAAGTTCAAATTTCTCGATTAGAATTATGTTGTGATTACAATCACACTTTTAAATCCATGGAATTGTTGTGTGGATAATTTTGTCTCCCTGGGAGTTGTTCCTTCCTTCCTTCCTTCCTTCCTTCTTATTGCTTGAAAATCATTCTTTCTTTTGTAAACATTTTTTTTTCCTTTAAAAAGCGGCATTCCACAGGTTGCTGACATTAAAAAGGGTAATTTGGAGGCTGATACCTCTTCATATCATTGCAGGTATTGGGGTGGTTTCTTATAGATTTGCTGTTTTGAGATTAACAAGTCTCTTCATTTTAGTTTTGTCTCACATTATATACCATTCCTTGTGCAGCACCGTCCGAAATATGCCACTTGACCAGATGGACCCATCTTTAGCCATTGGTTTCTACTGCCGAGATGAAGGTAACATATCCTGGGCTTAGCTAAATTTGAGGTTACTTGAATTAATTGATCTGTTATAGCAGTTTTGGAATTAATTGATCTATTATATCATTTGTGACTAATCTTTCTACCTGTTGCCTCCTGTGATCAAAGAGTTTAATTCATGTTTGTGAATATATGATGAACAAGTGGAAAATCATACTGGACCAGGATTCTGGAGCTTGAGGAAAATATTGTAATGCAATCTTATTGTAATTCTCTTCACAATTCAGCTACTCTGGGGGGACAAAGTTTACCTTCCTAATGTATGTTCCTTCTGTCCGGCATTGGAGTGCGTGGATCATGACTCAGATGGCGAGAAATGAGACCATACATAGATCTCCATGTTCAAGTTATAACCAATTCCACTAAGTCCAAAATCTCGAGATAATACATACAAACTAAACATCATCTGTAGTGCATTCCATGATAGACGCAGCAAGTGGCAAGGAGTACAAGCCGTGAATTAATGATGTATTAGCTGTGAATTAATCATGGTAGAAGAGAAACAAAATTTACTGAACAGACAGATTGGCACAAGATGATACAAAACAAATGACATACGCATCAAAACTGGAAGAGACCTTAAAATAAATGTCTATGGTTTAAAGGTTTGTATCTTCCTACAACTAGAAAAGGGAGATGCAACCAAAGTACATAAAGAGTAACAAAATCAATTTAGTCAGGACTGAGCTCCATACTGTCTTGTTCACATCCCGCATAAGAGCTATGCCCTTCTTCTCAGCTTTTTTTTTGGACAATCCACGAATATTTTTCACCCATTTCCTTATAGTGGTGTGACTCCAAGCTTGCACAGTGGTGGTCCATCTTCGTTTAACTGATCTGCCATCATGTGAGGGAGAGAAACCAAAAGTTCGGGGCTTGCCATTTTTGAACAAAATTGAATCATCATACAACTCGCAGTCTTTTACCATTTTTGAACTGTTAGTAATATTTCACACGAAACTCTTGACGGCCAGTGACCTCAAAATCTACACCACCGAAAATAGCCTTTGCGCAGAAGATGATTGGGGAAAGAAAAAAAAAGTAGTGTTTTAAGTTCCAAAGACATGTCTATGAACTGGGGCATCAAAGTTCTGAACAACTTCCAACCATGGCTTCTCTATTACCAACAAAGAAGATTCTGAAAGGTGGCCAACAAATAATGCCGGGTCTCTGAATGCACAAAAATCAAAATTCTTGTTTTTTAATGGTTTGGCTTCTTGATCAATAACCAAACTTTTACGCTTCCTCTTCGCTTTCAAATTCTTGGAAGAATCATACTTCTCCTTCGATAAGTTTGTGCCATTCGGCAGCTGAATCTCTTCATCCTGGCCAACTGGCATGCCAAAATCGATCAAACACATGGCCCTACATGCAAATAGAACATTACGCCAACTTCAAACAATGTCTCCCCAAGTACAAATTGAACTTGAATAATTAAACAGTTGCTAAACATATCTAGGTCAGGTAAATTCCTGAACCACCTTTGTATAGCATTAGAAAAAGCACAATGGATGCTGGTAAGCAATGATACAAGTATTACTAGCAACATGAATCATGTTGAGGGTAAATCTCAGACACCGATACCAATATATGCAAGCATACTGATGCCTAATTTGAGGTACTGGCCAGCTGACAACCACTAGAGTTGCACAGGCCACAATTACTGTAAGATGCCTTCTATAGTAATTCTTAGCTTTCCGTAGTGCTCCAGCCACAATTCAACATTTCCACTAAATTATTCTATATCATTATATTCCAACATTTTATTGTTTTCTTTTTTGGAGAACACCACATTAGTTATTGAACTTCCATTTTTTGTCCCTTTGGCCACACCAAGTATTTAAATGTGTAGTTGAACTTTTTTGTTATTCTTATTTTTAAGGTTAGTTTTATCGATTTATTTTTCTTTTCTTTTCAATGTTTTAAAAATTAACATCTAATCGCTGAATCTTTTGAAGCTTAAGCCAAACACGCAATGACATATCAGTATGAGTGAAGTAATTTGAGCATTAAAATTTAATTGAGATGGAAAACATATAGGCAATACCTTGCACTATAGACAATAACTGATGTTGAGTTGATTGAGGGCGGAAATGAGAGCCCAATAATCTCTCCTGGAAATTCTTGAAATCTTCTTGGCAAATGAAGGGAGTTGCGCCTCGACCACTCTCCCAACTGTTTCGCATCCACATCAAACACATATACCTCATTCGTAGATGTGGTGATCACAAGCACATTACTGTTCTTTGGAGGAAAACCACCACCAGTAACAGAAGCACCATTCAGTCTTGCTATAAACCAATGTTGCCTTCAAAAGAATAAATGAATCATGTTAAATACAGTACACATGAGAACAAAAAGCATTTCTAACATTGTCTTGATTGATAAATGGGAAGAAAGGATTAAAGGAATAAATACTCAAAGTTAAAAAGTAGTATTTTTTTTTCAAAAAAGTAAAAGAAGCTCAGTGCAAATTAGCCTTTTGAAAATTTACATTTATTTACATAGATGTACACTTCATAGAATAAATCCTTTATATTTATGCAGTGTTTTGATTGGAAGAAATTATATATTATGTTTCTTGTAAAACAAGCTACATGCCTATAAAAGAAGCTTTAAAAATGAATGGAAGAGAGATGAAAACAAAAACAAAATTTGAACTTTTTTCGTAGCAACTCCCATGTACGACATATAGCTTCTTAGGAAGTGGTTTCCCTCTATCTACAATGTGTTATACCCTAGTTTCCTATCAGCAAGCAATTATTACGCAACTATCTTCTCCACTAAGCATTCCTAAATCCTAATAACTCAAACATCCAAGGATTTTTATTATGTAGTTCATTAAATTTAGCTCATCACCATTTGCCATCCTCATCTATAGGGGTAAAGAGTCGAGTACCCCAATGCTACTAAACTATCATCTATATGGGCTAATTCAGAGATGTTTTGCTTATGGTATATAAATACCGCAATAAACCCAATGACTGCTTTTGACTTACTTTAAAAACCGACACAACTTTGCTTTCCACTACGATGCCACTACATTTGAGGCTTCTGTGCGAATTTCAAGTTCAAAACCAAAATTCTACATAACCTTAATGCTTAAACGTGAAATGGTAGCTTTTGTTAACGTGTCCAGAACTCCAGATATGGTAATGCCACTGCTGTTGAAATAAAATAGGCAGAAAAGGCACTCACAACTGGTGTTTTTGGTGTAAGCCCAACATTGTGGGTGGTGTGTATGGAATCAGTGAATTGTGGGTGTCTTATTTGAAATTCAAGGGATTGTCGGTGTCTTTTCTGGAAAAAACCAAATAAAATAATATTCTGTTCCACAATTAAATAATTACAAGAATATACAAAACAAATTCATAAATGTGACACAACAAAGTATGCACCTCACAAGATCAGTAATCTACACAGCCCACATGACAAATTTATGTAGAACCTCAGATAGCCATACACTATTAATCTCCACTAAATAGAAGTGATGATATAATTCATGCAAAAGGTATGGTTCAAACATCATCTAGATAATCAAAATTGAAAATTGTACAATATGTCAACCATTAATTACAAACCGATGTATCATGATGAAAAATTGCAGCAGAAAACATAAAAATAAACAGACAAAAAAGGAGAAAGGAGAAAGGAGTGCAGTACAATTTGGCAAAATATGGAAAATGGTAACAAGTACATAAAGTAGATGATATTCAAGCAAGGCTGTCAGTGTATACCTATATGTCTCCAGATTAAATACATAAATGTCCCCGAAACAGTTGATAGCAGCAAGCCATTGCCCATCACCACTCGTAAACATTCTCGTTATGGGAGGCTCACTAGATGAATTACTTGTAATTCCCTCTTTCCTTTGAGCCAGAAAAGTATGAACCAGTTCAGACTTCCTCACATCAACAACCTAATGATTCAAATAAAGGCAAAGAATTAGAGGCAAAAAAGGAGTTCGCACCCTATATATATATATATATATATATATATATATATATATATATATATATATATATATATATATAAGCAGCTTTTGATAGAATCCTAGATTGTGATGACCCTTGGGAGAAAACGTGGTCGGTTGCAGAAAAGAAACAATGATACATAGCTACAGTAATGAATTACTTGATGTGGTAATCACTGGGATGAGGACATGTGTGGCCAGAGGGATCCATTTTATATCAGCATGGGCATATGTTAAACAACTACCTCAAGTCTTACATCTTTGCATGAACTGCAGATGACCTCATGGTGTTTGTTGTCATAATATTGGATTAGTTATGAGACTACTAAAGTATAATCCTTAAATGTAGTAAATATGTCTAAAAAAAACAAAAAAAAAAATTAAAAAAAATTACTGGGAAAAATGGAAATTAGAATGTGAAACTAATCTATGAGGGGGGGAATGTAGGGCAAGAAACACCCAAGTGTTCATATTGGTTGACCATTCTCTACGGATCTAGATGCTCGATGTGTGTGTATATATATAGCACGGTGATCACGTGTGAACTCCCCACGCAGCCGTCCGATCTTGCATGATCATGATCATGATCGGACGGCTGCATGCGCAAGTTTGCACGTGATCAGGTGCACCGCCATAAGGGCCCAATATCTCAATAGCACCCTTGTCTAAAGCTTCGAATGAGACTGAATATCTGAAACGCGGGAACGATCTGACTAGAAAGTCATTCAAAACTTGATCGAAGAACCAGCATTTATTGAAGAAGCACTAGAGTTGATTACAAAAAGTACTAGTTTGAAAGGCTCATTGGAATTAATCTGCTATGGGATCACGTGCAAACTCGCAGCGCAGCCATCCGATCTTGCAAGATCATCATCGGACGGCTGCGTGCGCGAGTTCGCACGTGATCAGGTGCACCGCCCTATATATATATATATATATGACGGAAGACAAGTGCATCAATTAGTTGCAAAGAAATATGCTTAAGATAGAGATTGGTTTGGAGATGAGTAATAGAGATCAAATAGTTCATAATGAGATGGATGGAGATCGTTTCAACATGTGCAATAGAGCTCAATAAATGCATCAATGAGAGAGAGAGGATCGAAGAAACTGGAAAAGGAAGTGACAAGACAACTAGAACTCATAGCTGATCTAAGGTCCTACCAGAAAGATTCGCTGAAACCCAAGAGATAACCGAGGAAATTTGTCAAAATCATTTATGGAAGGGACTTGGGACCATTCTCATTCTGACTAAAGAAAACCTAACATGCTATTCACAGGCTCCAGAAACATGTAAGCCAAAGAAGCACAGGAGCATATCTGGAAACTCACATATATTTTTCTATCATGGCCGGCTAGCATCAGCTGTGAAGAATCAACGCTGAAGACCATACTGTGTGCATATTGTAATCCACGAGGTAGTTTTAACTTATTGACACTCCACCCATTTTTTCCGTCTTTATGTCTCTTTAACTCAAAAAGACAAGGTTTCACAAAATCTGAGTAAGCAAACATTCCGCTACTAGAAATGCTGCTACACATTATTTTTCGGGAGTCTTTGGTTTTAAGTCGAACTAGAAGTTGTGTTGTTGTACTTCTTCGAAGAGGCATGGTTGGCGATGGATGATTTAACCTGACAAGCACAACATCCAACCATCCAGGATACTGAGCAAGTATCAATGAAGCTCCATCTGCGAAAGTATTGTGAACCATTTGCATGGATACTCGCTGAGGTGCAGGGCAAACATCGTGAGGTTCAAACTGGGTAAACTCCTTAGCAGGATAAGCAAAGAGCTTGGCATCATCACCTCCAGAAATGAGCATAGGGACCCCTGAATGTGCCCATTTATGATAACTGAAGTTTATGGGCTTCGCTCGTCTTCGAATCTTGGGCACCTTTTCATCAGGAACTGCATCTGTCAAATAGACAAGGGAACTTCAAACAACTGAGCTAGAATTATTGGGAGAAAAAAAAGGTTTTGATGCAAAATACTGAGCCCAGTAGTTCATCCAGAACAAACCTTCACTACTAATGGGCACTGCAACTGTCAAAGCCCGGATATCATGAGAGTGCACTCGTTTGTATTCAACATACACCCATTTGTTTATTCCTTCACCAGGAAGCTCCTCTTTCCCAGAAAGAATGGAAACATTAGAGATCTTATAAAGAATTACCTACAAACAACGAGAAACTATTAGAACAAGACAAGTATCATCTGGTGTGGCATGGTCTTAAACACACATAGAGAAGCATTCATACATGTTGGGCAATGTGTTAGGAAACAAGTGGTGTTAAATAACTGAAGTTAATTACTTATTGGGCAGCCTCAGAACTAGTACATTCACTGGCTTCTGGTTAATACAAATGGTGAGGATTGACTAAGGAACAGTAATAGACAATATGTGAATAATTTAGTTTAAAAATTTATCACTTGTGACCACTGAATTCAGTGGAAAATTTTTACAATACTAATTTTTTAACAAGAACAAATGATGATGTCCACAACTAACTACCTGCCCATCAGAACCAGCAGAAAACACTCTCTTGTGACTAGGATCTGTTGCAAGGGCATTAACATCACCCTTGTGGTACGTATGTGCTTGTAAAAGAGTTCCATGATGACTGTCCCAGAACTGAACACTTCCAGTACTATCCCCACTAACTAGCGTCCCACACCTAAATCAACCCATTTTAAATAAATAAATCAAATGCAATGAAATAAGTTAAAAACTCATGTAAGTAAAGAGAAATGATTTCCTAGTACCTTAAAAATAATAATGACCACACACAAAGTTCAGGTCCACTTCCCATACCTCCAAGGCCAACAGTGATGCGATAAGTCTCATGGAATGATGTAGTATTCCAGCATCTTATGATACTGCAAATGTTCAAAAGTAGATAGATGGCATCTTACAAGCAGGCAGAACATAAGCATTACTCGCAGAATATGAATAAGATAAAAAGATTTAAGTAACAAGCCGATAATAATACAGCATACAGTTCTCTAACTCAACTTGGAGATTAACATGCAAAGCATAAGGATGCAAATCTGAATAGTCAATAAACAGAATCAACAAAATTACAAGGAACAACAAATAAAACATACCCGTCGCTACCGCCAGAGAATATTAGCTTAGCATTCAGACTCCAAGCAACACTCAAAATGCGCCCTGCATGCATGTAAACATGATTCAAAACTTTTTTTTATAGAAGAACCTGAAAGAGAAGAGAGTGGAGAAGTGTACTACTTACCATTAACGCGAGGAAATGATCTGCTATAAGTTAACCCAGCTGAGACAGAGGTATCATATATGCGCATGCAACCATCATCACAAGCAATGGCTAATCGTAGATTGTTATTTCTAATTTGCACATTATCAAGTTCATCTGCATCAGACTCATCCTCACTAGTACTGGACTCGGAATCATTGTAACCATCATCATGATTTGCATGTCCATTGGCAACTTGTTGCAAGCCACTTTTCGCAGAATCTTCGCAATTATCAACTGGTTCTATGGCCAACTGCCAAATTGATACTCCGAGAGAATCTACTACAACCTACAGAAAAAACACACATGAGCACTAATAGCAACATGGATCAAATATCAACCTGACTGTATAAGTGTAGTGGAAATGATACGCTAGAAAGACAACGCTAATTATCACAATCAAAGGACAATAGCAAGACTTCAAAGAGTAGGATAAAGAATCCGAAAGAGTACAACTAGGAAATAACATTATAAATCTTGCAAAAAAACAACTCAACGCAGAAAAGCAACAATCATTAACACCCATGTCATTACTGCCAACAAATATTCTTCAATTCACCACAGCAGTTCTGGTAGAAAACTAGATGGCAACTCGAATAAAAGAACATTTAGAATTATTTACTAAGGGCAAGTTCAAAAAACGAAAACCCAAAATAATTGCAAGGGTGGGTAAGCGAGGTTTGCTTTGGGTATACCAGTAACACTTGGTTTGTTTCAAGAGAATGAAAATATAGAAACCCAGAAAATAGGATTATTACACGTTAAGATTTTAGTTTCAGTTATTTGTTTGACTTGAAAATACGTAGGAAAACCTAACAAATCAATTTCTTTTGTTTGGGTGTCATTTTAAAAAACTAGAAAATAGTTTTCCATAATTATTTTTTCCTTGTTTGGTGGAGATAACTAAATGAAAAAATATTTTACAAATACACCGTGGAGGGTAATCACAACCATTTTAGTTTCCTATCGGAAAAAGTATAACCACACAATCTTTTAAAAGATTGTGTTTATCAATTTTCCAGTGTTTTCCTTCATTTTTAAAAGGAAAGAAATTTTCTTTTAAATCTGACGTGGCACAATATTTTTTTGACAACTTTTATTTCCAAACAAAGATTTTAAGAAAAACCGCTTCTACGGAAAAGGAAACCAAATTGGGAAGAAATAAAAAGAGGTTTCCACCATCTTTCTATCGAAACAAACAACATCATTTCCACCCATTTACTCTCATCTTTCAAAGCATAAAGAACAAAGAAAAAGCAGGTCACCTCATACTTTAGGCTTCTTCCCGCCCAGTTGTATGATTACCACAACAGCTATTGGTTTTAGTTTACCATTTGGTTCAGTTTTATTTTTCTTGTAGTTTTTAGTTTACCATTTGGTCCGGTTTTATTTTTCTTGTATTTTTGGATCCAAAACCATGTTTTTTTTAAGCATCATTAACTTATAATTATAAGAACTAACTATTTCTTAAAGCTTATATTAATTCAAATAACATTTTAGTGGAATATCAGACAATGAGAATTCCACTATTGTCAAAATACATTTCACCACTTCACCATGCCTTTGGTGAATCACAAGTAAAAGATTACTCCTTAACACCACCATTTACCAATGGAACCAAATACTATGATCCACAATATAACTGCCAACAACAATTCTTCAACTCACCATCTAAAGTCTGGTAGCAAACAGACCAACCTAACTGCTAGTGTGTAAGTAAGCAAACACTGATGAATTAAACCACCAGCAACAATTTACCACTTAGGGGGTGTTTAGCAACAATAAATCCTTTGCAACTAGGCCACAAATGCAACTGAGTTGCAAGATAAAGACGAGTTGCAATATTTGGGTATGCAATTTAAATGTTGCAACTAAAAATGTTACTTTTTAGTTGCAAAAGAAATCCTCACTTGTAACTTGCAACTTGCAACTTGCACTGATATTGGGTGCAAGTGAGTTGCAAGTAAAGTTTGGCTAATAATTGATGGTTTATCTTGTACCACGAATCTCTTCCAAATATTGCAATTGGAACTGTGGTTGCAGATGCAACTGCACTGCAACTGTAGTTGCAGTTGCAATGCAATTGAAGCCTTACACAATCTAAGTTTCAAACACCAAAAAAGCCAAATCCCACTCTGAAACCTTAATGTAGTTACTATATAACACATAAAAATCTCACCTTTTGCTGCAAAGAGAGCAAATCCCACTCTGAAATCGTTCCATCCACACTCGACGATAAGAGCCCCGCTCTACACCACACCAGGGACGTCACTCTCGAGCCAGTCTTCCCCTCTATCCTCTTCAAATCCCCCAAAAAAAAATCAACATCGATTTCAAAACTTTAACAATCGAATCAATTAAGAAACTAACAATCAAACAAATCCGACGGTTCTTACCAACGGGCAGTGCCATCCGACGGCCCCCGGCGAAACGACCCAAATCTCTAAAGATCCGTCTTCCCTCGCCGCCGCAATCTTGGATCCATCCTCGCTATCGGCGAGGGCAACAATAGATGAGGGTTTCCAATCGATGGAGCTATTGCGATAGATTTCGAACTTTTCCATGATTTTGGGATTAAGGTTCTGGAAATTGGGGATTTTTCATGAACGAGGAATTGAAAGTGGAGGAGGCGGCGCGTGCGTTAAAACGAAGGTTTTGATTCGAGAAGATTGGGGTTTAGGGCGAATGTTGCTGATTTGGATTTAAATGAGTCGGATTTGGGGATTTTGTATGAACCCGAACCGCTTAGAGTCGGTAGTCAAAATCTCAAGATGGTTTGGCGATTAAGACACATTTGGCGCGCACGTGGCATGAGAATATAGGCTAAATTTTATTAAAAAAACACAGAGTTTTGAGTAAGTTTAACAAAATCACACTAAGGGGACGTTTGGTACGCGGTAATGTCTAAGGGAATCTAGGATTATCCTTTTGATTACCTGGTTTGGTAAGACATAGATATAGTTTTGTAAATAATTTTAAATTACCAAGGTTATCAAAATAATTAGTTTGGAAGGATAAGCATTCCTCTTGAAAAGGGTGGGATTTGTGGATTCCTCCACATAAAAAATGAGTGAGATTATTGCATATCCAAAACACCCTCCAAATTTTCAGGCATTTTCTTCATACTGGGATGTGATAGGAATTCCTCTTCCGCTCGATCTGTATTAAGTGTAACGATTACTGTATTTGATGTGTTTTGGAGATGAGTACTTCTCATCATCCCGTTCATTTGTACCTGGACATTGATGAATTCCTCCAATGAAACCAGCATCTACTTAGAACAAAGTCAACGACCTAATCACGATGATGTAGTTGTTAGTCCTTACTGTGAATTACCGTAATGTGTATGGGTTTGTGGATGATGACGAAGATGATGATGAGATTCAAGAAGAAGAAGAAAAGAAGATCATGATGTGATTGGATTAAGAATTATCTGCGAAGATTGGATCAAGTAGTAGCAGCGATGACAGCGAAGGATGGGTGGTTTTGGAGAACATTAATGATGTTCTTAGATTAAGCGATTAAATAAATTTGTTATTTGTTTTCATCTTATTTTATTTTGTACCCAGCAAATAAGATCAATCAGAATGCAAGTTTTGGGGATATACAATTATGCTAGCAATCAAAAAATGATTAATAATGATTTCCTAATTTCAAGTTTCTGTTCGGAAATTAATGTCAAAATTGTTTCTGTCCACCGAGTATTTGTGTTTGGAAAATTGGGATTCTTCGATTGCGGTTACTGTAAGAGAAGCAAGTTGGAGAATTGTTTTATTGTATATATTTAAGTACCTATGTCTCAGTGGCGGAGCCAGACGAATCAAAATGGGGGTCCCAAATTTTTTTTCCCCCGGCATCGATATAATTGAGCCTTTAATAAGAGCTGGATTAGACTTGGGGGTCCCAATTTTTTTTAACTGGGGGGGGCCAAATAAAAATTTTGGTCTATATTAGGGGGTTTTACAAAATTTTTGGGGTCCCAAATGTCCCCCCTCCTCACTTCCTCCCTCCGCCACTGCTATGTCTTGTGTTAATAAATACATTTCATTTTTCCTTTTTGTTATGTTCTTCATCTAACTGATTGAAATATATTTGAATCATAGTGTAATTTTTTTTAGTAATCTATTTGTTAATTTACTAAAGTTTTATAAGATATATATCAGTATTGCTTTTGCACATGCATGCATATACATCAATTACTAAATTAGATAACTTTTATATTTATTTATTTTTAAATAAAGCCAAAAGGGTATTTTCAGTAATCTCTACTATAAAGAAGGATTGATGGGAATGAAATGTTCTATACCAAACACGGTAATAAAGTATTCTCAGGCATGTAATGTCGTATACCAAACACAGTATTGCAACATTCCCGGGAATCTTCATTCCCACCCTCATACTCCTGGGAATCCACCAATTCCTGAGAATTCTCCAATCCGCGTACCAAACGCCCCCTAAGTTTTTTATAAGAAAGACGACACAAAATTTTAAAATACTTCACTGGGTTAATTAGGGTTAGGATTGGGTTAGGGTAGCATTTAAAAAAATAACTTTCATCTTTTATTTGTCTTTCAAAAAATCACATTTATCTTTTATTTATATTTAAAAAAATATCACTTAACTAATCAGATATTTAAATAACCCCCGAACTAATCCTAACTCCAACCTTAACTAACCGAGTGGGGTTTTTTAAAATTTTATGTCATTTTTTTATAAAAAAAACTTAGTACGATTTTTTTAAACTGACCCAAAACTCAATGGGGTTTTTTTAAACTTAGCCGAAAATGTATTCTAATATAAGGTATTGTGTTTTTTTATACTAATATTGCATTTTGATTTTTATGGGTGTTCTTTAATTTTTGCATTTAACATGCCGATCTCTTATCTCTAATAATAATAATAATAATAATAGTAATAATAATAATCTATAATATTATAATGGGAGAATGCCTTAGCATCCACAGTTGTTTGCAATATTTGTCATTTTTTCATATTTTGATAAAGTTGGCGCTGCAGTCGTTTTATATTTTGTCATTTTTATGGTAAACGTGCTACAGTACGTTCTCATATTTGAAAAACGAAATGGCGATTCTTATAATATAGAGGGTCGTCCAAAAAAAATTTTTAATCAGATTGGACGACACATGTTGTTTCGTCTGGTTTTTTTTTAATGATCAGACGGTACAACATGTACCGTGCGAGGAAAAAAAAAACAAAAACGACGATCAAACGGGACATGTTGTCCCGTCCAAGCCAAATTGTTTGGTTTAATTAAGTTTTAATCTTAGGTTTAGTTAACTAATTAGGCAGTTAGCTCATATTTTAATATTTAATTTATTTAATTAATCTATTTTAATACTTGATCATTAGTTAATTAAGCGTAAACAAATTTAAAGCAGACGAAACAACATGTCTCGTCCGACCTCTTTTTTAAATATTTATTTCTCATATTATAGCAAATGACGACTGCAGCAAATGACTTGTTTTGCTATATGCTATTTTGCCATATTCTCAAATATGAGAAACATGACTGTGGATGCTCTTAGTGTTATTTGTCATTTTGTCATTCTACCAACATGTGCAACGTACGTACATAACTAATATAAGTGAGGTTTTCTGTTCAAATCCTCCCTACGTAGGAGTTTTTATTTTTATTTTTTGAAATTATTAAAATGTGCACCGCACGTGTATATTCATTTAATTTGATGACTTTACTTTTTGTAGGCGTGCATCGCACGTACATTATACTAGTAATAATAATATATATAATATAATTTCTCTACAATTTTAAAGGGAGAGTTGGGGTTTGTAACCAAACAAACCTTAACTTTGTAATTAAACAAACCCGTGCAATACACATCCAAATTAAATCCAACAATATATATGTGTACCGCATGTGTCACCCAAATCAAAACATTCAAATGTAACCTTTTTTTTAATCGATATATATTCATTTAATTTTATGACTATATTTTTAATATGCGTGCATTGCACGTACATTATACTAGTAATATTATAATGGAAAAAGACCTTAGTGTTATTTGTCAATCTACCAACTCATCTGACGCACGTACATAACTAATACGAAGGAGGTTTCAGTTTCGAGTCCTCCTTACGTAATAGTTTTTATATTTTTTAAAAAATTATTAAGACATGCATTGTCCGTACATAACTAATATAAAAAAGGTCTCAGGTTTGAAGTCAGACAATATCGAAATTTTTATTTTAAAAAATATATATTTTTATTAAGACGTGTATCGCACGTGTTAAAAAAAACAAGTAACAAAGGGGCAACGGCTAAGTAGCAAAAGACAAGTTTGGAATAATAAAAGTGCAATGAGAACAGAGATTTTTTTTTGATGAAACGGATAGAGTCCGAAGACTCCAGCCAAACAATATAATAAATAATCAATAGTTTACAAGGAGGGCTTTACCAGAGGTAAAACAAGAACAAAATGACTGAGCCTATATACAGACAAACGACAACAACACGAGGAAAAAGCAGGAAATACAATAAGATCGCTAAGAATGGATCGGCGACAGCAGCAGGGCAACGAAATCCGCAGCACCGAGCGCCTCTAGCAACGCGAAGGGAGCTTGCCTGATACAGCGGACGGACGGAGAGCACCTGAAGTGCAGGCGACGGAAAACTAGATCAACAAGCGAAAACACTGCCCATCCTAACTTCACCGAAAGGACAAGGGAGTGAAGTCCCTGAGACCACCAGAGTAGGGATGAAGGGGAGAGCGCAGGCCGATAACAAGATACTCCAGAAAGGGAAAAAATAACAACTAAAATACAATCGCAACGAGCACACTTAAACTCCGGAGGGTAACCAAAGAGAACAGCATGACCAAAAGACCCCAGGCACAAAGAAGCTAGCAAAACCACCCTCACGGAACAGTACGAAGCCAGAGGAGAAAACCAGCTAAAAACAGCCACGCCACTCAAACTGAAAGCATAACACAGCATGCTAAAAATCATCATAAAAGAGATAAGATAAGTAAATACCAGACTAAAGCAGTAGTAGAGGAGACAGAAAAGAGGAATAGCCTGCCTGAGGGGAAAACCAGCTGAAAACAGCCACACAACTCAGAATAACAAAGATGCGCGAAAGTACAGGATACACCATAGCACAGAAGTAGCCAAAAAAACCCAAACAATCAGGATAGCAACAACCAAAAAGAGAGAATCAGCCAAAATCATCGAGCCACTCAGAATGAGAGCATAACACAGCTAGCTAATAACCATCATAAAAGAGTTAAGATAAGAGAATACCATACTAAAGCAGCATTAAGTGAGACAGAAAAGAGGAATAGCCTCCCCATATAGCTGTACAAACCAGAACCAAAAGAGCACACAGTAAAAGCGCAAAAAACCTGGCCGAAACCAGTAGAACATCCCAAATTTCACAAAAGTCTCCAGAGCCAGTAGGAGTGAACAAGAGGGAGAAGATGATTAAGGTCAGCCCTCTCAAACGTTAGGAAGGACAGCTAAAAATGGAAAAGCAGCCCGAAATTAGCCCTGCAAAACACAAAGAGAGAAGAATAGAGAGCAAGTAAGAGAGTAAGAAAACCATTAACGAAAAAGATGTAGAAAGAAACTAAAGTGCTTGAAGATTATTGAGACAGTTAATAGCAAGTTGCAGTTTTTGATAAGCTAAGGAGGCATTCTCTTTGAACGCTGGGGTTGAAGCCCAGAGGTGGAAAAGGAATAAAAATTCGTCGATTAAAGCCTTAATCGATTTACATCGATGACGAAACAATCTACCATTTCTTTCTTGCCAAATAATCCAAATGATAGTGTGAGTTGCTAAAATCCAAGCGCTTCGGAACATACTGTTCGGAGGCGAAAAGGACCAAACATCGGTCAACTGGAGGGGAATCACTCCCGTATTCCAAGCCAAAGAACTAATCTTCCAAAGGGGTAGAATGAACGGACATTGAATGAAAAGGTGGTTAACGTTTTCCGGGAGAAGATTGCAAAACGAGCAATGAGAACAGAGATAAATAAAAGATCTATAACCCAAAAAGTACATGTACTAGTATGAACATAATATGACACGACAAATTGATACAGTAGTTTAGTTTAGTTTAGTGTTTTGTCTTTTTTTTTTTTTTTTTTTTTTTTTTTTTTTTTTTTTGGGTTTCTGGTGAAATATACAAAAACAACAAAAGGTGTAGGTTAGGTTCGCCGTACTCGGAGAACTGACCATCATGATTCACCGATACATTTGGGGTGGGATTTTGTTTCTTTGTTTTAAAATTCAACTTAAGTAAGCGAATGTAATTATAGGATCAAAAGAAAGAAATACTCCTCTATCGAAAGGGAAAAGGATACGTGACATTTATCGGTTCATCACTGAAACTGATATGGGTCAGATGGTGTGGCCCCTCTTGGATCACAGGATCTCCTCAAAAATCGTTCACCTCCAATCATCAGATCTGCCATATCAACCCTAAACCGCCTAGGTTTCTGCCACATCAATTCTAAATCGCCTGGGCTTCTGTCACGTCAGGCCCACGGGCAACCGGGTTCAGACCCGGCTTCAAAAGGTTCCAGACCCGGTTGGCACTGCCTATAAATACCAAGCCCTCTACCCCTTCAACAGGTAATCAATATTTCCCCTCTCAAAATCCTAGTTACTGTTACTCCTCAGTGACTGACTAGACCGTCGGAGGGCCTGCCACCGGGATCAACCCCGGTGTTCCTAGGCTTAGTGTAGGTACACGAGACCTCCGGATTCGAGCTTCCAGATCTGAGCCGAGCCTCCAGATCCGAGCCGAGCATCATGCCTCCACTTCGTTCCCGCCTACTCCCGAGCCGTCCCCCCGGCTGAGGGTCGGGTGTACCGTTAGTACCGAAGCTTCCGCAAAAATACAAATTGAGAAGAACTCACACCTGGTGCAACCACCCTCCAAAAACAAACCGTATCTGATTGGCACCGTCTGTGGGAAACCTCGGTACAGACATCAGTCCGAACCCAGCCATTAACGGCATCCCATCTGTAACACCCCGAATTCCAAAACATACTGAATTCGAGTTCCACAGGATCTTTTCACTTCACCTCGTACAATTTTACAAGGAAAATAAAACTTTACTTTACATCAGAGTTACATTACATTAACACTTATACAGCGGAAGCAAATTTTACAACAATGAATGAAATACAACAACACTTGAATAATCTTTAAGCATCATTTCCTCCTTAGTCTTTTTCATGTGCTTTACCCTGCATAGAAACTGTGGGCAAGTCAGTTCATTCAGCTGACGAAATATTAAACACAACCATCAGCTCTATGCCGGAAACAGTATAACATTTCTCAACACTTAACAAACCACAAACTTGTTCACAAACAAAGTTAAGGGGACTATCCTATTGATGTCGTGTTGTGAATGTGCACTTAGTCCTTAATGCAATTATTTATGTTATATGACACTAATGCGCACTTGTTCAGAGTCTATGCAGCCCATACTACATAGGTCCGAGGGCAAGCCCTTAACCGTTCTTCATCTTGTAGGATTCAATCCATCGCAATGACTTAATCTACTACTGTAACCACGGTAAATATCCTAGATATTCTATGACCTACGAACTCATGTCTAGGCACCCTAGAGAGAATCCCAACACACTGTCACATGACTCATCATGCAGGCATTCTGTGGTAATTCACCACCTACCATATATATGATACCACCCGCAGTCACCAAACACCACACGAGCGTTGCCACCAGGACGGTACTCTGGAGCAGTATCCACGTCCCACTCATGACGCATCATGGGACATCCTGTGAATACTCTCACGATGCCAATCAAATGGCCCTCATACTCATATTTTTCTCTTATTTTCATCACATCTTCACTATGTATCTAGTCCTTAATTTAATTGAATCTTGAACAAAATCAATCCCTTAGGGTTAGCATTCCCACTATACCGGTCTTATTCATTCATTTCACATAACCCAACTCTTGGTCTTTTCATTTCGAATTTCATCTCAACATTTCTTTTATTGTCGGTATAAGGCTTAGCTATACCCTAGTTCTTAATTTCAACTCATAATTACAACATCAAGTTTCCATACTCATAAAGTCCTCTTTCATGATTAATCATAATTCACATTTCATATTCATAGTATTCATGTATTCATATTCATAATGCTCTTCATAACTCATCATGTCATTAAATTTCAATTTCATACACAATCTCATGCATAAACAATAAATTCAACTTGTCCTATTCAATAGTTGACTCTTTCCACAAACATTCTCTTATTCTTGTTTTAACAATACTAAATCTAACATTCATACTTTCAATTTTTCCCATTATCAAATCTCTTTTCAAATCTCTTTTAATCAATACATTTTTCTTTATTCAATGACAATTTAAACTAACAATTTATAGTAAGTTATTTCTTGCAAAATAGTCTCAATTTCTCATTTATACTAGGCTACAGATCATAGAAAATTATCTCACGAAAATCCAGATATTATTTAAAACTTCAAGGCAGTCGACTGTTAAAACATGGCCAGTCGGCTGTTCTGCGATGATTTAAAGCTCGAAAATAAAATGATCAGGGCAGTCGACTGTTAAAACATAGCCAGTCGGCTATTCTGCGATGATTTAAAACTCGAAAATAAAATGAACAGGGCAGTCGACTGTTACAATATAATCGGTCGACTGTTCTGTGGAGATTTAAAACTCAAAAATAAATAATCAGGGAAGTCGACTGTTACAATATAGTCGGTCGACTGTTCTGTAACTAAAATCCAAAATTTATTACCTGACAGTCGACTGTCGACTCTAATTCGGTCGACTGTCGATTGCACCAGGTTGCAATTTAGAGTAGATCATGGATATATTTTTGGCATTGAAAATAAGATCACAATTTTCATATCATTTATAATCGAGGTTTCCACGAAATAATATATTTAGAACACAAGTTTTCATCTTTCTACAGTAAAGTTGTTTCAATTCAAACAACTAATTCCATATGATGTATTTAATCAATTTGTGTTTCATAAGCACAACTTTCTTCACATAGCATGATTTATAAACATAAAGCACGACAATAAGATAAATTCTAGCATTTCAATTTCACACATTTATCAATTAGCAATCATCTTCACAATCATTCTCTGAATTATCATTCCATCTCTAATTTATCAAACATGAGACTAGAATTTTTTGATTTCTCTTTATCTATTTTATCACATCATTCCTAGCATGGCATCTAAAATTTAGAAGCATGAGAAACACCCACCTATTGGAGACAAACGAATTGAAAGTTCCTAGAATGTAAGAAAGTGGTCTTCTCCTCCTAGAATGTATTGCAATTTGCCTTCTCCTCCTTGAAAGCTTGGAACCCGAACCTTCATGTGCTCCTTGAATGGTTGGCCGGCCTCCTCTTGGTTGGAAACACACACAAAATTTCATACTCTAATCTTTTACTCTCTATTACTACTCAATCTTTTCCTCTCTTAATCTTTCTCCCTCTTAATGAATTGTTTAGTGAACTAATGAGAAGAAATATAGGGGTATTTATACACTTTTAGGATGAAAAATAGATGGCTAGGATTCAATCAAGGAGTTAGAGATCAAGGATCAAGATGGATTGGGAAGTTGTAGCAACTTCCATGATCACATAACTACTCCCGACAACTTCATCCACTCTCCCTCTCTCTTTTGCTCAAATCCGGCCACCCCTAGAAAGGGTGTGCAATGCACACTCTAGTGCATGCACATGCCTCCTAGTGTCCCCCACTATTAAGTTGTACAAAATTAATTAATCAATTGTCTTCTAATTGTGTCTATATGACAAGTTATGATAATTAAAAGATTAATTAGTTTGTGGGCTTCAAAATAGTGGGCTTTAGACTCATGGGTCAAATAATAAAGCATTTAATTATGGTGGGCTTAAATTAGAAAAACAAGTTTAGGCTTTTAAAAAAATATGGGCTTAAAATAAAGAGAAGGAAAGAAAATAATTATTTGTTCATGTTATAGAAAATCATTTTATATATAAAAATATTTATACAAAAATTTGTACGTGTACAACACGTAAAATCAACAATTTCTCATTTAATAAAAATTCAGGGTATTACACCATCAATCCGAGCTCACATGGCACCCAAGCCCAGGAGAGTTATCACCTCTACACGTCGTCAGGACGCTCCCCCTCAGGACGTCCCCGCCGACACTCATGGATCCAACAATCCGAGGGACAGCCTCGGACCTCAGTCGGGCGCCTCTCGCTCGATCGTACCTGTAGTACCCCGTATTTTTTAAATATTATTTTTCAAATTTATAAATGAATTAAAATTATTTTTGGAGATTTAATAAATATTTTTCTGAAAATTTATCTTTTACATGTGCAAAACACGTGCAAATATTTTCTTGGAAAGTTCAAAAGCAAATGTTATTTTGGGTAAACTCATTATTTATTATTTGAGATTATTTGTAATTTTTCTAGATTTTTTTGATAATTATTGGACTTATTTGCAAATATTACAAAAAGAAGGACTTTTGTGCAAAATTACTAGTTGGAGTGAAAACTCCAGATTTTTGGAATTTTGGGCTGGTTATAATGCCTATTCAACTCAGGGTTAAAAAGTTTACTTTTTGTTTTGATGAATTTGATTTATTTTACAAGTTTTGATAAAAGGTGATCTTTTTGCAAAATTGCTATTTATAGGGATGAAAATGCAAACTTACTTTTCTGGGTTTCTCAAACAATGCCGGCTGACTTTATGAAGGTTGTTTTGATTTTAAATCTCAAATAAATTGGTTTTATCAAGTTTCCAGGTATATGGATCTATTTATGTAAAGTTGTATTTAAAATGAGTATTTTTGCCAATGTGTTCAAAACCCTAATTCTTTTGATTGCCGGCCTATATAAAAGGTGGAGTGCAGCCGTCTTTCGCTGCACAACACAAAAGTTTTATTATTATTATTTTCTTGAAGTTTTAAGGAGGAGATATTGGATTTCTTGCGAAGGAGAGGCTTTTCTCATTTTCTAATTTGTTTTCATTTGATCTCTTCAACAAGGTGAGTGACATGTTTGTTTTGTTGTTTTGTTTTATGTATGTTGTAGGTGAGTGATATAAATTGTTTTTTTTTGTTCTTTAAATGTTGTATGTGGTGTTTCATCTATTAGAAAGCATGCTAGGGTTTGGTATGAATATATATGATGGATTGAATGAATTGATGAGTTAAAATTGGATCTTTCATGAAAACCTAGATATTTATGTTTGGAATTTCATGTGGATGATTCGAGATTGATAGAGGACCTAATATAAATCATGAGTAGGCTATTGCTTTTGGATTATTGCTGATTTGATCGGACATGGTGAATGTTATGCATAAATTGATTAAAGATGAGATTTTTGACTATTGGTGAGTTGGATGGATGCAACTTGGCTATGTTAATGATAAATTTGTTTTTGTTCATGAATTAACTATTGAGAATAGTTGAGATTGAGTTCGAGGAATTTTGAGAAGGAGTAATGGATTAAAAAACCATGTCTTGAGGAATTGAGTTGTGATGACTAGATTTGGGTTTGATACATTTTGACTAAATTGGGGGATTTTGTGATTTGTGAAAGATTTTATTTGAATTGGATTTCTCAAATACTAAGATTTAAATCTGAATATGTTGTTATTTCTAATCGATGGATTTGTGAAGTTTTCTTTGGTGCACGAACATGTACAAACAATTTACATGAATATCGTATCTCATTGCTTTTGAAGAGATTGAGTTTTTATGTGTCTTCGGAGGATTTGACTAAATCTCAACCTATTTTGGTATTGATAAAGTTTGGAATATAAAACGAAATTATTTTTGATGTATGATTGATTTTTAAAACTCTACTTTTGATATATGCACACATTCATGTTTTATTTTGAAGAAATTCATCAAAAAGTTATTTGTATCAATTTAAAGTGGTTTTGATTGGTTTTGTGAACTCTTATATACTCTACAAGCCGTATTTGAATATATCAGAATTATACCTTTTACGGATTTGGTTTTTATAAAGTAAAACTCCGTATCGGTTGAAATGTGCACAACTAAAACTGTAGTCTGGAGGACTGACAGTCGACCGACCAATGTCGACAGTCGACTGTCGGGGTCTTGGCTAAAGTATTTTATTGAATTCTCGAAATTTCCTGCGGGACAGTCGATCGTCCAGGTTATACAGTCCACTGTCATTGCTCAGATTTGTGTTTTCATGATGTATTGGATTTTCATACGGGACAGTCGACTGACCACTTTACACAGTCGACTGGTCTACTCTGGTTTATGTTTTCTTAAAGTTTTGGGTTTTAAGCGGAACAGTCGACTGACTCTGCTCTGTTTTGATGTTTTCTTAAAGTGTTGGGTTTTCGCTCTAAAGTCGACCGATGACTTTTTATAGTTAACTACTACTACTTAGATTTTTATTTCTTGAAGTGCTGGTTTTTCACTCTAGACAGTCGACCAACTCCGGTTTACAGTCGACTGTTACTGATGTTTTCTTGAGTTATCCTGATGTTCTTTAAACGATTGATTCTTTACAAGTTTTTGGATCTATAACTTACTATTTTAAATATTATCTTTCTACAGAACATTTGTTTTCAAGATGTTTTATTGTTGGGTTTGGATTCTGAAATTTTATAAAAGATTTGGGTTTGTTGATTGGAGAAGTTTCTTCATATGATCGTTTTGACGATGGATTTGTGAGTTTTGGTCTTGATGATATCTCTAGGAGTTGAGTGGGAGTTCTGTGAACTGACAGTTGAGATTTGTTGATTTAGACCAGTTGGGTCTTGGGGTTGTTGTTGAGTATTTAAGTCTGGTAGGATACACTAACTCTAGAGATGGGGATTTTTGTGTTTTAATAATAATCAACCTAAGGACAGGCACTAGTGGGGATGTGATGGAACTTGAGAAATGTAAGTATAGGCTCATGGTTTTGTTAGTCCAACGGATGCGTTCCAGAACTGTTTGTTGTTCTGCCTCGAGAGGACATTTGTATGTTCGCGTGTCGAGGGTCTGCAGGCCTATTCACGGAGCATGCAGGATGCATTCACGTGTCGAGGGTCGACAGGCCTATTCATGGAATGTACCTGGTGTATCTGCATGTCGAGGGCTTTGCAAGCCTATTCGTGGGTACACGATTGGGAGGTGATTCTCCGGTTTTTGAGCTATCTTACATGATGCTTGCGCGTCGAGGGCTGTGGTGCCTATTCGCGGAGTATTCTGGATCTTGTTTTCATCACCGTAGTAGGATTAGTTGCATAACGAGGGGTTTAACCCTATAAAGTGGAGATCGTTAAGGGCTTGCACCGGTCCTATGTACTATGGAATGTATAGAATCCGACAAGTATGCATTAGAGAGTCAGCATATAGAGATGATGTTTTCTTGACTTGGTTTTATGCTTGTGTTTTCCTGTTTTTCCTGCACTTGACACTTAGACTAAATTCACTTGATGTTTTCATGTATTACTATTTACTATCTTATATTCCTTGATGTTTTCATGCTTTACTTATTGTTATTTTTTATTTCATTTATTCTTACTGTTAATACATGTTGTTGAGGACTCTATGCTCTATGTTTTATTTATGTTGCTTTGTTTTCATGTCACTCATACCGTTATGGCTGACCCCTGTAGTTTTTGGGGTTAGGGTTATCTCTAGCCTCATGTTTTACAGGTAGGTGCTTATAGCTTGGGATTTGGATACTTGTGCTAGAAAGAAAATAGAGTTTGTGTAATTTTGTAAAAGATGTGTTGTAAAGAAAAGACTGTAATTCAAGGTGTTTTGTATTCCGATGTGTTATGTAAACAATTGTTGTAATAAAAGTTGAAATAAAAAATTATCTGTATTTTTGGCTATGTTTACTATTGCAATTGAAGTTAATATTGGGAATTGTGCCACGTATTTCTAAGATATCATATTAGAAATTCGGGGCGCTACAGTACCCAACCTGCATCGGGTCATCCAGAACCGACAGGCATGTCGGACTAGGGGAGGGGCTGCTTCCAACTCGGTCCCGAACCGTCCCAGACCACCGCCCCGAGAACGGGAGCCGGCGCTCAGCCGCATCGACCGGAGGCCGCCGCCCTAATGCAACCCGGCTGAACGGGCTCCCGTCACCCACCGGGAGTTCCAAGACTTCCGGAAAGAGATCATGGAAGCTATCCTAGGGACTCTTGTCAACGAGACGCTCCACTGCTCTCACTCGTGATTGGATGTCGAGGCCAGCGCGTCCCGCGGCCCGACAGTCCCGCCAGAGTATGACGAGGACATACTAAAGTGCCTTCAAAAAATGGAGGACCGCCTCGACCACTTCGGCGATGGCGGCACGAGGCCGGCTCAGGGTCATAGGCCGACCCGACCTCCTTTCTTCGCTGCAATCCTACAAGCGGAAATACTCCGAAATTTCCGACCTCCCCAATTCGAGACATATGACGGCGAGGGTGATCCTACTGATCACATGGAGGGTTTCAAGACCCTCATGATGATTCACAGCGCTTCAGATCTCCTCCTATGTCGTGCCTTCCTTACCACCCTCCGGGGTCCGGCTCGGGAATGGTTCTCCATGCTCATCTCCGGCTCGATCTACTCGTTCGATCAGTTGGAGGCCAATTTCCTGGCCCACTTCGTGACTAGTAGAAAAGCCGAGAAGACGAGCGCGTCCCTACTGGACCTTCGACAGAAGGAAGGAGAATCGCTCCGGCAGTTCGTCCGAAGGTTCACCACGGAGGCAAGGTCGGTCTCCTCCCTCGATGTCGGGGTCGCCTCGGTAGCGTTCCGACACAACGTCCGGCACGGCCAGCTGAAGGCATCCCTATCAAAGAAACCTCCCCTCGATTTTCCTGACCTGCTCAATCGGGTCGAAAAGTACATCTGGGCCGAAGAGGCCCTAAATCCCGAGGACACCAAGGAGACTCAGGGAAAAGGGAAGCGCAAGGCTGATGAGGTGGAGCCATCAAAGAAGGTCCCAAAAGATGAAACCATCATGAAGAAGGTCCCTGCGATCCCGCGCTTCGAGAGGTACATGCCACTGACACAGAACGTGTCGGCTATCCTCCTAGCAATCGAGGACAGGGACCTCGTCCAGATGCCGCCTCGGCCGACCAACAACAAGAAAAGAGATCAGTATGTTTACTACCGCTTCCATCGGGACAACGGACTCGACACCGACTATTGCCGGGCCCTGAAAGACAAAATCAAGGCCCTCATCCAACGAGGGTACCTTCGGGAATTCACAAGGGAAGATGCCCGGGACCGAAGAGACACGAGGAACCGGAGGCCTTCCCCTCCTCCTCGCGCCCCCAAACTACGTCCCGAGTAGAACCGCGAGCCTGAAGAAACCGAAGGTCAAGCCATCCTGCATTGCACCCATGGGGGGCCCATGGGAGGAGAGTCCAGCACTTCCCACAAGGCGTTCGTCAGAGAGGTAAACACCATCCAGGGTCTCCCTTGCCCCCAGGTCCAGCAGCTCCCTGTCTCCTTCTCAAGAGAAGACCTGGAAGGAGTCCAGCTTCCACACTGCGATGCGCTTGTCATCAGCCTCAGCATGGCGAACTATGAGGCCCGTCGGATCCTCGTGGACAATGAAAGCTCGGTGAACATCCTCTTCATGGAAGCATTCGAGAACCTCAAACTCTCCTGGGATAAGCTGAAGCCAGCCGGATACACCCTGCATGGGTTCTCCGGCATCCCGATGCCAATAGAGGAGATCGTGACCATGGACGTCACCGCCGGTACGACCCCTCACAGACGGATCGAGTCGATGGACTTCATGATTGTAAACGTCAAGGCAGCCTACAATGCCATCCTCGGCCGACCAGGGCTCTGCTCCCTCCAGGCTGCTCCCTCGGCCTACCACCAAAAGCTGAAATTCTCCACCAAGTCAGTGTCGGAGTTATCCGAAGAAACCAAGAAGCGGCACGGTTGTGCTATATGACGGCGGTTGGGGGATGTGTGTTTCCCCTGCACACCATCGAGCTGCAGCCCGAAAGAAGCCAACCGGAGCCGGAGCTGGCAGACAAATTAGAGGAAGTCTCGTTCGAGGCAGGGAACATGTCGAAATGGTTCCGCGTGAGCTGCTCCATTGCTCCCGACCTCAAGACCGACCTGATCGACTGCATTTGCCGCAATGTCAACCTCTTCGCCTGGAAGCCCTCCGATATGCCTGGGAGCTCCGAAGACTTGATCATGCACAAACTCAGCGTGATCCCCCGCTCGAAGCCGATCGTCTAGAAGCGACGTAAGTTCACCCCGGAGAGGGAGCAGGTAGTAAAATCAGAGGTGGACAAACTCTTGTCCACTCGTTTCATATAGGAGGTCAGCTATCCTGAATGGCTGGCGAACGTCGTGATGGTCAGAAAGGCGAGTGGGAGCTGGAGGATCTGCATAGACTTTACTGACCTCAACAGGGCATGCCCCAAAGATCCGTTCCCTCTCCCCAGCATCAACGCTCTGATCGACGCAACGTCGGGTCACGAACTCCTTTCTTTCATGGAAGCCTTTTCAGGCTACAACCAGATTCGACTGTTCCCCCCTGATATAGCCAAGACGTCCTTCGTCACGGACCAAGGTTTTTATTACTACCGGGTTATGCCCTTCGGGCAAAAGAATGTCGGTGCTACTTATCAGAGGCTCGTCAACCAAGTTTTCAAGGATCAAATCGATCGCAACATGGAGGTATACATCAACGACATGCTCGTCAAGAGCCAGCGGGGACAGGATCACGTCGCCGACCTGGAGGAAGCCTTTGGGGTCCTTCGGACCCACAATATGAGACTCAATCCGGCAAAGTGTGCGTTCGGCATCTCCTCAGGAAAATTCCTCGGATTCGTCATCAGCCAGCACGGTATCGAGGCGAACCTTGAGAAGATTCAAGCCATAATAGACATGGCCCCTCCTAGAAACATCAAAGAAATCCAAAGGCTCATAGGAAGACTGGCAGCCATCGGCCGTTTCCTCTCTAAGTCCAGAGAGAAATCCCTCCCATTCTTCAAGGCTTTGCGCGGAATCGGAGGCTTCGAGTGGGGTACTCAGCAGCAAGAGGCGTTCGCCCAATTGAAAGAGTACCTCGTCAACCCTCCTCTTCTCAGCAAGTCTGAACCAGGCGAGCCACTCTGGCTTTATCTTTCGGCCTCGGAAAATGTGCTCAGTGCTGTTCTCGTCCGAGAAGAAGACGGAGTCCAAAAGCCGCTATACTACGTGAGCAAGGTTCTGCTCGCCGTCAAGACTAGATACTCAAAAATGGAGAAGATAGCATACGCCCTGGTCATGGCCGCGCGGAAGCTCTGTCCCTATTTCCAGGCACATTCAATTTAGGTGCTTACGGACCAGCCTCTGAAGGCCGTACTCTACAAGCCCGAGAGCTCCGGACGACTGGTCAAATGGTCGATCGAGCCCAGTAAATACGACATCGGCTATCAGCCAAGGACGACCATCAAAGGGCAGGCCCTCGCCGAGTTCATCACGGAATGCACCATCTCCGAGCAACCCGAAAGTGGGGAGGCCAACCAAACGTGGGAAGTTTACATTGACGGCTCCTCCTGCGAAGCGGGGAGTGGTGCGGGTATCATTCTGCGGAGTCCTGACTGTTTTCTCCTTCAATATTGCCTTCGCCTCAACTTTTTAGCCTCTAACAACGAGGTCGAGTATGAGGTCATGATCGCTGGGCTCACCCTGACACATCAGGCGGCGCTAGGCAGATCAGGGCCTTTAGCGACTCTCAGCACGTGGTCAATCAGATCACTAGAAAGTACGAGGCTCGTGACGATTGAATGATCCGGTACTTGGCCGTGGTCCAGCGGCTCTTGGTGTCCTTTGACGAATCTGCAGTCTTAAGAATCCCCAAAGAGCAGAACATCTAGGTTGACGCTCTGTCAAAGTTAGCCTCCTCGTCCTTCGAGGGTCTCGACCGCACCGTCCTAATCGAAGTACTCCTGAAGCCGAGTACCGACCTCCCCGAGATCCTCTGCATCAAAGACAGAGCTCATTCGGACAATTGGACCACTCCCATCAGAAAGTTTCTAATCAAAGGAGAGCTCCCCGAAGACCGAGCCGAGGCAAGGCAGTTCAGGGTCCGTTCAGAGAGTTTCGCATTGATCAGCGAGACCCTCTTCAAAAGGTCGTACACCACGATGGACGGACGGCCCTACCTTCGCTGCTTAACCCCCGACAAAGTAAAGTATGATCTTAAGGAGCTCCATGAAGGAATCGGCGGGTGCCATATGAGAAGCCGATCGCTTGCACGAAAGGCTCTGAATTACGGGTACTACTGGCCCACAATGCTACAAGATGCCCTGACCCTGGTAAAGAGATGTGGCCCTTGTCAAAGGTTCTTCTCGGTGAAAAGAGCTCCGCAAGTGAACTTCCGCTCCCTGGCCAGTCCTACCCCCTTTGTTATGTGGGGGATGGATCTGGTAGGCCCATTTCCGAAGGCATCAGGCCAAAGAAAGTTTCTCATAGTGGCAATCGACTACTTCACGAAGTGGATCGAGGTCGATCCTCTGGCCACGATCACCGAGCAGCAGACCCAACAATTTTTTTGAAAACACATCGTCTGCGGGTTCGGGATTCCACAAGTACTCATCAAAGATAATGTGGCTCAATTCGTGGGTAAGAATTTCCGAAAGTTCTGCGAGGATCTCGGGATCCAGGAGTGCTTTTCTTCGGTATGCCACCCGCAGTTAAACGCCAGGTCGAGAATGCAAACCGCCAGATTCTTGATGGTTTCAAGAAACGACTTGATAACTCTTCCAAGGGGTTATGGGTCGACGAGTTGCCAAGCGTTCTCTGGGCCCACTAAACGACGAAGAGAATCCCCACGGGAGAGTCGCCATTCAATCTGACATACGGCACGGAGGCCGTGATTTCCCTGGAGATCGGGCTCCCTTCGCCCTGGATCATGGCCTTTGACGAAGCAAGCAACTCGGCACAGCTACGTGCCGACCTGGATCTCATAGACGAGGTCAGAGGGAAGCCTGCCATCAGAAGAAATACCTACCAACAGAGGATCAAAAGGTTCTACAACAAAAAGGTGCGTCCCACTGACATCAAGCTGGGGGGCCTCGTCCTCCGGAAGCTGGCGGTATCTAACCCCGGCCAAAAGAGGAAACTTGCCCCAAACTAGGAAGGCCCTACAAGGTATTTGAGGTCGTACGCCTGGGCACGTACCGCCTCACCGACCCGGAGGGCAAGGCTATCAAGAGGCCCTGGAACACAGAGCACCTCATCAAATTCCTCGAAGAGGAGGATTAGCCTCTACAACCAATGTAAATTATGAAAAATGTAATCGGCACGTCGTGCCTTGTTTTGTAAAGTCCAAGTGTGTTGTAATTATGCCAGCTTTCTTAAAACAAGCTTTGGATTCGTATTAACTTTCTCAAGAAACATGTCTCGGGCTCGACGTTTGGAAGAAACCGCGAGCCACAAAAAGCTTCTCTTATAAGCTTAGGGCTCGGCATTCGGAAGAAACTGCGAGCCACAAAAAGCTTCTCTTACAAGCTTAGGGTTCGGCGTTCGGAAGAAACCGCGAGCCACAAAAAGCTTCCCTTACAAACGTAGGGATCGGGCATCGGAAGGAACCGCAAGCCATAAAAAGCTTCCCTTAAAAGCTTGGGGCTCGGCAATCGTACGACACCTCGAGCCAAAAAAATCACCTCTGAGGCACGGAGGCTCGGCATCGGCCTCGATCAGGGTTTGGGCTTGTTCAAGCCCATCAACCTATGCGCTCGGTGATGACCGCCAGCTACACCCGTGCTGTCTTTCCAAGAACAAGTGTGGGGGCTCGGCGTCGACCACGAGCAAGGCCTTGGTTTTTTCAAAGCCACGCGACCTTTACGCTCGGTGACGACCTGCAGCTATGCCCATCACTAGCTTCTCTAAGGTATGGGGGCTCGGCATCAGCCTCGAGCATGGTTTGGGCTTGTTCAGACCCACAACCTATGCGCTCGGCGATGACCACCAGCTACACCTGTGATGTTTTTTCGAGAACAAGTGTGGAGGCTCAGCATCAACCTCGAGCAAGGCCTTGGCATTTTTCAAAGCCACGCAACCTTTACGCTCGGCGACGACCTGCAGCTATGCCCATCACTGGCTTCTCTAAGGTATGGGGGCTCGACATCAGCCTCGAGCATGGTTTGGGCTTGTTCAGACCCACAACCTATGCGCTCGGCGATGACCGCCAGCTACACCCGCACTGTCTTTCCGAGAATAGGTGTAGGGGCTCGGCATCGACCTCGAGCAAGGCCTTGGCTTTTTTCAAAGCCACACGATCTTTACGCTCGGCGATGACCTGCAGCTACGCCCATCACTGGCTTCTCTAAGGTTTGGGGGCACGACATCAGCCTCGAGCATGGTTTGGGCTTGTTAAGGTCCATCAACCTATGTGATCGGCGATGACCGCCAGCTACACCCGTGCTGTCTTTCCGATAATAGGTGTGGGGGCTCGGCGTCGACCTCGAGCAAGACCCTAGCTTTTTTCAAAGCCACACAACCTTTATGCTCGGTAACGACCTGCAACTACACTCATCACTGGCTTTTCTAAGATATGGGGGCTCAGCATCAGCCTCGAGCATGGTTTGGACTTGCTCAAGCCCATCAACCTATGCGCTCGGCGATGACCGCCAGCTACATTCGTGCTATCTTTTCGAGAACAGGTGTGGGAGTTTGGTGTCGACCTCGAACAAGGCCCTGACTTTTTTCAAAGCCACGCGACCTTTACATTCGGCAATGACCTACAGCTACGCCCATCACTGGCTTCTCTGAGGTATGGGGGCTCGGCATCGGCCTCGAGCATGGTTTGGGCTTGTTCAAGCCCATCAACCCATGCGCTCAGCGATGACCTCCGGCTACACCCACTCTATCCATCAAGGCGTACACATAAGGGCTCGGTGTCGACCTCGAGCAAGGCCTTGACTTCTTCAAGCCATGCCTTTTACGCTCGGCGACGACCTTCAACCATGCCCGTTCTAAAAATTTTCATTAAAGATTTTGGGCGCTCGCCCTCGACACATGCCCCGAGCCCCGGACCGTTGGTTGACCCACCTCTCACGTGCGAACAACTCGGGGTTTACGGCTTTCAGTGCCAAAACCCCGAATTGTTCAAGGGCGGTAGGGGAGCCACCGACCTAGGACTCTGACCAAGCCTCCGGACCAATTGATCGACCCACCACTCACCCATGAGCAACTCGGGGTTTACGGCCCTCAAACCCAAAATCCCGAATTGTTCGAGGGTGACTAGTGAGCCACCAACCCGGAACTCTCGAACCAAAGTTCTACTTATGGGCGCCCGCCTTCGGCATGCACCCGAATCACATAGACGGTCGACCCACATCTCACCCGCTGACAGAACGGGGTCAACAACCCTCGGAGCCGAAACCCCGAATTGTCAGCGGGTGGTAGATGAGTTAATCTTAATTCCTGACGAAAAACAATAGGGGAGATGGGGATTATATAGCCCCCTGAGCAGCGCATTTATTACATCGGGAAGTCCAAATGGCGGAAGGCGAAATGTCGCCATTAATGTTTATCGGAAGGCGAAACGTCACTCATTGGGCGTTGCCTGCAAGAAACTATGGTTCGGCCTTTTACCTCGGCGGCGACCCTTGGCAAGGCCGAACTTGGCAACAATCTCGAGCTACACTCTTGCCCTCCTCACTCAATGAATCGTCAAAGTTAAAAAATTCGGAAGTTTTTTATTACTCGTATAGCGCCAGAAACGGCCGCCCAATACAATGAAAAGTTTACAAATCACTCGGCCTAAAACTCAAACTCAGCGCTTCCCACGGGTTCCTTAACACACTCGGTCGGTCTGACCGGGGAAGGCACTCCAGCAACAGAGCTTTCTGCATCGGCAGGCTGGGCCGCCTTCAAGAAAAAGGTCGGAGAAGGTCCTAGTACGGAATTGCTTGCCTCCTCGATTAGACCAGTGCCCAGCATTAGCTTAAACCTGCGGATCTCCAACTCTTTCTCTACAACGGCCTCACGAAGAAAAGACTCTGAAGCCGACCGCCCACTCGAGGCATCGTCTCAACTGCCCACCAGTCCCGGTCGGCTATGGCCTTCTTCAGACGAGCGACCTCCAAGCTGAGCTCTCTAGACTTGTTCATGAAGTAATTCATTGCGGCCACTCGGTCCCGAGCCTGCTTACGTTGGCAAGCCAGAACACTCTCCATGGCTCCCAGCCCAGCTCGGACCCAGGAAACCTCGGCAGAACCAAGGTCGGCGCCGAGGACCTCATGCGTCTATCAAAAAGATGAAAAAAACAACAGGTCACAAAAGAGTCGAAAAACACATGTCATGGAGCATCGGCTATTAGTTCAAAAATTTTGTACTATAAAAAGCGGTGGCCAGTCTGCGGAAGGCGTTTACAAAATCAAAAAATGACAACCTAAACTATGCTTGGGGGGCGGGGGGGTGGCACCTCTTCATCAACAGGGTCGCCCCCAACCTCCTCTTAGTGAGGGTCCTCCAGTTCCTCATCGCCACAGGGCGTGGGTGGATGCTCTAGCTGCCAGTTGTAATGCAGATGATTGACTCATTTGTTGGGTAGATCAGCGTGAAGTGCTCCTTCTCCTTGGCATAGGCCTCGTCCTGGGCCGCAATCAGAGTATCTGCCATGGAGATCTGCGCCTCTTCCATGGCCTTCTTCGCCTTCACGGCCTCCACCTGGGCCTTTTCCTTGAAATGTGCCAGCTCATCCCTATGATGGCCCATAATCGAGTCCATCTGAGCATCATGGATCGCCTCCTTGTCCCGGGCCTCCTTCAGCTCGGCCGTAAGCTTAGACCTCGCAGAAGTGCTTCTCCGCGTTCTTCCTCTCGACGAGGGCCTCCTTCTCCATGCACCGGTGGTAATGCGGCCAATGGAGTAATGCCTGACCGAAGAAGAACAAGTTAGAAAAATTCTGAACTCTGAAATTCTGCGCGCATGGAAAACACCAAATACTTACCGAGAATTGCGCCTAAGCCCACCGCGTGTAGGCTGCCTCGGACGTTTGCGTCGCCAGACTCATCCGGTCCCGCTCTGTGGCGATGTGCTCTGCCGCCTCCACAGCCACCGAGCCCTGGAGCAGGGTGTCCCCTACCTTCACCCCCAGCCCAGGACGTGCTGCTGCAAGCTATGCCTGTCCACCACTTGCGCGGCATCGAGGCGAGAGGGCGGAGGCCTCTGCTCTCGAACCTCGGCCAACTTCTTACTTCCGGAGCTCGCCCCCAGTTCCTTCTCCAACCTAGATGAGTGGTGAGGCCTCTTCATCCTCTTCGAGGGCGGCTGCTTGGGAGCCGGCACCGGAGCCTTACCAGACCCTGCAACCGGTGCTCCGCTCTTCTCCTGCACGGCTTTCTTCACTACTTCGGCCCTTCTCTTGGCCGCCAGTTCTACTATGGCATTGTGGTTATCAAGCTCCTTGGCAGACATTTCTACAAAAAACGAAAAGTAAACGTGTTAACGCGAAGGCAGAAAGAAATACAGAATAGAAACAAAAACATACTAGGGTTGGCCGGGCTCAGTCCGGCTCGGGCGAGGTGTAGCTCCGTGACGTGAGGCCACCCAATGCTGTGACCATCCACGATCTTGTCGACCTTCACCCACTCCTTCTCAGTCAAGTCTCTTTGCTTCGGTTGCTTGTGGTTCGGCTTTCTGAAGTTCCAAACAGTGGGGATGTCCTAAGGCTTCTCACTCCGGACTACGAAGTACTTTCCTTTCCAATCCTTGATGGAGTCTGGATGACTGTGCATCACCTTCTTGTGGGGGCAGGGCGAAAGATAGAAAATTCCCTCCTGGTCCCCGAGAGAGCTCATCCCCAGGATGGCTCGGAAGTAAGTCAGCCTCGACTTAATCCCCTTCTCCCGACACTTCAAAATAAAACACACTAAGTGTTTCCAAGAGTTGGGACTGTATTGTATCGGACTCAGCTCCCCCCAGCTCAGCACCCTCTTGATGAACGGGTGCAACGGAAGCCTCAACCCCGAGATGAAAGCGTCCTCAGGGAACATGCAGAAGCTTGGTTCGAGCGCGGTGGTCGGGCGGATTCCTGGGTTCGGCACCAGCAGCTCAAACTCCCGATGAATGAAGTAAGCCGCCCTTAAGATGGGCAAGTATTCCCTAGGCAGGGCACACTTCACGCTGTCCATCTTGACCATGGACCGGCCCTCGTCCCTTAACAGCAATGTATATGCAAGAAGATCCTTCACGTCGTCAGGGTACATCCTGATCGACACTGAATTTTTGCCGGAGAGAAGGGGGTACGTAAACCCAGAGCCATACTCATACTTATCCTTCTCGGCTGGACTGTCGAGCCGTATCCACTTCCTCTTCCTCCTTCGGGGGCGATCTTTCCTATCAGGGAAAGGGGTCGCTAGGGGAGGCAATGGTGGGAGGTCTGCCTCTTCTTCCCCTACCTCCTCCGCGGTCCCCCGACCTCACCATGGTCACTACCACTCTCAGTCCCTTACTTGGACTCCTCCTGATCATCGCCCTCCTCGACCTGCTCCTCTTCTTCCTGACCTCCTTCTCCGAACTCATTCTCCTCCTCCACAAGCCCCTCTCTCTCGGGATCCCTTTCTTCGTGCTCCTCCTCTACAGGCTCCTTACCCGGCCTACGGGATTGCAGGGGCTCTACGATAAAGGCTACGTCGCCCTCTCTACCCGACCCTCCTACTGACAGAACCTCCTCCTTTACCGGATGCAAGTCACCCGACGAAAAGGATATTGAAAACGAATGAACCTCCTCCACGCCACGACCTGAACTACCTGCCTCAGAACCAGACTGAGACCGTGACATTTTAAAACAAAAATACTAACCTTTTTCACTGGAGAACGCAAAGGTCAACGAAAAACGGTCGCCGGCAGTGTGCAAGAAAATTTCTGTTACTAAGAAATTGAAAGCAAAGTGAAGAAGTGAGGTGGAGGGAGGGGGATTTATAAGCGCAGGCGGGATTCCTTGAATTCCACAAAAAGATCTGGTCGTCTGATCTTCATCATCAGGATCTAACGGCCACTAAGATCTTGATGTCGTCAGCCCAGAGCGCAAAAATACCTTCTTACCCTCGGCTCTGTTGACCAACGCAGCACCTCATCGCGCAGGGTCAACTTCTCGGGTACTTCACCTTTATTCACCCAAGTTCTTCCTCCAAAAAGTTTCTCCCAAACTGCTTGGACCTCGACGCTCGGATCTCACCGCGAGCCCAAAAAGTTTCTCCCAAACCGCTTGGACCTCGACGCTCGGATGTCACCGCGAGCCCAAAAAGTTTCTCCCAAACTGCTTGGACCTCGACGCTCAGATGTCACCGTAAGCCCAAAAAGTTTCTCCCAAATTGCTTGGACCTCGACGCTCAAATGGCACCGCGAGCCCAAAAAGTTTCTCTCAACAACTTCAGGGTCGACGCTCGGATGTCACCGCGAGCCCCAAAAAGTTTCTCTCAACTGCTCGGGGCTCGACGCTCGGATATCACCACGAGCCCCAAATTATCCCCCAACAAATGAGGGGCTTGCCTAACGACCCTAGACGCTCGGCAAGAAGGATCCATACTCCACAGACTCCAATGCCCCCTTGTTTTTCCAACAAGTGTGGGGGCTCGCCTACCGACCCCCTACTCTCGACCAAACGACCTCGGGGTCAACACTCGGATGCCACCGCGAGCCCCAAAATTATCCTCCATCAATGAGGGGCTCGTCTGCCGACCCTAGACGCTCATCGAGGAAACCTACTCCACGGTCTCGATGTCCCCTTGCTTTTCCAACAAGCGAGGAGCTCGTCTACCGACCCCCTACGCTCGGCAAAGCGAACTCGGGGTCGACGCTCGGATGTCACCGCGATCCCCATAATTATCCCTAACAATGAGGGGCTCGCCTGCTGACCTAGACACTCGTCGAGAAGACCTCCTACTCCACGGTCTCGATGCTCCCTTGCTTTTCCAACCAGTAAGGGGCTCGCCGACCGACCCCAGACGCTCGGCAAAAAGACTTCCGACTCCACAGGTCTCGATGCCCCCTTGCTTTTCCAATAAGCGAGGGGGCTCGTCCACCGACCCTCGATGCTCGGCAAACCGAGCTCCGACGCTTCTGCACCCAGTACCCCTCCTGATTCCAAGAGGGGATCCCCTTCATCCTACCTCATTGACCTCTTCTGGAAGATATAGATCCCGTTCTTCGCCGTATACACCAACCCGCTCTTCCTACAGAGGCAAAAAATCACTTCTACATGGCTGGGTTACCCAGCCCTCCAGGATTAGGGGGCCCCTGATATGGGTCAGATGACATGGCCCCTCCTGGACCACGGGATCCCCTCAAAAACCGTTCACCCCCGATCATCAGATCTGCCACATCATCCCTAAATCGCCTAGGCTTCTGCCACATCAGTCCTAAACCCCATGGGCTTCTGCCACGTCAGGCCCACGGGCAACCGGGTCCAGACCCGGTTGGCACAGCCTATAAATACCATCCCCTCTACCCCTTCAACAGGTAATCAATTTTTTCCCTTTCAAAACTCTAGTTACTGTTACTCTTCAGTGACTGACTAGACCGTCGGAGGGCCTGCCACCGGGATCAACCCCGGTGTTCCTAGGCCGAGTGCAGGTACACGAGACCTCCGGATCCGAGCTTCCAGATCCGAGCCGAGCATCCTGCCTCCACCTCGCTCCCGCCTACTCTCGAGCCGTCCCCCCGGCTGAGGGTCGGGCGTACCGTCAGTACCGAAGCCTCCGCAAAAATTCAAATTGAGAAGAACTCACACCTGGTGAAAACACATCCAAAAACAAACCGCATTAGAAACCAATAACAAGTACTGTGACGGATTCATTGTCCCACACAACACATGTCTACCAAATAGAAATAAATACAAATGTTGTATACCATTTCCAATACTATAATGCAAGAGTTTGAGTTATACAATTTGTAGACAACTTGTAATTTATAGACAACCAACTATCTAATCTCAACAACTTATTTTTTAGGTTGAAGTTATATTAACCATCTATTTACTCAACTGTTGTTAGTTATCATAATATTCTCAAAGTTCGAATTTATTTATGATATAATTATTTACAAAAGTGTCACTCATTTAAAATAAATATTAAATATTAGTGTCATTAAAATGATAATTTATAAAGAGTATGGTAGCAATTTGGAATTGGTAAAGGTTCGAGGTCACACTTTCGTCATTATCTTTACTTTTAAAAAAAATGGCACGTGCAAATTACTAGTAGCCTATAATCGAATTCTGTACCCCTCAGGACTCATATATACCTTGCTTTTACGCCCCCGTGTGAAGAGTTTCGATTGAGAGGGAGAGGCAGAGGGAGAGGGAGAGGAAAGTACACGATTCAAAGACAACACTAAAAGCAGTAGCTAGATTGGTTAAGCATCAAGAAATACTCGGAAGAAAAGAATAATTTCAATTTTAAAAGGAAGTTGCTTGTTATCTCTTCTTCTTCATGACATGCCATCTTCTTCCCATTCCCATTCACTCTCCTTTCCATGGCTACATCGGTCTCTGTTCTCTCGCTCCTCTTCATCTTCGCTATCATCAAAGGTTTGTTCCGTATAACTAGACAAGTTTTCGTTATAAATCTCATTAATGAAATAGAATGACTGTAGTCTAATACATGTAAGTACCTAATTGATTTCAGTTCCCGAGGCAGCGGGCATTGGTGTCAACTATGGCCGGGTCGCAAACAACCTCCCTCCCCCTTCCCAAGTCGCAAAATTTGTATCTCAAAGTACTGTAATCGACCAAATCAAGCTCTACGATTCCAATCCCTCAACCTTACAAGCCTTTGCCAACACTGGCATTGCCATCGACGTTGCTGTCCCCAATGAACTCATCCAGAGCCTCACCAGCCTCGCCTTTGCTCGTTTTTGGATCCAAAACAACATCCTACCCTATACCCGTTCTACCAACATTACCCGAATCTTAGTAGGCAACGAAGTCATATCCACTGCCAAAAAATCGCTCATTGCAGGCCTAGTGCCCGCAATGCAAAACCTACACACTGCGCTTACTAGTCTATCGTTGAACCATCAGATTAAAGTCTCCACTCCGCATTCACTTGGCATTCTATCCGCATCGAGCCCACCATCGATCGGAAGATTCAGGAGTGGCTATGACACGGCTGTGATCAAGCCACTCCTGAGTTTCTTAAGAGCTACCAACTCTGCCTTCATGGTTAACGCGTACCCTTTCTTTGGATTCACCTCAGACACTCTAGACTACGCTCTGTTCAGACCGAACAATGGAGTAGTCGATCCAAACACAAATTTGATGTATACCAACATGTTGGACGGGCAGTTGGATGCGGTTTTCTCTGCGATGAAGCTGTTAGGGTTTGAGGACATTGAGATTGTAGTGGCCGAGACGGGGTGGCCTTCAGTTGGAGATGAGGGGCAAGTTGGGGTAAGTCTGGAGAATGCTCGGGATTATAATAGGAATCTTGTTCGGCATTTGTCTTCTGGCATAGGCACACCACTCATGCCAAACCGAACGTTTGATGCATACATTTTTGCCCTTTTCAACGAGAATCAGAAGCCTGGGCCGACATCCGAAAGGAACTTTGGGCTTTTCCATCCCGATATGAGTCCGGTGTATGACATCGGTGTCTTAAAAAACAAGGTTTGTTGTTCTTTTTACCTTCAAATAAGAGATAATAGAGAAACATCATTAGATTTATCGTCGTAAAATAGTGAAAATATACACATTTTAGACACCGAAATTGTCTAAAATGGCTTATGTATCAACTCCACGTCGAACTTCATACAGGTTAGAGTACCAGCAAGTTCCATGGTACCACCAGTGAACACGATTCCAACTGTATCAGAAGGGGAAAGATGGTGCGTTCCGAAAGTGAACATTGATGAGAAGTCACTACAGGAGAACCTCGACTATGTCTGCGGGCAAGGTGTGGATTGTACTCCCATCAAATCAGGTGGAGCATGTTTCACTCCAAATACTGTTCGGGCTCACGCAGCTTATGCCATGAACGCATACTACCAGGTTTATGGTCGGAATTTCTTCGACTGTGACTTTGGTCATACTGGAACACTTACTACTATCGATCCAAGTAATCAACTCTGTCAAATTTCTTACCTCCCTTGTAAATTGTCATTCCTTTAGTTCTGTTTTTAAACAACTTTGCTTGCTTTGCAGGTTATGGAAGCTGCAAGTACAATGCATGAAAGATTGATAGATGTAGAGAACTAACTTTTATTAAGTACTCTTATTGCCAGAGGCTTCAGGTGTAACATCTAAAAGCTCCAAGACATAAACAAGGCCTTAGAGGCTTTAGTTCTTGTTGTAATGTTTGTTATTGCAAAATGCTTGTCATATTTTTCTACTTAGTACTTGTCATTGCTGTTGCTGTTGTTTGTGTATGAACAGATGTTCTCTGATCTCTTTGTAGCTGTTTGCAATATGGATTGGTCTTACGGTGTTTTTGTAGTGCAGAATGTTGATCATATATACCTTCAACCTGTTCGCAAAACTTCACTACATTTGGTAAGTTAAAAATTCTGCAGTGATCTGTAAATGCACAAACCCGATCATATGCACCATCGGTTAAAATGTATTGCAATCAAATTCACTATACTCACTGAACTATAATAGCATGAGACAGAAACCAAAACTCGAAGCACAAAACAAAAGAGAGAGAGAGACAGAATTACAGAAACAAGATAAATCATCTGTGGCTTTAAACATTATAACAAACGGATCGAATATCTTTTAACAAGAGGACTAAGAACGTTTCTGGGGATTTGTCATGAGATCAGCTCGTATAATTCGGAGGAAGCAGGGATTCATCCCATCCTCTCTTCTCTCCCGCTCTCTCACATCCCCCACTACAGTTAAGTCACTGCAAAAATAGAAGGTTTTTCTCACCCTAACCTTCTCCTGCTTCTCACTTCATCAGTAGTGTCATCGAATTGCTTAAAGTTCATCATGTGAGTCATCATCATCAGTGCTATCTGCTCCTCCTTCGGGGGCCCCACCAGATCTCTGATACACCGCAGAAATAACTGGGTTGCAAACAGCCTCGACCTCCTTGAGCTTCTCCTCATAGTCCTCTTTCTCGGCATTCTGGTTGTCATCCAGCCATTCCAATGCATCCTTGAGGGCTGCTTCAATCTTCTCCTTCTCCTCGCTCTCAATTTTGTCAGCGAGCTTGTCCTTGTCACCAATGGTGTTCTTCATGTTGTAGACGTAGGTCTCCAGCTGGTTTCGGGCATCAATCTTCTCCTTCACCTTCTTGTCTTCCTCTGCAAATTCCTCGGCCTCACGAACCATGCGGTCGATTTCTTCTTGGCTCAATCGGCCCTTCTCGTTGGTGATGGTGATCTTCTCGGATTTGCCTGTGCCCTTGTCTTCTGCCTTCACGTTGAGGATACCGTTGGCATCAACCTCGAATGTGACCTCAATTTGAGGAGTGCCCCTGTTTCATCAAATATTAACTATATTAAAGCGCTATCTTTTAACTCCAGATAGTAAATACATCCTAGACAAGTGTATTGCACATATTATCTCCTTCCCATGCAAAAATGCACATGTGCATTGTGCATATTATCTCCTTCCCATGCAAAAAAGCTATTATCAATGGCATTCTGCACCTACTTTTGGCACTAAGGTATAAAGAAGATTTTTCCATATCAGTTAGCATACAAGATTGATGAGCATATCATTATTGAACATATAGTGACTCGTGCTCAAGGATTAGAAAAGGGAAACTCAGATACAGTGCAGGTGCAAGCAAATCTAAGTATTTCATAGAAGGAAAATATCTATATGAGATGTTAAAGCAAAATTCAGATAGTGGATGAGAACAAAACCTAGGAGCTGGGGGAACTCCCGAAAGGTCAAACTTTCCGAGCAACCTACAGTCCTTTGTGAGACTCCTCTCACCCTCAAATACCTGAAACACCAATTGACAAAATATTAATCATTTTCATCCTATACACAAACATACTTTAGTCATGATTTGAAACCAAGAAAATACCTGAATAGACACAGTGGTCTGCTGATCCTGATAAGTGGTGAAGACTTGAGATTTTTTGGTTGGGATGACAGTGTTTCTGGGAATCAACTTGGTCATCACTCCACCAACAGTCTCAATACCAAGAGTAAGGGGTGCAACATCCAAAAGAAGGATATCTGAACATTAAAATTAAACAAATCAGAGCTAAGAACATATATAAGGTTAAAATAGGACTTAACTGAAAAGAGGTGAATATGTATACCTTTAGTCTCTTCACCGCCCTCACCACTGAGAATGCTACCTTGAACAGCTGCACCATAAGCAACTGCCTCATCCGGGTTCACTCCTTTGTTGGGCTCCTTCCCATCAAAGTAATCCTTGAGAAGCTGCTGAACCTTGGGAATCCTGGTACTTCCACCAACAAGAACGATTTCATCAATCTGGCTCTTCTGAAGGCCAGCATCTTCCATGGCCTTCTTGACAGGTCCCATGGTTTTTCTGAAGAGGTCATTGTTGAGTTCTTCAAACCTAGCCCTGGTAAGTGGTTCGGAGAAATCCATCCCATCATAGAGAGACTCAATCTCCACTCGGACTTGGTGCTGGTTGCTCAAAGCTCTCTTAGCACGTTCAGCCTCCCTCCTCAACTTGCCGAGGGCACGGTTGTCCTTGCTGATGTCCTTTTGGTGCTTCTTCTTGATCAACTTGATGAAGTACTCCATGATCCTTTGGTCAAAATCCTCACCTATAGGACCAAAAGGATGTGAACCTCAATTAATAAAATTATCATTCTGAATTACATCACTTACGACAAAATGTTTGTGCTGACTAAAACAAAGAGTTCATGAATGTGATTATTAGTAAGTTCGATTTGATCTGATACAGCCAATAGATATACAAATTGAAAGATGGGAGTTTTTTGAAGCATTAAAAATCTAAAATGTTTTGATGATGAAAATATTGTTAAGCATGCTAAAATTCCATAATGTCTGAATACATAAAGCTCACTTGCTAGAAGAGAAGGTAAACACAAAACTAAAAGACAGAGAACAATGTTATTTACCTCCCAAATGGGTGTCACCATTGGTAGACAAAACCTCGAAAACTCCATTATCAATGGTCAAGATACTGACATCAAAAGTTCCACCACCAAGATCAAAGACAAGGATGTTCTTCTCTCCACCCTTCTTATCTAGACCATATGCAATGGCAGCAGCTGTGGGCTCATTGATAATCCTAGCCACATTCAAGCCAGCAATTACACCAGCATCCTTGGTTGCCTGCCTCTGAGCATCATTGAAGTAAGCTGCAACAACAAAAAGAATTTATACAAGGACCTTTACAAAGGGAGAGACTAGTGTAACTATGACATTTTAAAATGAGATAATTATCTTGGAGTTGTTTTTGATACCTGGAACAGTGACAACAGCATCTTTAATTTTCTTTCCAAGGAATGCCTCGGCAGTCTCTTTCATCTTGGTCAAAATCATGGCACTGATCTCCTCAGGACTGAAGACCTTAGTTTCACCATCCTTGATCTTGACTTGGATGTAAGGTTTCCCATCCTTGTTGACAATCTTGTATGGAACAAGCTTCATATCCCTCTGAACCTCCTTGTCTTCAAACCTATGTAATACATATATTACGCACCGCTTAGTATTTCAATGCATTTTCAATAGGCTGATCTAAAACCAAATGCAACGTAGAATTCAAACTTACTTTCTTCCGATAAGTCTCTTGACATCGAAAACAGTTCTCTCCGGATTGACAGCTGCCTGATTCTTCGCAGACTCACCAATAAGTCTTTCACTGTCAGTGAATGCCACCCATGATGGAGTGATACGGTTACCCTGGTCATTGGCTATAATTTCCACATGACCATTCTTGTACACACCGACACACGAGTAGGTTGTTCCAAGATCAATACCAATGACTGTGCCGAGCTTGCTGGCTTCCTCCTTTGCAATTGAGAATGCAAAGAGAGATACTGATAAATAAAACCATGTTTTCGTCAACTCTTCATTGAAATAATAAATAAAGCGCACAGTTGTAAGAAAGAACAAAATTTTATCCTTGAAAAGTACCAGAAAAAGTAGGTGTACATTAACTTATGGACTACAAACACATGAAGCAAATACTTACTACACGCAAGCACAATTTACATAAGCATGAACTAATACAATCAAAATGCATCTCATAGGTAAACATTATATAAACTTGAAAGGCAGAATTTAAGCCCCAGTATTTTATATACTTGATACTTGCACGATGGTACACCCTACCATTTCGCATTACCCAATGAGGCAGTTCCTAATTATGTACTCACATTATTAGTGCACAAATCTAAAATTGGTGGACACAATTGTGCATTGATATATGAATGTGAAGCTTAAAATGAGACAGGTGTTGGAGACAGTCTTGCATACTTGGGTTTGATAAGAAGAGAAAACGATGAAGTGAAGGAAGAACAAAGCGTCGTTGTGAGAGGAAAGCATCAGCAACAGCCAACAACAACAACAGTGAATTGACCGTCGAAGTCCTATGTTTGGATTTCTATCTAGTGGTCGATTGCGCAAAGGGACAGTCGACCACTGACTGCAGCTGGCTGTTTTTATTGAGCATATATTTGGGTGATCTTTTGGGCTGATCTTCTACTCCAAGTTAGATCGTACGGCTCCTATCGTGTGACTCTCTCTTCATGATATATCGGACGGTTATTGTATCAAGACTAAACCTAGAGTATCTCTAGATCTCTATATATTGTAATAACCTCTACTAAGGGAGGGAGTACTTCATTAAGATTTCTCCATTGTAAGTGAGGTTCGAGACATAGTTTTTGGTAAGTGAGTTTGTAAATCATGTAATATTCTCTAGTTGAATAATATCTCTTATTTCCCCGGTTTGGACGAACTTAGTTATTCATTAGATCTGTTTGTACTTCTCGCTGCCTTACTCAACAACTCAGCGAGCCACAATTCCCTAACAATAGGCACCAAACACACTACTAACGGCATGACTGCACACCTTTTTCCCCCCGAAAAAAGACGACGTCTTTCGGTCTTCCACAACTTAGTTTATTGTACTGCATACATGCTTTCAATACATTATACTCGTATATGAAAAGTAAAGAAAAGCCTCTTCCTTTCTTGTTCCCACATAACACAAGTTTCTCGACAAATTGCTGGTTTCTTTAACAACAAATTAAGAACCTGACTTAGATTATATTCCAAATGCAGTGATATTTAGTCTTTACTGTGATAAATCTCCAGTTACTCAAAAAAACTAAAAAACTAACAATTTTTTTCGGATGCATAATTGAAATGAATCACAGCTTTCGACGTACAAATATATTAATCAAGATTCCACTAGCCCGGATCTACACAAACCTATTGTCGTTGTTAGAATATTCAGCAGTAAATTTCTAATATCCAAGATCAAACAGATTTAAGAATCTTCAGGAATCTAAAATGATCAGATCCGAGAACAACAACTGAATCTCAACGAATCTAACAAGAATCTAAGATGTTGAGATCGGGAACAAACCAGCAAGAACGACACCGAGCAAGATCAGACCACCGCGATTCCTCATGGCGCGCCGTTTGACGAGCTTCAGATCTGAGATTCTCTCTTCTTCTTCGTTTCTCTCTCTTCTCCTTTCGAGCTTGGGGTTTTATTATACAGAGAGCGAGATTTAGGAACGCGTCGAGCAAAATGAAAACATGTCATATTTAATGACGTGGACCAATAGAATTTCTACCGATTAAGAGCATGGCCAATAGGAGAGCTCCGGCTGTTGTGTTGATCTTAACCGTTGTTTTAGTTTGATCGGACGGATGAGAGCACTTCCAACGTGATGGAGATGGAATGGGCCAACGAAGGAGCTTTTTGCTAGTTCAAGTGACATTTGACATGACGGGTAAGACAATCTCACTCTATTAAACATTAGACTTTAGAGACTTGAGAAGACACGTGCAGAGTATGTAAAAATAATTTCCAATGCAGTAATGCATGCATATTTCTCCCTAGATGGGCGGTTGATACAGTTATATATGTACATGTTGAGATTTGATTAGGTAATTGTTTGAAGTAGTTGAATCTATATCTATACTTAATGGCGCTAGGAACAAAAAATTCTGCCCTCTTTCGGTCCCGACTCTAACCCCACATTTTTTGAAAATTTACGGATCTGCCATCGTTTCTTTACCCTCCGATTAAAATCGTGAGGTGCAGATGTCTCCCTTTGCTATATATACTCATTTTTTAGGGAGTATACTCCAAACATTAAGTGGATTGATTCTTTTATTTGGGAAAATTAAAGGTGACTATATCACCCATTGTGTGGACGAAGAGAGAGATAGCCCATTCTTTTATTCTTCTTCTTTTCATAACCTCTCTCCTTCCCAAACCAAACCGGAACCCTAACCCTAGCCTCCTCTTCCCTTTCACCCTTTCACCAACTCCGACGGCCACTTGGTAAGCCTCCGCCAATAGCTCTGACGGCCACCTCCACCTTTCCCTCAAAATTTGTTAACCAAATCCCCCACTCTCTTTCCTCTTATGATCTTCCTCAATCTCCCCCTCTCTCTCCTCTGTTCTCCAATCCCCAAACCCTAACCCTAAAAATCCCTTATATACCCCAAATCCTAACCCTAATTCTCGCCACGGATTCCCAATCCAACTTTTTTGGCACCGCCTCCGAACCCGACAACATCGTCGGCGACCCCTACCCCTTCATCGACTTCCACTCCCAGGCCGATGCTGAATCCACTACCTACTCCTACTCCACTGCCAAAATTCATCAAGGTCTGTTCCTAATCCAACCGCCCTCGCTGCTCCGACCACTTCCTTCATCTCAAGGTATGGGTTCTTTGTTAATGTTTGTTATTTGAACTCAACTTTTTAAATGTTTGTTTTGCCTTATTTGGGTGTAGTCAATTTCTGATATGTTGAATGAATTGACAAACTTATGATGCTTTATTCATATTGGTTACTGGATGCAAACATATGACGTTTTATTCATACTGGTTGAACAAGAACCTAATTATGTTGTTATTGCTTTGTTTTAATAAGAGTATTGCACCCCAATTGTATATGGGTGTGATAAAGATGCAAACTTGAGGATGCCCATTATTGTATTTTGTTTGCTTTATAGAAAATTAGTTAACTTTCAAAAAGATATTGAAATATGGAGTTTACAGTTACAAGAAACACAAACAAAGGGTTTCTGTTTGCTAATTGGACAGTAAAATGTAGGGACATTATAATTGCTAATTTTGTTGCTTCTCTCTTGTATGTATTCTTGGTTAGACTTTCCCTCATTTTCAATTTCATATGGGTTTAGGGTTTTGGTTCTCGAATTTGGGGTTTGGATTAGGTCTTTCGTGGGTCATCTTTTGTGGGGCTATAATCGTTGATTTCGGTTTTTAATCCTCTTTTTTCCTGTGTTTCTTTGCAATTTGAATAGCAGTATTTCTTTGCAGTTCCTATAACTTTATGTCTGTAGCTTCATAAAATTGTAAAAACTTTTTGCCTCAAAATTTTCTTCCATTAGTTCATTTTGAGCTCCTAATTTCAGCATGTGTTTGGCTATTAGGTCTTTTATAGTTTGATGAATTAATGTTGTGAAAAGTTCTTGGGCCTAGCTGTGTGCTACATAATGTTTTTTTTATATAAAAAAATCTGATCACAACTCTTTCAAATCTTGCGGCGGGTACTCTGATTGCTGGATGTTTTGCTGTTGTAGGGATTTAGGAGAGCTATTCTTCGAAATTGATTTTGCAGTTGCTGGATGGATTGAGCAAATGAATTGTTGGTCCTCTCATTACCTCCAATCATGCAACTAGAGATTATCTCTTAGGTTTCCCCTTCTTTCTCAACTCATGTTATGCACTCTATGTTTCTTGATAAAGTTGTGATCCTTTAGGGTTACATTTTTATCTTTATTACATGATAGCTTCACTAATAGACTTAACAGGTATATGTCAGTAAAATTGTGCTTGTGAAAATTTACTCGAGGAATTTCTACATTTCTTTTTTCTATATAAGAATAGGAAGAGCTGTCATGAGTCTAATATTATAAACAAAGGTTTATCTCAAAGTTCCTACACACACACACACACACACACACACACACACACACACACACACACACACACACTTTGCTAAGTAAACATACTTCCATACTTGGAACTTATAAAAGTTGTGTTAAAAGTTAAGACCTACGGAACTGACTGTGTAATTTCAATGTTCTATTTTATTTTTAGAACAATTTTTTATCCCTCATTTTAGGCTAGCGAAAAGTTATATGATTTTCACTCACTCCTTGTAGATCTTTTGGGAGATTTATTGTAATTGTACAGTGTGTTGCGTTTGGTCTAACGACATGCTTAATAACGTACTGTTCTCAGAACATGACTATGAGTTCATGAGTTTAATAATGCCATGGTTAAATAAAATTCTTGACAAAAACTGTTTCTAAGGAGTATGATAGAATTTGGATGAAGGTACATATATTGAATGAGTTACAGTTTAAAAGAATTAACCTAAGGATTTCATTGTACTCTTTTTTATGTGAATATTCATTTTGCTAACTATATAGATTCAAGCTTGAAACTTCTAAAGGCAGTTTGTGCTTCAGATTTCTTATTTTAACTTTTTTTATTTCCTAGGATAGTAACATCTATAGTCAATCTAACAGACTATTGATATCTAGTTTACTTTTTACTTGAGATGAAGTTTGATGTTACTGAAGGTTTCCAAAAGCAAATAAACAACGACAGATAAACAAAACAAAATCACATCCATGTTGATCAAAAATAATTTAGCATCTCGGTATTTTCCTTCTCTTAACTTCATTGAATAATATTTATGCACACTTTGGGTGGATATTTTTTGAAATCATGTACATCCACATCGCGCTATTTAACTAATGAAACAAAATTTGAAGGTGTCGAGTATTACATGGTGAACATATCACCTTTTGCTGTCTGACATGGTGAGTTACTTATTGTTTTGTTTATACCTGATCAAAAGATATATATTTAAATGGAAGACTATTTTTGAATACCATTATTTTCCTGTACTTCTTGCTTTTGGCTATGAAAATAAGTCCACACTTTTTAACTTACATTGGTCAGATGTACAAAAGTTTATAGTGTTTTGTATCAATTGATAATGATAAAACTTGTGGGAAGTACTAACATGAATTTTTTCTGCCTTCTAGAAGCTTACATTTTGGACATGATTTATTTTAAGAAACTTGAGTTTATTCATCATGCACGATGTAAAGTTTTGCGAACTAAATTCATTGTTTAATTGTAATTTCTAGATTTTGGACTTTACTGATCATGTTTGGACAGAGTGCTTTTCATATTCCTTGGGAAGGTAGCATCGGATTTTTCCTGCTGCTGCTTATTGATTTATTTTCACAAATTTATTATGTTGAGTTTCCGGCAGAATATTATGCTATGATGATACTAATTTCTGAAATGGTTTGTAGATGGATGCATCTTGATCCATGCGAGGGAGTGTTTGACAATCCACTTTTATATGAAAAAGGGTACATTTCTTGCTAAGTATCATTTTTCCGTTCCTGCCAACCTGTACTCAGGGTATTTTATTCATATATATAAGTTTTAATACTAGGCGTATCCTTTCTTCCAAATACATCTGAAGTGTTTGAGTGAATAATGCTATATTATCTAACACCGTATTAACAATTCTTCAGGACTTTTGGTTGTGTGACATTGATGAGTATGCAGAGTGGTATATGGCCAGCCTCATAAAGCACCGGAGTTGCAGGTAAGCTCAATATACTTTAGTTAAAAACCATTTAATTATTTTCCATTATAATGAATAAAAAAAGTAACCTTGTAGTCAGAACTCACGACTCTATTCAATTTTAAACTGTAATCAAGTTTTGTTACTCAAAATATGGTATGGAATCAGTGTATAGGATGTGGGTTCGAGAAAACAGTAATGGGTTCGAACCGGATTTTTCGGACGAATTGAGAAGGGAGCTTCATAGCAAAGGATGCCAGATATGTAAAGAGTAGATGTTATCAGTGTATAGGAGATTGTAACAATCAGCAAGAGTAGATGTCATATCATGTTTTGTTTTCTAATTTAGCAGGGAATAAATGGCTTAAGTGAAAGAAGAAGAAGTTGTTTTAGGAATTTCAAGGGAAGTCCTAAAGGTTCTAGAGCTCATCAAATTCAAAGAGTAGGTGGTCAATACAATCGGCGTTCTCTTCAACTCACATTACTGCTGGTACTTGCTGTTTTCTTGATTGGTGAGTTCAACTGATGCATTTATTTCTCTACAACTAGCAATTTTTTCATTTGGTCTATTATAGAATAAAATGTTAGATTCTATATATGAACTTCACACCTAAATTATCTATTATGGATTAATACATTATTAGGAACATCAAATTTATTGTTTGAACTGTCTGTCTGTTCACATTTGAAAAGGAAATAAACTCTGTTTGGCTTCAAGTGTCCTTTCACATTATTACTAAGTGGTTTTGCACTGTTACTTGAATTTGTTTGACATAACATTGAAGTATTCAATTAGTTGATAATATGTTTATATGAAGTATATTATTGGTTAGAAGGAGAATGTGTAGTGGGTCATCTATTTGTATTCTTTATTTCAAGATCTTTGTTCTTAGTGATGTCTGGTAACCTGTATTACATGCTTGCTTTCATGTGTTTGGAAGAAAGGATACTAACCATTAAATTGTCATCCAAATGAAGTAATAAATCGCTATTAAACTATGATTGGCAAAGGATAATAAAACCACTTAACTTATCAAAATTTTATGGCTGGCATGGAGAACCTCAGCGGTATGTTTATGCCCCTTGATATTATTTTTGTTCGCATAATTTCATACTTTAAATACCTCATCCTTCTCAAATGGAAATCATGTACATTCACATCGCGCTATTTAACTAATGAAACAAAATTTGAAAGTGTCGAGTATTATATGGTGAACATATCACCTTTTGCTGTCTGACCTGGTGAGTTACTTATTGTTTTGTTTATACCTGATCAAAAGATATATATTTAAATGGAAGACTATTTCTGAATGCCATTATTTTCCTGTACTTCTTGCTTTTGGCTATGAAAATAAGTCCACACTTTTTAACTTACATTGGTCAGATGTACAAAAGTTTATAGTGTTTTGTATCAATTGATAATGATAAAACTTGTGGGAAGTACTAACATGAATTTTTTCTGCCTTCTAGAAGCTTACATTTTGGACATGATTTATTTTAAGAAACTTGAGTTTATTCATCATGCACGATGTAAAGTTTTACGAACTAAATTCATTGTTTAATTGTAATTTCTAGATTTTGGACTTCACTGATCATGTTTGGACAGAGTGCTTTTCATATTCCTTGGGAAGGTAGCATCAGATTTTTCCTGCTGCTGCTTATTGATTTATTTTCACAAATTTATTATGGTGAGTTTCTGGCAGAATATTATGCTATGATGATACTAATTTCTGAAATGGTTTGTAGATGGATGCATCTTGATCCATGCGAGGGAGTGTTTGACAATCCACTTTTATATGAAAAAGGGTACATTTCTTGCTAAGTATCAATTTTCCGTTCCTGCCAACCTGTACTCAGGGTATTTTATTCATATATATAAGTTTTAATACTAGGCGTATCCTTTCTTCCAAATACATCTGAATTGTTTGAGTGAATAATGCTATATTATCTAACACCGTATTAACAATTCTTCAGGACTTTTGGTTGTGTGACATTGATGAGTATGCAGAGTGGTATATGGCCAGCCTCATAAAGCACTGGAGTTGCAGGTAAGCTCAATATACTTTAGTTAAAAACCATTTAATTATTTTCCATTATGATGAATAAAAAAAGTAACCTTGCAGTCAGAACTCACGACTCTATTCAATTTTAAACTGTAATCAAGTTTTGTTACTCAAAATATGTCAAACTAGACTGTAAATTAATTCTGATAAATTCGCTGGAAAATGAAAAGAAGATTTACTCACTGAGATTTGTTGTATTCTTCTCAATGATAAAGTCCCTTTCAGAATGCAGTGGCCACAGCATCCGGAGCTTCATGTCAATGGTATGGAAGAGTTTGTTCTGTCAAACTGTACATTATACTTCCATTATTTCTTTTTAATGGATTGCTCTAGAAGGAGAGTCACTCAATATTTGTCTTCATCAAATTGATTTGTTTAATCTATCTTACTTTCTTATAACTATGCGGCCATCCTCGACTATGAACTCGTAGATCATAATTTTAGGATCCAGTGCTATTTATGTTCTGAAAGCATTCTTTAACTATTTGTTTCTACTCAGTTTAATATCCTGTACTTCTCGGTTGATATTTTTGCCATTGAAACCTTTGCTTTTCTAGAGGGAAATAAATAACGATTAGTTTATGCTTTTTTTGTATGAAATCTGTGAATAGCTCCTGTTGCATCATCTTCATTGTGTAACTTTGTACTGGGACCTTTATTTTATAGTTTCTTGGCTGGAGCTTTCCGAGCTCTATCTATTTTATCAACAAAAAAGAAAAATCCATGAGTAGCAGTTTGACCATCTCAAATTCATTTTCATGCTAGCATCCACTGTTTATGGTTGTTTATTGAATGTTCTTTCCTATTAGTTAGTTTGCACTTAACAGCATATAATTAACTCTTGATATGAGATTTCAACCCTTATAGAAAATGGTTTTCTTGGCAGTTTTCTTCATATGAGATATACCTACTCTCACTTCTACTGGCTAAGTCAATCTGGATGCTGAAATAGATTTGCACAAGTTTGAAAGAATCAATTATAATATGAAATATTCCTGAAATTGTTATTGCTTAATCAATTGGTAGACATCTTTGCTGAAAAGAGTTCTTTGAAACTCCCGATATTATAATGCTTAATCCTGGGAATTCCTCGCAGCACAGTAAACATTGATTTATTTTCCTTTAAGATAGGATAATGGTTATCCTATCTTAGTGTTACTTTTTTTGGTGTGTAGTTTCAATAATTTTTATGTTTGTTATTATTGGATCTTTTTAAAGATATTGTTTTCTTGGGAACAATTCAAAAAAGTTTTAGTGAATTGTTCTATCCATGCTTTCAGATTCGCGCCTGCACTGTCCTGATAATCTAGTTAAGTAGCAAGGACTTGGGGTCAAATTAAATTGCTTTGAGGCAGTCCTAAAGAGTAGTATTGTTAAGACTCGGTTCGGAAACAAAGGGAGGAATGTGGAAGTATCTAGGGTAACCTATGGCTGCAAATTTATTGAAGTTATACAGTATTATTCTAATCTTGCTCCCGCGTTCGCCCCCGCGCATGCGCGGGGTCACTTGCTAGTTTCATTAGAGCATCCACAATGGTGTTTCTCATTTTGCCAAAAATGACTGCTACAGTAATAGCAAATAGGATAGAAGGCAACAATGGTTGTTTGCTATATTCTTCGTTTTTTAAAAAAAAATTACGTGGGACGGTATAACATATACCGTCGCGCAATTTTTTTTTAAAAAATTGCGTGAGATGGTATAACATATACCATCTCTTGTTTTTAAAAAAAAATAAAAAATTTAATTACTGATAAACTATTAAAATATATTAATTAAATAAAATAAATTATATAATAAAGGATAAACCTAATTAATTAACTACCTAAATCTAATTAGCTATCCTAAACCTACCCATTACCTTCGAATTCCCAATTCAAGGACGGTACATCATGTACCGTCTGAGAATTGATATATATATATTTTAAAATTTTTTAATCGGCCAAATCTTAGCCGTTCATTTAAAAATAAAAAATACAAAAAAAAACTCTTTGGACGGGATATGTTCTCCCGTCCGATTCAGACGGGATAACATATCCCGTCTGCGGAGTTTTAAAAAAAATAAATAAATAAATCGGAGGGACGGTATATGTTTTCCCGTTTGACGGGATTAAAATATCTTAAAATCGGAGCGACGGTATATGATATCCCGTCCTTTATAATTTGAGAATCGCTATTCTGTTTCTCATATATGAGAAACGAATATAGCATGTTTGCCAAAAAATGACAAAATAGAAAACCACTGCAGCGATGCGTTTGTTATAAAATGAAAATTTGCCAAATATAAGAAATCACTGTGGATGCTCTTATAACTCCAACCGAAAGAAAAATGCCTGTTGAGAATTTGAGATTAATTGTATTGTTCACTAACACCGATCATAGTAACAATGTTATATGTGCTAATGTGCTTAGTTATATATGTAGTAGAGTAGATAGCATATATTTCTTACTTTGGTGGTCGATGTTCTCCTGATGGGAGATATAAATTTGTGGACATGTAAATGTATTCTGAAATTTTCATCTTTTACTTATGGTGCTTATTGCATGAATTAATGAATATCATAAGATGTGTCTTCTTTCTCAATTAAGATCCCACTAAAAAAAAGCTTCATAATTGGAATCAAGCATTTAGAGAACACAATTTTTTTTTCAAAATTCTTTTGTACTTTTTTTGGTTTTTGACTGTACATTGCTTGTTTGCCGTTTGGGATATATACACACATTCCTCGTTCCAACTATTATGTAGCTTTTTCTGTACTGCTACATATATATAGCTATATATGATATATGATTAATACAAAATGATCTAGATCTGTCAAAACTCGTCGTGGTCATCTGCTTCTTTATACTCGTCAGGGAACTCCTCGAAGACTGCGTTGTAGAATGCATGATGGTGGTTGAGCATCTCCTCAAGAGTCAGTTTGCCGTCTCTGTCATCGTCAGCCTGGTTACATAAATATATAAGATAATTAACATGAATGGCTGTATACCATTACATGCACACACACATGTACATACATATATATATAAAGATAAATTCTTAAAAAAATAAAATATTTTAACGAATAATTGTTAAAGAGGTATAAAGAGGTATATTAAATGACTTTTGATCTTAGCATGTATAATGCATAAAATTATATGCAGTTCACCCAACCAAATAACTCCAACTAAATTTATATGCAGATCCGAATACGTGCCGTAAGCACGTGCCACGAGCCACGAGCATACCTAGTGTATATATATATCGGAAAAGGGGTATAAGCAACTTGCTCATTTATATATATACATATAGAGGGAAAAAGAGATATGAGCAACTTGCTCATTTTATAAATAAGCAATTGATGATGTGGCATACATGTGATCGGAAAATTCTTAAAAGAGTTAGTTGTTCAATGTATCACATGCATGTCACATAATCAATTGCTCATTTACTAAATGAGCAAGTTGCTCATATCCCTTTTACCCATGTATCCCTTTTACCCAGATCCATATATATATATAGCTAATTCGAACCTCATTCATCAAGTAGCCGGTGTAATGCATGGCATGGGAAAGTTCGCCTGTATTTAGATATCGGACTATCGGTCGGAGCTCTTCAACCGTTAGAAATCTGGGAACAAATTTGATTGCGAGATATGAAAGTTAGTTGCATTGTACGTGAATATACTCCAATCGATTGATTTACAGAATATTAATATAGGTTGTATATATACCTGTCATTGTTCACATCAAGCTTTTTAAATTTCTGCGCAGGACTGATTTGTTCGTCAGCAGCTTCAAGACCGGGATAATAAATATAAAGGTCATGGAACTCCTCGTAATCTAGCTTCCCGTCATCATTATGATCATTTTCTCTACATAAAAAATGAAATAGAGATTCAAATAGATAGTACGTATATAGCATTACACAAATTCGACAGGAAGCGATTTTTTTTTTCTTTTTTTTCTCTCCATTTCATTACTGTATTTCAGATCTTGCTATGAATGATATGATAAGTAGATGAAAATTTTACTTTAACTTCTCATTCTCCATCCACTTTTGTACTTTAGGGTTGTTGCTGTCTTCGGGATTTAAGAACCTGCAGAACACATAACTAATTTGGTAACTTTGGGAAATTAAATAAAGAAAAGAACAGCAATAATTAATAATATAATTAACACCGACAACAAGTTATTGTTATAAGACTTAAGAGGCAGCTTACTCGTTGAATTCAGCTTCGTCTAGGACACCATTGCCGTCTTCATCTGCATTCTCAAACTGTTCCATCCACCACCCAGGCTTTCCATGTCTCTTGTCAGTCCAATCTGTACATTATAACCATTTTATAACTATCTTTGTTAAGATAAATCAGAGAGATGAAAACAATACTGAATATTAAATTGAGTCAACCAAGTACAATACCACCTATATATAGGAGGAGAACAAATATCAAAACAACTGTACAACCAATATGAGACTATAATAATATCTAACACTCTCACTCAATTAAACTCATGATGGGTCAAACAGTGTGAGTTTGCCTACTAAGTATCTAAATCTCTGAACAGTATGAGATTTGGTGCAGAAGTCTGCAGTCTGCTGGGAAGATGTAACAGAATGAAGAGAAATGGTTCTTGCCTCAAAGCGCTCACGAACATAATGGCAATCAATCTCTATATGCTTCGTTCGCTCGTGAAAGACCGGGTTGCTTACAATTTGCAATGCACTCCAGTTATTACAATCAAGAGGAGTAGCTCCTGTAAGAGTGACACTCATATCTGATAACAGCCAACGAACATGAACAATCTCTTTAGTAGTAGCTGTCATTGCTCTGTACTCAGCTTCAGTCGAAGAACATGCAACAACTGCATGTTTCTTACTTCGCCATGAGATCAGCAAATTACCAAGAAATAGATAGAAACCGGTGGTAGACCGTCTGCTAGTAGGATCACCTGCCCAATCTGAATCAGAATATGTACTCAACTTTAATTTGGATGTAGCAGGCATGAATAATGAGTGAGTAATAGTGCCCCGAAGATATCTGAGAATTCGAAGAAGAGCACCGTAGTGAACTGATGTAGGAGCAGAAACAAACTGACTGACAACACTGACTGCGTGAGCAATATCGGGTCTGGTCATGCATAAGTAGACAAACTGTCCAACAATCTGTCTGTATCTAGTGGGATCAGGAAGGAGCTCGCCATCAGTGGGACGAAGCTTCACATGAAGCTCTTAGGGTGTATCGGCTGATCTACTGTCAGAAAGGCATCTAGCGGAGATAATATTTGATGTGTATTTCTGTTGAGAAATGAGTATCCCCCGATATCCATGAGCAATCTCTAGGCCCAGAAAATAACGTAGTCTGCCAAGATCTTTCATATTGAACTGCTGATGAAGGTATTTCTGGGTGGATGTAATGCCCGCAGAGTCATCCCCAGTAATGATCATATCGTCAACATAGAGTAGTAGAATTACCTTTCCCTGCGGTGATGACCGCATAAACATAGTATGGTCCTGAGAACTCTGACTAAAACCAGCCTTGGTGATGACAAGGCGAAAACACTCAAACCAGGCTCGAGGGGCCTGCTTCAAACCATATATAGCCCAATGCAACCGACAAACATGACGAGGAGGAGTAAGGAGGTCAGGAGGAGGATCCATATAAAAAACCTCAGATAAGGTATCATGAAGAAACGTATTCTTTACGTCCATCTGGTATAACGACCATTGGCGGATGGCTGCAATAGCAAGAAGAGTGCGAACAGTAGTCATCTGTGCAACGAGAGCAAATGTCTCATCATAATCAATACCATGCTCCTGAATAAATCTTTGGGCTACTAGACGAGCCTTGTGCCGCTCGATTGATCCATCAGGTTGATATTTGACCTTGAAGATCTACTTGCAGCTAATAGGCTGAACGCCCTCTGGCAGAAGAACAACATCCCAAGTGCCAGTCTGATCAAATACACTGAATTCCTCTCCAGTAGCTTTCCTCCATTCAGGATATTGAATTGCATCTTGATAGGTTCTGAGCTCACGTGTAGAGTGTATAGCAGTAAGATATGCATAAAACTATGGTGAGTAGGAAGCTAGGGTAGTAAAACTAAACTGGTCAGAAGGACCAGTGGCATCAGGTGTATAACGTGCCGGAGGAATACCAGAAGTGGAACGGGTAGACTGACGAAGAGGTGGGGGACTGACAGGGTGTGGGGGGAAGGACGGTGGAGTAGGTGCATGTGTCGGTGGGGAAGTAGGTGGGATGGGTGCTGGCTGCTGTGGGGATGCAGGTGGTGTTTCGATAGGGGAACAACAGCTGTAAGGACTGCAGGAGATGTGAATGGAGCCAGAGAAATGGGATCAAAAGGAATGCGGGAAGATAAAGTCGGGGGGCTAGCAACAACTGGGAATCGAGAAATCTAGTATCCTCGGGGGGAGTCTTTTACAAAGGATACATGTCGAAAAATGCGGACACGACCCGCTGATAGATCAAAACAGTGATAACCTTTGTGTTCAGGACTGAAACCGAGGTGAACGCACTTAGCAGCACGAGCGGAGAGCTTCGTGCGCTCAGTAGGAGGGAGAAGGACGTAACAGGTGCACCCAAAGGTACGGAGCATACTATAGTCGTCGGAAGGTGAATGATAAAGAGCCTCATAAGGCGTCGTACCAGCTAGGGCAGACGAGGGAGTAATGTTGATGAGACTAACAGAGGTCATGATAGCTTCAGCCCAGAAAGAACAAGGAGCGGAAGAGGAGAGTAAAAGAGCACGAGCCATCTCAAGGATGTGATGATGTTTGCGTTCAGCTACACCATTCTGCTCATGTGTGTGAGGGCATAATTGCTGAAAAAGGGTGCCGTGAGACTGAAGGTGGAGCTAGCATTGATAGACTGACCCATGAGCTGTAGTTCCATTTGAGTGAGGCATTGCTGAAGATTAGCCCAATCAGCAGGAGACAACAAGGCCGGAGTGACGGGCATGGCCGAGGATGTGAGGGAAGAAGCACTATGAGGAGAAATAAGACTAGCGCTGTTGTGACTGAGAGCACAATATGGAGGGAGATGCTGCTGATGTCTGGATCGGGGTAGGAGTGGGGCGGTGCTACCGGTGGCGGAAGTAGAGGTGGGGTAGGATGAGGAATGATGTAAAAAGAAGGTAAGAGGTCGGAGGCAGACTGAAAGTGGCGCTGCTGTTTTTTGAATCTGGAGGAGGAACGAGAGGCGGTTGCATCGGGGAGGTCAGTAGAGCCGAAAATATGTGGGAGAGACTGAGATGCCATCAAGTAGTAGTACCTGTATATATATTGTTACCGCTGAAATCGGTGTGGGGGCAAACCGATGGATATGTGGATTCGAGGGAAGTTGAATAGTCAAAGCTGAACAACTTCACCGGAGTTTGACCGAGATTCTCCTGCTATTGACCTGCAAAAAGTGCGAAACACCGGGGTTGATTCCGGCGATGCACCCTCCGACGCTCTTGTCAGTAATCTAAAAGATTAAGAAAGAGCTTTGATTGGAAAAAGACTGATTACCTAGTAACAGTGGGGGGAGGGGGTATTTATAGCCGCCTTAAGAACCAGTTTCAGGATAAGATCAAATCCCTACTTCCTAGTGTAAATGGATAGAAGCGATTAAGACCGTTGATCAATGACAATCATAAACCCTAATCCTCTCCTATCCAGCTGGACTGGGTTTCTTACGGGTTGGAACCCGTACCCAGTAAGACGGACCCGTTTATAGATTATTGGGCTTTTGAAAAAGGCTCAATTCCCATTTCAGACCCGTTTGTAGGTGTAATTACCATTTTACCCCCGAGCTTTAAGATTCGTGCCTGATTTGAACGGTTCCGATTTAACCCTATTTTTAGCCATATCACGAGCCCCCCACTCCCGAAGGCTGGGTTTGATCAGCCTTTGAGGAGTAGTTTTACTGAGGCTTGCGGGGTTGTATCGGAGTCCAAATGAGGGGTTTCGAATCTTCACACGAGGTATTATGGTGTCTTCCGGAGTTGGTTGCGTGCTCAAGATTGTTCTTGAGCTCTTCTGGACTTTTGGTGAATTTTCTTGATTTTTTTATAAAAAATTTCGGATCATTTATTTAATTTTGCGAAGCGGTGATTTATTGTTCGAGGGCATTAATTAATTATTCTAAGAAATAATTATTTTTCCAGGGGCTCAAAAATATTTTTTCGAATTTATAATTATTTTTTAGAATTTTTAATTAATTTTCCTAAATTTTTAATCATTTTTTCGCAATTTTTAAATAAATAATTGGAATTTAATTTAAAAAAATAAAATTTTAATACCATTTATGACGTGGCACAATCTGGGCCGCCCATCTCGCGTCAGCACGTGGTTCTGAACGATCGGACGGCGGAGCGGCGCTGAGCGACGTGGGCGAATCTGGGGCCTTGATCAGACTATGATACGAATTTTGAAGCGATCTGGCGGTCTGTGTCACTCGGCAGTATTTTCTTCGTATGGGCATCTCGGGAGGCCAGTCGCTCGGATTGAGATTCCGAGTGACGTGGCCAGTCCGGGCCATCCATCATGTTGCGACACGAATCACGAGGTCATCTGACGGTGGATCTTATACTTGGCCACGTGGTTGAATCAGGGCCGTTCATCAGGCCGATGCGCGGATCTCGAGACGATCAGACGGCTCATACTGCTCGGCATTATTTTCTCTGTATGAGCAGCTCGGATCGCCAGTCGCTCGGATTGGAATTCCGAGCGACGTGGGGCGATCTGGACCATTCATCAGAAGATTTTGCACGAATCTCGAGGCATGATGGGGCGGATCACGAGAAAACATGATCTTGGTCACGTGGCTGAATCAAGGCCGTTCATCAGGTCGAGGCACAAATCTCGAGACGATCGGACAGCTCGTACTGCTCGGCATTATTTTCTCTGTATGAGCAACTCGGATCACTAGTCGCTCGGATTGGGATTTCGAGCGACGTGGGGCGATCTGGGCCGTTCATCAGAAGATTTTGCATAGATCTTAAGGCAAAAGATGGCGTGGATCACAAGAAAACGTCATCTTGTCGTTTTGTGATCGTAGCCAAATCTGAGCCGTCTGATACGAATTCCGAAGAGAAAGTTGTTTTTCTCCAATACGCAGCTCGGAATGCAAGTTGCTCGGATTTGAATTCCGAGGGACGTGACTCGATCTGAGGCGTCCATCTAAAGATTTTGCACAGATCTTGAGGCAAAAGATGGCATGGATTACGAGAAAATGTTATCTTGTCGTTTTGTGATCGTGGCCAAATCTGAACCGTCTGATCAAGTCTTGCACGAATCCCGAGGAGAAAGTTGTTTTTTTCCAATACGCAGCTCGGAATGCAAGTTGCTCGGATTTGAATTCCGAGGGATGTGGCTCGATCTGAGGCGTCCATCTGAAGATTTTGCACGGATCTTGAGGCAAAAGACGGCGTGGATCACAAGAAAACGTTATCTTGTCGTTTTGTGATTGTGGCCAAATCTGAGCCGTCTGATCAAGATCTTGCACACATCCTGAGGAGGAAGTTGTTTTTCTCCAATACGCAGCTCGGAATGCAAGTTGCTCGGATTTGAATTCCGAGGGGGAATGTAAAATGCTAGGATTCGGGTTTCGACCGATGTGGCACGATCTTCGCCGTTTGATCAAGCACCAGGCACAAATCTTGAGGCAAAAGACGTTTAGGCTTCAGCATTAGTCGTTTGCACTTCTGACGAGCCGTTACGTGGGCCCAAAGTGTTCCAAGGCCCACCCGAATTTTTTCTAACTCTTATAAGTCCTCTTTATTCCACTTTCCCCTCTTTTTTATAGTTTTACTTTCACTTCACTTTTGCTAGAGTTTGTTTTTGATCTCGAGCGGCGCAGCTAGCGTTCGTGGCCAGGCGAGTTTGAACTCCGACGATCTATTCCGACCCTACACGTCACTTCGAGTTTAGTCACTCCCCACTTAATTTTGAAAATGTCTAGAGCATTGTCTGGGGATGAGACCTCCACCTCGGACCAAGATATTGGCTGAGCGGTAGTGGTTGTATCGGGGAAAGGGAAGGGAGTGGTCAAGCCGGCTAGGGTGATGACGATAGTGGAGACCCCGAGGGGGGCAGGAGAGTTGGGTCGGCTGCCGTCCACACTGTCGAGCGTCGACCGGGTCAGGAGTTACCCCGAGGACCTCTTAGAGAAGGCGGTGCACGGGAGGGCCTCGGTATATGAGGAGAACAGCCCGAGGGATCCTTCCGAGGTGGACGAGATCCCTTCAATTATGACCGAGGCGGATCTGCATCGGATTAGGAAGGAATTTCGCATCTCGAAGGAGTATGTTCTGCTACTCCCCGGCCCCGGCTTCCGTGCGTGTACGGGGACACCAAACACGTGCGTCTTCCCGTACGACGCGCTTAACGCCGGTCTTCTGCTACCGCTGCATCCCTTCGTGGTCGAGGTGCTGCAGTGGTACGACTTGAGCCCGGTTCAGTTCATACCGAACATGTGGCGACACATTATCGTCTTCGTTCTCCAGTGTCAGGCGGTCGGCATGCAACCCCAACTGGTTTTGCTCCGAAGCCTCTACCGCATCTGCCGAATGAGTAAGATGGAGTACCAGTATTACTTGTCGCCGAGGAAGGGGGTTAAGCTGATCGAGAACCCGGACTCCATTAAACATTGAAAGGAGAAATACTTCCTAATCGGAGGTCCCGAGCCGTAGGGGTTTTCGACGGCGTGGAAAGAAGACGTTCCGAAGTGGGCGAAGGCTGAACCGGTGCTTACAAGAGAAGAAGAGGAGGTGGTGGCGAAAATCCTCGGTCTTCCGACCCTCGATTGGAAGGATATTACCGAGGAGGTCTTGTTCGGTCGACCCTAGTACGCTCTCTTTCTTTTTTTTTATTTGCGTGAGTATTTTTAATGTTTGTGTTTTTTTACTAACTCTTTTGCCCGTTTTTTCTTTGTGTGCAGAGGCCTCCAGTATGAATTACCGAGCGTTGATGGCAAAGAGGAGCGCTGCAGCGGCGAAGGGTGCGGAGACGAAGAAGAGGAAGAGGACCACGGCGGGGCCTCCTTCCGACCGAGCGGTACTGGTGCCTTTGGCTCCAGCAGCCGTTGTGGATTTAATCGGCGAGGCCCCTTTGGAACCGCAAGCTCAGGTTCCCTCGGCAGAAGCCCCGGGATCCTCGAGCGGAGGGTTCTCTGCCAGTGCTGCTCTGGCCTTGGAGGTGCCGCCGCTCACGGCCGAGGCGGAGGCCATCCTCGCCGAGGAGCATAAAAGACTCTTCGTCCCCGACTGGAGGGTGATGAAGTTGGACGGCTTCCTCAGCGATGCGGGGATGTGTATGCGGGCGGTACGCCACCTGCTGACCCAGAAGGACCGTGCAGCGCTGAGGGCCGGTACCGTTGGCGACGATGCCTTGGAGATAGCTCGGCCGACGATGTCGGTAAGTCTCTGAGTTGATTTTGATAACTCAAAAATTTTCTATGTTTTTTGCTCGGTTTTCATTGCTTCTCTTCCTCTATTTTGTTCGCAGACTCTCTGCCATTTCAGCCACATGCTCGAGCAGTTCGCCGAGCAAGAGAAGGAAATAAAGGCGGCGAACGATCGTGAGAGGTCGGAGCGCTCCAAGGCAATTAAGCTGTTTGAGGCCGAACAACGGCTCTCGACTTCGCGAGCAGCCGAGGTGGGTGACCTCGAGACGAAGCTTGCCGAGGCGATCAAGCACTCAGCGGCCGAGACTGCCAAGGTCGAGGCGCTAGAGAAGGAGAGGGCTCGCCTCGAGGAGGAGCTGGCGAAGGCCTTGAAGGCGTCCGAGGAGGCGTTGAAAGGCCAAGCGTTGAAGGTGGCGGAGGCAGAAAAGGCGATTCGGGATGAAGCAGAGGCCCATATGATGACGAATATAGAGGAAGCCTACGCCCGAGCGCTGAAGCACGTGGCGGCTCGTATCCCCGGTTTCGACGGTTCGTCGTATTACTTCTACGATCCCGTAGAGGGCAAGGAGTTCATCCCTCTGGACGAGGTCGAGCCCGAGCTAGAGGATGACGAGGCCGAGGGAGACGGCAAGGATGAGGTGAACCTCGAAGGGGCGCTCGTCACTTTGCCGAGTGAGGATGCTTCGGAGCAGCGCCGCGAGGTGGCTCCCTGACTCAGTCGCCTCTTCTTTTGTTCTTTTTTTTTCTCTTTTTTATTTGTAATGCCGAACTGCGGACTGGCCACCACTCTCTTATGCACTTCTTTTTTGAATTTCAATGAAACGACGAACTTTTTGAGATTTGGCTAAGTGTTGAAAACGATCTTGCTTTGAAATCACCTTATTTTGAAATTTTGTTACGTGTTGAACACGATCTTTGCTCTTTGTGTTGAGAACTCCAAGTGTCGTAAACACCTTGCTATTGAAATTTTGCTAAGTGTTGAAAACAGCTTCGCTTTCAAATTTTGCTAAGTGTTGAAGACACCTTCGCTTTCAAATTTTGCTAAGTGTTGAAGACGATCTTTGCTATTAATTGGCTTTGTGTTGAGAACACCAAGAGTTGTGAACACCTTGCTCTTGAAATTTTGTTAAGTGCTCCCAGAGCTCAGCGTTGATATGTTTTTGTTTTTCAGATTGGCGAGTTGAGTTCAGCAGCCTTCGAGCTGACTTAGGAGCGATGAAGTTGGCTCTTTCTCGTAGTCAAGAGTGTTTTCTCAAGAGTGAGTTGGAACTAGATCATCTCAAGCTAACGCTGGCGAAGTGCCTTTTCCGAGTTGAAGCAACTAAAGAAGCGAGCTCGAGAGGCCCCTCCTGAAGGGGAGGTGGAGTCGCTTCGGCAGGCGCTATTCGACGTCATTGTGGAGAGGGATGGCTTGAAGAACGTTGTGCTCGAGAAGAGTTTGGAGACGGCGCAGTTTCGGCGAACTATCAGCGAATCTCCTCGTGCGGGTAATACAAGCAAAATTCCCTGCCTACAAGTTAAGGTAACTGATGATTCGCTGAAGGAGCGCATTGTTGAGCTAGAGACGGAGGTTCACCAGCTGCGACGTTTTGCTGAGGGGAGCAACGTCAGGACCACATCTTGCCCTCGAAATGAATACTCGCAGGGACAATCGTTCCACAAGTTAGCATCACGTTCGCCTCCTATCCCAGGGCATCCTGGGGATGCTCAGAGTGGAGTTGCCGGTTCGTCAAGTGGAGCCTCAGCCGGCGCAACACTTAGAGACACAGCTAGGCTAGCTGGCTTAGGGACCTCAACGAGTGCGAGGTCCCAGCGAGAGAGTGTTCGTCGTCCCTGTTTGTCGCTCAAGAGGAGTATCCCACTACCTTAGAGGCGTTGAAGTAGTCTGGTAATTTTGGCTTCTCAAATTTTGTAACTTGTCGTAGAGAAGAGTAGCTGATCTTGTAATCTGAGTTGTTTCTTAAACTTTATAGAAACGAAACTCGTTTTTTTTCTTTTGCACTCGCGTGTTTTGTTTGTAGTTGTTGGTCGTTAGACTCCGAACTTGTCATTTTGAGAGTGTCAACGGTTGCTGGGAGCAGTTCCGAATGACGAACCACTTCTGACTCGCTTAAGAGCGAGCCTGCAAAGTGGAATCGAGCCAAGTTTTGGACTCCGAACTCGTCGTTTTAGAAGAGTTCAACGGTTGTGGGAGCAGTTTTGAATGGCGAACCACTTCTAACTCGCTTAAGAGCACGTTTCCAAAGCGGAGTCGAGCCAAGTTTTGGACTCCGAACTCATCGTTTGAGTAAGTTTCAACGGTTGTGGGAACAGTTTCGAATGGCGAACCACTTCTAAATCGCTTAAAAGCAAGTTTGTGGAGCGAAATCGAGCCAAGTTTTGGACTCCGAACTCGTCGTTTTAGAAGAGTTCAACGGTTGTAGGAGCAGTTCCGAATGGCGAACCACTTTTAACTCGCTTAAGAGCAAGTTTGCGAAGCAGAGTCGAGCCAAGTTTTGGACTCCGAACTCGTCGTTTGAGTAAGTTTCAACGGTTGTGGGAGCAGTTCCGAATGGCGAACCACTTCTAACTCGCTTAAAAGCAAGTTTGCGAAGCAGAGTCGAGCTAAGTTTTGGACTCCGAACTCGTCATTTTAGAAGAGTTCAATGATTGTGGGAGCAGTTCCGAATGGCGAACCACTTCTAACTCGCTTAAGAGCAAGTTTGCGAAGCGGAGTCGAGCCAAGTTTTGGACTTCGAACTCGTCGTTTGAGTAAATTTCAACGGTTGTAGGAGCAGTTCCGAATGACGAACCACTTTTAACTCGCTTAAGAGCAAGTTTGTGAAGCAGAGTCGAGCCAAGTTTTGGACTCCGAACTCGTCGTTTTAGAAGAGTTCAACGGTTGTGGGAGCAGTTCCGAATGGCAAACCACTTCTAACTCGCTTAAGAGCAAGTTTGCAAAGCGGAGTCGAGCCAAGTTTTGGACTCCGAACTCGTCGTTTGAGTAAGTTTCAACAGTTGTGGGAGCAGTTTCGAATGGCGAACCACTATTAACTCGCTTAAGAGAAGTTTGCAAAGCGGAATCGAACCAAGTTTTGGACTCCGAACATTTTTTGAAAACACAATTAGGGTTTTAAACAAAGAGATAAAACGATCACAAGTGAATTATTATGCAAAAGAAGTTCTTTATTAATAATTGCTTAATCGGTCGCTTCTAAGTTGCGGGCCGTTATTACAATGGGAGAATAAAGAAACAAACACAAATAAAAAGAAGATAGGAATGACCCGACATTTGATGGTACTCGGAGAGGCGTTCAAACACCCTCTTGGTACTTCAGTAAATGGTCGGCGTTCCATGTTCTTAGTATCTCCCTGCCTTCGAGGTCTTCAAGTTGATATGCTCCTGGCCGAACTACCTTGGAGACCTTGTATGGTCCTTCCCAATTCGGGGCTAACTTGCTCTTTTGGCTGGGGAACGAGATGGCTAGCTTTCTGAGGATTAAGTCCCCCTCCTTGAGATCTGTGGGACGGACCCTTTTGTTGTAGGCCTGCTCGATTCTTCTTTGATAATTCTCTTGGCGAATCGAAGCTCTATCGCGGAGCTCATCGATGAGGTCCAAATTGGCTCAGAGCTCCTTAGCGTTCTGTTCTTCGTTATATGCAACTAGGCGAGAGGATGGCAAACCGACTTCTAAGGGGATTACGGCCTCGGAACCGTAGGTGAGATTGAAGGGCGACTCTCCTGTGGGGGTCCTTTTTGTAGTGTGGTAGTTCCACAATACGTTAGGAAGTTGTTCTGCCCATAAACTTTTGGCCGACTTGTCTAGTCTCTTCTTGATGCCCGAGAGGATTTGCCTGTTAGCATTTTCTACATGACCATTGGATTGAGGGTGAGAGACGGAGGAGAACCGCTGCTGAATGCCGAGGTCTTCACGTAAGGAGTGGAATGCTTTCCCCGTGAACTATGTCCCGTTATCTGTTACCAAAACTCGAGGTATGCCAAACCTGCAGATCACGTTCTTCCAGAAGAATTGTTACACCTTGTTCTCAGTAATAATTGCCAGTGGTTCGGCCTCGATCCACTTGAAGAAATAGTCGATTGTCACGACTAGGAACGTGAGCTGGCCTGGAGCTAGTGGGAACGGGCCTAGCAAGTCCATCTCCCATATTGCGAAGGGAATTGGACTCGAGAGAGATGTGAGTTGGGCTTGTGGTAGGCGGCGGATATTGGAGAATTGCTGACAGGGGCTGCATTGCCAGACGTGTTGCTCGGCATCCCGAAGTAGGGTAGGCCAGAAGTACCCGTAGTGCAAGATTTTTCTGGCGAGGGACCTTGATCCCGAATGGGCTTTGCCTATCCCTTTGTGGAGTTCTTCCAAGGCATACAATGCTTCTTCTGGAGAGAGACACCTCAAGTAGGGTCGGCCATCTACTTGGGTGTAGAAGCATTTGTACAAGACTCCCTCAACGAGGGTGTACCGCTCCGCTCTTGTTCGGATTCGGCGAGCTTCTTTAGGATCTTGGGGGAGGCTCTCGTCTCTGAGGAACTCAACCAAAGGCCTCATCCAGTTATCCTTGAGTTGGACAGGTAGCGACTCCATTGAGTCGGGGGCTTCTTCTTCGATACTTGGCCTTAGTAGAACTTCGATTAGGACGGTCTGCTCGAGGCTCTGGAGGGAGGAGGAGGCTAGTTTTGAGAGGGCAACTGCTTGGGCATTCTCCTCTCTAGGGATCCGCTGGATTTGTGCCTCTTCGAACGAAGCCATGAGACTTTTGACCTTGGCTAGGTACTTGGCCATTCGGTCGTCTCGCGCCTCGTATTATCCTAAGATCTGATTCACTACGAGCTGCGAGTCACCGAATATTCGAACACGTTGCGCTCCTGCCTTGCGAGCCATGCCCAAGCCTGCTATTAGGGCTTCGTACTCAGCTTCATTGTTGGAAGCTTTGAAATTAATGCAGAGGGAGTATTGGAGAACGAAGTCATCTGGGCCTGCCAGAATAACTCCGGCTCCGCTCCCTTCAGCGCAAGAAGACCCATCCACGTACACCATCCAGATGGGTGGCCCATTCGCTGCTTGACTTACTTCCGGAATCGTGCTTTCTACTATAAACTCGGCCAGGGTTTGAGCCTTGATAGCAGTCTGAGGCTGATAAGATATGTCGTGTTGCCTTAGTTTGATTGACTAATTCATCAGACGTCCGGAGGTCTCGGGCTTATGTAGGACCTGCTTGAGTGGCTGGTCGGTAAGGACGACCACTGAATGGGATTGGAAATAGTGACGAAGTTTCCTGGCTGCCACAACCAAGGCGTAGGCTATCTTTTTCAATCTCGAATAGCGGAGCTCGACGTCTCTAAGGACCTTGCTCACATAATAGATAGGCTTCTAAGCCTTGTCTTCTTCCCTCACTCGGACAGTGCTGAGGGTTTGCTCGGAGGCAGCGAGGTAGAGGTAAAAGGTTTCCCCGGGTGTCGGCTTGCTGAGGAGTGGGGGGTTGACCAAGTAGGCTTTGAGTTGGTCGAACGACTCTTGCTGCTACTGGCCCCACTCGAACCCATTAGCCCCTCTGAGGGCTTTAAAGAAACGGAGACACTTTTCCCCGGACTTGGAGAGGAAGCGTCCTATAGCCGTAAGGCGTCTTGTGAGCTTTTGCACTTCTTTCACATTTGTAGGATGAGCCATATTGAGTATGGCTTTTATCTTCTTGGGGTTGGCCTTAATCCCCCTCTGACTGACCATAAAGCCCAGGAATTTACCAGAGGATACCTCGAATGCACACTTATTCAGGTTTAGTCTCATGTTATGCTTTCTCAACACGCCGAAGGCTTCTTGGAGGTCGGCGATATGGTCGGACCCATGGATGCTCTTCACTAGCATATCGTCGACGTAAACCTCTATGTTCCGGCCGATCTGATTTTCGAAGACCTTATTGGCGAGGCGTTGATAGGTGGCACCGAAATTTTTGAGTCCGAAGGGCATTACCTTATAGCAGTAGAGACCTTGATCTGTGACGAAGGACGACTTCGAAATATCTGGGGGAAACATTCTGATTTGGTTGTATCCGGAGAATGCGTCCATGAAGCTCAGCAGCTCATGGCCCGAAGTGGCGTCGATCAAGGTGTCGATGCTGGGGAGTGGGAAAGGATCCTTAGGGCATGCCTTATTCAAATCTGTGAAGTCGATGCAAATCCTCCAACTTCCATTGGCCTTTTTGACCATTATGACATTGGAGAGCCACTTCGAATAGTTGACCTCTTGTATGAACCGGGCTTTGAGGAGCTTCTCCACTTCTTCCTTTATGGCCTGTTGGCATTTGGGGGCGAATTTTCACCTCTTCTGCTGGACCGGTTTGGACCTCGGAGCGACACTTAGATGGTGGACAAGGAGCTCTTCGGAAATCCCTGGCATGTCAGCGGCTGTCCATGCGAAGAGGTCACGGTTCTTCTTTATGCACTGGACTATATCGGAACAGAGGGCAGAGGGAAGGGTTTTGCTGATGAAGAATTTGCGGGTCGGATCTTGCTCCGAGAAGAGCACTTCCTCTAGCTCGTCTACCGGTTCTGACATAGGTTGGGTGTTCCCCTAGGGAATTTCAAGGGTCTCGAGGGAAAGGACGGGTCCTCCGGTCGAGGTCATATAGCATTTGCGGGCCATCTCCTGACTTCCCTTTACTTCCCCTACGCCTGCCTTGGTGGGGAACTTCATTTTTAGATGATAAGCTGATGGGACGACTTCTAAAGCAGCTAGGCCAGGTCCTCCTAGGATCACATTGCAAGCGGCTGGGATGTCGACAACCATGAAGTCCATTGGCTCCGTTCGGATAGTAGAAGTTTTGCTAGCGATTATGTCGAGGGTTATAACACCTTCGATCGTCACTGGCACATTCCCGTGAACCCATGGAGAGTATAGCCAGCGGGCTTGAGCCTGTCCCGCGATAATTTGAGCCCTCGGAAGGCCGCTAAATAGAGGATGTGGACAGAACTGCCATTATTCACTAGAATCCTTTCTACTTTTAAGTTAGCCATGTGGAGGTTAATCACCAGTGCATCACAGTAGGGGGTTCGGACACCCTCTAGATCTTCATCCGAGAAAGTAACCGGGACTCCAAGACCTTTGGGAGGGGGTAGGCTGTGCACCGAATTGACTTCCCTGATAAAAGCCTTTCGAGATGAGTTAGAGGTTCCTCCCATTGGACCTCCGTGGATGAGGTGCAAGATGCGCTCTTCTTTGAATTCGAGAGTCTCGTCATGCCTCTCGAGGCGCTTGTTAGCCCTCCTGGAAGGTGGAGGAGGATCGACCCGGTCCTTTCTTACAAATTTAGAGAGCTGCCCTCTCTGAATAAGTGCTTCGATCTCATTTTTCAGAGCCCGACAGTCATTGGTGTCGTGGCCGTGGTCTCGATGGTAGCGGCACCACTTTTTCTTATCCCTCTTCTTCCCAGGAGCATTCATCTTTGGAGCAGGAGGTAGGATCCCTTTTTTCTCTACCTCTATTAGAATGGTTGAGACATTGGCATTGAGAGGGGTAAACTTTTCAAATCTGGGAAGTAGACGACGCTTACCCCCATTGTCCTTCTGGAGCTTTTTAGCTCCTTTGTCTTCAGCGGCCTTCCGCTTATTTTCAGAAGAGGATCCCTCGAATGTGGGGCGATGTTCAACTTCCTCCACCTGGATGTACTTCTCACTTCCGAGAAGAAGGTCGGAGAAGTCTCGCGGGGGCTTTTTGGCTAGGGAGGACCAGAGGTTTGAGTTGAGGACATTGGATTGGAAGGTGGCTGCAGCGACCGATTGGTCGAGGGAGGCGATGGACCTGGCTTCCGCAGTAAACCGCTTGACATAATCTCTCAGTTTCTCGCCCTTCTTCTGATTGAGGAAAAGTAGTGAAATACTCGTTTTTTCGGAGCGACGGCTGCTCACGAAGTGGGTTATGAAGAGGGTCACGAACTGTTCGAAAGAGAAGATTGAGGACGGGGCGAGGCGGGAGTACCATTCCCGAGCCGGGCCTTTGAGGGTGGCCGGGAAGGTCGTGTATAGGAGGGCATCAGAGGCTTGATGGATCATCATGAGAGTTTTGAAACTCTCAATGTGATCCATGGGATCTGACTCCCCCGTATATGTCTCGAACTGCGAGGGCTTGAAATTTGCTGGAACGGGGGCCTCCATGATGGTTCGAGAGAACGGAGGTCTGCTTGGACGAAGGGTCCTCCCTCTCAGCTCCTCATCTCTATCTAGTTGACCGAGGTGCCTCTTCATCTCGTGGAGACGTTAATAGACAACATCATCCCTTCGACGGTATCCTGGTGAGCCTCTGGACTCGTCTTCGTACGAAGGGGAGCGTGGGGCTATGGCGTCGGTAGCTCGGAGACTGGTGAGGGCTAGGAATGTGATGGCGATGGCTCGGAGCTTGAGGAGGACTTAGGGACCGATGGCGAGGGCTTTGAACTGGCTGAGGAGTGGGAACCCTCTGAACATTATTGTTGTTGTTTGGAGGGACAGGGCCCGCATGATTATTGCCTGGAACTCTTGGAATTCAGCTCAGGTGATGGGTCCGTTCTGGTCCCTCTGGGACTATCGACCAGTGGGAGAATGGTGCCTTCTTCAACGATACTCGGGGGACTCCCTCCGCCCCCTATGAAGAGGGGACCTCCTGTGGTCGGGCAGGGAGGAGATCGCGCATTTGGACGTTCTGAGCGGGAGGCTCACTCTCGGGCCCGCCTTTCATCCAAACGGTGACGAAGGTCCTCCTCTTTCTGTCGGTTGATGATGATGTTGCAGAGGTCTTCTGAAGGCCGAGGGTTATGGGATGCCATGGAGTCGGTGGAAGGGTAATGTACAGAGATATGGTCGCGGTGAAGAGGTTGCTTCTGAGGATGAGGACGAGAGGTCCCTATACCGGCGTTCTAGGGCCCGAGTTGAGCCCACTGAGGCTGAAGGTTCTGAAAAGGAGGCTGCTCTTGCTGCAGGGGCGGATCAGGCTGAGGAGGGAGTTGTCCCTGCTACTGGACGATTTGGAGGGGAGCCTCCTGTTGCGGTTGAGGAGGAGTGGGTCCTCGGTTGGACCATCTAGATCTCATTTTCCTTGGTGGCATGGCTGGAGGCGGTATTAACCGGTGGAAGAGGTTGGACTGCTATTCGTGGATTTCCACAGACGGCGCTAATCTGTTGCCGCTGAAATCGGTGTGGGGGCAAACAGATAGATTTGTGGATTCGAGGGAAGTTGAATAGTCAAACCTGAACAACTTCACCGGATTTTGATCGTGATTCTCCTGCCGTTGACCTGCAAAAAGTGCGAAACAACGGGGTTGATTTCGGCGACGCACCCTCCGACGCTCTTGTCAGTAATCCGAAAGATTAAGAAAGAGCTTTGATTAGCAAAAGATTGATTATCTGGTAACAGTGGGGGGAGGGGGTATTTATAGCCGCCTTAAGAACCAGTTTCAGGATAAGATCAAATCCCCACTTCCCAGTGTAAATGGATAGAAGCGATTAGGATCGTTGATCAAGGACAATCATAAACCCTAATCCTCTTCTATCCAGCTAGACTGGGTTTCTTGCGGGTTGGAACCCGTACCCAGTAAGACGGACCCGTTTATGGGTTATTAGGCTTTTGGAAAAAAGCCTATTTCCCATTTCAGACCCATTTATAGGTGCAGTTACCATTTTACCCCCGAGCTTTAAGATTCGTGCCTAATTTGAACGGTTCCGATTTAACCCTATTTTTAGCCATATCATATATATATAAAAAATATTTTTTTGATTTTTTTTGAAAACAGTAAAGAAGGATGGATTCCGGGTTGGGTTTACAAGGGTAATGGGTAGGGTTAGAGGTTGAGGTGGGAAGTTAGGGTTTGAAGAAAGAGGGAAGAAGAGAGGGGCGGCATGGGGAGCACAGGGCGACCAGGGGGGGGGGGGGGGGAACGCCGGAGATGGCAGGGGATCGAGGTAGGGGATGATGACTGATTATTTGATCTGGCTGCGAGGGAAGAGGGATTCGGGTTTGGCGGCGAGCGAAGCAACGTCGAGGGAGGCTGCAGCTGGTCGACGGGAAAGGGGAAAGATGGGATCGAGGTCGGGGGAGAAGAGGGAGGTCGTCGACGATCTAGGTCGACAAAGGAGTCCCAGGAGTAGGCCTTCGGGATTTCGGTGATGGGGGACAAGGACGATGCTGCTGCTGTTTTTTTTTAAATATTTTTATTGGGCTATTGGTTTGAGGAATTTTTCGATGGGAAAAATTATTTCAAGTAAGGAAAATTTGGATAATAGGCTCGATACCATGTTAAGATAAATCAGAAAGATGAAAACAATACTGAATATTGAATTGAGTTCAACCAAGTAGCATTGGTATAAATACCGAAAACCCGGACTCGGCATTGGACCGGAACCGACCCGGCCTTTCCAGGTCCAGGTCCGGGTCCTAAAATGGGACCCGTTGTACTTTCGGGTCCGGGTCCGCTCAAAAGAGACCCGACCCGGACCCGGACCCGTTGAAAAAAAAAACCAAAAAATTAACATAAAAATCAATATTCTATCCTCATCCCTCCCCTCCTTCCTCTCCAATTCTAAATCTTGCTCTTCAAACTCAAAATTCATGTTTTTTCTTCTCTCCTCTATTCTAAATCTTCAACTCGCCGCCTCCGTTCGTCGCTTACACTCCCGCTCCTACCCGAACGGGTAGGAATATTTTAATTGGACCTGGATCCGGAATTGGACTCGGTCCTCACTGGTCCGGGTCCATTTTTCGGACCCATAGGGAACCGGGTTGGGGTAGTGAAGGACCCGACCCGATACCAATGCTACAACCAAGTACAATACCACTTATATATAGGAGGCGAACAAATATCAAAACAACTCTAGAGCCAACATGGGACTATAATAATATCTAACAATCTTCATTATGAAAATATGAATTAATTACCTAGTAATATGAATTTTTTTCCCAAAATGACCCTTTTTATGAAAGTTTTTCCACAAACGACCTGTTTTTTTATTCCATAAATGCCCCACTCGCTTTTTGAAAAAGCGAGTGTGGTATAATTCATCACGCTTTTTCAAAAAGCGAGTCTTAGGATTCAGAAAATTTGAAACCTAAGACTCGCTTTTTGAAAAAGCGTGATGGATTATACCACACTCGCTTTTTCAAAAAACGAGTCTTGGCCTTCTTTGCCCAGCAACACTCGCTTTTTGAAAAAGCGGGGGGAATTAATCTACACTCGTTTTTTAGAAAAGCGAGTGTCGTTTGGGACTTAAACTCCCCATCGCCAAACAGATCTCATTATTCTTTCTATTCTTTCTCTTTCTCTTCTAACTCTGAAACCCTAACCCATCTCTCATCTCAAATTCGTCAAGGTACCCTCGTAAAAGGAAGGGCAGGACTAGAACTACCAGATTCCGCAATGACATGGATGTGAGAGATAGGTCAAGTCGTGGTACGGGGATGAAATGTTCAAAATGTGGTTTACAAGGACACAGTAAGCGGCGATGCACTAATAGTGGAACTCAGAACATTTAACTATTGTATGCTTGTACTTTTTAATTTGGACTTTGTAATTGTACTAAATTATGTCGATAGAGACGATAAAGTTTTATTTTGAAAATTCGTTTGTATTTTTTGTTGATGTCCTGGTGTGTTTGTTGCGTTATGAGTATCGTAATCTAACTTAAATATTTCATTAACATAGGCAAGACTCGCTTTTCCAAAAACCGAGTCTTATACAGAACAACGCACTTTCTCAGAAAGCGAGTCTTTTGCCTGTAGATTTATATCAATAAGCCAAAGACTCGCTTTCTCAGAAAGCGAGTTTGGTGTAAAGAAGCGCGGTGTTTGGGAAAGCGAGTCTTGAATCTGTTGATAACCAGAGATCAATACTTCACTGGTTTCACAGTCCCAAACGACACTCGCTTTTCGAAAAAGCGAGTGTGGGTTAATTCCCCCCGCTTTTTCAAAAAGCGAGTGTTGCTGGGCAAAGAAGGCCAAGACTCGCTTTTTGAAAAAGCGAGTGCGGTATAATCCATCGCGCTTTTTCAAAAAGCGAGTCTTAGGTTCAAATTTTCTGAGCCCTAAGACTCGCTTTTTGAAAAAGCGTGATGGTTTATACCACACTCGCTTTTTCAAAAAGCGAGTCTTCGCTTTTTCAAATTTTCTGAGCCCTAAGACTCGCTTTTTGAAAAAGCGTGATGGTTTATACCACACTCGCTTTTTCAAAAAACGAGTGGGGCGTTTATGGAATTAAAAAAAAACAGGTCGTTTGTGGCAAAACTTTCATAAAAAGGATCATTTTGGAAAAAAATTCTAGTAATATCCGGCCCCTTGATTGCAATTTTTAGGTTATCTTTTTGGCAACATATGAATATGGTCATCGATCGTGTTTCATTAAAATGATCGATCGAGAATTTATGTCATGAGTAAATTGTAATGTACCTCTCTCTTGTTCAGGAATATATGACAAGAACTCGGCGAGAGTAAGTGCTCCATCATGATTAGCATCATGAGTCCTCATTTTTTGCTCGGTAGCATACGTCATCCGATCCAAGGCCTGCCTTTTGTTCCATACGTCCAATTCCTCGTAGCTGACGGCACCATCCTTGGGGGATTGATCCAACAAAGGAAAGAGATACAGCAACCTCTCTGTGGTGTTGAGACTCCCCTCCTCCCCAAAGTAGTATTCCAACATCCCGAACTCATTCTTGAGGTTCTCGCGAAATGCTTCCACATCGAGCACCAAACCCTTCTCCTCTTCCGCCATCCGCTCCATTTGATCCACCAATGGGTCGAATGCCACGTGTCGGTGGTACAGTTTGCGGGGCCCGTTATTGGGCTTATTCACTATCGTCGGATCTTGAGGGAGGTTGACGACAACGAAGAGGAGGAAGGAGAACAACATGAGGAGGTACACCACCGCCGCCACCGCCACTAGCATAGTTTTCGTCATTCTCTGGTCGGCGAACCGGCGGGAGGAGGAGGAGAGCTGGTACGTAGGACCCACAATGTGTTGGGTGGCAGGATTGGTTGTTTTGAAGTTTTGAAGTCAGAATGTTTTTTTATTATTATTATTATTTCCCTCTTTGGTTGGTGGACATTTTTTATAGGGTTGGGGCTTAAAAGGAAAACAACCCATGTTTTCCGAGGTGAAGTCCATTTGATGGTTGATGTATCTTTGCAGGGATGCTAGGAGTGGGCATCGGTCGGTATCCGATCTAATATAAATCATTCACTACCGATCTAAAGAAGATCGGTTTTTTAATTTTCTTATCTGCAACCAATCCGAGCTTTAATTGAATCGGTTTCCATCCAAACCGATTAAGTTCGGTTTGGATTGAATTTGATGGTTGGTTTAACGTGTTGCTTTTCACCTCCAACATCATTCACAATTTCGTTTAAATTTAAAAGATCAACTTCAATCAAACTTAAGAAACAATATAACCTACTATTTGTTGTTCAGATGAATTTTAAATGAAGATTCATAAAACTACACATTGCTAATGAATTTTACATTAATTGTTTGAGATGATAACGTTTAAATGGGTTAGATACATTGCTTTTTCACATACATACTTATGTAATCTTAGTCTATTCTCATAAAAGGAACATCAATAACCCACTACAACCGTCGATGGATTCACCGGCGCTTTTTTATAGATTCACCGGCGCTAATACCCTACCGACGTGTCGAACAGCGCCGCACCAACCGCCGGCGTTGCGCGTGCCGGGCATTCATAGCCAGGTATCCCCGGCGCTTTAGAAATCGCCGGTGAAAGGTGTATAATGGGCGGCGCTTGTAAAAGCGCCGGTGGATATTTGTTTTTATTTTTTTTTAAAAACGAATTTTAATCTACCCCGGCGTTTCGGAAAACGCCGGGGTAGGTGTAACTTTTTTAAAAAATATTTTTTTTAATAAAAAATTAAAAAATTAAAAAATTAAAAAATTAAAAAAAAATTAATACAATTTTTTAATGGAGGAATATATACAAAATCCACAGACTGACATTCCAAGACAAATTTTTTCCTCAAATGAAAACTAAACAAACTTGAATGATCACAAAAGAGATGGCCTGCTCATTATTTTCCTCCTCTTGCTAGCTGGGGAATTTGCATGTGCCCCAAAATCAGTCATGATATTTTCCTCACTCTTGTAGCTCAAACAAGCAACATCAATCACCCCATTTGGGCATTGTATCGAAGAAGTGTTGGTGTTGCCACCCTTAACTTGCCCACTTCTCATCAGTATCACCTCTTGTATCACTTCATAGCATCCCATAACTCTCTCCTGAGTTCAAAATTGTATAATTCAGTTAAAAATCTTTCCGAGAAAATAAAAGAAAAACATTAATATCAAGAGAAAGAAAATTTATACATTACCTTATCTGCATGGTTGCAACTAGCTAAAGCCTTATCGATCTCTACCATTTGGGTTTCTCCCAATGCTGCGGCAATCTTAGAAGGCCTGGATGCTAAAAACTCGATTCCTGTAATTGAATTTTGATCCATTACTTACTCTACTTAGTAGACGGACAATGCAGAAAACAAAAAGGTTTTACTTATGGTATGAATTTGATACGTACCTCTAGTTATGGCCAAGATGAGTTCAATTGCACGTGAGACGAGCAACTTGTTTGGGGGATTATTGTTACTGAATTTGTGAAGGAAGTAGTCTAAGAAGGCGAACGGTGTCACGGCTTGCATTCTCCATTTGAGGTTGCTAAGAACGAGAAGCTCCATTCTTTGTATAGTTCGAGCTTCAAACACGTACTTAGCCTCCCCTACCTACTTGAATTCACACACACATATATATATAGTTACAAATTAGCGAAAAACATGTCGGTTAAGAAATTTAATAAATTAGCACCTAAACAAGACTATCAATTGAACCTGTAAATCGAGAGACACAAGAACGTCAGTCTCCTCCATCTTGGCAGCTAAAGATAAGCAAGCAACAGATAGTAGCTGACCCATCCAAGTCATCCCTTACTACGATAAGAACATAAATCCTTTACTATATAATCTGCATTGCTAAAAACTAGATTTTTTTTTGCGTCGTCGGTAAGGATTTTCACCTGAAGATTGTAGACTGAGAGGAATCTATCCAAGTAATTTACTGCAAGATATGCAATCAAAGGGCCAAAATTGTAATGAGCATGCACCTGAGTTCAAAATACTACTACTGATCTTCAAGATCAACACAAAATTGAATACAAAATTGAATGATAGAAGTTCAGTGAAATAAATTGATTCCATCTGAAATAATTGGACTTACATCCTCAACACTATGTAACAAAGGCCTCTAGAATCAAAACTAAAGCAAATCAGCATATAGTATAGACTATAGAAAGATTCAATATTTGAGATGTTTATGCCAAATTGCAAAAAAGAAACATTACCTGCTTCTTCTTAGAATTTTCCTTCTTCAAATACTCTGCGAAGAACTCCTTCGTCATAGGGCACCATACTTCGGCACACTGAACATTTGCTATAAATCCACCTTTTACCAAATCCAACCAATTAGCTTCATACAATTTTGGACCAATAAGAAAGTTCAAATTGGTAATACATTCATCCTCTCTCACAAGTGTTGCTGTGACAATAGATTCAACCAAATATCAAATAAAAATTTTACAGAAAGGAAACACAATAAACAAATATAAAGAGAAAATAGAAGTGAAGCATAAAAAAATCACCAGTAAGGCCAAGTTTGCAATGGGATTTAGTGATGCTAATGACCTTACGAAACATATGTGCAGGAACAACATGCACCTGCACAGATAAATACACATCAATTATCACAAAAATGGAAAATTATAATGTCAGAAATGCTCATCTTTAGCTTGCATCAAGACAACTGGTCATATATATTTGAACAAAATGTCATGCCCAAATCTTCTACTTTGCACTCATATAAGAAATTTTTAACCAAGAAAAATCTTAGCAAGGATGAGATAATAATAATAAACTATAATTTAATGTTTCAGGTATTTACATTAGACATTTTAAAAACATTTTTGGCAATTGTTCGACAGAAATCTCATACTTAGATACTAGTCATACACAACATTATATTTTAATAGTAGTCCTTCACAATGTGTGTATTCCTTTAAGGAACTAAATACTAAAGTACAACATAAAAATATGCACATAAAAGACTAGCATAGACTAAAACAAATTTGTAAATAACAATTTAACGGATTTAAAAGAAATTATGAGACTGGCAAGGGACTAATAAATTTAGAGCTCTTTGAGAAACTAATTTTAAAGAATACAGGTGTACCTCATCCACAAGAAGCAATCCCCATTCCCTGTTTCTTATTTTCTCGATGATTGGCTCAGAATCTTCAGATCTTTTGCCACCAAAAGCAATCATGTTGTAAGTAGTGACCACAACACCAGCATTACCCCGAAACCTTTCTTTGTTATCGAAGGTAAACCGACAAATATGCTCATCTTTTATAGTAGACCAGAGCTGGAATTGAAATGCCCACTGATCCACAGAGACAACATTTGTAGCCAAGCAAAGACAGCTCTTTTTTATCCGACATGCTGCAGAAACACCCACTAAAGATTTTCCAGCACCGCAAGGTAAAACAATAATGCCAGATCTTGCTCTTCCTGGAGAAAAAAAATCCTTCAATAAAAACTGCATATAAGATATAACCCATATGTAGGGACTAATTTGATTTGTGTCCCACTCCCTCAAATGCACTGTAATGCCCCGCCCCAATACTCAGACGATTTCAATATTTTTAGAAGACAAATTAGATACTATGTAGTACAACTGCCCACCACAGGCTGCCTCTCAAAAGGTGGTTAACCAATTAGGTGACTCTTGATCATTGGCTAATAGTATTTATACTCAAATTAGTTTTCGTAAACTTCCCATGTGGGACTAAATTTCTCAATCCTTCTCAAATCCATCTCAAATCCGCGCAGACCAGTCGACTGCTAATACTACCAGTCGACTGTTCGCTGCAGATCTGGGGTATTACATACACCCCCCTTAGAAATCAGCGTCCTCGCTGAGTACAGGGCACACATCTTGTGTAGGACCGCCCTTTCTAGCCGATGTAGTATAGTCTTCGATCCCGAAGATAAATCACTCTCAACACCGCAGATCCTTCCTGATCCTGGAGATAAGTGACTCTCAACACCGCAGATCTCCTGATCTCTTCTACACCCGGTGTCGAAAGTCGGCTCTGATACCATTTGTGACGCCCCGCCCCAATACTGAGACGATTTTAATATTTTTAGAAGACAAATTAGATACAATGTAGTACAACTGCCCACCACAGGCTGCCTCTCAAAAGGTGGTTAACCAATTAGGTGACTCTTGATCATTGGCTAATAGTATTTATACTCAAATTAGTTTTCGTAAACTTCCCATGTGGGACTAAATTTCTCAATCCTTCTCAAATCCATCTCAAATCCGCGCAGACCAGTCGACTGCTAATACTACCAGTCGACTGTTCGCTGCAGATCTGGGGTATTACATGAATAGCTGACCAAGAAAGAAAAAAAAGAACAATAAGATGTTTGATTGTAAAGTACACATTTTTTGTCTAAACCCTAAAAGAGGTAATAGGACATTTTTGAGATACCCATGTTTTAATTTGAGAGAAATTGATCATCCTTGGGTGCAAATGAGCATATTAAACCATTTGATATTGAAGTCAAAAATTTCAGGTTTTGGAGATACATCATTCGAAGATACTGAAGTTTCCGGTGGGTTTAGAGTCTCGAAGCATACAACTCCTTCGAAACAATCCTCCAAACCCATCTTACTCAAAACTCTAGCAGCATGAATCCTATCACCATTTGTAAATATGTGTTTTGATGAAACACGTTAGGACGTTGAGCATTCATTAAAACTAAAGAAAACAAAAGGAATCAAACAAGATGTAGGAACAAAATACTTACAACTTTGCGAATGGGAAGGCTCAACAAGAGATTCCTAAGAACAGGTTCAGGTTTAAGCAAATCATAAGGTAATCTCCCATGAACAAAGTTGTGGTACTCGTCATTGTCAAATTCATAACCAATGGCCTACGAACAATTAACACAAACAACTGCACCATGAGTAAAAACTGAATCATTCTAAATCAGATATACTACAAAATGGGTTGACATAAAAAGGAACTAGTATACCTTCAAGCCAGCCATAGTAGTTCCATAGTGTTTGTACAATAAATACGACATTTTAGGGATCTTGGTTTCTTCAATTCCAAGGTTTTGAGTCATATATTCTATCATGACATCATATAGAAAGAAAATGTTGGATAAATGAAATAACTAAATCGAAAAGAGTATCAGTAATCCCAAATCGAAATACCAAGAGCAGGCTTAATACCTATAATGTTTTTACTGCAATGGGCTTGTAACCCAGAACTCAATGGGTACAAGGTATCATCAAGATCTACATATCAACTGTAAACAACTCAAATTTGTTGCTCTCACTCTGGTGATTTTTCAAATTCCATTATGACCAATTCCTGCATTCAAACAAAGAAAATTCCTAATCATACAAAAAAAATTGGGATGTCAAGATGTGATTTTGACGACATGGGTCTTTAAATAGAGGAAAGGGAAGAATAAATGAAGGGAAGGGTGCTTTAAATAGAGGAAAACTGACAATTGAACAATAATTTTTCCAATCCCAAACCCTAATTATTCTTCTCACAATCTCAAATTATCAAATACACAAATTAACAAATAACACAAACCCCAATTATTCCACAACCCCAAACCCTAATTATTATTCTCCCAATCCCAAATTATCAAATTTACAAATGAACGAATTCTTAAATTCTCAAATTCATACCTAGGGTTTGAGAAAGGGAGGAAGATGACAGTGGTCAGAGTGATGGCGCGGAAAAGGCGATGGGTACTGCAGCAGCATCGGCAATGGCGACGGCGAGGTTGGGGGTACGGTGATCGGGGGCTAGGGTTTGTAAGAGAAGTGGGGGTGTTGGGTTCGTGAGAGAGAGGGGGGGGGAGAGAGAGAGAGAGAGAGAGTGAGCGAGGGAGAATGAAAAAAAAAAAAAAATAGAACCCGGCGTTGAGAGGACTGGAGGTTGACAATGGGGAGGGGGGTGTTGGGTTCGTGAGAGAGAGCTGGGGGAGAGAGACGGGGGGAAGAGAGAGAGAGAGTGGGAGAATAAAAAAAAAATAAGTGGGATTGGAAAAGAGCAGAAAATAATTACAGCCGGGTATCTCCGGCGCTTTTTTAAGAAACGCCGGGGTAGATAATTAGACCCCGGCATTTTATATGAAATGCCGGGGTAGAAAATTCTTTTTTATTTACTTTCCAAAAATTTATAATCTACCCCGGCGCTTTCAGAAAGCACCGGGGTAAAAACGCCGGTGAAGACTTAGTTTGTTGTAGTGACCATATCTAATTAAATTTCAGGTTCAATAAAAAAGATTTAAAAAACAATTTCTACTTGACTTGATTAAAATAACTACTAATTACATCAACTTCATGATTCTATTAAGGTGAGCCACATTGTAAATTAAGCATTTTTCAACAACATATAACACATGATTATGGAGAATCAAAACATAGATAGAACAAGTGTCCGGTTTGTACTAAAGAAATTAAAGGAGATTATTTGTATCTCCAACAAAATGAGAAATGAATGTTTGTATATTCAAAAAAGTAAAAGAGAACTAGATTTTTTATGGACTAATGCATAGAGGTACGGTCGGTTCGGTTTCATCGGTTATTTGAAAGCCTCATCCAACATCCGAACTGGTCCAGTTGGTTACTGAAGACCAAGAACCGGGAAAACCCGAACCCGCAACTGATTCGGTTAAAAACCGATCGGTTCGGGTTGGATTGGTTCGGATTACTCGGTTTGGATAATAGTTGTCCACCCCTAATGGATACAACTGGAAGCTTGTGATTATATGATTTGATAACTATTCGTCCTCTCATACAACTCGAATTTTTCCCAAAACGATCCTCTTTTTGAAAGTTTTTTCCAAACTGACCTACTTGTTAAAAAAAATTCTCAAACCGATCTACTCACTGTCTAAAAAAAAAGAGTTTGGTTAAAATACTATCGCTTTTTTGAGACAGCGCTAGAGCACTACTAGTGCTGTCACCAACCTCGACATCAGTTCAGCGCGTCGTAGGCTTTTACTGTCTCTTCCTGAGCGTTGAAAGTTCCTCAATAGAGACACGCCCAATCCTTGCTTCTCCTCACCCATTCTGGTGGTGCTTGGCCACCCCTCTGCACTTAGAGGCAAGTCCGCTGCTGTTGAGGTGCAGTCTAGCAAGGTTTTCCTGTCATGTTCTGCATCTCTCAATCTCGTCAGCATATAAACATATAAAAAGCATTTACAAAAATAATGAAAGTTCAAAAGAATATAATGACTGACTATTACTTTCTTCACATACCTATGCAAGCTAATTTTGAGGGTGCAAAGTAATAACCGTCCCAAAGTCGAAATAGAAATGTAGTGCTAATTTAGAAGAGAAATAAACCTCCTGTTTGGCTTTATATATTACAAAATTCAAGTAAATAAAATGACTAGCCAACCAGCTGCTTTGTAAAGAGAGAGACAGTACCTGGCAAGCCTCCCAGCTTTGCAACTCTCTTCTCGTAATTGATCTCATCAACTCCATGTATCTTGAACTTGCAATAGTATTTCTGACAATTTGATTCACATTATGCATTTTATTTCATTTTGGACTAATGTGACAGCAGCAGGTGTCAGAGGAAGGATTGCGAGTGTTTTCCAGGTAGAGAAGTTTGATGATGAGGAGATCGAAATCGGGCCGACGATCGATTGACAGCTAGCACAGCATGGTCTACTATGTTCATTGATACCCACCACCCCAGAGTTTGTTGGGGGAGATCTGATGAATCACTTTGCTATTTCTCTATATTTATTTTGTCCCACCCCGGCCCCATATTCGGGGTGGAGTTTATGTACTTTTGTTCTGTTGTACGATTTTGTAGTAGGCTCAGTACTCTGAGTATGTTTTATTAATCTCTTATTAATGAAATAGGTTGGCCAAATTTCACCTTTTCTTAGAAAAAAAAACTCCACCGTATCTTTAGTTGGTACCACGGAATCTATCTATGTATCTATGTTAATATGGTATAGGACTAATCTTTCAAAATCGTAAGGTGACTCAGTGACACCATGGAGGTGCTCCAATTATGTGAAGCATTACTCTCTCTCTCCATGCAATTGGAATTCCTTTGGTTTATATAAGATTAGGAAAAAAAAGAGTCCGGGATATTAAAAATCCCAAACGATATTTGCTGTCTCAAAAAGCGAGTTTAAAAAAAAGTCACTCACGTTTTGAGACAACGAGTCTTGATCAGAGAAAAATCAAAAAAATCTAAATCTCACACTCGCTGTCTCAAAAAGCGATGATATTTTTTCCAAACTCGTTTTTTGAGATAACGAATAGGTCAATTTGGAATTTTTTTAAAAAGTAGATCAGTTTGGGAAAAATTTCAAAAAGTAGGTCATTTTGGGGGAAAATTCCTACTACTGTGGGTACTGATTTGGTCTATAAATTTTTTTTTTTTTTTGATATAAAAGATGGTCCAAGCCATCGTTTCATTAATGAACTATTAAGGAAACACAGTAGAGCTTACATAAGAGTTAAGTAAATAGCGATTACAAAACATTACATAATAGAGTAGATAATAAAAGCCAGAACTAAACCATCGACGCCATCTACTACATCCGAATCCCTCGGATATCCAAAAGGTACTCGTGGACTGCGACCAAAACCATCAAAATGCTGTCTGCGTCCCTCGCCAAGGAAGAGGGAGCACTCTAAACCCCTCCGTGACTACTCTCCCCCAGCAAACCTCATCCTCTTTGTTGCCTCCGCAGCACCTGCCCAGTCATGAATTAACATAAATATTTTATTCATAAAATGCGGAAATCTATACGTTATGTTGCGGAAAATATGATCATTTCTTTGCAGCCATAAAGACCAAAGTAAAGCAGCTGTAGCTAAGTTCCATGCCCCTCTATTTTCTTTTTTAATATTGACTTCTCTATATGCCCCCCAAATTTCTGATGTAGATCTAGGAACCTAATTACACCCAAACCCTCTACTGACAACCTCCCAGGACAGACTAGCACTAGGACACTGGAATAGGATATGGTTGACGTCTTCTTCCACTGCAGGTCATCTCCCACATCTCGTATCTATCTGCAGGCCTCTCTTTTTAAGGTTGACTTTTGAGAGAATCGCGTTTTTATTGGCCAGCCAACAAAACACTTTTACCCTGAACGGAGCTTGGGTTCCCCAAATGATCGATTGAACCTGGCATCTAGTACCCGCATCATTGATCCATTTATACATGGATGCCACCGAGAACCGTTTAGAATCATCTCTGTCCCACCATCTCTCATCTTCTACCGCATTCCCTATTCCATCAGTTTGCTGAATAAGATCGTTTAAGGCCTCGAATTGCACCAAGCTTTCCTGGGTAAAATTCTGTCGCACTATAAAGTTAAGTTTACCCCTTTTCCTAACATCTGCCACAGTTAGATCTAAGTTTGTAGTTGCCTCCGCCGCTAGAGGAAATTGATTTTGAAGGGAGGTCGTTCCGCACCATTTGTCTTTCCAGAACTTGGTTAGCCTTCCATTTCCGACTTTGCACCTAGTGTTGGAGTGATACAATATTCCTTGCTTGGATATACCTTTCCACATAAATGAAACTTTGGCCGACGGGCTTTTCCCTCCGAAACGGAATTTGCGACACTTCCGAAATCGAGCAAAAGAGCAGCTCCACCACCCTCTGTGGTTATTATTGATCTTCCACCACCACTTGCTAAGTAACGCCCTGTTCATGTCCTGCAGGCACATGATCCCCAAACCCCCGAATTCCCTTTTCTTGCACACTCTTCCCCAGCTTACTAGGTTGAAACCTTTGTTACCCTCATCCGATCCTTTCCATAAAAATCTCCGCCTAAGTTTATCGATTCTATTGATGACCCACTTTGGCAATTCAAAGATCGACATTAGGTAAAGCGGGATCGCACTAATTACCGAATTAAGCAGGATGATCCTTCCTCCGAGGGAGAGGTAACGGCTCTGCCATCCCGAGAGTTTTTTTATGAATCTTATCAATCAGGGGGGTCCAATCTTCTCTCAACAGAGCACCTGGTCTAATAGGGGTACCCAGGTATTTGATGGGGTATGCCCCCGACTTGCATTGGAAGATATCAGCTATGTCCCTGATCAGATTGGTGGGTAGGTCAGACAGCGGTATAATGCTAGTTTTCCTAAAGTTCACTTTGAGGCCAGACCACCCTTGGAAGCAGGCCAACACCGTCTTCATAGCTACAGCTTCCTCTACCGTTGCTTTACCGAACAACAGTGTGTCGTCTGCATATTGTAGAATTGCCATTGGGGTAGGAATGCCCTTGATATGAATCCCTTTGATCGTACTGTTATTCATAGCCCTTCCTATCATCTCTGCAAGCCCATCAGCAACTATTGCGAACAATAGAGATGACAAAGGGTTGCCCTGGCGCAGCCCTCTTTTACAGATAATTTCACCCCCTTGCCATCCGTTGACCTGAATATTCGATTTGCCTCCTCGAATACACTTATCCATGATCTCCATCTACTACCAAAGCCTTTAAGAGTGAGGGCCTCCTCCACGCATTCCCACGATACTGAATCGTAAGCCTTATGGAAATCAAGATTCAGAATGAACCCTTCAGCTTTTGTCTTGTTACCTCTATATACAATCTCATGAGCGGAGGCGATGCTATCCATGATATCTCTACCCCTAATGAACCCACTCTGTGATTGAGAGATAATCTCATTTAAATGCGGAGCAAGCCGTTGAGCCAGGACTTTCGTGATAATTTTGGACGACCCGTTCAGAAGACTTATGGTCTATAAATTATTACTCTGTACATTTATTTTTTTAAATTAAACTAAATTTCCTTTTTCTAAAGTCAGAGGATATCTTCGTAGAAACTAGTGCCTTTTTTTTTGCATAATTTTTATGAATCAGGTTTTGTATAAAAATTAAGGGAAAATGGTATTTTGAAAATAATTAGCCCCTTTCACATCTCTTCATATGCTAAAAAAATTATAGACATGAAAACACAGCGATAAAGGGAGGGTGAATCTTCGAATAGGAAAGGGAATGGATACACATAGGGGTGGCCGATCATATCGAGATGAGCTAACCGACCGGTTTTCCAACCGAACCAATCGATTCGGTATCGAAAAATTCGGTTACCAAAAGTATGGTACAGTACAACCGTACCGAGTTCTAAAATCCGGTTCGGTTTCGGTATGGATATGGTTCAGTCGGTATTTTACCGTACCGTACCGAATAATTAAATATTAAATAAATATATTTATATTATATATATATAACATATATCTATACAGAGAATACAGTAATAAATGAAACCTATATCTCTCTGTCTCACTTACTCTCCCCAATACAACTCTCCAAAACTATATGGTACTAATATTCTGCATAGTTTTATTAAAAGAAGTTGTTTCAAACTGTGTTTTTTTTTGTTTGGGAGTAACTGACTAATGTTTTAGGTAGCTTCACTCATTAACTACTGGGCTTCAAAGAGGAGAAGCAAAAAAATAATTAGTAAGCTCAATTGCAAACTATTGCACTAATTTAAATCAAACAGAGTATGATAGAAACTGCAGTTCCCAACTGCAAATTCTGTTCTATTTCCTTTGTTCGTGAAAATTGTACCACAAATTTGCTTTTACTGCCTGTTTGTTCACTGCCATGGACTTCTGTTACCTTTTTTTTTATTTATAAACTTTAATTTAATACCATGAATCAGGGCAATATGGTTAAAAAGCAAAATAAGTTAAAGTAAAAGACAAGAACATTTATTGAGACGAATAAGTGATTAGTTTATGGCAGTAAAGTTAAAAGGAGAAAGAAAAAAAAACGAGTTCACCATAGTTTATCATAGTCTATCCAATTTGTTTGAAGGACTACTATAAGGAGGGCATCAAATCTCTAATATCTATCTATTTATCTAATACTATAATGAGAGAGTTAGGGTTATCATTTGTATACAATCAACTATTCATTTTTAAGTATGAGTTATATTAACAAGGTATTTGTTGGGTCATATTTGGTATAACATCAATACCGAACCGTACCAACCGAAGTAGTCGGTATACCGAACTTTTTGGTTGGTAACGATTTGCATATTTTCAAACCGAACTAGTTTGGTATGGTAATGGTACAATGTTAAAAAATCCGGTACCGTACCAAGCTCACCCCTAGATACACATGGTCTCAAATGAATTTTCTTATTTAGACAAAATTAATCTTTGTTCTTTAGAAAGTTTCTCTCTCTCGTACACAAAATACAAACTTTTACTTTATTTTAAGAAGGAATTAAAAGAAAATCAAGATCATTAGGGGATGTTTGGTTATACAACTTTGAACTGAAAAGTACATTTGATCAGCTTCTGTTATTTTATTCCTTTAGCTCCGATTAGATTTGTCAATTTAATGTGTGGACTCATGACTTTTGCTTTTATAAGTTCAGAAATAAGTCGAATTATGAAGGATTTAAAATATTTTCTTCAAAAAATAAAGAATTTAAAATATTTTAATTTTTTCTTTGGGTCCCATGTACCCATGCGGTCACAACTCACAATAAGTGGAATGCTCATTCTCTCTTTCTCTCACTCACTATCTCCCATTCCCTAAAACTAGTATTTAGCATGCGAAAATACGTTTTGATTAATATATAGTTTATAAAGTAATATAACTTAGCAAGAACCACCACAAGTGGCCTAGTGGTAATGAGCGTTGGGATTTGGAGTGTGCTCCTCCAAAGGTCCTGGGTTCGAACCCTATGGTTCCCAAAGAAGGGGATGTAAACACCTCTGGAGTGTGGCCAGTGGCTGTGGGCTATAGATGGGCCTGCAATCGCCTCACCACGGGACTGGGACTAGTCTGGCCCATAGAGGGGGATGGGATACCCAGTTAAATCAAAAAAATATATAACTTAGCAAGGTGGAGGTAAATGTTAATAAATATATATTTTTAAAGTCTATAATGAAAAGAGTTGGCGCACTTGCACTACACGCAATGTGATAGATTTGTTAAGTTTTGTGAGAAATTAACAATTGGGAATTAGGGTTTATCTCTAGATCTAAGTTGCTTGAGATATTCACCCTAGGTATCAAGATTGGAATAACTAGACTGCTATCACAAGCCAGTATTTATAGCTAAATACTGGTTTGGGTATCGGGTTATAAGTCCACAGACCCGCGTTCCAATATCTAATCAATTGTACGTTCATTACACGTGTTACACATATGCACGTGCTATATTTATATAGAGAGAATATACCAATATATCCAACAATCTCCTCCTATATTCTCAATATATAAAGTACAGGATTATCTCATCAGATCAGTATACAACTGACTGGCTGATAGCAGTCCATAAAGGAAAAGCATCATAAAGGTATAGTTTCATAAGAACCAATAGAATTATAAAACTGAATAGTTCAATCAAGACTAAACCAATATAATTAAATAGTTCCAAACCATATCCAATTCAGAATAGTTCACATAGACTAAACCAACTGGAATAATCTGTCATAGTTTCAAAATCAAACAAAGCAAATAAACTTCAAGAACAAAATATGAGTTTTAAGCTCATAAACACAAGAGTCTTAAACTCAACAGAAGTTTTACCAAGCAAGTGACTAATTTATTCTCAAAAGAAATAAATTGAAATTCTATCCTTGCACACTGCTTTATGTTTACTCCTCCATTTTGAGCAAATCATTATTTTTGAAATCTATGTTGACAGATTCAACTCCTCCATCTTTGCTAGCTTATTGAAAACAAGAATATCAAGAGACACATCTCTAAGAATTCCAAAATATTTCACAAAGTATCTAGTTCCACAAAAGAACTTAGTACAATTCATAATTAGCTTAGCAAAAATGTAACGCAAGCATCACAACCAAGTATCTTTAATAAGTAAAGTACATGAACTTTATAGTTTCTACACAAGAACCATACCATGTTTCATATTGGAATGAAAAGACTGCCGTTTCAATCATGGTTTAACATTGAATCATCAAAATTGGAATGAAACATGTAACCATAAAAGACATATCATCAAAATTGGAATGATATTTAGGACAATTTAATCATCGGAAACACATCGACAAGTTTTCATGTTTCGTATTGGAATAATATGATTATTCTAAGTAAATTCCTAGATATATAATACCATCAAAATTGGAATGACATTATATATTTGTGGAATTTATGTCGAATCATCAAAATTATCTAAAACATGTCAACTGCCTAAAATTGATGCTTAAGTTTGAACTTCTCTATGGCTCCAATTAGATTCTAAATTTTAAAACAACTTGGATGTTAAAGTTTTTTACTCAATAGCTTTTAACTCCACTTCCCCCCACAGTTTTGATAATAGATCACTTTCAAGTCTCTTAGCAAGAGCATTAGCCATACTTGTCGCAATTGCACTTTATCTATCAGAAAGTTCAACTAGGCTTCTTTCAGCCTTAATATACTCCTTTTACTATTATAGAGTGAGTTATGAGCTACAGTGTATTGTAGCTTGATAGTCGCATAACAGAATTAGAGAGTTACTTAAACTTCTTAATGGATAACCAGCAACAATTTCTTCAATCCACTCAGCCTTTTTCCCTGCAGAGGATTACACATAGAGGTCTGATTTCATGGATGATAGCACAGTGCCTGTTTGCTTTTTGTTTCCATAACATTTCTGTTTCTCCTAGTGTAAACACATATCTACTAGTTATCGACTTTCACTAAATTCTGAGCATCATAATGTATCAGGTCAGTCATTCATTCGAAGAATGACTAGAGTAGTACAAAGCAAACTTTTGAATACCACTCAGGTATCTCATTTGCCTTTTAAGGACACTCAAATGTGTATGAGATTATTAGTGAATCTGCAGATCATACCTACCTCAAAGGCTATGTCTATTCTAGTGCAGATCTTTATATACATGAGACTGTCAATTCCTTTAGAATAATCTACCTGTCTCATAGTTGCACCATCATTAGGTGTCAACCTTTTATCATAATCATAAGGTGTTTCAAAACACACTTTCAATCACTATATCCCCACTTTTGAAACACATTTTGATTTGATGAGTTTGGCTAAGAGTTATCCCTTGCCAACTGAAAACTCACCCTTATACTTATGGTGTCCACAGTACCTAGGTTTTCGTGTTGAATTCTTTGGATAGCATAATTTTAACTTCATTTATAATAGAGAGGTCATTTCCAAGAACTTGCATGTCAACAAAACAAGCAAATAATAGCCACTATATTTGACACACCACAAAGTCGAAGGCACTGATCTGAATTACTTGATTCTTATACTAGGCTCTTTCAAAAATTTGTCAAATTATTTGCTCTGTTGGCTATACATGTTTAAGAACATATAATGATTTTACTATATTGTAAATCTTGTTCACTAAACATATTAGTTCAAAACTTTTCAGTACAAAACTGTTCAGTACAAAACATCAAGTACAAAGCCTTTTAATTATTCTTTATGAATGACAAAATTTTCAATAGATGTAAGGGTAAGAAGAATACTTATTGTAGCAATATGACAAACATGTGAGTAGACATCAAATAAATCTATCCCATTTTTCTCAGTCAATCTGTTAGCTACTAAAAAGCATTAAAATTGCTACTGAACAATCAAAATTAAGTTTCTTCTACAAAACCCCACTTACTTACTATAGTTTTAGCCCCTTTCGGCAGATCAACTAAATTAAAGTATTATTGTATGACACGGAATCATCTCATTATCTACTAAAGACTCTTCTTAGCTCATTTGTCATTCAAGTTTTCAAGTGTTAGTAAGGCTGGTTCTTGATTCCAACTGTGAATATTGAACATGTTTGTAGGACTAGATTATTTCATACATTTATCTTTGATGAACATATCTTCAAAGAACTTTGCAAGTCTAGATTCTTCTAACACAAATTAGATAGATCCACATCTGTCCACAGAGCTTTAGGCCTTCTAGGATCATGCACTCTAACAAATGTATCACAACACAAATTTTCACTTTAACAAAATTATTTGTGTTTTCATACCATGATTTACAAGGTGTATTCAATTTAGAGTGTAGTAACACATTAGAGATATGATTAACAATACAACATCACTCATAATTACACAAGACAAACAACAGTCAATAATATAGAATTCAACATTTCACTAAGTGTTTGATTCTAACTTTTATCAATACCGTTTGACTGTTGTAAGTAGAGTGCTCTAGAGATTATGCCCAATGCAAACTTCTCTAAAGTTGTTAAAAACATATTCACCACCTCTATTAAATCTGAACCCTTGATTTTTAGCATTTAACTATGATTTTTAATTCATTAAGAATAACAAGTGCTTCATTCTTCATATATATGACAGACTTATATTAATCATCTACAAAAGCGATTAAATACTTCTGACCAACAATCGTCTCATTTAGTCACAAAGCTACTAAGATCACAAATATCAGAATGTATTGACTCAAGAAGTTGTGTGCTCCTAAAGACCATACTAAATGATTTTCTAGTGATCATAATCTGAGCACAACTTTCATATTTGTCATATTTTAATGGAGTATCATTGAGTAGAGTTATGAGTTTTAACAAGAACAAACAATTTAATATATAGTTCTCAAATCTTAGCCAATTATGCTATGTTCAAGAACACAATTAGAACTATTATTATTAATTGTCTCATTTGTTAAACTCAACTTATATATACGATTGACAATATATGCACTTTATAAGAGTTAATACAAAATTACTCTATCACATTTTTCAAAAATTATTTGCTTTCTCTAATGGTTCTAACAATGTCCACTAGCTCAAACACATTGAGCAAAGAGTTCTTTCCTTTACTCGTTCTTCATCATCTTCATAACGCTAAATGAGATAATGACTAACATATTATAATTCAACTTTGCATACACAGTACAATGAATGAGAGGGAACACAATGTAACTAGTAGAGTCATATTCTACATTAAGAGATGCTCTCTCCTAAGTTACAGACATTTGTTATACATCTCATACAATTTTATTTTATTTTTAAATTTTAGAGAGGCAAATATGTAATCTCACACAAACTGCAAACAATGGATTTGTCAAAATATCTATACACGTAGTATGATAAAACACTTAACAACCCTAAACATGCTAGTTTTCCAGAGCGAGAATAACTATGATCTAAAACTCTCAATCATATGATTAAATGCACAAAACGTTAACACATTCATCACATGAAAAATACTGAGAAAATTAAAGTAGATCATACTGACACTTCAAGTTAGAAGTGATTTTCCAAATTCGATGGAGAAGCCTGCGTAGTGCAGACTTATCATACCATGATGCAAATCCATCGTCTCCAACATACACAATTTGTAGGTAACATTAAAATTCCTACATTCATCAAATTGTTAAAGATTAGCCAATTAAACAAATTATTAGCACAATCTAATTCTAGCAACAATTTAATTGGAGATCCGAATTTTATAGTCAACATACAGTTTAACTTGTCAAAATAGATATTGTGTTTTAGCACATAGCCAAAACAACTGTTCAACTTGTTTTTAATTTAAACAAGTGATTAATACAGTCTTGAACTTAACCACTTAGCATCATAGTAATTCTATAATTCAAAACATAATTTTAGAACGAGTGTTTTGAACTTCCAGCACATAGCAAAATATTTAACAGGAATTGAATACGAGGAAATTAAAGAACTTATCTTTCACTGTCTTTTCCCCTTCAATTGATTAGACTCATGTCTGTTGGGAACAAATCCAAAAAACAAAGCATTCTGCGCCAAAGAGACCAAGCATCGAACACCTTGTGTGCGTCTAAACAGATCTGATGATGAGATACAAAAATCCCTTACCTGTCTTCTTCAAATTAAGGTTCTACACACAGACCCAATCTGCCAAAGATGATGAAGAGAGAAGATGATCGGAGTTGGCGCCTGAGGGGGAGGCTGCCGTCGACTGCGATCGGAGAAGGAAGGGGCGAGCGCTTCGCTGGATCTCAAATCGCTGGATCGGATTCGATCTGGCTGCCGTCTTCCATAGGGGAGTTGGCCTGGACGACGGGCATGGAGAACTCGCCAGCGTCGTTGCGGCCGATGTCCGTACACCATAGGAGGAGGTCGACGTCGGTGACCCTAGAGGAGGCGGCGCCCTTCGGCAGCTTTCGATGGCGCCCTGGGTGTCCCAGTGACAGCAGCGTTCGCGCCTTCGCGACTTCAGCGCTCACGCCCCCACAACGGCAGCGATGCTCAACGACGTCAGGTGCTGCGGCGGCGCCCATTGACGGTGACGCCCATGGAGGCGTCGCCCATCTGTGGTCGTGGGTGTCGGCTACGGCAGCTTCAACGAGATCCGGTAATCCCTTTATTAATCTCACAAATTGATTAATATAATATCTCAAGATTGTTAAGTTTTGTGAGAAATTAATAATTGGGAATTAGGGTTTATCTCTAGATCTAAGTTGCTTGAGATATTCACCCTAGGTATCAAGATTGGAATACCTAGACTGCTATCACAAGCCAGTATTTATAGCTAAATACTGGTTTGGGTATCGGGTTATAAGCCCACAAACCCGCGTTCCAATATCCAATCAATTGTACGTTCATTACACGTGTTACACATATGCACGTGCTATATTTATATAGAGAGAATATACCAATATATCCAACAAGATTTACAATTTACAAATGATAACTACTCTTCTTCCGTTATAATATTAGATGATAGATTCCATTATAATATTAGATGATAGATGTGGAAAGAAAAAAAATTACTGTAACTCTTCAACATTATTCTAAATTACCAAATGCAAAACAGCAAAAATTAAAGATCAGCACTGTACACTTCAGTTTTTATAGATAAAATTACACACAAATTAACTAAATCATGAAAAAATTCATATACTCTTTCCCTAACTACAATATTATTGAGCATCTGACATAAACCACAAATGGATGCATGATAACAGAATTTTTTTCCAAAATGACCCTATTTTTGAAAGTTTTTTCTAAATTGCCCTGCTTTTTTTTAATTCCCTAAACGCCCCACTCGCTTTTTGAAAAAGCGAGTGTGGGTTGAATCCCCCCGCTTTTTCAAAAAGCGAGTTTTAGGTTCCAAATTTTTAGCATCTGAAGACTCGCTTTTTGAAAAAGCGTGGGAATTTAACACACACTCGCTTTTTCAAAAAGCGAGTCTGAACCTTTTTTGCCCAGCAACACTCGCTTTTTGAAAAAGTGGGGGGAATTATCCCACACTCGCTTTTTCAAAGAGTGAGTGTCGTTTGGGACTTCAACCCCCCATCCCAAACAGATCTCACTTTCTCTCATTTCTTTCTCTATCTTCCTCTTCATCTTCTAACCCCGAAACCCTAACCCATCTCCCATCTCAAATTCGTCAAAGTACTACCGAAATTTGTGGATTAACCCATAAAATTGCTTTGGAAACCTTAAACCCATCTTCCGATAGAGGTTAAAATTTTGGAATTTTGGTATACTTGAAGAGGAAAGCAACTTCAACTATTTGACTCAAATAATCTTGGGAAGGTATGATGTTTATTGTCCTATTATTTTGTTAATTTCCTCAGGTTTTGTTTATGGGTAGATAATAACTCGTATATTGGTATAAATTAACGTAGGTATGGATTTGGAGATTCCTATTTGGTTATACTTTGGTGGTGAAATAATTCGTGATCCAAAGATTGGTTGTTGTTATAGTGTGTTGGATCCGGAAATAGTTTGGGCACCTCGTACCATTACATTTGAAGAAGTAGTTGAGAAAATATATGAAGTTACTAATTGGGATAGGAATCAATGGAATGTAAAAATTTTAGCTCGGTACGCCGCAGGAAGAGGAGATGGTCAGTATTTTATGACAGTGTCCGTATCTACTAATAATGCTATGAAGTCAATGATTGCTAGGACATTTGATTCCAATTGTTCTTCGTCTGCATTAGAGTCATATATTCAGCAAATTCAAATTTTGAATGCTCAGCCACATGATATTCCTAGTTCAAGCTTCGTAAGAGTGGTACCTACACAGCAGATGAGGTCTAACCCCGCTCAGTCTTCACAACCAAATCCAGTGTCCTCACAAGAGAACACCTTCACAAATACAACAAACCCAGATTCTACCTATGTTGAGCTGCCATGCCAACCTAGTCCGGTTCCTAACTATGTTCCAAATGATAGTGTATTTGAACTCTTTCAAAATGCAGTCATTAACAACAGCTTATTAGACGATGAAGAAGAAGATGAAGAAACAGACGATGAATTTGATGATAATGTTGAAAATGATGACAGGGACGAAGATGATGATGTAGCAAATGTAAATCCTACGAATAACAGTTCTAATGAAGTAAGAGCTACTTATAGCTACGCCAATGTTGACGCTCATGTTACCGAGGAGATGGCTCAAGGTGCTAGAGTACACCCAGTTCCACAAGAGTCATCTGGTTCATCCAATGTAGACGAATTGTACGTTGGACAGGAGTTTGTAAGTAAGGAGTCGATTCAACAGGCTGTGAAATTGTATTCTATCAAAAAACATCGTGAATTCGTAACCTTGAAATCTACACCGTCACTGTACACTGTTAAATGCAAAATGACACCTAGAAAACGTACCATTGAGGAGATCGTGCAAGGTCCCCCCATAGAAGTATTGACTAGGCTCGCTTTCTCAGAAAGCGAGTCTTGAGTCTGCTTGTAAACAAGCATACAAACTAAAGACTCGCTTTTTCAAAAAGCGAGTCTGAGTGTAAACAGCTCGCTTTTTCAAAAAGCGACTGTTGAGTGGTTTGTTTTTCAGAGGCTACCTCACCTCTGGAAATTGCAAAATACAACACTCGCTTTTTGAAAAAGCACGGTGTTTACACCCAGACTCGCTTTTTCTTGGGTCTGTATGCAGAAAATACCAACATTTGATCTCTTGGTGGGACATAAACCCTACACAATTCTCGAGCATCAGCTTCAACTCATAATTCACATCAATACCCATGTCAACACCATTCCACATTAACAAAATATTGCACAACATCTCACCAAAATCCACATTTTAACACCATTCCACATTTCAATAACAACATCTCACCAAAATCAAATTCACACAACCACAAAATTTCACAAAACCATAAAATTAAAATACCACACTCACACACCCCATACCAAATTATGTACTTCATATATTCCATATTTCAAAACTTGAGTACAAGATTGAGATACACAATAAATCACATTAACAAATTAAAATTACAACCAATAAATCCCATCAACAAAATATCAAGTCGCTTCACGGGTCCGGGGTGAAGAATGTGGGAGGTCGCCATTGCCTCTTACCTCGTGGTGATGGAGTTTTCTGTGTCACACCGGACATTATTATCGGCTCCTCTTCCTCTTGTTGTTCTGCCCCCTCTACTTGCATCTCAGCCTCTTCAATTTCATCCTCTTGTTCTTCCTCATTTCTAGGCTGACATGGTGGTTTACGGGCGACTTTCTTCACACGAGGAGCACGTGCACTGGTCCGATGAGCGGGGGTGTTTAGGATAGCATCCAAGGTCGCCCCCTCTCCCACAGCATCAGCTTGTGCACGATAGGACGTCAGCATATCTCGTGCGAAGTCCTTAACCGTATCGGCGACGTTGCTACTCAACACAGCAGCACATTTTTTACCCATAGTCCAAGTCTGGGCCATCTACAAAATATAATAAGTTGAAATATTAATTGCAGAAAATGTATGCTTGTAAATCAAAATACTATAATAACTTTGATGAATTTAACAGTAATAAAAAACTTACAATCGTACGAATAGCTGATGCCTTCGGTTGAAACATAGGCAAGTGCATTGAATGTAGATCTACTGGTTCTGCTGCTGGTCGACGTATCGGTACCACCATGCCTGCTAGAGTCTGCCCTGTCGGAGAGATGTATCGCCTTGTCATCCTTCCATACCAGCCTATATAGTTCTCGTGCACGGTTCGATCAAATGGAGGAATGTTCTGAATGATTTCCTCGAACCTGTGTAGATTCCATCTCTCCGCATATGTCGAGAAGCTGGCGGCCCAATTATGTCCTGATTGACGACCCATTCCAGTAATTTTATGCATGTCCGCATTAAATGGATCGGCAACCGGAATTGCCTGCTGTAGACCAAACTGTCGAAGCACTCTGTTGACATAATAGAACTCAACTGTGCTAAAGTTGATCAAAGGTGCCTTTGTCAGCCAAAGATCACGCCTATACAGGGAAATGGGCGGCAGTCGAGCTAGACGTGCCTCCGTGTAGGGTATCCACACTACGCAATTATCTGCCAACCTGTCCAACTCATCACGGAAGTAGGTCAGTCACCTGTTGGGGTTGGCAGTCCAAGTAAGGTTACCGGACCAGTACACACCAAGAGGAGGTAGCATGTGCTGGTCCTCGGGGAGATGGATCCAGTGGGGTGATTGCTTCCGCACTACAGGACGTCCCACGTGGATACGCTCCCAACTCCACACTTGAAGCAATATCATCGGTCCATTCATCTGCACAAAACCGAGACTACACAGGCACAAACTCCTGTAGAGGGATGCCAAGGCGGCACTACCCCAACTGTACTGATTGACTCGTCCTAGATCTGCAATCAGCGGGAGGTACATCAAGGAGACAGAGTGTCCGCTGGAATTAGGGAACAACACACCTCCAAAAAGAGTCAGAATGTAGGCCCTACAGTAGCAATGGACCTCCTCTTCAGTCGAATCATCTCTCAATCAGTCCTTGAATTTTTCCTTTAACCACTTCAACCGAATCTGTTTCCCATTAACTGCTCCAGTCACCACTTCGACACCGAGATATTGTTCCACTAAATATGCTGGGTCGAAGTCTATTGATCCTGTCACCGCCTGCCCATCTACTGGAAGGCCGGTGAGTACTGAAACGTCCTGCAACGAAACACTCATCTCCCCAACTGTAAGGTGGAAGCTGTGTGTCTCAGGGCGCCATCTCTCAAGGAGTGCTGTAAGCAGTGGCCGATCGCACTTGATGGATTTCATCAGTGCAATACCGTAGAGTCTGCAATCCCTTAAGATCTGATGGATCCGTGGGTGCATATGGAGTGGATGACCTCTACGGAATGTACACTCATTCGAATCGCCTTCCCACACATCTCTAGAACGATGCTGCGACTGAAGAGTAAGAAGAGTGGGGTCGAGGGGACCTGGACTTCCAAGGGGAATAGTAGATGAAGAAGGGGCCGGAGAAGAAGTACCAGCCACATTTGGGTTACTTAGGATCTGTAAAACAACAACAATATTTACATCAGCAGAGAAATATAACATTTAACTGTATGATAATAAAATAAATCTAATATGGAAAATTATAAGCTTACATTAGTACGTGAGGTACCACCACGACGACCACCACATCCACCACGAGGAGGAGGGCCGAAAGATGTACGTGGTCCGTCGCCACGATTAGGTCTACTACTAGACCCTACCTCCACATTGCCCATCGTTCGTGCCATTTTTTTAAAAATAGAGTATCCTACAACTAAAAGCAATCGTTATTAACATTACCAAAATATATAACCAAGAAATATAGAACATATACGAACATACAATTATTAATAACTATATCCTAATTTTATCCACAAATTCTACAATTATCCACTTTTTATAACTGATACACCTCCACCTCCACCTCCACCGAAAAATTCTACAAATTCTACAAATTATCCCGAAATTTTACAAATTCTATAACTGATACCCACAAATTCTACAAATTCTACAATTATCCCGAAATTTTATCCCTATTTTCCACAATATCAACACTATGCATATTGTACCTCCAATAATAACAACCAATTTCTAACTAAATAATTCTAAATATGTATACAACATTAAAAAATATAGAGTTTGAGAAATATACCACAATCTTTGTGTAAGAAGCGAACCACGACAATCACCCCCAAATCGTTCAACCCCCAATTTCAAGAATGCCACGAAAATCACCACAAAAATCGAAAGAACCAACAAAAACGAAGTGGGAAATTGAACGGGGATGAGATAATGAAGAATTTCGGAGTGATTCGACAACTAATTTGATGGGTTAAGGGCTAAAATCGAAGCTTATCGACTATGGGTTAGGGTTTCGCGAGCGAAGGGGAGAAAGAAATGAGAGAAAGTAAGATCTGTTTAGGAGGGGGGTTTAAGTCCCAAACGACACTCGCTTTTTGAAAAAGCGAGTGTGGGATAATTCCCCCCGCTTTTTCAAAAAGCGAGTGTTGTTGGGCAAAAAAGGCCCAGACTCGCTTTTTGAAAAAGCGAGTGTGGGATAATTCCCCACGCTTTTTCAAAAAGCGAGTCTTGAGAGGTTGAAAAATTGGAACCTATGACTCGCTTTTTGAAAAAGCGTGGGGAATTATCCCACACTCGCTTTTTCAAAAAGCGAGTGGGGCGTTTAGGGAATAAAAAAAAGCAGGGCAGTTTGGGAAAAACTTTCAAAAATAGGATCATTTTGGGAAACAATTCCATGATAACATGCACTGCAGATGCATTTGATAACATAAACCCACTGTGGATTCTGTAATGCACATACAGAGAATCTGAACCACCTTTTCATTCATTGTCAAAGAAGTAAGGCAACTATGGTAGAAGTATTACGGGCCTTAGGAACTTGTGACTATCCCAGCAAATACGAGGAATTGTGGGTTGGCCTCGGTCCGCCACGAAATGAAGGATGCTTGGTACATAGCCATTGCGGCAACTACTTGGGTGTTATGGCTAGGCAGAAATAATTTTTATTTTCGTTCTTCATGTAATAGTATTTCTGGTAATCTTACTCATATCATGCATTTTATTTCCTTTTGGGTCACAGCTACTGCTACAGGAGCAAGAGAGAGGATTGCTAGAGTTTTCCAGGTGGAAGAATTCGATGATGAAGAGGTTGAGTTTAGACCAACGCTGGACTGAGGGGTAGGCCCCCCCTGATACTCACAGGGCACAAGACTCATTTGGGAAGCCCACTGTCTGCAGCCAGCTATATTTTGTATTTTGTTTAGGTCTATTGTACCTTGGGTTGTACTGTTGTATTTTTGGTTGGACCCATCCCCCAGGGTATTGTTGGGGGGATTATGTTCTTCTTTTTACACTGTTACTTTTTGTATTTTCTCCCGGCTCGCCGGGGTTGTTTTATTAACTTCTTATTAATGAAACAGGGTGGTGTTATTCTACCTTTTTCCTATAAAAAAAACATGCACTGCAGATGATCCACTTATTTTCTTCTTAAAGCGATCGAAAACATGTGCAAATCTTGCAATACACCTTCCCTTCAATCTTTGTTGAAACCCAATGAAGGTGTCTCCCAAAACAGACAACCACGTAGCTTCTCATTGCTCCAACTTTTTGCGAGATAAAGCATCAGCCACATTGAAAATAGAGGGGAGGCATGTAGATGAAGCAATGCTTACATGGACATGGCGGCGAACGAACAAGTGCCTTCCAGTTAACAGTAAGCAACCTGGCGTTTGGTTCGTTGTTTTGAAAATTCCTTTTAAACTTAATTTTTGAAATTTTTTTAAAAAGTTGTTTTTTTGTGATTTAAAAAAATAGAATATTGTTTGGTAAATTGTTGTCATAAAATAGTTTTTTCAAAAATAACGTATAAAAGGTGTTTGGTAAATTGTCTATCTATATAATAAAACACAAAGAAAGCTATCAAGTGATTCTTCTTTAATAGGATTTGATATGGCTAAAAATAGGGTTAAATCGGAACCATCCAAATTGGGCACGAATCTTAAAGCTCGGGGGTCAAATTGGGCGCGAATCTTAAAGCCTGTGTGGTCGTGGGTTCGATTCCCACAGACGGCACCATGTTACTGCTAAATCTGGTGCGGGAGCAAACAAATAGAATTTGTGGATTCTTTAGGATGTTGAATAGTCAAACCTGAAACCTTTTCACCGGAGTTGACCGTGAACTCCCGCCGTTCACCTGCAAAAAGTGTGAAACACCGGGATTGATCCCGGCGACGCACCCTCCGACGCTCAAGTCAGTAATCAGAAAGATTATGAATGAGCTTTTACTGGCAAAATATTAATTACCTGTTAACAGTGGGGGATGGGAGGTATTTATAGCCGCCTTAGGGACCAGTTTCGGGATAAGATCAAATCCCTACTTCCCAGTGAATGGATAGAGTGAATCAGGGTTGTTGATTAAGTATAATCATAAAACCTAATTCTATCCAGCTGGACTGGGTTCTTTGCGGGTTCGAATCCGCACTCAGTTAAGGCGGATCCGTTTGTGGGCTATTGGGTCTTTGGACAAAAGATCCAGTACCCATTTCAGACCCGTCTGTAGGTGAAATTACCATTTTACCCCCGAGCTTTAAGATTCGCGCCCAATATGGATGGTTCCGATTTAACCCTATTTTTAGCCATATCACGAGACCCCCACTCCCGAAGACTGAGTTTGATCAGTTTTTGAGGAGTAGTTTTTACTGTTTTAATGGCTTGCGGGGTTGTATCGGAGTCCAAATGAGGGGTGTCGAATCTTTGTATGAGGTATTATGGTGAATTTCAGAGCTAGTTGCGTGCTTAAGGTTGTTCTTGAGCTCTCTTGGACTTTTGGTGATTTTTCCAGATTTTTCTCTATTTTTCGGACCATTTATTTAATTTTGCGAAGCGGTAATTCATTGTTTGGGGGCCTTAATTAATTATTCTAAGCAATAATTATTTACCCAGGGGCTCAAAAATATTTTTCCGAATTTATAATTATTTTTTAGAATTTTAATTAATTTTCCTGAATTATTAATCATTTTTTCGCAATTTTTAAATACATAATTGAATAAAAAATTAATTTTTTATATCATTTATGATGTGGCACAATCTGGGCCGCCCATCTCGCATCAGCTCGTAATCTCGAGAGATCGGACGGCCTGTGTCGCTCGGCACCATTTTCTCCTCGTAAGCAGCTCGGATTGCCAGCCGCTCGGATTCCGAGCGACGTGGCTCGGTGATATTTTCTCCACATGAGCAGCTCGGATCACCAGTTGCTCGAATTGGGATTCCGAGCGACGTGGGGTGATCTGAGCCGTTCATCCGATCGAGGCACGAATTTTGAGAAGATTTGACGACCGATGTCGCTCGGCGCTATTTTCTCCACATGAGCAGCTCAGATCGTCAGTTGCTCGGATTGGGATTCCGAGCGACGTGGGGTGATCTAGCCATTCATCATGGCGCAAATCACGAGGCTAAAGGTTCAGATCACGAGAAAATGCTATCTTATCGTTTTGTGGGCGTAGCGTGATCTGAATCGCTCATCAACTTTCGGCACGAACATTAAGACAATCTGACGGCTAGAGTTACTCGGTGGCATTTTTCTTCAAATGTGCAGCTCGGATTGCCAGTTGCTCGAATTCCGAGTGACGTGACTCACTGCTACTTTCTTCATGTGAGTGGATCGGATAGCCAGTCGCTCGGATCGGGATTCCGAGCGACGTTATGCTCTTCATGTGAGCAGCTTGGATCGCCAGTTGCTCGATTGAGATTCTGAGCAACGTGGGGTGATCTGGGCCGTTCATCATGGTGCGAATCACGAGGTAAGAGGTTCAGATCACGAGAAAATGCTATTTTGTCGTTTTGTGATCGTGGCATGATCTGAGCCGTCTGATTGAGATCTTGCATGATTGTTGAGGAAAAAACTTGTTTTTCTCCAATACGTAGCTCGGATCGCCAGTCACTCGGATTTGGATTCCGAGGGACGTGGGGCGATCTGAGCTGTTCATCACAGGATCTGGCACGGATCTTGATGTGAAAGACGGTGTGGATCTCGAGAAAACGCTATCTTGTCGTTTTGTGGTCGTGGTCCAATCTGAGCCGTCTGATCAAGATCTTGCACGATTGTTGAGGAGAAAGTTGTTTTTCTTCAATACGCAGCTCGAATCGTCAGCCGCTCGGATTTGGATTCTGAGAGACGTGGGGCGATCTGAGCCGTTCATCACAAGATCTGGCATGGATCTTGATGTGAAAGACGGTGTGGATCTCGAGAAAACACTATCTTGTCATTTTGTGGTTGTGGTCCAATCTGAGCCGTCTGATCAAGATCTTGCACGATTGTTGAGGAGAAAGTTGTTTTTCTCCAATATGCAGCTCGGATCGCCAGTCGCTCGGATTTGGCGTCCGAGGGATGTGGGGCGATCTGAGCCGTTCCTCGAGGCACAGATCACGAGGTTAGGGGTTCAGATCACGAGAAAATGCTATCTTATCATTTTGTGGTCGTGGCGTGATCTGAACCGTCTGATCGAGATCTTGCACGAATGTGGAGGAGAAAGTTGTTTTTCTCCAATACGCAGCTCGGATCGCCAGTCGCTCGGATTTGGCTTCCGAGGGTCGTGGGGCGATCTGAGCCGTTCCTCGAGGCACAGATCACGAGGTTAGGGGTTCAAATCACGAGAAAACCCTATCTTGTCATTTTGTGGTCGTGGCATGATCTGAGCCGTCTGATCGAGATCTTGCACGAATGTTGAGGAGAAAGGTGTTTTTCTCCAATACGCAGCTCGGATCACCAGTCGCTCGGATTTGACTTCCGAGGGACGTAGGGCGATCTGAGGCATCCCTCGATAGCTCGGCAAAGTGCCTCGGCGGCTCGGAGCTAGAGGCATAGCCTAGCGGTGTGGCCCGGTCTGAATCGTCGTCACTCTTATGAACCGTCGCCGCCCTTCACTACTTTGTCGTTTAGCCTTCTTTAACCTCTTAAGGTGGGCCTAAGAGTCACAACTTTACGTTACAAAGCCCAAGAGTCGTTTCTTTTACTATAAGTTTTCACCTCCCCATCCTTTACCTCATTCTTTCACTTTCAGTTTTACTTTCACTTTCACTTTTACTCTTTGCTAGCGGTGTTTTTGCTCTCGAGCAGTGCTACTAGCTTTTGTGGCAGGGTGAGCTTGCATTCCGGCTATCTTTTCCGGCCATACACGTCACTTTAAGGTTAGTCTTTTCCCCTATCGTTGAGAATGGTTAGAATATCTTTTGGGGATGAGACCTCCACCTCGGACCAAGACTCCGGCCGAGCGGTGGTAGTGAATCCGAGGAAGGGGAAAGAAGTGGTAGATCCGGTTGGGGTGTTGACGATAGTTGAGACTCCGAAGGGTGCAGGAGAATTGGGTCGGCATCCGACTGTTCTGTCTAGTGTCGGTGGAGTGAGGAGTTACCCCAAGGACATCCTGAAGAAGGTGGTGCATGGGATGGCTTCGGCGTATGAGGAGAACGACCCGAGGGACCCCTCCGAGGTGGATGAGATCCCCTCAATATTGACCGAGGCAGATCTGCACCGGATTAGGAAGGGATTCCACATCCCGAAGGAGTACGTCCTGTTACTCCCTGGTCCGGGTGTCCGAGCGTGTATGGGGACTTCGGCTGCACTTGCGTCTTTCCCTACGACGCGCTGAACGCCGGTCTTCGGCTACCACTGCACCCTTTTGTGGTCGAGGTGCTGCAGTGGTACAGCCTGAGCCCTGTTCAGTATATGCCGAACATGTGGCGGCATGTCATTGCCTTCGTCCTTTAGTGCCAAGCGGTCGGTGTGCAACCGCAGCTCGTTCTGCTTCGGAGCCTTTATCGAATCTGCCGAATGAGCAAGATGGAGGATCGGTATTATCTGTTGCCGAGGAGGGGGGTGAAGTTGATCGAGAATCCGGACTCGATCAAACATTGGAAGGAGAAGTATTTTCTCATCCATGGTCCCGAGCCGTGGGGCTTCCCGGCGTTGTGGAAGGACGGGGTCCCGAAGTGGGCGAAGAAGGAGCCCGTGCTCACTAGGGAGGAAGAAGAGGCGGTGGCGAAGATCCTCGGACTTCCGACCCTTAGTTGGAAGGATATCACCGAGGCAGTCTTGTTCGGTGGGTGGGGTCTCAGTCCGATCGACCCCAGTACGCTCCCCTTCTTTTTTTTTCTTTGCTTTTCTTAGTGTCTTTTACTATTAGTTATTTTTTCTAACTCTTTTGCTCGGTTTTTTCTTCGTATGCAGAGAGCCCCGGCATGGACTACAAGGCATTGATGGCCAAGACTCACGCGGCGAAGGAGGCAGAGACGAGGAAGAGGAAGAGGACCACGGCGGGGCCTCATTCTGGCCGAACGGCGAAGGTCCCCTCAGCACCTTCGGCACCCTCGGCACCTTTGGCCATCGTGGAGCCGGTGACCGAGGACCCTTCGGAAACGCCCGTTCAAGCCCCTTCGGTCGATGCCCTAGGTTCATCGAGCGGGGCGTTCACTGCCAACGCGGCTCTGGCATTGGAGGTGCCGCCACTTACTGCCGAGGCGGAGAGGATCCTTACTGAGGAGCACAAGCGTCTCTTCGTCCCCGACTAGAGGGTGATGAAGGTGGACGGATTCCTCGATGATGGGGGGATATGCATGGAGGCGGTGAAGCACCTACCGACCCCGAAGGATCGTGTCGCGATGAAGGCCGGCACCGTGGGCGACGACGCCCTACAGATTGCTCGGAACACTATGTCAGTGAGTATGAGCTAAATATGATAACAAGTTAAAAATTTTCCAAGTTTTTTCGTTCGGTTCTAATCGTCTCTTTCCCTTCGTTTTGCTTACAGACCCTCTGCCACTTCAGCCACATGCTCGAGCAGTTTGCCGAGCAAGAGAAGGAGATGAACCTGGCGAACGATCGGGAGAGGTCGGAGCGCACCAAAGCGGTCAAGCTGTTCGAGGCCGAGCAGCAACTCTCGGCTTCGCGTGCGGCCAAGGTGGGGACCCTCTGTAACGCCCCGAATCCCAAATCACTGAATTCGAAATGTTCTACAGGATCTTTTCACTTTCTTTGAGTACAATTTTACAAGGAAATTAAAACTTCTCATCATACATCAGAGTTTACATCATATTACATTTACATTTACACAGCGGAAGCAAAATATACAACATGTAAATAAATATACAACAACATAGTACAATCTTTATGCATCCATTCCCCTTTACTCATGCAATTACTTGCATACAAACTGTGGGTACGTCAGCTTATTCAACTGACGATAGTTATACATGGCTATCCTCTCTATTGTAGAAACAGTATAACGAATCTCATTTCTTAACAATCACAAACTTGTTCAATATAAGCATATAAATCAAAGGGAACTCTTAAAGATGTCGTGTCGTGATTGTGCACTTAATCCTTAATGCAATTATTTAATTTACGTGACACTAATGCACACTTGTTCGGATTCTATGCATCCCATACTACATAGGTCCGAGGGCAAGTCTCTTAACCGTTCTTCATTTTTGTAGGGTTCAATCCCTCGCCATGACTTACTCTACTTCTGTAATTACGGTGAGTATCTTAGATGATTCTATGAGTACAAGCATGTATCCTGGCCCCTGGAGTAGAATTCCGCGCCATGTCTTGACTCATCAAGCATGCATTCTGCGGCAATTCAGCCTCCTCCCTGAACACAATCCTCTTGCAGTCACCAAAACATCCCATGAGCGTGACTAAGGTCCGATCATTCTGAGTTGTGCCCGCGCCATGTCTTGACTCATCAAGCATGCATTCTGCGGCTCACACACCCGCACCGTAAACCCTAGTTCTCATACTTATGTTTTTCTCTCACTTTCATCACCTCTTCACTATGTACTAAATATTAGAATCATGAATATAAATCAAAGCTCTAGAGTTAGCCTCTCCACTAAACCGGACTTATCATTTCATTTCGATACATGACCAACCTTGGTCTTTCAATTCCCATTTCATTTCATTCATTTCACTGCCGGGGGAGACTTAGCTACTCTTGGTTTCAATTTACAATTCACAACTTCCAATTGAGCACTTTCAGCTCATCATTCATTTTTTTAGAGTCTCACAGACTTTCTTATCATGATCTTAGCCTTTCATATTCATTTGATTCTCAATTTCCAATTACGATTCATTTTACATAATCTGCACAGTCATAAAAAGAGTTCATAGAATTCAATCATAAGGTTTACAACTTCCAACAGCAAATAAAATGAAATTCATACACATCAAAGTTCACTCTGTACTGTCGACTTGAAAGAACACCAGTCGACTCATACAGTCAAATACAGGTTCATCATAATTACTCGGGATAGTCGACTGCTGTACATAACCAGTCGCTTGTCCCGCAACTTTTCATATTCACAGTGTCATCCGCATGACAGTCGACTGTTCATCCATCAGTCGTCTGTTCTGGGATTCTCAACAGCATAATTCTAAGTCCAGCTCAGTCGACTGGCTACACGCACTAAGTCGACTGATCAATTCCATAATTCAAATTAAGGGATTATCTAATGGCTTTTATATATTCTTGCATCATGATATCAATTTAAAATACCCATATATTCATGTTTCATAAGCACAGAGTCTCTAATTGTTCAGGAACATCACAAACATGAAATTTCAAGTTACTAATATACTCTTTTCTTTGAAGAAAATACTTTAAACATGCATTCATACTGCTCATAACTTTCTTACGAAGGTGAAGATATAACTCTCAAATCATCATACTGGGTCAGCATAATAGAACATCTCATTATATGGAATTCCCAAATAATCATAATTAAATTGAAGCACCAGTCGGCTGAACACAGTGTCAGTCGACTGCTCCGACAGTTCTTAATTTGTTTAATCATCGCTAGTTCTTTTTCATTCATTTACCTTCCCTCCATCATATGTGTCATAGGGAAATTACAACTCAGTAATCACACCATTTTGTCTATTTGCATATAGTCTATCACCACATCACAGATCGACGGTCTCGTACCAGTCGACTTATCTACACGACAGTCGACTGTACCGACTCAATTTATCTTATTATCAACAGCATGTTCATGGCAATTCTACTACATTGAAATTCACACTTCACAATATGGTAGCAATCACAACCATTATAGTATATTTCCTACATTAGAAGTCCTGAGAAACACCCACCTTATATGAAGAAATAATCGAAATCCCGCAAAAGCTCCTCAATATAGTGAACGCCTCCTTGCTCCTTGCACCTTGCTCCTTTGCTCCACACCGAACCTTCAGAATGCTACTCTTCGGCCTCCACAGCAAAGCACACTCACAGCTCACAAATACCTCTCTTAATAAGAACAATCTTAGTGTAAGAGAGATAGGAGAAAGGGAGGGGTATTTATACTAAGAAATAAGTAGAATAGAAGGCTAGGATTTATTGGGGAGTTGTAAGATCAAAGGTTAGGATGCATTAGGAGGTTGAGAAACTACCCACACTTCCCAAATAACCACCCATGATCTACCCCACTACCCTACTCATATCCGGCCACAAGGAAGGGTGCTCAATGCACGTGTATGCTAGATGCACGTGCATGCACAACTCACACTAAATAAAACTTGTACAAAGGTAATGAATTTCTTATATAAAAAGTGTTACACAAAACAAGTTGTAGGAAATAATAAAAAGTTAAATTTGTGGGCTTAAATCCATTTGGGCCAAAATAAATACTTTAAAAGAAAATAAGCAAATTAACATTGGGTTTTAAGAAAATGTTTTATAGAAAACAATACACTTATTCATCATGTTGAGAAAACATGCTACACAAGCATATCATATGTAAATATAAATAATCTTTCATGTATTTGGAAAATCAGGGTATTACACCCTCGAGGCGAAGCTCGCCGAGGCGTTGAAGAACTCCGCAGCCATGACTACCAAGGTTGAGGCACTGGAGAAAGAGAGGGCTCGGCTCGAAGAAGAGTTAGCCAAGACCCTGAAGGCGTCCGAACAGGCGCTGAATGGCCAAGCGATGAAGGTAGCGAAGGCCGAGCAGGCCGTTCGGGATGAGGCCGAAGCCCACATGATGGCAAACATGGAGGAGGCTTACGCCCGAGCACTGCAGCATGTGGCGGCCCGTATTCCCGACTTTGACAGCTCTTCATACTACTTCTACGACCCCGTGGACGGCGAGGAGCAGATTCTGCTGGCGGAGCTCGAGCCCAAGCCAGAGGGCGGTGACGCCGAGGAGGGTGCCGAGGACGAGGGGAATGTTGAAAGAGCTATCATCCATGTGCCGAGCGATGATGCCTCGAAGCAGCACCATGAGGTGGCCCCTTGACTTAGTCGCCTCTTTTCTTGTTGTTTCTGTTTCTTTTGTTTTGTTGTAACGCCGAACTGCGGACTGGCCACCGCTCTTATGTACATTTCGAATTTTAATGCATCGGCCGACTTTTTGAGACTTTGGCCAAGAGTTTGAGATTTCAAGTGTTGTCGTGAACGTCTTGTTATTGAAAATTTCTTTAAGTGTTGAAAACACCTTTTGCTCTTCGGGTTGAGAACGCAAGTGTTGTGAACACTTTGAGAATTTTGCTAAGCATTGAAAACACCTTTTGCTCTTTATGTTGATGTGTTTTCGCTTTTCAGGTCGTCGAGTCGAGTTCTGCAGCTGAAACCTCTCGTCTTCGCGTTGGCTTGAAAGCAGCGAAGCTGGCCCTTTCCCACAGCCGAGAGTGTTTCCTCAAAAGCGAGTTGGAACTAGAGGATCTCAAGTCAACGTCGAGAGAGTATTTATCCGAGTTGAAACAACTACGGAAGTGAGCTCGCGAGGTTCGTCTTGAAGATGAGGTGGAGTTGCTTCGGAAGACGCTATTTGATGTTACAGAGGAGAAGGGCGAACTACTTGCTGAGGTTCACCACTTGAAGATAGCAGAAGAGGAGCTTTTGGCGGAGGAAGATGAGTTAGCAGCTACGGTGGGTAAGTTGATGGTCGAGCGTGACGAGTTGACGGCGGAGGTCGCCGAGTTGAAGAGGGTTACGATCGATAAGAGCTTCGAAGTTACCCATCTCCGTCGAATCATCGCCGACAGCTCCGGCGCAGAAGGGTCTGCTCAGCTTCCTAGCTTCAAGGTATCCGTGAAGGACAACTCTCTGAAGCAGTGTATCGTCGAGCTAGAGGGGGAGGTTGCTCACCTAAAACCCAATCGAGACCAGTCAATGTCAGAAGTACTTTGTGTACCCGGGAAGAGAGTGAGCGAGGGATTTCGTTCTATGAACTTGCGACTCGCTCGCCTGCGGCTCGGCAAAGTCCTGGTGATGCCCAAAGTGGGGTGGCTATCTCGTCAAGTGAAGCCTCAGCCGGCGCAACATTGAAAGACACGACTAAGCTTGCTGGCCTAGGGACCTCAACGAGTGCGGGATCACGATGACAAGGTGTGCGCCGCCCCCACCTGTCTCTCAAGAGGAACATCCCTCTTCCTAAGAGTCGTTGAAGTAGTCTTGTAATTTTAGCTTTTCGGACCTTGTAGCTCATCGCAGATAAGAGTAGCTGGTCTTGTAATCTGAGTTTCTTCGAACTTTAAACTTTTAAAAAAGTGAAAGCTTGTTTCACTCCTTTGTGTTTGTGCTAGCGTGTTCAGTTGATCTTTTGTGGTTGTAAGAGTGTTTCTGAAGGACGGACCATTTCTTGCTCGCTTACGAGCGAGGAGTAGAAGTGGGGTCTTGCCAAGCCTTGAACTCCGAGGGATGCAACCTATCTGAGGTGTCTGCGTGGATCTCGGTGTAAAAGACGGTGTGGATCTCGGAAAAAACTCAAATTCTATCTGTGGATTTCAGTGTAAAAGACGGCGTGGATCTCGCCATCCTCTCCAAGCGCGAATCCACAAATTCTATCTGTATTCCCCCCACACCAGATTTAGCGGTAACAGGATTAAAATCAGTGGTCCAGATATAACCCCACAAAACATATTTTCCCGCCCCAAAAATTCCCCCCCAAAACTCAAATTCAAATCCCCAAAACAAGTCCTTTATTTATTTCTCTCTCTCTCTCTCTCTCTCTCTCATTCTCTCTCTATTTACTCAGAAATTTATATTTTCAGATTTTTTATGCATTTTTTAATTTCTCATCTTACATTGAAAATAACAAATATCTCATCAACAGTTAAATTTCATCATTTTTCACACTCAAAATTCTAAGAAGTTGGATTTTACACCCCCGTTTATAATTATTTTTCAACATATACTAATGGAAACATGGACTTTTATTTACAACTAATTATTGTTTTACTATTCAAACTTGAGCTACATAATTGTTATTTTACTGTTTACATGACTTTCATATGCTGTATCGTTCCGAAGACGTGCCGTAGGCACGTGCCCATGGGAAAATCTAGTATATATATATTGTATATTGTATATTGTATATTGTTATATATGCAGTATGTATGTATGTATGTATGTATGTATGTATGTATGTATACTACGATACATACATATTGTATACATATACATACATACTGATACATACATATTGTGTATGTATATATACACAGTATATATGTATGCAGTATGTACATTATGTATGTATACAATATGCATACAATATGTATACAGGGCCGGCACTGAGTTCCCGGAGGCCCGAGGCGAAAGACCCAAATAATTATTTTTTGGGGCCCCTAATAACAATATAATTTTTTACGCACAAAATACGTGCTTATATTTATAAGGGAAATACAAATTTGGGGCCCCCAAAATTGCAAAAAATTCGGGGGGTGCCTCTTCGCCTCAAGGTGGCGGCCGGCCTTTTATGTATATACATACTAACTGTATACTATATATATATATATATATATATATATATATATATATATATATATATATATATATATATTATTATTATTATTATTATTATTATTATTATTATTATTTTATTTTTTTTCGATAATAATAGCCACAATACATCTGTCCATAGGCAATCTCAACCATCAATTTCGACAACTCGATCTTAACCATTCATTTAAACATCATCCGAACTGTAGATCTGACATGAAGATAGATCATAATGATCAATGGCTATTATTAATTTTGGTATATCGCTTTCTTTAAATAGTTTTTATAATAATCCAAACAGTCATTTACACTTCCTTCGCCAACCAAAACCATCCCCGCAAAATTCATCATCTAAAAAAATCCCCCAAATCCCCAAAATCGCGATGGAGATCTCAAGAACTCTCCCAATCAAAAATCATCGCCGTCCTCCTCCTCATCGGATCTAGATCCGCCGAGATCCGTGTGATGGTGTTTTACCCTTCGTCTACTTCGTTTTTTTCTTGGCTTATGTTACAATTGGGATCATTTGGATTTCTGTGTTAATCAAGAAAAGGCAAACTGCTTATATGATTCATTACTTCATGCTCGCCGCCATCGTTCTTAAAGGGTTGAATTTTCTGTGTGAGGCGGAGGATAAATCGTATATCGAAAGGACTGGGAGTGCTCATGGTTGGGATGTGCTGTTCTATATATTCAAGATTTTTTCATTACCCCAAAAGATGAGTTCTTTTTGCGGCAAACAATTATAGCCTCTCTTTTTTTCTCATGTACTAGAACTCAAATAAGGTCATGTGCTAAATTCTTCGTAATTTAAATAAAAATAAGCAAAATAATAAAGCTACATAAAGTGTCTAATTTGTTGATGTTTACTTCATTTTCCTCTGTGCAGTATGAGGAGAAGTAGATGGACAACTTTGGCACACCACGTCCCATTTCACTGAGTAATATTTAAGCAGTATATTTTCTTATTTGCATAAAATCATAACTATCATCCGTCGTTCTCTCTTCGTTTCCTTTTATGTTATAGCTTCTAATGAACTACTACCAAAACAAATGTTGAAAACCACTCAAAGTTGATTGTAGTGTGCCAGAGACAACTTTGTGACAAAGTTAGGTTCATTCCCATACCACGTGTGAGACAACTTTGTGACAAAAGTATATATATGTCTCTTTTTCCCCCATATATTTGAATTTTTATCCTAATTATGTGTTCTTGATTCTATTAGTTCCAACATTTAGAATTGGAAGATTTACTGTACTCAAAATTGAAATTTGTTTTATTTTCAATTTAGTTCGTTGGAGTAATTTTGAAATTCATTGTTTGCTTTTTAAGTTGATTGACTTAGTCGAATTTGTAGTTTGAAGTACATGGGTGTACTAAATGCAAGTATGTTTAGATAAAATTTTCACCATTTATGTGCACCAAGTCACGTGCACTTGGTGCACGGTAAATTCCAACTAGTATATATATATATATATATATATATATATATATATATATATATATATATATATACACACACACTATATATATATGTATATATATATACACACACTATTATAGCACATACTGTATACATATACATACATATATGTATACAATATGTTGGTTGAGAAATGAAAAAACTCATCTCAGAAAACATGTTTTTTTCGTTTTTTAAAAAAAACACATTTTAAATATATATATATATATATATACACACACACACTATTATAGCACATACTGTATACATATACATACATATATGTATACAATATGTTGGTTGAGAAATGAAAAAACTCATCTCAGAAAACATGTTTTTTTCGTTTTTAAAAAAAACACATTTTAAACATAAATATTGGAATTTTTTTATTATAGCCACTTTTTGAAAATATTTGCACTTATAGGACAGTTGTCAAAGTATTTACAATTGTGGACTCAACAACTAAACTCGCTATTCCCAACGGCGAGTTTAGTTGTTTCATGCTCGCCGTTGGAACATGGCGAGTTTAGTGCTAATTTTTTGATAAACTCACCGTTCCCAATGGCGAGTTCAGTTCAAAAAATTTCAATAAAGATTCGCTGTTTCCAACGGCGATAACATTTATACTATACTCGTTGTTGGGAACAGCGAGTTTAGTTCAAATTTTTCAATGAAGACTCGCTACCCCCAACGGCGAGGACATTTGCACTAGACTCGCTGTTGGGAACGGTGAGTTTAGTTCAAAAAAAAAATCTATGAATTTTTTTTAAAAAAATTCGCTAAGTGCAACAGAATGTGTAACACCCCACAAAATAGCATATAGCTATTTTGCATGGTAATCCGTGCACAATTGAGAATTGCACGCGATTATATATATTTTTGACAATTATTAGTTTTAATTAATAAACTTCAGATATATTGTATATTCTGAATACGATAAGATAGATTCGTGATATCTTCTCAATTAAATTGTGAATTTGTCCCGATTGTTTTAATGAGACAATCTTTGGGACAAATAGTATTTTTATAAAATATATTCTTATATTCTACAAATAAATATTTTTATTTGTAAGCATGCATGCATATATATATATATATATATATATATATATATATATATATATATACATATACTAGGTTTGCCCGTTGACACGTGCCTACGACACGTCTTCGGAACTGTGCACTTTGTTTGATCATATAAAATAGTTTTTGAGGTCCAGCAAATTAATTGAAGTAGCAAACATATTGTATGAGAAACTTTTGGGGGCCCAGAAAAAAACCTATTATATGATTTTTTTTGACTTTTCTGAATTATTTTTATAGTTTTTAATTTTTTTTATTTTTTTTTGTTTTTAAATTTTTTATTTTTAAAAAATTTTTGAAATTTTTATTTTCTTAATTTTTTTAATAGAAGAGGGGGGGAGAGAAGGGGGGGGATGATTAAATAAATATAGGAGTTGTTTTGGTGGGGGATTTGAATTTGAGTTTTGGGGGGGGGAAATATGTTTTGTGAGGTTAGATCTGGGCCTTTGATTTTTGGGAGGATTAATGAAGGAAAGCTACTTGATAGCTTTCTTTGTGTTTTATTTTATATATATATATATATATATATATATATATATATATATATATATATATATATATATATATAATTGAATCGTATTGGGTTGTATATCAGTATATGATATACGATCTATAATTGCTTTGAATGTGAATACGACCGTGTATATTTTATAATTTAAATATTAGAATATATTTTGCTATGGATATCAAAATATGAATTGAATTGTAATTAACCATACATTGTTCTTTATTAGGGTTAGGGTTGTTTAACCTAGAGTTGGGGTTACTTGACCTAACCTAGGGTTAGGAAACCCTAGCCATCATGAAGATCATGGATGGAATATTGATGAGATCCAATGGTTGGATTTATGCCATGTTTAATTTCCATGAAGATCCAAGAAACTCCAAGAAGCTTCTAGTAATTTTTAGTGTTGGCTTCAATCTCCACCACCCATTTCCTTCACCCCCTCACCCACACATCTCCACCCTCCATCCCCAAGCCTCCATTTCTGGAAATCCCCCCCCCCCCCACACATCATCATCTCCCCTCATTCCATTTTAAAAGCTCATTCTCTCCTTCTTCATCACTTCTTCTTTCCTTCTTCAATTCTTGTTTCAAAAAAAAAAAAAAGAGAGAGAGAAAGGAGAGTTAGAGTGTGAGAATTAGAGAAAGTGTTTCATTTGTCTTGTAGGTAGCTTGGAGCTCTTGGAGGTGAAAAAGCAAGCAAGGAAGTAGAAGCAAGCTAGGAGAAAAGTTGCAAGATTTCATCTTTTTCTCAAAAGCAAAGGTGGGTGTTCTCAACTCTAGTTAGTTTTTGTTTTGTGTATAAATTAGGATGTTGGAGTAGAGGAAAGTATCATGAATACCATGCATGAGTTTTGCTATGTTATGTGAAAAAGTTGAACTTGTATGTTAATACAATTCATACTATGTTTTCTTGTTAAGAACATAAGGTGATGTTGTGACTTAGGAATTTCCATCATGCAAATGGCTTAGAATCTTGAACCGAAAATTTTATTGTATGTTATACTATGAGTCTAGAGCATGCTTGATTTTTTCATAATATTTGGGGTTCATTTAGTAGCCCAAACAACTATTTAAATTTCGGGCAGTAAGCAGTAGAGCACTGCTGTTTTTCTGAAAACTTGGGTGCTCTACCAAATATCATATCTCGGAATTGGTAGATAGTATTAAACTCAAATTTTTACTGGAGTATCTTGAATGTATTAACAACAATATTTTCAAATTTCACATTTTTTATGAGTTCGTTTGATACCTCAAAAAAATATGGATTGGCAACTGGTCCAGAACCAAAAGCTGGTTCAGCTCTGTTTTGGAATTGAAGTTCATTAATTCATAACTATTTTTTGGTGCATGATCTTGTAATGAAATTTTTACTGTAGTATGTGGTATGAGTCTAGTTCATGTTTCTAAAATTTCAGAATTATTAGATAACATTTGATGGAGTTTTTATAATAGTTTGTAAAAAGAGGTAGACACCCTGTCTAAAAACATAAAGAAATTTTATGCTGCGTTTAAAAAGGCATAACTCTCTGTGTGTTAAGAATCTGAATGCAATTTTTGAATATGTTAGACTTGTATATGTCTAGTTACTAAATCTAAAATTTCATAAGTATTGAACTTATGGTTGAATTGATATTGAATTTTGTTTGGACTATGTTCAGTTTCAGCTCTGAGTTAGTTGGGCTGTGAATTTGTGAAATTCTGAAAAGTGTTTAAAATCTGAAGGAATGATCAACTAGAGATTTGTAGTAGAGAGGCGTAGCTTTTCAAAACATCTTGAATCATACAATTCCAGTTTGTGTAGCGAAAGTTATGATTTTTCTACGTTGGGCAGAACCAGTCTTAATAAAAGGACTTGGTTTTTGCAGAGGAATTCATTTTCCTGTGTGTACACTGATAGAAATTGGAGTTTTAGAGTGCTTAAATGGATGAATTTGAGGATGTGATCACTAGGAAGTTGTAGTAGGCACTCTCAGCTTTCTATAGAATCTGAGATCGAGTAATTCCGATAAGTGAGCAAGTTTTTATGATAATAGCAAGATGCAGCATTTACATTGGAGAAGTGTACATTTGAGAACCAATAGGGATTTTATTGCATTTAGATGACTGAATCTAAAGAAATGGTTAACTAGAGACTTGTAGCATAGAGTCTTAGCTTTCCAGAATGGGTTAGATCATTCAATTCCGAATTGTATTTTGGAAGTTATGAGTTTTCTAAGTTCAGAAGTTGCGTTTAAAGTCGATATATAATTGAGTAAATTTTGTTTTGACATAACAGTAAAACTTGTGAATTTATGGAATTGTGTGATTGGAATCTGAGAACATGATCAACTGGAGAATTGAAGAGGGCATTCTTAGCTTTCCAAAAGGTATCAATTCATGCAATTCCATTACATTAATTAGAAGTTATGATTTTTCTAATATCAGGGCAGATCTAGGCCTTTAAGTGGAGTGTTTATTTTTGCTTTACTCCAAGTTATGAATTTTTGAGCTTGTAGCATTGCTATACTCAAGATATAGATTTTATCATATTTTGAGTAGGTTTACTTGTGTTTGATAGCCATGGTCTGTCAATAGTTTGGGTGTTATGTTTAGAAGTATTTGCCAGTAACAGGCATTCCGTAGGCGCCAATGTACCACTTGCTGAGGGTCACGGACCGAAGATTTGGTCAAGGACCAATAGGGGTATGATAGTCGATGAGTATCGACTTGTCGGGTTATTAATTTGATAGACCAATTAGGGATCAATTGTTTGATAAAACTTCGTGCATGATTTTGGGTGACAAACGTATTTTTCAGTATAGTGTTATTTAAATAAGTTCTCTTTGCTTTTCGCTTAAAGACTAAGTTGGTATTAGGGGTGACTCCCTATAATCCGATTTGCTCTAAGAGGCCAGCACTAGGCGGTAATAACCGGGATTGTCTCTTCCTGTCAAAGGGATTCGGGCTGTATCTTTTGAATGATTAAAGACAGGGGAGCCGTATCTCACTCTGTTAATTCCCGGAGTACCTTGATAAGAACGGGATGTTCCCTTGTTCTATGTTGGTGGACACGAACAGACCACAGGGGCTGCGGTCTCATGGATCTTCGGCGCAATGGGTATGCTGCGGTGTATCTATAAGTTCGTCACGGCTTTTAAGAGAGGTCCGGTGCGACGGTTATTAGTGACAAATGGGAACACCCCAAAAATTTTATAAACTCCTCAATCATGTGTACTTATTGGGAACAAGAAGTGTACAACAACAGACTGCATTGCATGGTGAGGGTTCAAAACCCTGAAACTAGAGAAGACAGCTTAATCTGGAACGTATGTAGTATGGAATGCATGCGTATCCAGAGTCTTGCTGACATTAGATTAAGTGCATCCGTTTTTGTGCTTTGTATTATACATAGGTCATGACATACACTGACACTAGGAAATTAGGAAGCACATTTCTGTTTCATTAAAGGCTGGTTGTGATTGCTAGTTGGAGATCGTTGTTTTCTTATCAGTATTGCGTCAGTATATGTACTGACGTGCCCACTCAATTAGGTGCTGGATACCGGGTCGCGAGTGCAGGAAGACTCAGGACCAGCGGAGCATCCAAGGGGATTATCAAGAATACCTTCCGCCATAGAGCAGGTGCAGAGAGATTCATATTAGTGCAACAGAAGATTCGAGCTACATGGCGCATCTCAGGGAAGTAAATTGACCACTCACTGGAGTTCAAGTGGAAGATCAGTTTGCTACCGAACTGAAGGGAGGCGAATGTTTAAGTAGTAATTGTAATACTTAAATGTAATTTGTATTCCTTGTTCAAGAACAGATGATAATTGTAATTGATGATGTAATGATTTTATTTGGCAATAAAAAGTTTTTAAATTTTCGTGTTATTACTATGTTGAGATGCATTTGAGGGAAAATATTTTGGTTTGTGTCACGGATTTCCGGTAGTGGGATCCGAGGCGCTATAGAATGTTTCACTCTCAGTGAAATTTCCTACATCCTCGTCGTTCCCAACAGGGAGTCTAGTGTAAATGTCAGCTCCATTGGGAACGACGAGTTTTCTTTCAAAATTTTGAACTAAACTCGTTGTTCCCAACATCGAGTCTAGTATAAATGTCCTCGACGTTGGGAACGACGAGTCTTCTTTGAAAATTCTGAACTGAACTCGCCGTTGGGAACGACGAGTCTTCTTTGAAAATACTGAACTGAACTCGCCGTTGGGAGCGGCGAGTTTTTTCAAAAAATTAGCACTAGACTCGCCATGTCCCAACGGCGAGCATGAAATAACTAAACTCGCCGTTGGAAACGGCGAATTTAGTTGTTGAGTCCACGAGCGCAAATACTTTACCAACTGTCCTCTTTCTGCAAATATTTTCAGAATGTGTCTTATAAAAAAAATATACCACGAGCGCATATACTTTACCAACTGTTCTCTTTCTGCAAATATTTTCAGAACGAGTCTTATAAAATATATATATAAATATTGAGTGTGAAATTTTAAAATGAGTTTGGCAAAAATTTGTATCCAAACACAATTACCATAGGTTTTGACTTTAAAAACCAATTTTTTATTTTTTTAAAATATTTTTTCTATAAAGCCAAACCAAAGTTTTTAAGTGCAACAAAATTATTAAAGTTTTAAAGTGCAACGGCATAGACAGATCACATAGATAATATGGCATCACCACAACCACGCAAGTTCAATTCCCATCAGATGCTTATTCTCTCAAATTATACTCTTCTTTTTTTGACTTTGACTGGTAAAAGATAGAATTATCCTCGCTCACAGAAAATATAAATATATTGATAAGTAAACTTGAGATACAGATATTCGCAGGAGGGACTCCTGTGAATGGTGAACAGTCTTTTGGACAAAATTCTTTCAAAATCTATGATTGACAAGTCACAAGATACTACAGCAGGGTACAAATTTTTAAGGAAAAGTGCAGTATGACCAACTTGTTTAATTAATAAGAAATTAATAAAACAAATCCAGAATACTAAGATACAAAAAAGTTAGGAACATGAAATAAAACATAGTTTCCCAACATACATAGGAGGATGGAACAATCCAAATACATCCAAAAGAGTAACGAAGCAAGTACAACCAAAGAGCATGGGTCCCTCAAACAGAATCTGGAGGGTGGGAATTGTAACACACGGTACAAGTTACAATCACGGAGATCTATAATAACAAACTGTTTACAACTGTAACATGGTGTCTAATGAGCTCGCTTCACCGGCCCAATAAACGTAACTGCCAACCCCACAAGCAGAGCCACCACGAGAACAAGAATTGCAGGTACAAGACTGAAACTGGTGCTTTTTGATTTTCCACTGCTATCGGTAACACTAGAGTTCTTTAAATTCACATTTTTGGTTTCAGCTAGAATATGTGTTGAATCTCCCTGTACTATGTCCCATAAGGATTTTGACCCTATGAATATTGCTTCAGTCTCCGGTTCCAATATTGCAGCGGATTCAATAGGAGATTCAATGGACATCATCTCTTTACACCGATCCTTTAGATCCTACAAAGAATGAAAAGAGAAAATTGACTTCATCATCAAATGTTTGTAGGTAACAGTACATATTAAGCTACTCATGAACACCAGAATATGCCTGACAAAAAAGAGGATAACTCAGCTTTTTTGTCCTACTAAATGCAGAGAGAACGTTTTTTTTTTCCAATTGGATGAACTGCTAAAATAACGTCGAACATGTTACTCCCATGCCCAAATATCTAAGACCTTGGCTTGCACTAGTAAAATGAGACATAAGAAGCTCAAATAGACATGTCAAAAATAATAGTTTTATATGATGGATGTAAACTTTCTAGTTAGAATTAAACTATTAAATACAGGGTGAAAAATGTCAGTGATTGCTTAAGTCTTTAGATTAAATAGGTTTATTTTCATAGGATTATTAATTTTCTATCTTCGATGGTGAAATTCCGATATCAAAGTGAAGTAGGATGGCACAAAACAACCCAAACTGTTAGCTTTAGTTTATATGATTCTGCGACATTGATGCTTAGCTAAGAAAACAAACCTCAAAAGTCTCAAATGGTTGTAGATAATCGCAGATATAGATGCCCGCCAACCAAGGAACAAATACTCTTCTAGGAAATGAGATGCAATAAGGATTCCTGTTGCCAAGAATAAGCCAGTGAGGTTTTACATATTATTAGAAAGATGTTATACCATATAATGAACATAAAATGCAAAAAAAATATAAAAGAAAAGATTGAAATTATCTGCTACCTAAATATGCATCACGTGCATGGAGTACTTGAGATTACCACTTGAATAAGATGGCTGGAGTGTCCAAAACTGCCATTAAAGCAGCAGAGTGAGGAGAATACAGACCAGGTGGTTCGCTTGGTTCGTTTGATGTTATATAGCAAATGTGAGAAAAATCTTGCATGCAGCGTTTAATTTTCAAATTAGTTTCAATTTTTTTCCCAGATTGACTGTTGCTTAAAGTCTAAATCATGAGTCAAGACTAGTATAAAATAAAACAGCTCACCAGGAAGGTGATAAGGACTTAAAAAAGAGCATATAGTACTGATGAGAAGGTTACAAATAAAAAGTCTGCTTACAATCAGTGTCGGGCATAGCATGATGGAGATCAAATATTTAGGCAGAGATGTGTACATAATAATTTAAATAATGCCTTTTGAATTGTGCAAAGGTGACCGCTGACTGAGATATGAGTGATAAAATCGTATTTGATGGAGACACTTCAAAGGGAATTTCATCATTGATGGATTCAAGCAACTAGAAAGGGAGATGGGTAATTGTTATTGAACACGGGAATGATGCTTAATAGAAACTCAATGGAGAAAAGATGCATTTCTGTTTGGATTTGAGATTAAGACTAAATATTGTCTTCAATTGCATTTATACAATCCATTATATGAATTATGAAAGAGCTGATATACCTCAATTCAAGCAAATTAAGTTGATGGATGGCCTTCACAGTTGACGCATCACCATCACCAGTTAATTCTTCACCATTACTATCAGTTGATCCCACTTTATCCTCTGCCTCATCCGATATGATATCAAGTCTACTTTGCAAACTGGTTATGATATCTCCCTGATAGAAATTAACAAAAATAAAATGAAGGTCCTCACAATAAGCAAAAATAAAGCTGCTTAAAGGGAACACTTCTCAAGGGCAGTACACAAATTGGCTTGATATACTATGCAAGAGGTGAGTGGAAAATAGAGGAATTAAAAAAGAAAAAGCCTTTTGTGTCCTGCACATGGATATTTCAAAATGATTACAGCCACCAATCAACTGCTAATATAATTATGCAACATGCAGAGCCATTGATGAAGAAGTGGCCAACAGTCAAACTGTCAAAGTAGTGCGTAGTTGCAGATAAAAGCAAATTTCTAATGAGATGAAAACATTCAAGGCTCATTGCATAGAGTTGATGCCTAAATATATAAGAATAAGCATCTTTCCCCTCATCAGTTACCTTTTATCTGCATTTAGGACAAAAGTGGATATAACAGCTGATCTAAAATATCATACATACTTGGCAGACAGTCATCATTCATCAAATGAGGATAAGAAAGGTTAATCATGATACCAAGAGACATCATTAGCATGCATGAATATTAGTAAAGGCTATCTTTGATAAAGATAAATAACAACATAAATGGGGATGGAGAGGTGTAATTTTGCTCTTTTATTTTATATTGCTTACTAGGATATTGTAGCCATGTATCCACCTAACATCATCACTTTTCATTTGAATGAACCTTTATTTGTCTACCCCTCTACTATATATACACACACACATGAGAATATATATATATATATATATATATATATACATATAATAGGGTTGTTCATCGAGTCGGGTCTGACCCAAACCCAACCCGCAAATAAAAGGTTAAAAGCTCCTTTAAAACCCACCTGAACAGGAATTTCAAAAACCCGCCTAAGCCCCTTGTTTTTGCGGGTAGGCTTCATATGTTTAATAAACCTGCCCGAACCCGAACCCGAACATGCACCCAAGCCTGAACCCGACAGATCCATGGGTGTATTCTATATATAAGGTCCTTTTCTTTTCGCTAATAATATATATGGTATGAATTATATATATAGTCTCTTTCCGTTGTGCAATAGTGTCTATATGCACTCGGCCTTCAGACCTTCGTATCGACGATCCGAACTATTCACATTGATCTACATGTCTAAATTAATCTAAATATGTAAAATCAAGTCATTTGAAATTCATTTGCCCATCCATTGAATTGTTACAAAATTGTTTGGTTGAATATCGTTTTTTTATAATGACAAGATGGATGGACTAATGAATTTCAAATGACTTAATTTTACATATTTAAACTAATTTAGACATGTAGATCAATGTGAACGGTTCATATCATCGATAAGAAAGCCAAAAGGCCGAGTGCACACGGAGGCTAGTGCACAACGAAAGGGGATATATATCTATATATATATCTATATATATATATAATATGTCTCGTCTTTTTTTGTTTTTATCACAACAATCCATCTACAGAATTAAATGGCTAAATTTTTTACCCATCCTCTTTATAATAAAACGATGGCCCCAAACCAGAGGTTCGCCCCCAAATTGAACTGCCACAAGTCTACTTGTATTCATGAATGTATAAATTGAGGTGTTCCATGTTTGTAATTTTTTATGAGAAAAGTGAGCCTCATATTTGTATGAGAAAGTTTTATCATACAAAGCTTGTGTCAAAATTTTATTGATTAGATGATTGAGCATGTGTACTTTTAGTTAAATATTATAAACAATATTGTTATATTTTGATGATACTACAAACAACATTCCAATATTTGGTTTCGATGAGGTGCCCACCCGAACCCAACTTTTAAAACCCGACCCAAACCCAAAACCCGCATGAACCCGAGCGTTTGGGTTCAAGTTTAAAAATTCTCTAAAACTCGCCCAACCCGACCCGTGACAGCCTTAACATATAAATTTAAAAAAATCCTTTATTTTTCTAATATCATATAAAAAATAGGTTTGACTCTATTATGTATAAAAATATTTGCTGTCAATAAAATACTCCCCACTATGGATAGATAACAAAATGATGGGTAAAAAAATATCAAATCCGGAAAAGAAAGGAAAAAGCAACACCTCAATATTACAACCAATTTAACCAATAACAATCCTCTTAATGCAAGTGCCCTAGTAGTTTAGTGGTAAGCCACTAAGCCTCTTCGCTAGTGAGCAATGGGTGAGGGGTTCAAGCCCCTAGTCCCTTATTATGGGATGTGAATGCATGTGTGCCTGTGTGGGTGGGTGGCTACACCCTTGTTCAGAAGAAAAAATAATCGTCCTCCTAATTTAGCTTTACTATAATTAGCTTTACTATCTACTAGTATTTAGCACGTGTGATGCACGTGTTAATAAATATAAATAAAGACTATAATGGGAGAATTGGAGCTGCACGTGCGATGCACGTGATAATAAATATAAACTAAGACTATACAATGGGAGAGTTGGAGTTGCATGTGCGATGCACGGGTTTGTTTTGGAGAGTTGGAGTTGTACATGCGATACACGGGTTTGTTTTGTTACAAATAGGGTTTGTTTGGTTAGCACATGCGATGCACGAGTTAATAAACATAAATAAAGACTATATAATGGGAAAGTTGGAGTTGCACATGCGATGCACGAGTTTGTTTTGTGACAAATAGAGTTTGTTTGGTGACACTCTCCAATTAAAATAGTTAAGATATGTAACTTATCAATGGCAATGACTGATTTAATTTTATTAGTAACTAATTAATTTGGTAATATATTTTAAACTTAGGAATACACAAGCATTCAATTCTACTTATATCTTGCAATCAACATATGAGATCATAATTTCAAATATGGGCTTGCCATCTTCCTCGACCATATGTCAAGTAAAGAAATATTTATTGAATTTTCAAAGACAGTTTTTAAGCAAAAAAAATTTATCCTACTCCTTAAACAATAATTTAATATGGGAAGTCATGCTCTTCCTATATTGTTAAACTAAGCCAGTAGATGCAGCAAAGAAAATAAAGTGCTTATGGTAAAAACCTTTTGATGATTTAAAGTAATATAAAAAGTGTATCTGATGATTACCTTCAAATCAGATACAACTTGTGAAAAAGGTTCTTTTGAACCCGAGTATGCAGAAGAGCATATTGATCCCGTCAAGACAACTAGTCCAGCAACCTCATTCGAACTGCATGCTTTATACAGGATTCCACAACATTAGCCTTTCAGAATGAGAGAGCAAATAATTTAATGAAATGACAGCACAGACTGATGTCAACATTAAAATTTTGAGAATTTAAATTGTATCTCCCAAAACTAATTAAATCTTATCTCACCTTCAGCAGATGTATCGTTCATAAATGGTAGAAGCAATTCAACTTTATGTGTGTCCTCTGAATTGGATATATATTGATCTTCAGTCATCTGTGTTATAAATATACATGAAATTATTATATAATACAAATTTGAACCATAAGGTATGGTAAGGTTCAACTTTACCAAAATATGCATTTCAATTGAAGATTTTTGTACTTCACATATGCTGATTACATGATAAACAGCATATTATGCAGTGAACATAAGACTTCGAGAACAAGATAAACCCAGTAAAAATTAAACGATATCCTAGAGCTTTCCCCAGAGGAAAATTTGGGTAATAACCTCACCATACCAGTTTTCATAAGAGGACTTGAAGAACAGAAAACCATTGAAATGAATACAATCATAGCAGAAGATCCCCACATATATATGTGGATCCAACCAAACACTCCATTAGCTGTTATCTGCTGGGCTAACACTATTTCTGCTAGCAGCAACAGCCCACAGTGGCATGGAAAAAGAAAAAGAGAAGAGAGGGATACAGACAGAAAGTTCTTTACTGATAAGTAAAATACAAGCTAAATTATAATTTCACTAGTATGAGCCAAAAGTAGTAGGTGCTTGTTTATTGCTTTCATTTATTCATTATATATTTATATCGTTGATCACATCCCAGGGAAACTTTAAGATCAATACAAATAGTTAAGAGATGTAAGTGAATTCTAAAATTATATTTTACCTGCAGTGGTTGTGTCCAAGATTTAAGAGTTCTATCAAGTTTATATTTTTTTTCCATCAAAAGATGTAGGGGGGAAAAAAGGTATTGGGTGTACCATAAACTCCAGCATGGTTTGGACGACACTAAAACTGACACCTAGGCGCAGAAGATAATATCTCAACCTAGCATCCGTTTTTTTTTCAAGTGTTTTCTCAAGAAAATAATATAAAGAACTACCATGATTCAAAAGAAGAATAAGAAGAATATAGTTTCTTACCAATTTCCCATCTATTAATGCTTTAGCATTCTGCAGTTCTTTTGCATGCCGAGTAATAGCATTGCGAAGAACAGTCTTGAATGTATTTGAATCTGATGCCCCGGCCCTGAAAATGGGTAACCTGTGACAAAAGACATAAACAAGAGAAGAATCAATTAAAGTTTGTGCAACTTCCAGATAACCTCCGAATACAATAACATATTTATGTGATGAAAATACTATCCTACTAATGAGATACTATCGTGCCACTTTAATTCTTATGATTGAAGATACTTGTAGACTCAGATGTCATATAAGAAAGTTAATTTTGTTCCAATATCATACATCATTATCATAATAATCAGACATTTCACCAGAACATTAATGTCCGTTAGAAAGATGAGGAACTATTTTTTTTATAACAATAAACCAGTGTTTTAAAAGACAGTCTACGCAGGAACCTAGATGGTACTGGCTTCAAGATGATTCAACTAGTCAGCCGTATGGGAAGGTTAAAAGGGCATAGGCCTCTGTCGGGGCTGCTAAAATCAATGCAACAATCAAAAATTGTGTATCAATAATTTCTTTTTATGGTGAAATAGTATGAGGTACTGCTTACATGAATATAAACTAATTCCGAGGCATAGCTATAATATGTAAATAGCAAAACATAAAACAATACTTGCAGGAGTATGATTTTACCGTGCCCCACTTGAATGGCAGATCATCTCAACAGATTCTCAAGATCTGATTCAGCTAGCCTCCTGTCCTAGTTTTGGATTTATTAGGTCATATTCTTTCCAAAAGAAAAAAGAAGAGATTATATAATGTTATCACTTTATCTGGGCACTGATAAGGTTTCTTTTCACGTATATTCTGTGATTTTATGAAATTTTAAATATCATTTACTGGCTGCATTGCTTATCCTTTTTATTGAATTTGCAGATAATTTAGGGACAATTTTTTTTTTGGTTTATCCATGATCAGAATTCAAGTAAGAACAATCTCACAATTAAGACAGTAATTAGTCTACTATCAAAATTTGGATAGCGCATAAATGAAAGCTATAGAAACAAACAAAAACTTTGTAGTAGAGAAAATGACATGCATAATAATGTCAAACTATCTACACATCTAGTACTAAGTGAATTCATATGAGGAACAAAATAGTATACATACCAGGAACAAAATAGGAATAAGGTTGGGATAAATAGTACCTTATTTCAAAATTATATGTGCATCTATAAGTTTGAAGAGAAGATAAGAGCTTGCCCATTTTGAAATCACACAGCGTCATATTTCCTGATCTGACTGTGCAGTTTCGACAAGTCCACCTACCCAGCATAAAAAAAAAGGTGAACTGCAAGATATATAACTAAAAATCAAGAAAGACATAAGATTAACCTTATATATGCTTAAATGGTAACAATCTTCGTAATCGGAAAGCTATATATTCAAAAGAAATGAGATCGATTAATTCGAAGAGGGCTATCATCATAATTCAGTGAAATGAAGTGATTTTAGTAAAATATTAGGCAAAAAAAATAAAATAGTGAAAGCAAGAATCTCTTCATTCTCAAAGGAGATCAACTAAATGTGGAGGTTAGAACAGCATAGTTGTTTAAAGGAGCAAACACTGGCGATTGTGATTACCATCACAACAGCTTTAAGGATGGTACAACACGAGAGGTTTCCTACTGAAAAATCTTCTACCAACACTATGAACTGTCCAGATGTCCAGATGACTACAGTAGATCTAGTTAACTGCCAGCAAAAACAGCTAACCCTTAGCAATCTACTGACTTTTTCATTACCAATAGTCCAATCAACGTTGGAACATTTGATTTTCCAAATTTGTCCATGTGGAGTTCTATTTAGAGATGCTATCTGGAATAGACTGCAAGCAGATGTATCATTTTCGTTATTGGTGAAATTAGATTTTTCATATCACCGTTGTGGGAAGTAGGAATATTGATAACTATCCATGTCAAATTATTATTTGTAATTTACCTTCCACATTATTTTTATGGTTGCAAGGTCATTTAGATTCTGACCTCGCTCCATATTAAGCACTTGCAGGATTTGTCCTATTTGTTTTCATGGCATGAACTTACATACTAAACACCTCAAGACTGGAATGACTGGACAAACACTTCCACTTGGAATTTAACTGATACTAACCCAATTCAACTTCAAAAAGTCAGCAAGCAAGGATTTGTTAGAACCCCACCTAGGATCAGCTCAACCGGGTTGTAGGTGTAGCAAGGGGAAGACTGAAGAGAGATAGGATTGGATACAGCCAACCGTAACCTAAAACATGAGTTAGAGTCTACATCTCAATGGTCTCGACAATATAAATCAGCACGCCTAGGAGGACTTTTAAATATTCTCAATCTTCAAGCAGTTTTGCAACTTAATCAATTTTACAAAGCGGTGCAGTCTCAAACAATATACTCACAAAAAATGAATGTACTAAGTACAATCAGAGACTAAATTAATGCCTTCAGTAATGCAACAAACGATTTTCATTTATGCATATAAATGCAATATGTGAGAGGAGGGAAGGGGGGCATGAAATTATGGCAATATCATCGGCACATCAAAAGTTCAGGAGGAAAGATCAAAATTCTCCTAATATAAATCAAAGTGTCTGAAGAATGGGTGTGACAGAGCAATGTAAAAGTTGAAACCTGCTTGGGCCGTAAGAGATGTGTATTAGCAGCCTCTCATCTGTTTCACTATCGTACAATAGTGCTGCTTGTGCAACACCTCTGACTATCTGCAAGAGAAGTGAATGCATTAACAATTAATACATATGATCTGGATCCAAACTTGTACGATTCATAAGAGTGGCAACGAAGAAAGGGAAGCTTCATAGTTATTTATTGTGTAAGTGTGTGCGTCCATAACATCCAAAAACTTTATATAATGATTAATAACTACTGCTATCAGTAGACAAGAACTAGATAGCAGATGCCCTATGTCTTGAGAATGACCAATTCGGTTAAGCAAGCGAAGCGAGATACAAGATGGATTTTCATGACTAGTAATTTACACGTTCGATGCACGTCTTAATAAATATATTTTTTTTAAAAGTAAAAATTCAGATGTAGTCTGGGTTTGAACCTGAGACTTACCTTTATAATAGATTTGAACGTGCATTGCACGCGTTGATAGATTTACAAATGACACCAAGACCTTCTCCCATTATAATATTAGAGATTAGAGATTTGAGATTAGAGATTTACACGTACGATGCACGTCTTAATAAATGTAGTTTTTTAAAGTAAAAATTCAGAAGTAGTCTAGGTTGGAACCTAAGACCTCCTTTATAATAGTTAAGCACGTGCGTTGCACGCGTTGATAGATTGACAAATGACACTAACGTCTTCTCCCATTATAATATTAGAGATACAAACATCAATATTTGAATTTGGAGTTTGCTCAAACTGAACGGTTGGTACATTCCGTCTGCACTCATTATGTAAAATCACTGCAATTACAAACTTTTATATATATTCAATATGACCTCCCGTAACTGAAGCTTTCTCCTTTTCTCCTATGAAGTTGTTTGCTAGTAATGATAATGTCAGGGAAGTGACGGAATTCAATTCCATCTCAACAATGTTGTCAGCACAAGGGGTTTTCATGTGTTTGTTTGTAAATCAATTTGCTTCTTGAGCTGCAACTTTGGAAGGAAAGGCATTAAAGCACCGATTAATGAGAAGGTAGATCCCACTCAAATGAATGAGCAGACTTAAAAGCATACCACAACTCTCCACATCACTACTTTAATGATCAAATAGATGGAAAGCAAGCGTCATTTAAAAATATCGGTTCCCAAAAATATATACTTATTAGAAACAAAGAGTAACAGGCGGCTTCTCATCGACGTAATCTAATTGAGTCAGACGTCTCTCGATAATGTTCATTGCAAACGGACCCTAGGGGTCTGTTTGGTTGGAGGGGAAGGGTGGGGAGGGGAGGAGAAGGGAGGGATTTTTTTAAAACATTTCTTATTTGGTTCATTTTTTAGGAGGGGAGGGGAGGAGAATGGAGGGGTGCAAAATCCCTTCTAAGCCAATTTTGGCTCCCCTCCAATATTGGGGGGATTTGGAGGAAAGAGAAAGTAGGTCTAATTTTTTAAAATGATTGAACTAAATTGCCCTTTTTAGATCTAAATCCCTAAGATCTCTCTTTCTAAAATAAAAAACAAATCCCCGACTCTCTCTTTCTAAGATGGTTAGATTGCAAGTAAGTCAAGCTTGTGACATGTATTAGTCCCTTCATGGTTTAGATATCTAACATTTTTTAGATTGAAGGACCATTTTCATTTCTTGCTCAATGTTCACATATCTAAATGATGTTGATCAGAGGTACTCTCAGAGTTATTTTTGTCATCTTTTCCTTCCAATATGAATGAGATATTTTTTTAAAACATCTAATCAGTATTTAATTTTAATTTTATGTTGTGGCAACCCTTTATTCGTTTTTACTATGAAGGGTTTCACATTTTTTCCCCTTTATTCATCAACTTCCTGGATCATTTTTTAGGTAATAATTGGTCGAGTTCCAAGGGCTTGAGAATTTGGACTAAAATTTTGTAGTATGGGTCTTCATTATTTTGTTTATTGGTCTTCATTATTTTGTTTATTGGTCTTCATTACTAAAATTTTGTAGAATTTGGACTAATTGTTTATTGGTCTTCATTATATTGTTTATATTACCAAATTGGAATTAGAAACAATAATACATAGACACTCCTCAAAATGTAAAAGGGTATAAAAGTAATTTAATTATAAAATCCCTTCCCTTCTCTTGTGAACCAAACAAGAAGAGAATTATTTTCCCTCCCCTCCACTCTTTTGAACCAAATAAAGTCTTGATTAAAATCCCTTCCCTTCCCTCCCCTCCCCTCCCCTCCTTTGAACCAAACGGATCCTAGGGGAAATTTTCATTCACAACAACAGTATTCACATCCTTTGGTTGCTCATTTATCTAGTCTGTTCCAACAATTACAACAATTAAATCTTCAGGTTCTTTACGAATTTAACCACAATTCCTATTCGAACCCCAGCCTGGATGAAAAGTATGAAACACCAGTAAATGCTTTATGCAACCATCCTTCCATAATTAAACAACACCAAATGATTTTCTACATTCTCGAAAATGATAAATCCAAAAATGTGCTTCACACATGCAAATGAATCTCGTACAAACTTCTCGAATTTACTTCAACTAGCAAAATTAGTATCAGCAACACTAATAAATCATTAATTCCATTTCTACCCAACCAAAACAAAAGGAGATCGAAATCCGAATCACCTGCGAAATTGTCGACGGAGAAGTAGCCTTAAATGAAGCCTCCGACGCCCACAAATAAACCCCAACAACATTCATCCCTCCCATAAGCATCCTCGAAACCTACAAAACACCCAACTTTCTCAAACACATCGCAAAATTCAACAAAATTTCAAGCCAAGATTCCATCTTTACCTGACGAGCATGCTCGGCAACCCAATCCCCATCAATCACCAACGGTGGCGGCGCCTGGTTCGACGATTTCCCGCCCTTCGCCCCCTTCTTAACGGGTTCGGGTCCGAGATTGCAAGCGGGGGATCCGCTATCGGTGAGAGGGGTTGGAATGAGATCGTAGATGAATCCCCGATCCGAGTTAGGGTTTAGCTTCCCTACTATGATTCCAACCTGAGAAGGGAGCGAAGATTGGAAGAGGCGATTTTCTAGGGTTTTGAGTTGGGATTCTTCACCGATTACTGATTTCACCATTGTTGTCTTCTTCGATTTTGAGGGGAAGAAGACGATGGGTTTGTTATAATTAGACTGTTAACGGGTCAGGTTTAGGTTGAGAATGCGCGAAATTGAGCCCAAGGCCCTGAATCTCAAAGCCCAATCCCGTATTAGTCACCATTGACATTGCTTTGAGATTCTCACTGATATGGCTAAAAATAGGATTAAATCGGATACGAATCTTAAAGCTCAAGGGTAAAACGGTAATTTTACCTATAAACGGATCTGAAATGGGGACTGAGTCTTTCTTCAAAGGCCAATAACCCACGAACGGATCTGCCTTAACTGGGTGCGGGTTCCAACCCGCAAGAAACCCGGTCCAGCTAGATAGAATTAGGGTTTATGATTGTCCCTAATCAACGGCCGTGATTCGCTCTATCCTTTTACTAGGAATTAGGGATTTTATTCCTAAACTGGTCTCAAAGGCGGCTATAAATACCCCCACCCACCATCATTATGAGGTAATCAATCTTTTGCCAATCAAAGCTCATTCATAATCTTTTCTGATTACTGACTTGAGCGTCGGAGGGTGAGTCGCCGGGATCAACCCCGGTGTTTCGCACTTTTTGCAGGTTTACGGCAGCGGCCAAAAACCAAGTCAACAAGTTGGTGAAGGTCAACAGGTCAACATGTTTGCTTTATTGTTTTCTCCAAGAATCCACAAATTCATCTGTTTGCTCCCACACCAAAATTAGCAGCAACAGATTGGCGTCGTCTGTGGAAAACGAAAAAGCAATCCAACCTAACTTCATCAGCGAGACTAGTTTCAAGCCATGCATCCAAAACAGAAGGGGAAGGCAGCGGTCTCTAGCCGAAGAACCACTTCTCTTCCTCCTCCCCCTCCTCCAGCTCAAGGTGCTCCTCCTCAACAGGCCCCTCCAGGGTCTCGGGGGGCTCCCGTCAGGGTCGTCCGAAGCAACATCCTCCTCATGACCATGTCGCGGGTCCCAATCTTTCAGTTGAATCTATGGCTTCTCGAAGCCCTCCCGAGCGGGATCATCGTCAAGTGATTGCCAACTGCCAAAAGGGGGTCGACCTCCGAACTCGCCTGAATGGATGGCGAGCCCTTGGGGGAGTCCATCAACCTGAGCACCCAGGGGGCTTAGGAGTCCAGACCCCCCGCCGACCGAGGACTAAAAGATCCCCTCCCCCGAGGAGGCAAAGGGAGTCCCCTCAGCGTCATCGGCGGAGAACTCATTGTAGAACCCCGTATTTTCAAATATTATTTTAATTATTTGAAAATGAATTTTAAATGATTTTGAGTATTTGATAAATATTTTCTAAAAGATTTATCTTTTGTACACGCGCAAAACACGTGCAAATGGCTTTTGAGAAGTTTGAAAATTTTTGTTTTCCCTATGAAAAATCATTATTTATTATTTGAAAATTATTTAATATTTTTCCAGATTTTTCTGAAATTAATTATGCCTATTTGCAATTTTTGAGAAAAGAAGGACTTATTTGCAAAATTGACATTTTGAGGGTTGAAGTGCAAAACGTATTTACTGGACATTCCGATCAGTATTTGTTGAGGTTTAGAAATATATTTTTCTATTAGATCCTAATTTAAATGATATTTGATTGAATCTTCAAGACTAAACCTATGGATATAAAGTTGTATTCTTAAAGGGATTATTTTGCAAAAGAGGGAATAAAACCCTAATATACAATCCGGCATATTTAAGGAAATTCTTTTCCCAGCCGTCATTGAGTATATTCAGATTATTGGGATTTCTTTGAGGAGCAAAAAGGAGGATTCTTGGATCTAGCAAGGAGAAGCTTTTATGGATCTTTTCTTCAAATCAAAGGTGAGTGGATTGTTTTGTTTGTTTTGTTTTGCTTTGCTTTGTTTGTTTGATTGATGAATGATGTGAGACCTTTTGTTATGCTTATTTGTGATCATTATGCCATTATTTTGTTAGACGCATTGTATGTATGATATGGATCTTTAATTTGATATGGAGGATGAGAACTCTTATTTGATATTTGGATCATGTATGAGAAATATTAAGATTTGTTGAGGAAAAGTTTGATTGATAAGATCGTATTGTTGGGAGACATATTAGGAATTGATAATGTTGTGATCAGATGATAAACAACTGGATCTTGTGATTGTAAACCAGATTCTGATTAAGATGGAAAAGACATTTGTTGAGAAGAAGCCCTAATGGGAGAATTTAGAGTTTAGATCATGAGAATATGAGATTTGAGAAATTGATTGATTGAGTAATGTATCCATGATGGAGATTATTGAGAGTTGTTTATTAGCCTGGATACAATTGATTTTATGATCAGTGAACCTTTAGAAAACTCCAGTTTGATTTGTGTTCAGACCTATTGTTGGAAACCTGTAGCCGACAGTCGACTGGACTATAAAGCAGTCGACTGGTACGAGCCTATGTGTATTTTTAGTCTTTGAGATTTGTTCGGGACAGTCGACCTATGACCCCTCTCAGTCGACTGATATACTTAGAATATTTTTGATGAGAATTATTTGTTTTGTCTCGGGACAGTCGACTGACTCCTTGGTAAGTCGACTGATCAAGCCTTAGTTTATTTTTGAGAAATGTTGGATTATGTCCTCTGGACAGTCGACTGATCTGATATGCAGTTGATTGGTCCTGAAGGATCTTTGTATTTGATTATGAGATATTTTGTTTAGTGTTTGATTTTAAGATGTTCAGTTGAGAACATGGTTTTGAGTTATTCAGTTGAGCCACTTGTTCAGTGGGAATTTGTTCAGATATTTGTTTTTGAGTCTCTAGAGGTATGTGACCCTAGTATACCGGTGTTGAGAAATTTGTTCAGTTATTTGTTGAGGCCCATTGAGGCATATTTTCAGTATTCAGATTTTTAGTCCGGTAGGGTACACTACTCTAGGAGATTTGTTCAGTAACCCAAATTGATAAGGACAGGCATTAGTAGTGTCATGACGAATGAGAACATGAGTTATGCACCTCAGTATGGCTTTTGATGTAGGATTTTAATCTCCTGAATTATCCAAGTAGTTAACTTGTGATGTGTGATTTATCTCCGGAATTATCCAGGTAGTTAACCTGAGATGTGAGGTATTTCTCCTGAATTATTCAAGTAATTATCTTGAGATGTGGGATTGACCTACGGAATGATCGGAGTCGAGGCGACGTTTTTGGGGTATTATTGTGATGATGAGTCTATGTTTAGATGTGGGATGATCTCCTGAATTATCTAGGGAAAATACCTGTGATGTGGGATCAATCTCCGGAATGATCAAGCATGGGCAAATTATCATAGTTTATCTTCATCTCTTAGTAGTCATCGTTGTCAGCATGTAGTCATGATGTTTTTCTTGAATCACTTTTATGCATTTGGATTTCCTTTTTTTTACACACTGGGCTTTTGGTTTTGGTATCACCCATCATTCTTTGTTGTTACTTCATACTTTAGTGTTTGATTATTATTGTTGGACATTATGTTTTAAGTTCATTTGTGTTATTTATTTGATTTGTTGCCACTCACACCACTTATGGCTGACCCCGTAGTTTGGGGGTTAGGGTTCAACTCTAGTCTCATATGCTGCAGGTTATTGCCTAGATTGGAGGTTGGATGCTTGAGTGGGCAGTTTGAGATAATTGGATTATTTAGTGATTGGTGTAAAACTGTAAGGGATATTTGAGATCATTTTGAATTGTAAATAAAAAGATTAATTTGTGTTGAGATGATTAGACTTCCGCTGGGATTTGTAATAATTGTTGTAATAAAAGAAAGAAAATTTTAGTGGTGTTTGTTGGTGTTTATTGTTGTATTGAAGTGGATTGCTGGGATTTCGCCACTTATTTTCTAAGCTCTCATATTAGAAATTTGGGGCGCTACAGAGATTGGTATCAGAGCTCCGCTTCAATGTAATAATAGACTTAGTATGACAACCAACCTAGGTGTGGACACTAGAGAGTGAGTACCTAGGTGTGGACATCAGAGTGTGAGTATCACATAGAGTTAAAATATGATGTTTGGTTTGAAGTTATGGTTTGAGGTATGGTTATGGTTTTGCCATAGGGCATTGATATGAGTTTGAATCGTGTGTGTGTTACTCTAACTTTACCCTCGTTTTGCAGTATTCAAAATGGTTGCACCCAGAGGTAGAAATGGTGGCAACAATGAGGATGGATCAGGTAGTTCTCGAGGGACGGGGATCGACCTAGAGGCTGAATTCGCCAAGGTGTATCAAACACTGAATACGTTGATGGCATTCAACGTGGCGCAACAGCAGCAAGCTCAGCAGCAACAGAATCCGCCGCCAAATCATGGAGCTGGACATGGATTGGTGAATGCCGACCCCATCAAGCAGATCGAATCTTTTAAGAGGATGAGGCCGCCAGTCTTTGAGGGGCAAGCTGATCCAACAGCAGCAGATGATTGGATTAGGAAGATGGAGACGATTTTCGAGGTGTCAGAGACTCCGGCAGCTAGCAAAGTGAAGTTAGCTTCGATGCAGCTCGAGAAAGATGCTGGTGTTTGGTGGGAATCACTGAAGAGGAATTTGGGAGATCAGCAGCTGACATGGGAAGCTTTTCTGGAGGAGTTCAGAGATCGTTTCTTTCCTCTTGATGTTCAAGAGAAGAAGGCGACCGAGTTCATGAACCTTCAGCAAGGCAGCATGACTGTTCGGGAGTATGAGACGAAATTTGCTCAACTTTCGAGGTATGCACCAGAGTTGGTCATGGATGAAGCAAAGAAGGCCAAAAAGTTTGAGCAGGGCTTGAGGCCAAACTTGAGGTCAAGGATGGTTCCGTTGGGTATCAGAAGATTTGACAAGCTGGTCAGGCGAGCAGCAATGACTGAAGAGGATATGGACTTGTTTCAGAAGAAGCAGGATTCTTGGAACCGGAACAAGAGGCCAGCATCGGGCCAGAGTGGGAAGGGATTCCCCGCGAAGCAGGCAAAGTTCAGTGGACCGGCGCAGAAGGCATCTGGAGCTCAGGGAGTGACCTGCTACTACTGCAAGGAAGTAGGACATTACAGGTCAGCATGTCCGAAGTTGGCAGAGCATGTTTGTTCTCAGTGTGGGCAGACTGGACACTCAAAGCCCCATTGTCCACAACTGAAGAAAGATGGTTCGGGTGGAAGCAAAGTCCCGAAGAGGCAAGGGCGAGTATTTGCATTGACCGAGGAGGATGCGAGGAACTCGGAAGATGTAATACAGGGTATGCAGGAATTTTGATTTCTTTCATTTTTGAATCAGTGTAATGAATAAAGCTTTTATTTCAGAACAATTTAAGATTGAGTACCATTCTTATTGTAACAGGAGTTGTTTTAATAAATGGAATGAAAGCAAAGGTTTTGTTTGACACTGGTTCATCGCATACATTTGTATCGCCAAGTTTTGCAAAGATCTTAGGTTTGGAACCTAAGTTATTTCCAGGCAGAGTTTTGTCGGTGGCAACGCCGTCAGGTGAAGAGCTGATCGCGGATCGATATTACGCGGGCTGTGATATCGAGATTGGTGGAAGGATGTTCGGCATCGACTTGATCGAACTGCAAGTGTTGGGAGTGGATGTCATCGCCGGCATCGATTGGATGGCTATATATGATGCCACAATTGATTGCAAGCAGAATGAGGTGTTGGTGAAAGCACCAGGTGGACCTGCAGTAACTTTCCAAGGGAAGAAGAAGATTCCGAAGGTGGCTGCAATGGTATCTAAGATGGCAATTTCGAATGAAGTCAAGGGCATTCCGGTTGTTCGAAATTTTCCTCAGGTGTTCTTGGATGATTTTCCAGGATTACCGCCGCAGAGAGATGTAGAGTTTTGCATCAATGTTCAGCCGGGGAGTGCGCCGATTTCCAAGGCTCTATACAGGATGGCACCTGTAGAGCAAGATGAAGTGAAGAAGCAGATTGAGGAGCTTTTGAGCAAAGGGCTTATCAGACCGAGTTCTTCTCCGTGGGGAGCGCCAGTGTTGTTGGTCAAGAAGAAGGATGGGTCAATGAGGATGTGCATTGACTATCGGGAATTGAATAGGGTGACTATTCAGAACAAGTACCCACTACCGCGGATTGATGATTTGTTCGACAGGCTTCGAGGAGCAGCGGTGTTTTCGAAGATTGATCTGAGGTCAGGGTATCATCAGGTGCGAGTCAAGGAGGAAGATGTGAGTAAGACAGTGTTCAGGACTCGTCATGGGCTGTATGAATTTTTGGTGATGCCATTCGGGTTGACGAATGCGCCAGCAGTGTTCATGGATATGATGAATCGGGTGTTGAGACCGTTCATTGATTCCTTCGTAGTGGTCTTCATCGATGATATCTTGGTATATTCAAAGTCGGAGGAGGATCATTCTAAGCACTTGACAGCGGTATTACAGACACTGCATGAGCACAGCTTGTATGCCAAATTGTCGAAGTGTGAATTTTGGAAGTCTGAGGTAGCTTTCCTTGGTCATATTCTTTCTAAGGAGGGAGTGGCTACTGATCCTCAGAAAGTGGAAGCAGTGAAGGATTGGCCCAGACCGACGTCAGTGAAGGAAGTGAGAAGCTTCTTGGGATTAGCTGGGTACTACAGGAGGTTTATCCAGGGATATTCTCAGATTGCAGTTCCATTGACAGGTTTGACCCGGAAGAGTGTGGCATTTGTATGGACGGATAAGTGCGAGGTGAGCTTCCTTGAGTTAAAGGAAAGGTTGACTACTGCACCTATATTGGCATTGCCGCAAGCTGGGAAGGATTATGATATCTACAGTGATGCGTCTCTCAGAGGTTTGGGATGTGTCTTGATGCAAGAAGGCAAGGTCATAGCTTATGGTTCGAGGCAGTTGCGTCCGCATGAGAAGAATTATCCGACGCATGACTTGGAGTTAGCAGCTATCATTTATGCCTTGAAGCTATGGAGGCATTATGTTTATGGTGAGAAGGTCAATATGTACACAGACCACAAGAGCCTGAAATATATTTATCAGCAGAGGGATTTGAATCTTCGTCAGAGAAGGTGGTTGGAGGTATTGGAAGACATTCGTCCTGAGATCAAGTATCATCCGGGCAAGGCGAATGTAGTGGCTGATGGACTTAGCAGGAAGAGTAGTTTGGCAAGGTTGATCACTACTCGAAAAGAGTTGGCAGCAGAGATCGATCAGGCATGTATCGAGGTGGTACTGCAAGGTTTAGGGGCATCTTTGGCTCAGTTGAGGCTGCAGCCGTCTTTGAGAGAGAAGATTGTGGAAGGTCAGAGATCAGATTCAGAGATCCAGAAGATGTTGCAGCAGGTTTCAGAAGGCAAGCTATCAGAATTTCGTGTCCAAGATGGAGTTCTTTGGTTGGGTGAGAGGTTGTGTGTTCCAGATGATGCAGAGTTGAGAGAGAGTATTCTGCGAGAAGCACACAGTACATTGTTATCAGTTCATCCAGGAGGTACGAAGATGTACAGGGATATCAAACCACATTTTTGGTGGTCTGGTATGAAGCGGGATGTGGCAGAATTTGTGGCAAGGTGTCTGACTTGTCAGCAGATCAAGGCAGAGAATCAGAGATCTGGAGGTTTGTTACAGCCATTACCCATTCCGGAGTGGAAGTGGGAGAATATCAGCATGGACTTTATCACGGGTTTGCCGAGGAGTTTGAAGGGCAATGACTCGATTTGGGTTGTTGTGGACCGATTGACTAAGTCGGCACATTTTCTAGCCATGAAGATTACTTGGTCGATGGAGAAATTGGCTGAGTTGTACATTGGAGAGATTGTGAGACTTCATGGAGTTCCGGTGTCGATAGTGTCTGACAGAGATCTAAGGTTTACTTCGAGGTTTTGGAATAGCCTACAAGTAGCTTTAGGCACCAGAACTGATTTCAGTACAGCGTTTCATCCGCAGACAGATGGTCAGACGGAGAGGGTGAACCGAGTGCTGGAAGATATGTTGAGAGCTTGTGTTATGGACTTCGGTGGTAGTTGGGAGAGATACTTGGCATTGGTTGAGTTTGCTTATAACAACAGTTACCATGCAAGTATTGGGATGGCACCGTATGAGGCTTTGTACGGGAGGAGGTGCAGGACACCTGTTTGTTGGTATGAGGTTGGCGAGAGGCAGATGTATGGTCCTGAGATCGTGCAGCAGACGTCAGAGTAGATTGAGCTGATTCGCAAGAGATTGGTTGAAGCTTAGAGTCGGCAGAAGAGTTATGCTGACACTCGACGGAGAGATTTGGAATTTGAGGTTGGGGATGCAGTTTTTCTCAAGGTTTCTCCGACCAAAGGAGTGATCAGATTTGGTAAGGGAGGCAAGTTGGCGCCAAGGTATATTGGACCATACAGGATCGTGGAGCGGATTGGCAAGACCGCGTACAGATTAAAACTTCCCGAGGAGTTAGCGCAAGTACATGATGTGTTTCATGTGTCGCTACTAAGGAAGTATGTGGCCGATCAGAATCATCAGTTGGTAGAAGTTCCTGAAGATCTACAGGTGAACCTGAGTTACAAGGAACAGCCTATTGAGATCGTTGATCGTAGGGAGAAAGTCCTTAGAAGCAAGGTGATACCTATGGTCAAAGTGTTGTGGAGGAATCAGCAGTTCGAAGAGGCTACTTGGGAGCCAGAGGATCGCATGCTGAAGGAATTTCCTGAATTGTTTGTATGAGTGTATTTCTTGTATGTGATTGGAATTCTTTGAATGATTGTACTATTGATTGACATATGATGTATTCCTTTATTTTGATTATGATGTTATATGAAACTGTTTGGATTATGTTCTATATGAAATATTGTTTCCTCTTGATAATATGTGTTTGAGCTCATTAGTAGTAGTTCTGAGGACAGAACTCTTCTAAGGAGGGAGTGATGTAGAACCCCGTATTTTCAAATATTATTTTAATTATTTGAAAATGAATTTTAAATGATTTTGAGTATTTGATAAATATTTTCTAAAAGATTTATCTTTTGTACACGCGCAAAACACGTGCAAATGGCTTTTGAGAAGTTTGAAAATTTTAGTTTTCCCTATGAAAAATCATTATTTATTATTTGAAAATTATTTAATATTTTTCCAGATTTTTCTGAAATTAATTATGCCTATTTGCAATTTTTGAGAAAAGAAGGACTTATTTGCAAAATTGACATTTTGAGGGTCGAAGTGCAAAACGTATTTACTGGACATTCCGATCAGTATTTGTTGAGGTTTAGAAATATATTTTTCTATTAGATCCTAATTTAAATGATATTTGATTGAATCTTCAAGACTAAACCTATGGATATAAAGTTGTATTCTTAAAGGGATTATTTTGCAAAAGAGGGAATAAAACCCTAATATACAATCCGGCATATTTAAGGGAAATTCTTTTCCCAGCCGTCATTGAGTATATTCAGATTATTGGGATTTCTTTGAGGAGCAAAAAGGAGGATTCTTGGATCTAGCAAGGAGAAGCTTTTGTGGATCTTTTCTTCAAATCAAAGGTGAGTGGATTGTTTTGTTTGTTTTGTTTTGCTTTGCTTTGTTTGTTTGATTGATGAATGACGTGAGACCTTTTGTTATGCTTATTTGTGATCATTATGCCATTATTTTGTTAGACGCATTGTATGTATGATATGGATCTTTAATTTGATATGGAGGATGAGAACTCTTATTTGATATTTGAATCATGTATGAGAAATATTAAGATTTGTTGAGGAAAAGTTTGATTGATGAGATCGTATTGTTGGGAGACATATTAGGAATTGATAATGTTGTGATCAGATGATAAACAACTGGATCTTGTGATTGTAAACCAGATTCTGATTAAGATGGGAAAGACATTTTTTGAGAAGAAGCCCTAATGGGAGAATTTAGAGTTTAGATCATGAGAATATGAGATTTGAGAAATTGATTGATTGAGTAATGTATCCATGATGGAGATTATTGAGAGTTGTTTATTAGCCTGGATACAATTGATTTTATGATCAGTGAACCTTTAGAAAACTCCAGTTTGATTTGTGTTCAGACCTATTGTTGGAAACCTGTAGCCGACAGTCGACTGGACTATAAAGCAGTCGACTGGTACGAGCCTATGTGTATTTTTAGTCTTTGAGATTTGTTCGGGACAGTCGACCTATGACCCCTCTCAGTCGACTGATATACTTAGAATATTTTTGATGAGAATTATTTGTTTTGTCTCGGGACAGTCGACTGACTCCTTGGTAAGTCGACTGATCAAGCCTTAGTTTATTTTTGAGAAATGTTGGATTATGTCCTCTGGACAGTCGACTGATCTGATATGCAGTCGACTGGTCCTGAAGGATCTTTGTATTTGATTATGAGATATTTTGTTTAGTGTTTGATTTTAAGATGTTCAGTTGAGAACATGGTTTTGAGTTATTCAGTTGAGCCACTTGTTCAGTGGGAATTTGTTCAGATATTTGTTTTTGAGTCTCTAGAGGTATGTGACCCTAGTATACCGGTGTTGAGATATTTGTTCAGTTATTTGTTGAGGCCCATTGAGGCACATTTTCAGTATTCAGATTTTTAGTCCGGTAGGGTACACTACTCTAGGAGATTTGTTCAGTAACCCAAATTGATAAGGACATGCATTAGTAGTGTCATGACGAATGAGAACATGAGTTATGCACCTCAGTATGGCTTTTGATGTAGGATTTTAATCTCCTGAATTATCCAAGTAGTTAACTTGTGATGTGTGATTTATCTCCGGAATTATCCAGGTAGTTAACCTGAGATGTGAGGTATTTCTCCTGAATTATCCAAGTAATTATCTTGAGATGTGGGATTGACCTACGGAATGATCGGAGTCGAGGCGACGCTTTTGGGGTATTATTGTGATGATGAGTCTATGTTTAGATGTGGGATGATCTCCTGAATTATCCAGGGAAAATACCTGTGATGTGGGATCAATCTCCGGAATGATCAAGCATGGGCAAATTATCATAGTTTATCTTCATCTCTCAGTAGTCATCGTTGTCAGCATGTAGTCATGATGTTTTTCTTGAATCACTTTTATGCATTTGGATTTCCTGTTTTTTTACACACTGGGCTTTTGGTTTTGGTATCACCCATCATTCTTTGTTGTTACTTCATACTTTAGTGTTTGATTATTATTGTTGGACATTATGTTTTAAGTTCATTTGTGTTATTTATTTGATTTGTTGCCACTCACACCACTTATGGCTGACCCCGTAGTTTGGGGGTTAGGGTTCAACTCTAGCCTCATATGCTGCAGGTTATTGCCTAGATTGGAGGTTGGATGCTTGAGTGGGCAGTTTGAGATAATTGGATTATTTAGTGATTGGTGTAAAACTGTAAGGGATATTTGAGATCATTTTGAATTGTAAATAAAAAGATTAATTTGTGTTGAGATGATTAGACTTCCGCTGGGATTTGTAATAATTGTTGTAATAAAAGAAAGAAAATTTTAGTGGTGTTTGTTGGTGTTTATTGTTGTATTGAAGTGGATTGCTGGGATTTCGCCACTTATTTTCTAAGCTCTCATATTAGAAATTTGGGGCGCTACACTCATTCTCCAATAAGCCGAGCCACACATAGGGACCGCCAAGTTGGAGAGGTACCAATCACAAGGGCAGATCTTCAAGACTTCCAAGCGACAGTCTTACGGGCCCTCAATATTGCCCCGAAGAACGACCATAGGCCACCTACTCAAGAGCCAGCTAGGAGCCACCGCCTTCACACTCATAGTCCTCGTCCATCTCCAAGCTACCATCGTCGCAGCCCCAGTCCACCCTCGTACGAAGATGAGTCCTGGGGCTCGGCAAGATATGATCAAAGAGAAAACTCAGTCTACCGCCGTCTCCACGAGATGGAGAGTCGCCTCGACAGAAATGACAGGAAAGAAGAGCAACAGGCAATAAACCTCTGCCCGAGCAGACCTCCATTATCCCGCACCATCATGGAGGCCCCCGTCCCAGAGAACTTCAAACCGCCTCACTTCGAGGTGTATACCGGAGAGTCGGACCCCGCAGATCACATAGAGAGTTTCAAAACTCTCATGATGATTCACCAGGCTTCAGACGCCCTCCTCTGCAAGATCTTTCCTGCCACGCTGAAGGGGTCTGCGAGAGAATGGTACTCTCGACTCGCCCCGGCCACCATCTTCTCATTCGACCAGTTTGAAGGGCTCTTCCTTACTCATTTCGTGAGTAGCCGCCGGGCCGAGAAAACAAGTGTATCTCTGGTGACCCTCAACCAAGAAAAGGGTGAACGCCTAAGGGATTACGTTCGACGCTTCACCGCCGAAGCCCGGTCCATTCCCTTCCTCAACCAATTAGTAGCCTCTGCCGCATTCGAGCGCAACGTCACCGACGCTCGCCTCAAGGCGTCCTTTGCCAAGAAACCTCCTCGGGATTTCTCAGAACTCCTACTTAGGGTGGAGAAGTACATACGAGTGGAAGAGGCTCTCAACCCCCCTACTCTTGAAGAATCATCTTCCGGGAACAAACGGAAGAATATGAGCGAAGAGGGGTCCCAAAAATTCCAGAAGGACGGCAATGGCCAGCGCCGCCCGACTCCTCGTTTTGAGAAGTTCACCCCCCTCATTGCGAATATATCAAAAGTTCTAATGGAGGTGGACAAGGAAGGGCTACTCCGCGCTCCCCTAGAATGAATACCCCTGGCAAGAAAAGGAACAAGGATAAGTGGTGCTGCTTTTACAGGGACCACGGCCACGACACGGATGATTGTCGGGCTCTCAAAGAGGAGATCGAAGAACTCATACAGCGGGGACACCTGACCAAGTTCGTCCAAAAAGATGGGGCCGAGCTTCCACCTGAGGAGCCTACAAACGAACGGAAAGACCCACCGAGCTTCAAGACTCAGAATCTCCCCGCTCCTCCCAAGAGGTCTTCACCTTATTGTAGAAGTAGGATCTTGATTTTCAATAAGGCCGATGCTTGTAACCCGGCCAATAGTATGTAATAATGGCTCGCCCTATTGAAGTGGCCACTTAGTTTATCTCAATAAAACTTTACATTTTTTCATTGAAAATTATTGCTCTTGCTTCATCTCTATCTCTCCGAGTCACGACTCGCTAAATGGTGAGTTCAGAGTCCAGCTTCTCCTACATGGCTGCTCCCGCAACTTACTAAGCTCAAAAAACGAGTTTGGAGTCTAACACTTGACTCGATTCCGCTTCAAATTACTCGCTCATAAGCGAGAAAGAAGTGGTTCGCCATTCGGAATTGCTCCTACACCTCGTTAACCCCCTCTAACAACGAGTTCGGAGTCCAACACTTGGCTCGATTCCGCCTCAAATTACTCGCTCATAAGCGGGTAAGAAGTGGTTCGCCATTCGGAACTGCTCCCACAACCGTTGAATCTCTCTTAGACGACGAGTTCGGAGTCCAACACTTGGCTCGATTCCGTTTCAAATTACTCGCTCATAAGCGGGTAAGAAGTGGTTCGCCATTCGGAACTGCTCCCACAACCGTTGAATCTCTCCTAAACGACGGGTTCGGAGTCCAACACTTGGCTCGATTCCACTTCAAATTACTCGCTCATAAGCGGGTAAGAAGTGGTTCGCCATTCGGAACTGCTCCCACAACTGTTGATTCACTTACTTAAACAACAAGTTCGAAGCTCACAACTCTCTCCTAGAGTTACTCCTCAAACTTGTCTCCCAAATGGCTCTTTCCTAGAGCCAAGTTCTTCGCTCCGCTCGCCTCCAAAGCGGACCTCTTCTCAACAAGTTCGGAGCTCACAACTCTCTCCTAGAGTTGCTCCTCAAACTTGTCTCCCAAATGGCTCTCTCCTAGAGCCGAGCTCTTTGCTCCGCTCGCCTCCAAAGCGGACCTCTTCTCAACAAGTTCAGAGCTCACAACTCTCTCCTAGAGTTGCTCCTCAAACTTGTCTCCCAAATGGCTCTCTCCTAGAGCCGAGCTCTTTGCTTCGCTCGCCTCCAAAGCGGACCTCTTCTCAACAAGTTCGGAGCTCACAACTCTCTCCTAGAGTTGCTACTCAAACTTGTCTCCCAAATGGCTCTCTCCTAGAGCCGAGCTCTTCGCTCCGCTCGCCTCCAAAGTGGACATTTTCTCAACAAGTTCAGAGCTCACAGCTCTCTCCTAGAGTTGCTCCTCAAACTTGTCTCCAAAATGGCTCTCTCATAGAGCCGAGCTCTTCGCTCCGCTCGCCTCCAAAGCGGACCTCTTCTCAACAAGTTTGGAGCTCACAACTCTCTCCTAGAGTTGCTCCTCAAACTTGTCTCCCAAATGGCTCTCTCCTAGAGCCGAGCTCTTCGCTCCGCTCGCCTCCAAAGCGGACCTCTTCTCAACAAGTTCGGAGCTCACAACTCTCTCCTAGAGTTGTCCCTCAAACTTGTCTCCCAAATGGCTCTCTCCTAGAGCCGAGTTCTTCGCTCCGCTCGCCTCCAAAGCGGACCTCTTCTGAACAAGTTTGGAGCTCACAACTCTCTCCTAGAGTTGCTCCTCAAACTTGTCTCCCAAATTGCTCTCTCCTAGAGCCGAGCTCTTTGCTCTGCTCGCCTCAAAAGCAGACATCTTCTTAACAAGTTCGGAGCTCACAACTCTCTCCTAGAGTTGCTCCTCAAACTTGTCTCCAAAATGGCTCTCATAGAGCCGAGCTCTTTGCTCCGCTCGCCTCCAAAGCGGACCTCTTCTCAACAAGTTCGGATCTCACAACTCTCTCATAGAGTTGCTCCTTAAACTTGTCTCCCAAATGGCTCTCTCCTAGGGCCGAGCTCTTTGCTCCGCTCGCCTCTAAAGCGGACCTCTTCTCAACAAGTTTGGAGCTCACAACTCTCTCCTATAGTTGCTCCTCAAACTTGTCTCCCAAATGGCTTTCTCCTAGAGCCGAGCTCTTCGCTCCGCTCGCCTCCAAAGCGGACCTCTTCTCAACAAGTTCGCAGCTCACAACTCTCTCCTAGAGTTGCTCCTCAAACTTGTCTCCCAAATGGCTCTCTCCTAGAGCCGAGCTCTTCGCTCCGCTCGCCTCCAAAGCGGACATCTTCTCAACAAGTTCAGAGCTCACAACTCTCTCCTAGAGTTGCTCCTCAAACTTGTCTTCCAAATGGCTCTCCTAGAGCCGAGCTCTTCGCTCCGCTCGCCTCCAAAGCGGACCTCTTCTCAACAAGTTCGGAGCTCACAACTCTCTCCTAGTGTTGCTCCTCAAACTGTAACACCCCGAATCCCAAATACAACTGAATTCGAGAGTTCTACAGGATCTTTTCATCTCATTCGGTACAATTTCACAAGGAATTGAAAACTTTCCAATTTACATCAGAGTTACAAGAGATTTTACACTTTATATTTTACAGCGGAAGCATATACATCAATAATTCACATGTAATGACAGCGGAAGCAATTATAACTTTATACAAAAGTTGCAGCAATAAATAACGATCTTCGAGCATTGGCTTTCCTTTAACCTTTATCAAACCAATTATCCTGCATATAAAACTGTGGGTACGTCAGTTTATTCAACCGACGATAATTATACATGGCTATCCTCTCTATGCCAGAAACAGTATAACGATTCTCATTTCTTAACAAATCACAAACTTGTTCACATATCAAATTAAAGGGAAATACCCTATGGATGTCGTGTTGTGATTGTGCGCTTAGTCCTTAATGCAATTATTTATATTATATGACACTAATGCGCACTTGTTCGGATTCTATGCATCCCATACTACATAGGTCCGAGGGCAAGCCCTTAATCGTTCTTCATCTTGTAGGGTTCAATCCCTCGTCATGACTTACTCTACTACTGTAACTACGGTAAGTATCCTAGATGTTTTCTGACCTTCGAACTCATGTCTAGGCGCCCTGGAGGAAATCCCAACGCACTGACACATGACTCATCATGCAGGCATCCTGTGGTAATTCAGCTCCTACCATAGACATGACACCACCCGTAGTCTTCAAACATCCCACGAGCGTCGCCACCGGGACGGTACTCTGGAGTAGTATCCTCGCCCTGACTCATCATGGGACATCTTGGGATACACTTTCGCCGCTACCCAATGGCCCTCATACTCAGTGTTTTTCTCTTACTTTCATCACATCTTCACTATGTACTAGTCCTTAGTTTTATTAGAATCATGAACAAAATCAAAGCTCTAGAGTTAGCCTCTCCACTAAACCGGACTTAATCATTCATTCAACATGACCAACCTTGGTCTTTCATCTCAATAATTCATTTCAATTTCTTTCCAATTGCCGGGGGAGACTTAGCTACTCTTCCATTTCAATTCCAATTCACAATTACTAAAATAATCTGAGCATTTCCAGCTCATGAGTTCATCTTTCATAATCACCATAGATTTTTCATATTCATAGTTCCACAATTATATAACTTTCATAAATTCAAATAAATGATTCATTTCATATTTAATTCATGCGAAGAAAAATAGAATTTATTGTCACAACCAATATTCAACATAAGATTTACAATCTTTATCATAAAACAATTCATAGAATTTCTGAGATGTCAAAAGTGCTCTGAACAGTCGACTTAGAACTCATCCAGTCGACTTATTCAGTCAAACCAAATCCTTCAGTAAACTGCTCGGAAGAGTCGACTGCTGCACATGGCCAGTCGGCTGTTCCGTAGCGTTCAAAATCCCAATATCATCTACAGTGCAGTCGACTGTCAATCAACCCAGTCGGCTGTTCAGCAGAGTTCAATTATGTAACCTTTCAAGTTCAGTACAGTCGACTGTTACATACATTCGGTCGACTTAGCAGGTCAAACTTTCAAATTTAAGGAATTCTCTTTTCATTTTGTTCTCACATCATTTTTGTCACGCTACAATGTGCTCATGCCAACGTAAACATGAAATTCTTATATATTTATTAACATCACAACATAGTTTTCGATTAATGTAAATTCCACATAACTAGTGTTTTCTTTTCTCAAAAGGAAATGCTAACCATATATTTTTCCTTTTACTCATCATTTACTCACAGAGATGAATACTAATCCCAATTTAACATGCTAGAACATCAAGTTAATAATTCACATAAAAAAATACGTCGTTTCATGAAAATCCGAACTGTATATATTTTCTTTCAATATACCAGTCGACTATTCATACGACCGGTCGACTGTATAGGTCATTTCCAGTTCTCTAATTATTATTAGTCCTTTTTCGTTAGTTCATAATTTCTACATTATGTACAACATGGAAGATATCAATTTGGCAATCATTCTATCACTTCAGTTTGCACTTACATACACAATTAAATCCTCGATCTTAACATGAATTCTAATTTAGAAGTCATGGGAAACATCCACCTCGTACCAGTCGACTTATTTACATGATCGGTCGATTGTACAGGTCAGTTCCGATCTTTTAAATTTCATTAATCATGTTCATTCATTCACATCTTTCATACTAAATACGGCACAACGCGTTTTATTATAATAATCACCATATCAATCCATATTTCACAAGCATGATAACAATCAAAACTGCCCTAGCATAATCTCTATATTAGAAGTCCTGAGAAACACCCACCTTGTTGACGAAATAAACAAAATCCCGAAAAGCCTTCTAGTGATAATGTGACTCCTCCTCCTTGCTCCTTGCCACCGAGAGTCTTCTGGAGTAATGCCGGCCTCCCAAGACTAATCACACTCACAACTCTCTTGCAAATATATCTTTCTCTAAATAGATTTTTGGGTAGATTACAATTAATTGGGGGGGGGGGGGTATTTATACACAACTTTGGGTAGAATGGAGGGCTAGGATCTAGTGGATGGTTGTGAGATGGAGGGCTAAGATGAAAGTAGGAGTTGCATTAACTACCCACAACTAAGTAACCACCCATGCATGATCTCCAATTGAAAATTTTCAATTCTCTCCAAAGATTATAAAAACCGGCCATGGAAGGAATAGTGTGCAATGCACACTATGTTGCATGCACGTGCTATTCTAGTTTCCATATAAACAAACGTGTACATACACATTTTTACAAAATAATCTTTTAAAAGAGTTTTACTTTACAAGTTGTTAAAAAAAGGAGAATTAATTCTTGGGCTTAAATTAATGGGCCAAAACATTAACTTTTATAAAATAAATAATTTAGATTTTGAGCTTAAACCTTTTAAAAATAAATAATTTAGCAAACATATTTACATAGACATATACCCATCATTCATTATAAAGTTTCATAAATTGGTACGTGCACACTACGTGCAAAATAATGAAATAAATAACAAATTTTCATGAAAGGAAATTTAGGGCATTACACAAACTTGTCTCCCAAATGGCTCTCTCTTAGAGCCGAGCTCTTCGCTCCGCTCGCCTCCAAAGTGGACCTCTTCTCAACAAATTCGGAGCTCACAACTCTCTCCAAGAGTTGCTCCTCAAACTTGTCCTCCAAGAACGGACTTCCCCTAGAGCCATGCAAAGCTCTTCTCAACTTCGTGAAGACGAAGATGTTGCGAGACTATCTTGACCTTAAGGAAGGAGGATTCTCCAATTCATCTCTGAAGATAACTTGTAGATCTTCGAAATAGCTTCGGAACAAGGGGTCACACGCCCCGATCCGACCTCCATAGCACCGGGAACATCGAGAAGAACTCTCCCTAGACTTCGGCACGCCTTGCCGAGCGCTCTTGGCACTGACGCCAAAACATGAAAAAAATCCTCACATTGGGACTTCGGCACCCTTCGCCGAGCGCTCTTGCCACCGACCCTCAAACATGGAAAAATGGACCTCGGCACCCTTCGCCGAGCGCTCTTGCCACCGACCCTCAAACATGGAAAAATGAACCTCGGCACCCTTCGCCGAGCGCTTTTGGCACCGATCCTCAAGCATGGAAAAAACTCACTCCGGACTTCGGCTAAGACTCGTCGGACCCCTTCTTTACATATGTCGCCACGCCGAGGTATCTCGACACCTCCACAGGAGACCTCGAACCCCCCTGGACTTTGGCCTCCTTCTTAACACATATTTGGAAGGGGTCGGCAACATCGCCGAAGCAACTTGCCACCGGAGCTCAAATAAGAGAAATTTTTTACTTCAGAATTCGTGCTCAAATACGATCGACGGCTCTGATACAAGCAACCAAAAAAAAGAAAAAAAAATAAAAAAAACGAAAGAAAGAAGAGGGGCTATAGGGTCGGGTTCAGACCCGTTATAGGAACCAAACCCACAACCCACTTCAGCTTTTTCTCTTCTTCTCCTCCGGATTTCCCGCCAAAAACCCAAAGTAGAAGAGCCCAGCTTCTTCTTCAACGACAGTCCTTCAACTCCGAGCTCCATCAAGCTCCTCCATGGCCCCGCCGAGCTCACCCAAGCTTCCAAATCATCGAGCTCGCCACAGTCAGAGTCGCCCAATGGCGAAGCCCCCCGCGTTCGCCACTCATCCTCGTCGACTCCAAAGCTCGACCTCGGCTCATTAGCGAGTGTCTGAGCTTCGACTTCGACGCTCCTCGCCACCTTCACCGAAGAGCTCCGCGCTGAGCTCGACCTCTCCATCCCCTTCGTCAACTCGCCGAGCTTCTCCTCTAGATGAGCTCCGAACTTCGAGCAACGCCAACGTCGAAACCCTCCACCTTCACCGAGCTCCACTAGCGACGGAGCGTGTAGGTCGACAAAAATTGTCGAGCGTTCGTGGCACCGGAGCCCAAACACGAGAAAAAAGCTCCCCTCCACTGCTGAGCTCCACGTCGAGGTCGACCTCTCCGTATTCTTCGCCACTGTCGAGCTCCCTCCTTTATGAAGCTCCACCATCGTCAACCTCCTTCAAGTTCGCCGACCTTCTTCATCCCTCCAACGAAGCTCACCTCTTCGCAGAGCTCCCGCCCCGAGCCCCTAGCCCCGAGCTCACTGACGAAGCTCCAACTTTCAAGCTTCGAACCCATCGATCTTCTTCCTATCGACCTCACCTCCAATAACCTTCGCTGAGCTCCATTCCCCTCGTCGTTGAGCTCTTGGCGCCACGCTCCTCGCCAGTCGAATTAGGTAGATGGCGGAATCAACGTCGAAGAAGTTGAGGCGTGGTTGTGGTCGGAAGAAGAGAAACGAAGAAGAGGAGAAGAGAATAGAGTTACGGAGGAGAAGAAAGAAAGAAGAATATATATATATATATATATATATATATATAGGGAAAGCTTCGGTTGAGCACTACTCTAGTGCTCACCGCGTGAACACTAGGCCTTCGGGCGTTCATATCGAAAATCCGAACCGTTCACATTGATCTACACATCTAAATTAGTCTAAATATATAAAATCAAATCATTTTAAATTCATTTGCCCATTCATTGAAGTGTTACAAAATTGTATGGCTGAAAATTATTGTTTTTATATTCACATGATGGATGGGCAAATGAATTTCAAATGATTTGATTTTATATATTTAGACTAATTTAGATGTGTAGATCAATGTGAACGGTTCGGATTTTCGATATGAACGCCCGAAGGCCTAGTGTTTACGCGGTGAGCACTAGAGTAGTGCTCAACCGAAGCTTTCCCTATATATATATATAAGTCAACGGTTGACTTTGCCACGTGGCGTCCACATGGACTTCGGCCACTTTTGCCGAGAGCTCTTGTCACCGGAGCTCATATGAGCAAAAAATGACCTCTTCCCGATGCGCGCTCGCTTGATCGTGATCAACGCACACGATCGCGCCACGTCACCAGGTATTTATTTATTTAAATAATCGAATTAATTATTTAAAAAATCCGAAAAAGTATTTAAAAATTGGAAAAAAATTAATTAAAAATTCTAAAAATAATTATTAATCTAGAAAATAATTTTTAAATTCTGAAAATAGTAATTATTAAATTAGAATAAATAATTAAATTTTTCGATAATTAATTATTTAATTCGAAAATTAAATAAAAAATTTGAAAAAATTCAGAAAAATCTGGAAAAATCATAAAAAATCCAGAAAAGTCTGAGAATAATTTTGGGCATTTTACAAGCTCAGAAAACTACCGTTACACCCCGAGCTAGATTCAACTCCCTTAAGAACACCGATAAAATCCCGTACACCATTCGAATAACAAAACTACTCCTCAAAGACTGTAGAACTCAGTCTCCAGGAGTGGGGGGCTCGTGATATGGCTAAAAATAGGGTTAAATCGGAACCGTTCAAATCAGGCACAAATCTTAATGCTCAGGGGTAAAACGGTAATTTCACCTACAAACGGTCTGAAATGGGGATTGGGTCTTTCTTCAAAGCCCAATAACCCACGAACGGATCTGCCTTAACTGGGTGCAGGTTCCACCCGCAAGAAACCCAGTCCAGCTGGATAGAATTAGGGTTTATGATTGTCCCTAATCAACGGCCCTGATTCGGTCTATCCTTTCACTGAGAATTAGGGATTTTATTCCTAAACTGGTCCCAAAGGCGGCTATAAATACCCCCCACCCACCATCATTATGAGGTAATCAATCTTTTGCCAATCAAAGCTCATTCATAATTTTTTCTGATTACGGACTTGAGCGTCGGAGGGTGCGTCGCCGGGATCAACCTCGGTGTTTCGCACTTTTTGCAGGTTCAAGACAGCGGCAAGAGACCAAGTCAACAAGTTGGTGAAGGTCAACAGGTCAATAGCTTTGTTTTATTGTTTTCTCCAAGAATCTACAAATTCATCTGTTTGCTCCCACACCAAAATTAGCAGCAACACTCACCATTGTCATCAACGGCTCCCTCAAAAACCGTGCATTTTCCTAACTACATACTTCTAAAACTGGAGCTCAAAAGTCAAAATAGTAAATTTTTTGCCGTCATAGGCCACCTTTTCAAAATATTTGCGATTATGGGTCAGTTTTGAAATTATTAGTGTTTGTAGACTATTTTGTGCCATGTCAGTAGCGGTTGCTATTCTCATTAGGGAACTTCATTTTGAAAGTCGCTAATGGAAATAGCGGTTTGTGTTTTAAAAAATTTTAAATTTTTTATCTGCTGTCGCTATTCCTACTAGCGACCTTAGTATATATGAGGTCACTAATAGGATTAGTAACCTCAAATGAATATACTGAGACACTTATAGTTATTTCTAGATAGAGCTTTTGTTTTTTTGGGAAAAAAATTTAAAACTGAGCGACCTCAGTATACTTCGGTCGTTATTCGCAATAGCGACCTTAGTAGGAAACACAATTTTCTTGTTTTTTGTAAATTTACAAAATAGTTACACAACCAAGGCCTTTATTCAGATTAACGACCTTAGTACAATAAATGTCTCTATTCCGAATAGGGACCTTTGTACAACTAAGGTCGCTATTCAGTGTAACGACCCCAGCTTCAAAAATAAATTGATTTTTATTTTTTTCAGAGAGCAAAAACTTTATAGATTTTGCTAAGTGTTATAATACAGTTCATTAAACGTCGCTAAACTTATTGCCTCATATATACTAAGATCGCTAGTGAGAATAGAGAAATAAAAAATTCCAAATATTTTAAAACTGAGACCGCTATTTTTATTAGCAACTTTTAAAATGAAGAGATCGCTAATAAGAATAGCGGCGCTGCTGACGTAACACAAATTAGCCCATGATCGCTAATATATTCGAAATTGGTCCATAAACGCAAATATTTTAAAAAAGTAACCTATTTACGCAAAAAAGAAAACTCCCAAACAGTTGGCCGAATCTCATCAACACTATAAATACTGTCTCTCTTCTTTTTCCTCTCTGAACTCCAACAACTCACAGATCTTCATGATCATCACTCCTCTAATGGCGACGACTGTTCTCAAACCATCGTTGACTCTTTCCCGCGCTCGCTTCGATCTCCCGATCGCCTCTTTGCGTCCGATTCGCCGAGATCTAGGGCTTCAGTCCAGATTCCAAGGTATCGGGGTTTCCCGCTGTTTCCAGAAACTTCATCCGATCGGTTACACGAAACTCAAAGCGGATCGACGGAGCGGCGTCGTCTCCGAGGTCAAGGATTGTGCTAGTGAAGGTAAAAATGGAATCTTTAAGTTCTCAGTTTCTTGATTCTGTTTCTTGATTCTGTGGAATTTCGAATCTGCGATTGGGATCTAGGGTTTTGGTTTAGTCTTAATATTGGATCTTAGATACAATTACTGTAATTAGCAGTGTTGTCTGATTTGGATCGGAGTATCAAGAAAAAAATAAAAATTTTATGTAAAATATGTGAGAATTAATGACAGTTTAATTGGCATGTTTCTGTAGCTCAATTTATCTTTCGATTTTGGAAAATTGGACAGTAAGGGCATACTAAATGCATATCGATTTACATAAGAATCCATAAAGATATCATGTTGCGGCTATAGTGTAGTGTTGTAGAAGGTTGTTTAGTAAGGGGGTCTAAATTGCCAGTTACAAGGTGATAGCGAATTCATGGGATATTTTCTAAAAGAGATCTTTTTCCATACTTTGTAGATTTGTTGAGAATTTTATGCAGCGTTAAACTGAATACATGCATTTAGTAGAGAAAAATGTCTCTATTACAAGAAGTTCTTGTTTTAGAAGGGGGTAGTAAAGAGTGTTTGCAAAGTGCAAGTGAAAATGCACTAAAGAAGTGAATGCATCCATGAGAAGTTAGAGTTTACTCAAATTGGGATAATATGGGGGTGAATCAAGTGAGATGACTTGAAATCAGGGAAAAGAGAGTACTAACCGCGCCAGCTAGGAATTTGACAAAATAGTAGTTAATGTAACTAAGACTAGGGTAAAATATCTCGTGCTCTTGGTATAAGAAGGATATGATAGAGAGAAAAAAGGATGTTAATAGAGCTGAATGGAGGAAAAAGATTAATATGGCCAACCCCAAAAATTTGGGGCAGAGTCTCTGTGATGTTTCCGCAAAGCAGAAATGGAAGATCATGTTTGCTGCAGAAATGCTTGGTATACAGTAATTGCTGTTTTTAATGGAATATATTGTGTGGAGATTTGTTGAAAATACATCATTAGGTTTACAACAATACTTTTGCCACGTCATTTTGCCTTAAGCTCATGATATCTGTTTTTCCAATATTCTCTATTGTTTTGGTTTGAAATTTCTTTAGATTTGTAGTCGAGAAGTTTAGGAGAGAATAAGGAGTAACATATGGTGAACATTAGCAGATTCTACCATATGATTTTGAATTTTAGTATTCCAGATTTTTTTTTAAAGTTAAAAGTGGATTATGGCTCCCCTGTCTCCGTATTCCAGAATTGTTGCTTCATCTTCTGATGTTTTAACATAAACTTTGTACCCTTTGTTATTATTCCAAAAATTTCAGCATGTCATATTCACGAGAAATGATTTCTGCATTGATTGGCTAACATATACATGGGTTTCTCATTTTCCCAGTTCCAGATATAACGAAAGAAACCTGGCATGCGCATGTTATGGAGTGTTCCACAGCCGTAATTGTTGAGTTTTGGGCCCCATGGTACGGGCCCTGTCAGGTCACCCATACCATTGTTGCTAAACTAGCTAAGACATATGAAGGGAAGCTACACTGCTTTAAGGTCAACACTGATCAATGCCCTGACTTATCATCCCAGTATGGAATTAGAAGCATCCCTACATTCATAATCTTCAAGGACGGTGAGAAGAAGGATGCTGTTATCGGTGCTGTCCCCGAGAGTACACTAGTTTCATTCCTCGAAAAAACTATAGGAAGGTGAAGCCATTTCTCTTTCAGAAATCACCCTGTGGAAAATTAGCTCGACCGTGCAAGTTTAGATTCTATCTCCCGTTAATAAAGTCTCCAAAGCTGTACATAGTTCTGGTGGTTAGATTTGTGACTGTTGTAATTCTGTGATGTGGTTCTAGAATGTAAAATTGAAAACATTAGGACTTGTTCTTCAATTCTGGAATGTGAATTCGATTCCTCTTCGTCTTTGTGATATATGTTTCACTGTTTCATGTTGCTTCTGGAGATAGGTTGCTGGTTTATGAAGTTCAGATACATATGAATAGCACAGTTTGTGTTAATCTATGATTCCAGTAAGCTTGTATCATCAATCAATAAAAGCTGTTCTTTGAAATTCTGATACTTTGGATGTATTGTATTGTGATCTGAATTGTTTGGTTATGCATCTTTGGATTGTAAGTAATCAGTAGATTAAATCTAATTCATGTTATTTGGTTGGTATTGTGATATGTATTTCAGTGAATTCCCGTAAAGGTTACAATTCCTGTAATTTATATATTTTCTTACACATAAGATAGCCAACTTATTTAGGTTTATCCTTTTCTGCTCTTGCATGTTCATCCAGAATAGTCTTCCTTCGAACTTCTTATTTGAGCTTGTATTTCTCAACCAAATAAATATACAGGGACGGGCTCAAGGAGAGGACTTGGGAAAACAAAAGAACAAGAGCTGGAACTAACTATTTCGATTCAGAGTTTTGAATGTTTACACAGTACAAGCTTACAACTTGGCACAATCTTATATTTCAGGAGATTTCTGGTGAAAATGTCATAGTGCAAGGTTTCCTTCTACCGTTCTACGCGGGTTAGCCATAACGCAGTTCTGCTCCTGGCATATGTTATAGACAACAAGAGGAAAAACATTAAGGACATTGGGTACGCACTATTCAGCTAAGATTTTTTTTTTCTTTCTATTATATTATACTTATATAGAGAAAAATTTGATCCAAATCAAATTTCAAATCTATTAGGACCAAAGAAGATCAAGTACAAACATATGTTGTCTTGAATTGTTAACAAAACGAATTATAGCGATGGAAACAACAAAAGGAAGATGCGAAAAACAGAGGGGCAAAGATACATAGAAGAAGGATCAACAATGCTGCATCCATTCCGGCCTATAAGCTCTATGCGACGGATACAATGCGAAGCTTCTTCACCTTTTTCCAACCCTTCTTGCTTAGCTTGCCCAATGCCTTCATTCCCTTCTTGAGAAGACCCCCTAGATCCTTGGAGTGATCCTTGAACTTCTGCTTCGCGTCCTTTTTTGCTTTCTTCTTTGCTTCAGCCTTCATCAATTCCTCGAAGCTCTTCATAGCGAAGATGATAAAGGATAAAGGCTGGGAAGATGGTTGAGATTGAGATTGTTTCTATTTCTCCTTCTCACCTCTCCAAATTCTTCGGTAGTCAGACAATGTGTTTATATAGAAAAGAGGTCTTCTTTTCTCTTATTAATGGGCTAAAATTGTCGATGTCCTCAAATTTTATGTGGTTGCCCTTCGAGTTTGCTATGGTAAACCATCCATGGACCGTGTAATACGGGAGAGTCGCTGAGAAAGTGAAATCCGTATAGAATTGAATTGGAATCCATGAAAAGTGGAAAGCATAAAAGTTTTTTTAAAGAATAAAAGCATAAGATTTATGTGTTGAAGTTTTTTTTTCTTGATAGCAGAGATAGAGTCTCAAGACTCCAGGGCAATATAAAAATTAATAACAAAACGTACATACAACCACAACAAGTTATACCCGGGGTAAAACAGCAACAATGCAAAAAAGTACCAAGACTAAACTAAAAAAGCAAAGAGGACAGCCGAACGATCACTCGCTGACCCCAAAAGAACCAGGAAAAAGCTAACAGCCTACTAAAAACAGCAGTCAATCAGCCAACGAAAACCATACAAAAGAGAAGCATCCACCAATACAGAAGACGTCGACCCTAGAACAGAGGGAAACCCTGGGAGCGACGATCAAGCGCCGGCCAGCAAAACAGCAACCAGCTGCCACAACTAAGGCCCCCGAAAGAGAACAACCTAACCGAATACGACATCGACAGCAAAAGAGCAGCCGACCAAAATCGAAGAAAGACGTTGCTGGGCTCAATGGGGATGCACAGGCAGCCAAAAAAACATCATGAGAAGGAGCCGAAAGCACAGCAACACCACCGCAGGCTCAAAAAGGCAACTGCACCAGAAAACAGACGAACACAGAGGCAGGACCAAACAAGAATAACAACGGTCACGCCCCCACCAACAGGAACACCAGGATAGTGTCCCAACAAAGTGATGCCTCGCAACGGCCCAACCAAAACAAACATTAAAAAAAAAAAAAAGGAGCTATGTAGCATACGAGCCACACTACACGAAATCAACAAGAGACCACTAAATGGCAACAAAACGTGGGTTACGAGGCCAGCAAACACAAAAAAGTGCAGCAATGAGATAGCAAGAACATAATACAGGAAAAACCAAATAGACACAAACGCAGTCTCGAAAAGCCTCTTGCACCACCCAAAATAATCACTGACAGCAAAGTCAGCTCAGAAGCCATTGGTCACAGCCTGGATACAAAAGAGACAGAGCTGACCACCGCCAGAAGCCTGGCCCAACTCACCAAAAAACCTCGCAGTTCCCAGCCGCTTCAAACAATAAGAGAAACACTGGGGATTGCAAACCACATAAAACAAGCAATAAAATAGATCACATAGTAGCACAACAAAGTGTACAAGTCCAAAAAAACTCAAAAAAAGAGCAGTAGAGGTAGAGAAGTAACAAAATAAACGACTTCAGAACAGGTTGCACCGGACAGGGACATCAACTCTCATCCCTACATAAAGAACACCATAGAGAGACTAGTGCATAAGCAAACGAGCCAAACCCCCAAAACAATATCCACATAGAACCAAAAAACTGAGTCTCGATCCCAGCTCATCTCAAGCCTGAAAAAAAACAAGAAGAAAAGCTAATAAACATATGAAAATAATTGGAATATTATAGTAATAAAGAAAATAATAACAAATAGAGATACTACTAAGAACGCAAAAACTGAGCCACTTCAACAAGGCGCTGAAGATTCATCGCCTTAATCTTATGATGAGGCAACATCGTTGTCCAGTGATTCGAAAAGAATATAAAATAATCAATAATAGAGTCAATGGGTTTGGGAGTAAGAGAGAAAACACGAGAATTCCTCTCCTTCCAAATAACCCAAATAAAACTCATTATCGAAAGAAACCAAGCTTTACGAAAATTTTTACGAATTAAGTGATGATTCCAACTTGAAATTAAGGTGTGGGGGAGGGAAGTAACTTGCCAAGCTAACGCACAAATAGACCAAAGTTTGGTAGTGAAGTTACAATGAAGAAAAGGATGATTCACATCCTCGGAACAATTAGTACACAAGGGACATAATTGGCCAAATGTGAGGTTTCTTTTATTGAGAACTTCCACCATGAGCAGTCTGTTATTAAGAGCGAGCCCAGTAAGAATCTTAACCTTGAGCGGAGCACAACAGCCCCAGATATGATAAGCGATGGGTGATCTAACACCACCAAAGTTGAGGAATTTATAGAAAGATTTGACCGAGAAGGATCCAGAGCTGGTCCATCGCCACCTGATGACGTCTAAGGGATGACATGTGTAGCTGATCAAGCTCTCGAAAAGCTTGGACAACTCCGACTCAAGGGAAGGAGGGAGAGTGGTACTAAAGGAGATCTGCCAGTCACGAACGTTGTTATGGAGTGAGCAATAATCGGCCACAATGGCCGAAGGATTGGATGCTAACCGAAAAAGGGAAGGAAAAGCAGATGCTAACTTAATATTACTGATCCATAATTCCAACCAGAACTTGGTTTGGGCTCCCGCTGCACAAGCATGGGTAATGCCACAAAAGAAGGGTGCGGCTGCTTTCCAAACACCTTTCCAGAACGGGGACGCTCTGGAAGATAAGGAAGGGTTAAAATCCAGAATCCGTTGTCGACGAAAGCAATTATGAGAGATGAGACAGGCCCAAGGTAAGTGGTCCTCGTTGATCAGTCTCCATAGCCATTTGCCTAACAGGGCTAAATTCTGGTGTCTGAGATTAAGGATACCCAGACCACCAGTCACTTTGGAAGAGCACGCTAGCTTCCAATTACAAAGATGTGTGCCCGGTCAATATAAATTGGAGCCCGACCAGAAGAAGTTCCTTCCGATCTGGTCGATTCTATTGATAACCCAGGAGGGAACATAGAAGAAAGACATCATATATAACGGGATAGAAGAGAGGACAGAGTTGACTAGAATCAGATGGTCTCCCCGAGAGAGGTGTTTGGCCGACCAAACATTGAGTCAAGATTCCACTTTGTCAATCATAGGTAACCAATCCTCTTCATGTAACTTACCCCAACGCAGGGGAATATCCAAATAATTGACAGGGAAAGAGGCAAAGGCACAATTGAAGAACTGCGCAATCTCGAATTGACGATTGGTTGAGCCACCAAGCCAAAGGACCGAAATTTTTTGGAAGTTGATAGCTAACCCGGAAGCGTTTTCAAAGAAATAAAGAAGAAGTTTGAGGTTACGAAGGGTGCTACCATTGGGTTTGGCAAAAATTATAGTGTCATCTGCATACTGCAAATTGAGAACACCCCGAAAGCTATGTGAACTGCCAAGCCCTTCTATAACGTTAGCATCCCAAGCATTCTGGAGCAATCTACTAAAGACATCCGCGACAAAAGTGAACAGAAGGGAAGAAATAGGGTCTCCTTGACGGAGACCACATTTACATTTGAATTTGTTACCTTCCGATCCATTAATAAGGATCGACGAAGTGCCTGCGAAGAGACTGGACTTTATCCACGCAATCCACTTAGGGCCAAAACCACGATGGATAAGGATAAAAAAAAGGAAGTCCCAGCTCACATTATCGTAGGCTTTCTGAAAATCCAGTTTAAGCATGATGCCCTCAGAATTGGATCTGTGGCATTCGGAAATAATTTCTTGAGCAGAAGCAACACTGTCGAGAATAAAATGATCCTTGATAAATCCCGATTGGGCCTGATCAATGAGTGGGGAAATCACAGCACTGAGATGGGAAGAAAGGACTTTCATGATGATCTTGAAAGACAAATTGAGAAGACTAATTGGTCTAAAATTGTTGATAGAGTTAGCCCCCACAATCTTGGGAATAAGAACGATATGCGCATAGTTAATGCGGTCAAAGGAGAAAGATCCCTGATGAAGATCACCGAACATCTCAAAGAGGTTGTCTTTAAGATATTCCGAGAAGTTTTGGAAGAAGAAAGAAGGGAATCCGTCAGGGCCAGGGGCCGAATCGCTTCTCAAGGAGAAGACAGCTGATTTAATCTCCTCCATGGTAAAAGGGGCTTCCAAACTGGACAAATCATGAGAATCTAGACCAAAGAGATGGGCCCAGTCCAGTTGAATAGACCGTGGCTTTGAGGAGCCCAAAATTTTTTTATAAAAACGCAATAAAATAGCGTGGAAATCAAAGTCGGAAGTGAACTCAACGTCATTGTCAACAATGGCTGAGATTCGATAACTCCGTTGCCGATAAGAGGCGAAGTTATGGAAAAAGACAGTATTACAATCACCATCCTTGAGCCAACGTAACTTGGCCCTCTGAGCCCATTTTATGTGATCGTGGTGAAGGATGGAAGCTAATTCCCGCTTGAAAGACAACCTCTCCGAACGTAGGGAGTCGGGAATGGGACCAAGCTTTTCAAGCTTGTCGATGGAATCAATGGAGGAAAGGAAGAACTGCTTCAGAGCGTTGGCATTGGCAAAACGCTCTTTGCTCCAGATCTTGTACCCATGTTTGATGGCATGAAGCTTAAGCAGAATTCTACCAAGCCCATGAGAGTCGATGATGAAAGAGAGACATTCGATAACGAGATTAACAAAGATTTGATCTTGCAGCCAGAATTTTTCAAAACGGAACTTGTACGGTTTGTGAAAGTTATAGTTAGAGTGCAGAGCAATAGGCACATGATCTGAAGCATGGTTAGGCAATGCAGATGCAAAAGAATTGTAAAAAAAAGAAATCCAGTCCGAGGAAACTAGAAAACAATCTAATTTGGCCATAGAAGGAACTAGCCGCATATTAGACCAGGTGAAGGATCTTCCATTAAGCGGAAGGTCCGTTAAATTAAGGGATCGAATATAGTCGTTGAAACGGGAGGAATCAGAGATATTGGAGGCGTTCCCAGATCTCTCGTGAGAAAATTTGGTGACGTTAAAGTCGCCACAAAACACCCATAAACCATTAATGCGGTTGAGGAAAGATGCAAACTCTTGCCAGAATAAATTGCCTCGATCTGCGGTGGAAGGATTAAGTTTATGTAAGTGGAGGGATTAAGTTAGTGTTGAAGTTTATGTAAGTTGACCCGATGTCAACCTTCTCTTAATTAAAATTTGGCATAGATTTAGAAGTATGTGTAATACATTTATTGTATGATAGGTTGGTTTCAATGAACATAATATTAATTTTCTTTTATCAAAAAAAAACATAATATTAATTTTGCATGTGCTACTTGACTTCGTACCTTTAGAATAGAAAGTCGGTTTCAAGGGAGATTGTATTAAACTATTATAAGCTTTACGAGTACATGTAGTAAATATGTAATATGGACAATGTGGTTAATAAAAAAAATGACAAAATAACTATTGCTCTGGCTAGTTGGCTTCACACAAAAATTTTAACGAAGTATGAATTATAATTACTAGTATAATGTACGTGCGATGCACGCCTAAAAAAAATAAGATCAAATATTAATACATATTGAATAAGAAAAAAAATTAGTTTATATTTGAATGCTTTGATTTGGGCTACACGTGCGGTGCACATTTATATTTGTTGGATTTAGTTTAGATATGTATTATATGTATTTATATAGTTATAAAGTTAGAGTTTGTTTATTACAAACCCCAACTCTCCTATTAAAATAGGAGAGATTATAATAATAGAGATAATATAAATTATTTATTCATTTATTTTAAACCTTAGTTTCTAATTTTTCACGATTGATATGAATAAACATAGACTAAATTTCCGATATAGCAAGTATTGTTTGCCATTAAATTCTCCCTAAACCTTCCTTTTATTTAATGCAGTTTAATCCAATTGATTGAAATTTTTTTAAATTACTAGCCGTTTTCTACTTTCCAACAATGGAATCCACCACCATCTTCAAATTCAAATCTTTTATAAGAATCATTTGATTCTCAGAATCTAGTTGTAATTAGACCTAAATCTTTCTCTTAGATCTCACAGAATCTTAAATAGAATCTTACATAGAATCTTTATGTCTACTTCCACTCGTTGTGCTGCCTGCAAATATCTTAGGAGAAGATGCAGTGAAGATTGTGTTTTAGCTCCTTATTTCCCTTCCTCAGATCCGGAAAGATTCCTTTGTGTTCACAGAATCTTTGGTGCCAGCAATGTCAGTAGAATGTTGCAGGTATATATCATTTTCAGAACAAAGAATCTTGAAATATAAATCATATCGTATTTCCTTACCAACCTTCATAATTATGAATGTGTCAGCAACTTCCAGTCCAGCATCGTCACCAGGCCGCAAACACCATGTCAGCAGAGGCGCGCTGGCGGGTCGGGGATCTTGTGTATGGGAGCGTCGGAGTGATCAATCATTTGCAACGCCAAATTATTGAGACTGAGCGTGAGCTTGCTGAGACGCGAGCACAGATTGCCATTTACAGTAGCGAGCAGCAGCATGATGAGACGCAGTCTCAGGTTGCCATTTACGGTACTCAGCAGCAATATGAGCAACAGCTCTCTGTCTTCGACCACACTTTTCCAGGGTTTCATCTCCCTCCAAATTTACCTTGATTTTGTCCATGGCAGAGCTTGGGAGGGTGATAACGAGAAGATGAGGAATAAATGGTCCCATTGTTTTTTTTTTTGCCACGAATTCAACGGTAGTTACGTTTTTTTTCTTGTGATTAAGATTGACAGTTACATTGTTGTTGCAGTCATTATTTTGGGTTACCGAGCGAATGAATAATTGCATTTCCATTACTGAAAACAATGTACAAGCAACAACTCTATCTACAGATGATAAGTCGGCCTAATCTTCAGCTTGAACCAATTACAATGTTCAGTTCAACTTAAACCCCAGATGTTGTCAATTCCATCAAAGAAACGGCAGCCTCATTTATAAATTTCAAAATGTAATAAAATAACGGGTACCGCAAATCAACCATTCTAAAGCTGTGACGTTGTCACCTTTTTCTCAAAAAAATCAACCATTCTATGATATGGGACAGTCTCAAAATCCCGGCTTCATAAAGAAATAAAGAGTGAAGACAAACCGATCATTTTGGCTATGAGATTGGGCTCATCTTGTCCCTTCACAATGAGCTTACAATACCTTGTCGCACAGTCCATGCTCTTGAAATGGTACGAAACTATTATGATCACTAGGAAGTAGGAATATGAACCAGTTCGATATATTACAAATTTATAATCATAAGAAATACAAAAAAGGGGGAAAAAGACAACACAATCAACCTTGCTTGAATGACATTAAATTTTTCTCAGCGTTTTTAATTCATATACAAATTAATATTTGCAGGGCAAGGAAAAGGAAAAGGAAAAAGAAAACTGACTAGTTAAAACTTTCATGTGGTATGGTGTTATAAACCCTAACTAATACTTGAACCTGTACCTGTTTTCACCTTCTCCAATGGGGCATTGAAAATGATCTAGCAATTTCATTTCTCCTAGCAGCAAGGGCAGGAGAGGTAGGCACAGATATTGAGGACTGAAGGAGAGGTGTAGCTTGACTCAGAGTTCCATAGTTGGAATCCTCATCCACAGGTTCGCTATGGTGTCATATTAATGGAGTGGTAGATGCAGTGGTGTTAGTAGTAGTAGGAGCAGTGGTGGGTTGCAACTTGATGAGTACATACAGGTTTTCTGAAGGATTTATGGGGTCTCCGAAGGATGATAAAACGGGGTTTCTGAAGGATGGTCCAATAGTTGTTGATCACCTTCTTCGAGCAAGCATACCGTGCTCGTTTCGGTACGAATGGTTATTGAATCATCAATAGAACGGATATGCAGCAGCAGGAGATTGGTTGTAGACATTAAGGAGATTATGGACACAGAGAGTTATACGAAAATTGCTCCTGCAATAACAAACAACGAATTTATCATCAACTGAAAACTCAAATGAAGTGACTGCTAGCTAAAAATACCCAAAACCGAAAAAATGATGCAAGCTCAAATGCATTCTGCATACAATAATAACACCATGAAGTGTATCAGTAAGTATAATATTCTAGTATTGGGTTGTATGAAAATTGATGAAGAATTTTTCAAAACAAGAAGAAAACTAACCTGGAAGAGAATGAAATGGATTAAATACAGTAAAAGCTCAGGCTTTTTAAACCAGAAGAAGATCGTCTCGAGGCTTTAGTTTTGCACCAGTGAAGAGACAACTTATGCTTACACTCTCCAAAGCCAGGGTAGCAATTACATGCTGCAACTTCGCACCCACAAGAAGCACTACCTGCAAAAGATAAGGCAGGACGTAAACTTAATAAATATGAAAAAGAAATAATATTTGCAACAATTAATAGCGTAATTTGCAGATTCTTACAGTAACAGGTATGATGGCTATCCAGAAATAGAGATTTGAACCTGCCACATTATATTATATCTATATCTTATGCTTTATGCTAATAGGAGAGAGATTTTGAAATAGATAAAGTAGAGGAAAAGTAGGGATTCCTATTTAGCTAACAACATCCACTACACACGATTTTATTAAAAGATTGAAACAAAATAAAAACCCCAATTCCTCAACCAGTCTCTTCCCCTCTCACTTTCTAAATCTCACAAATTCTCAAGTCTTTTCCCAAACCCAACCCTCATCCTTTAACTTATAATTAGATTTTTGAGCAAACACAATTCATACAATTATTTTTATATGATTTTCTTAGTCTATTATCTTTGCCTTAACTTGTGCTATAATGCCCCTCTCACTTTCTCAATCTCACAAAATCTCAAGTCTCTTCCCAAAGCCACCTCATCTCTTAACTTAGAATTAGATTTTTAAGCAAACACAATTCATAAAATTATTTTTATATGATTTTCTTAGTCTATTATCTTTGCCCTAACTTGTGCTATAATGCATAGTCTATAATGTATAACCTATTTACTGAATGTCAATGATATTATAATATACATGTTAACATGAATTAGTTGAATTTGCGACATCTTTTTATTGCATACATTTTTTAGGTTTAGTAATATTTAATTGGATAACATTATATGGTTTGGCAGTGATTCTCTAAATCATCTACTTATATGAGGATGATAATGAAAATTTCTGTAATTATGGTAGGGATGATATTTATAAATTTCTTCCAATTCTCTCTCGTTATTTTGGAGTTCTATATAATTCTCTGAGTTCCTCAAAACTATTTTAGGGTGTGCAATTTGCACAGGGTAACACTAGTTGGGAGTGAAAGCAAACTCGAGGCTCAAATTCATAGTAAAATCCTCCATTTCATATTGTTTTCCAAAAGTTTATTTGTTAAATAAGGATAAGAAAATGAATTATGACTCGCCATTTATGTTAAACAACATGAAGGCAATGACAAAAGCGCACAGCGGCCCACAGCAAGTTTATAAAAAATAAATTTATGTCAGCTAGCAAGTTTTGGAAGAAGAAAGAAGGGAATCCGTCAGAGCATGGGCCGAATCGCTTCTCAAGGAGAAGACAGCTGATTTAATCTCCTCCATGGTGAAAGGGGCTTCCAAATTGGACAGATCATAAGAATCTGGACCATAGAGATGGGCCCAGTCCAGTTGAATAGACCGGGGCTTTGAGGAGCCCAAAAGATTTTTATAAAAATGCAAGAAAATAGCGTGGAAATCATAGTCGGAAGTGAACTTAATGCCATTGTCAACAATGGCCGAGATGCGATTACTCCGTTGCCGATGAGAGGCAAAGTTATGGAAAAAGGCGGTATTACAATCACCATCCTTGAGCCAACGTAACTTGGCCCTCTGAGCCCATTTTATGTGATCGTGGTGAAAGGATGGAAGCTAATTCCCGCTTGAAAGACAACCTCTCCGAACGTAGGGAGTCGGGAATGGGACCAAGCTCTTCAAGCTTGTCGATGGAATCAATGGAGGAAAGGAAGAACTGCTTCACAGCGTTGGCATTGGCAAAACGCTCTTTGCTCCAGATCTTGCACCCATGTTTGATGGCATGAAGCTTAAAAAGAATTCTACCAAGCCCATGAGAGTCGGTGATGGAAGAGAGACATTCGATAACGAGATTAACAAAGATTTGATCTTGCAGCTAGAATTTTTCAAAACGGAACTTGTACGGTTTGTGGAAGTTATAGTTAGAGTGCAGAGCAATAGGCACATGATCTGAGGCATGGTTAGGCAATGCAGACGCAAAAGAATTGTGAAAAAAAGAAATCAAGTATGAGGAAACTAGAAAATGATCTAATTTGGCCATAGAAGGAACTAGCCGCATATTAGATCAGGTGAAGGATCTTCCATTAAGCGGAAGATCCGTTAGATTAAGGGATCGAATGCAGTCGTTGAAACGGGAGGAATCAGAGATATTGGAGGCATTCCCAGATCTCTCGTGAGAAAATCTTGTGACGTTAAAATCGTCACAAAATACCCATAAACCATTAATGCGGTTGAGGAAAGATGCAAACTCTTGCCAGAATAAATTGCGTCGATCTGCGGTGGAGGGTTTAAGTTTATGTAAGTTTATGTAAGTGGAGGGATTAAGTATTTAAGTTTGTGTTGAAGTTTATGTAAGTTGACCCGATGTCAACCTTCTCTTAATTATAACTAGTATCATGCACGTGCGATGCACGTGAAGGAAGAAGGAAAAAGACAAAAAAAAACCTACCAACACGTGCACGTGCGATGCACGTGGAGGAGGAAGGAAAAAGACAAAAAAAACCCACAAACACGTGCGCTGCACGTGTTTGCACACATACAAAAAATTGTTAATTAATTACCAACCCCATCTCTCCCATTATAATAGTTATAGATTTGGCATAGATTTATAAGTATGTGTAATACATTTATGGTATGATAGGTTGGTTTCAATGAACATAATATTAATTTTGCATGTGCTACTTGACTTCGTACCTTTAGAATTGAAAGTCGGTTTCAAGGGAGATTGTATTAAACTATTATAAGCTTTACGAGTACATGTAGTAAATATGTAATATGGACAATGTGGTTAATAAAAAAAATGACAAAATAACTAGTGCTCTGGCTAGTTGGCTTCCCACAAAAATTTTAACGGAGTTTGAATTATAATTACTAGTATAATGTACGTGCGATGCACGCCTAAAAAAAATAAAGTCATCAAATTAAATGAATACATATTGAATAAGAAAAAAATAGTTTATATTTGAATGTTTTGATTTGGGCTGCACGTGCGGTGCACATTTATATTTGTTGAATATAATTTGGATGTGTATTATACGTGTTTATATAGTTACAAATTTAGACTTTGTTTGTTACAAACCCCAACTCTCATATTTTAGAGACTAGTATCATGCACGTGCGATGCACGTGGAGGAGGAAGGAAAAGGACAAAAAAAGAAAAATCTAGTTTGATGCACGTGCGATGCACGTGGAGGAGGAAGGAAAAGGACAAAAAAAAAACCTACCAACACGTGCGCTGCACGTGTTTGCACACATACCCAAAAAAAAAAAAAATTGTTTATTTGTTTACCTACCCCACCTCTCCCATTATAATAGTTATAGATTATAATGATAGAGATAATATAAATTATTTATTCATTTATTTTAAACCTTGGTTTCTAATTTTTCCAATTGATATGAATAAACATAGACTAAATTTCCGATATAGCAGGTATTGTTTGCCATTAAATTCTCCCTAAACTTTCCTTTTATTTAATGCAGTTTAATCCAATTGATTGAAATTTTTTTAAATTACTAGCCGTTTTCTACTTTCCAACAATGGAATCCACCACCATCTTCAAATTCAAATCTTTTATAAGAATCATTTGATTCTCAGAATCTAGTTGTAATTAGACCTAAATCTTTCTCTTAGATCTCACAGAATCTTAAATAGAATCTTACATAGAATCTTTATGTCTACTTCCACTCGTTGTGCTGCCTGCAAATATCTTAGGAGAAGATGCAGTGAAGATTGTGTTTTAGCTCCTTATTTCCCTTCCTCAGATCCGGAAAGATTCCTTTGTGTTCACAGAATCTTTGGTGCCAGCAATGTCAGTAGAATGTTGCAGGTATATATCATTTTCAGAACAAAGAATCTTGAAATATAAATCATATCGTATTTCCTTACCAACCTTCATAATTATGAATGTGTTAGCAACTTCCAGTCCAGCATCGTCACCAGGCCGCAAACACCATGTCAGCAGAGGCGCGCTGGCGGGTCGGGGATCTTGTGTATGGGAGCGTCGGAGTGATCAATCATTTGCAACGCCAAATTATTGAGACTGAGCGTGAGCTTGCTGAGACGCGAGCACAGATTGCCATTTACAGTAGCGAGCAGCAGCATGATGAGACGCAGTCTCAGGTTGCCATTTACGGTACTCAGCAGCAATATGAGCAACAGCTCTCTGTCTTCGACCAAACTTTTCCAGGGTTTCATCTCCCTCCAAATTTACCTTGATTTTGTCCATGGCAGAGCTTGGGAGGGTGATAACGAGAAGATGAGGAATAAATGGTCCCATTGTTTTTTTTTTTGCCACGAATTCAACGGTAGTTACGTTTTTTTTCTTGTGATTAAGATTGACAGTTACATTGTTGTTGCAGTCATTATTTTGGGTTACCGAGCGAATGAATAATTGCATTTCCATTACTGAAAACAATGTACAAGCAACAACTCTATCTACAGATGATCAGATGATTAGATGATCATAAGTCGGCCTAATCTTCAGCTCGAACCAATTACCATGTTCAGTTCAACTTAAACACCAAATGTTGTCAATTCCATCAAAGAAAACCTAATCTTCAGCTCGAACCAATTACCATGTTCAGTTCAACTTAAACACCAAATGTTGTCAATTCCATCAAAGAAACGGCAGCCTCATTTATAAACTTCAAAATGTAATAAAATAACGGGTACCGCAAATCAACCATTCTAAGATATGGGAGAGTCTCAAAATCCCGGCTGCATAAAGAAATAAAGAGAGTGAAGACAAACCGATCATTTTGGCTATGAGATTGAGCTCATCTTGTCCCTGCACAATGAGCTTACAATACCTTGTCGCACAGTCCATGCTCTTGAAATGGTACAAACTATTATGATCACTAGGAAGTAGGAATATGAACCAGTTCGATATATTACAAATTTATGATCATAAGAAATACAAAAGAGAGGGGGGGAGGCAACACAATCAACCTTGCTTGAATGACATAAATTTTTCTCAGCATTTAAAAGTCAGTATTAATTCATATACAAATATTTGCAGGGCAAGGAAAAGGAGAGGTAGGCACAGATATTGAGGACTGAAGGAGAGGTGTAGCTTGACTCAGAGTTCCATAGTTGGAATCCTCATCGACAAGTTCGCTATGGTGTCATATTAATGGAGTGGTAGATGCAGTGGTGTTAGTAGTAGTAGGAGCAGTGGTGGGTTGCAACTTGATGAGTACATACGGGTTTTCTGAAGGATTTATAGGGTCGCTGAAAGATAATAAAACGGGGTTTCTGAAGGATGGTCCAATAGTTCTTGATCACCTTCTTCGAGCAAGCATACCGTGCTCGTCTCGGTAGGAATGGTTATTGAATCATCAATAGAACGGATATGCAGCAGCGGGAGATTGGTTGTAGACATTAAGTAGATTATGGACACAAAGAAAGTTATACGAAAATTGCTCCTGCAATAACAAACAACGAATTTATCATCAACTGAAAACTCAAATGAAGTGACTGCTAGCTAAAAATACCCAAAACCAAAAAAATGATGCAAGCTCAAATGCATTCTGCATACAATAATAACACCATGAAGTGTATCAGTAAGTATAATATTCTAGTCTTGGGTTGTATGTAAATTGATGTAGATTTTTTCAAAACAAGAAGAAAACTAACCTGGAAGAGAATGAAATGGATTAAATACAGTAAAAGCTCAGGCTTTTTAAACCAGAAAAAGATCGTCTCGAGGCTTTAGTTTTGCACCAGTGAAGAGACAACTTATGCTTACACTCTCCAAAGCCAGGGTTGCAATTACATGCTGCAACTTCGCACCCACAAGAAGCACTACCTGCAAAAGAAAAGGCAGGACGTAAACTAAATAAATATGAAAAAGAAATAATATTTGCAACAATTAATAGCGTAATTTGCAGATTCTTACAGTAACAGGTATGATGGCTAATCGAGAAATAGAGATTTGAACCTGCCACATTATATTATATCTATATCTTATGCTTTATGCTAATAGGAGACATTATATTATATCTATATCTTATGCTTTATGCTAATAGGAGACAGAGTCCGCCTCCTCACTCCTTTCATTATTTTGAAATAGATAAAGTAGAGGAAAAGTAGGGATTCCTATTTAGCTAACACGTCCACTACACACGATTTTATTAAAAGATTAAAATAAAATAAAAACCCCAATTCCTCAACCAGTCTCTTGCCCTCTCACTTTCTAAATCTCACAAATTCTCAAGTCTTTTCCCAAACCCACCCTCATCCCCTAACTTATAATTAGATTTTAAAGCAAACACAATTCATACAATTATTTTTATATGATTTTCTTAGTCTATTATCTTTGCCTTAACTTGTGCTATAATGCCCATCTCACTTTCTCAATCTCATAAAATCTCAAGTCTCTTCCCAATGCCACCTCATCCCCTAACTTAGAATTAGATTTTTAAGCAAACACAATTCATAAAATTATTTTTATATGATTTTCTTAGTCTATTATCTTTGCCCTAACTTGTGTTATAATGCATAGTTATAATGTATAACCTATTTACTGAATGTTAATGATGTTATAATATACATGTTAACATAAATTAGTTGAATTTGCGACATTTTTTTATTGCATACATTTTTTTGCTTTAGTAATATTTAATTGGATAACATTATGTGGTTTGGCAGTGACTGCTTATATGAAGATGATAATGAAGATTTCAGTAATTACGGTAGGGATGATATTCATAAATTTTTTCCAATTCTCTCTCGTTTTTTTTTGGAGTTCTATATAATTCTATGGGTCCCTCAAAACTATTTTAGGGTGTGCAATTTGTACATGGTAACACTAGTTGGGAGTGAAAGTAAACTCGAGGCTCAAATTCATAGTAAAATCCTCCATTTCATTTTGTTTTCCAAAAGTTTATTTGTTAAATAAGGATAAGAAAATGAATTATGACTCGCCATTTATGTTAAACAACACTAGTAATTTACACGTGCGATGCACGTTTTAATAATTTTAAAAAATAAAAATAAAAACTCTGACGTAGAAAGGATTTGAACCGGAAACCTCCTCTCTATTAGTTATGTACGTGTGTTGCACATGTTGGTAGAATGACAAAATGACAAATGACACTAAGCCCTTCTCCCATTATAATATTAGAGATTAGAGATGAAGGCAATGACAAAAGCGCACAGCGGTCCACAGCAAGTTTATAAATAAAAAAAATTATGTCGGTTAGCACCTAATAAGTTGATCTTTTGTTTTACTTTTCCTCCCGTGAAATGACTTAATAAATAAACACTACATCAAAATCATTTACAGAGTGAAATTATTGTAGGCCCAAAGCAGATATCATATATCTTGCCTCACACCAACAATCATCTTAAATTCTTCTTCCATAGAGCGTATCATATAACTATGTAAATCATTCGTTGATGAAAGATGGCGGTTCTGTCACGGTTAAAAAGATTCGCAAACGCTTGACCTTACAGAGATCTTCAAATTGTATGATATGATCTCTATAAGGTCAAGCGTTTCACTATATAACAAAAACATGAAACTTTCACCATCAGATTAGGAGAGGCCGAGAGGGAAATAGGCATAGGCAGGCCCACAATGTGGGATAATATGCCAGTTGGGACAAGAACTTGTGATGGATTCAATTTCAATTCCAAGAGAACGAAAGAGAAAGAGAGAATTCTTGTCCCTTGTTCAAATACAACTAACTGAATGCAATCTCCTTTGCATTTGTCAATCAATCACTTGGTACTTCTTCCTTTGAGTTGAGTCCCTTTCTCTGGTTGTCCCATGAATATTTAAGTAGGATCAGCTCAAAAAGTTCAATCTTGTTTATTGATTTTGATATGTCATTTGTTGGGTCCACCTACAGCGAAGGTAGAAGCAAATTGAAGAGAGGAGATACGCAGAAGCCTAGCCCACACGTACACAAAATTACAATATCATAACTTGTGGGGGTCCACAGGGTAGGAGTATAATACTGTTGCTGTTCCCAATTGTATTCTCAGTTTCCACATGCCACATAATATCATAATGTTTATATACTCCAATATTGTCAAAGTAAATGGTATGAAACAATAAATACAAAAATGGACAATACACATAATATTAAAAAAAAAGGTGGTGAAATGCATAATGAAGCTGACATGCTCACATGTACAAAAGAAATATCAGAAGTGATGCATGAAAAGGGTTGAAAAAATTTAAAACTATACCAACAGAGAAAGAACATTATAGATATCATTTACACATTGTTAATATAAAATTAGACTCTAAATCATTGAACAGTTAATTACATTCAGGGAACTAACCTGATGCATCAAAGATTGTCATTTTTGCTCCATAATAATAGATTGTCATTTTTGCTGCATAAAATTAATTCCCTCGCTCACGAATGGAATTTTATCACAGGTGGTAAAAAGAAAATGCGTCTGGGAGAGGAACAGCAGTAGGCGGCTTGTGATCAGGATTGTGGGCGGACAGATAGAGTTGCCGTCTTGATGATGTTGTTTTGCTCCAATATTTAGAGTGGTCTTCTTTATGTTGTTGCTTCTTTTGGTTATTTTGGGTTTTGATATTTGTATTATGTTCCACGATGTACAATGTTTCGTTAATTAATCGTTAATGAAGCGATCACAGTAGTCATCTTTTATTAAAAAAAAAACTAACCTGATGCAAAATCTCTATTCTCATCAGAGCCAATCATCACTAGTCATCGAGAATCATTTAATATAGGCGACTGTACATCCATAGTTCATGGGGCTCTCTTGTTCAAATTTAGCCACACGAGGATGATTTTTGAGGATATCAAGTGCTCGATCTTTCACAATGCCCATTCCCGTCCCATGTACGACAAAGAGAACCCCATAAGATTTAGTTACTGAGATGGCGAGACGAAGGCTATCAGAAGCTTCCTCAACTCTCAATCCTCGAAGATCAACTGTGTTCTTTGAAGTTTTCACAGCTGGCCCAAAAGATGTCTGTTCAACTCTGCTTTCTGCTACAGTAGACCTTCTCTGGAATCTCCTTTGCGACTGCAAGATTTTATAAGACAAAAATCATTCATTCGAGAGTTGAGGAACTTTAGCAATGAAATAAAATTTGGATACTAAATATATAGATGGTAGTAATCATGCAACTTGGGCTATTTACAAGTATACAGGATTGAATCTCTACGAGGTAGGACACAAGTCACACTAGGACACAACCACAATATCACAAGTAATATGACATTGTTATGCATGAATGTAATCAAAATAGCATCCAAGAATATAACTTGGATTACATAATTGTTGGCTCATCCATGCCCATCCTTTTCCTCGAACTATTCCCACTTTCACTAGTCCCTTCCTTTTTGTTTATCACCCTCAAAGTTTAGCTCCTCTTTCATTTCCTTTGAAGAAACTACAATAAACTACAAATTCTTCAAACCACCAAGACCAAAATACTCTTGATCATAAAAGATGCAAACTTCAGAAACTTGAGTTAGATGTCAATTAGAGACGAATTCCGTTAGAACTCATTTCTTCAAGCTTGATTATAAGAACGCTCTCCATAATAGGAAAGGGCAGATTTAAAAACACTAGAAAGCGGCTATTACCTGCAATTTTACGTTTTGAGCAGAACCATTTGGTTCATGCTTTGTGTTACTCTGAATCTGCTTTATATCACTTCTTTTCACTCTCACTTTTATTTTTCCATATTGAACCATGGCAGTCCCATCTTCTGTGGCTACTGCAACTACAGTAGCCACCTTAGCTCCTAAGCCTTTAATGTACACTTTATCTCCAAGTTTTGGTATATATGAACTATGGCTGTTCACTTCCTCGCTTAGTGCATCCCCGCTTGGACTATGAGCCGCAACAATGGATAAAATTGCAGCTTCTGATCTTCTAATTATTGAATTAAATTCATCTGGATTTGCATCCCGTAGTTGAATCTCAAAGTTTGCAATTACAGCATCCATCTGAGAGTTAGCCTCTTTTAACTCTTGTTGTAATTTTCGAACTTCTTTTGCCTTAAGTGCAGCCTCACGCTTATCAAGGTCGGTGGCTTCAGAGTAAATCTGTATATCCAATATTAGAAAGATGATATCACATTTCACGAGATGTGGCGAACAAGACAAAACCAAAATTAAACAGATTTTACAATTCCACGCACAAACAAACAACGAACAATACAAGCAAAAAATTAATACGATAAAAAAAAACAGACAATGAACAAAAGAAAACTGCAAGGTTGCAATAAAAAATAACGGAAATCACATAAGATGGAGTTTGAAACTTCAAATAATGACTTAGGGAGTACCATTATATTATTTTATTAAAATTTCTAGAAAACCTTTAAACCGTTGAATAAACTAGTGAATGTGAAATCAGCATGCACAAGACATGCGTCCTTTATTAACTGTCTCATGCTTGAGCAAATTTTTTTAATCCTGAACTACATACAAGCAATATTTATATTCACGATATAGGCCTAATGGGTGATCCAATAGAAAGCAGAATGCACCATTTTGCTGGACAAGCCAGTTAATTAAGTTTCTTCTCTAATATAAGCATGTGGGTACCAAAAAGTTATTTTACACCAATAAATGATGTACAGAGAATGCACCAACTAACATCAATCAGTTTAAAAATACAAAATAATACCTCAAAGTATAATTTCTTGACTTCTGATAAAACAGATGCAGCCTCTCTTGCTTGGGCCTCCAATAGGTTTCTTTCTTTCAATAAAGAGTTATAGATAAAACCCTGTCGTTCCTTCTGGTTGTCTGGAACAAGTTTTTCAACCCATTCTTTTGCTCGGTTGAGCACTTTCTGATCAAATCCAATTGACTTGGCAATACTCAAAGCATTGGAGTTACCCGTACCTCCCCACATTATGCGGTATGTAGGCTGCAAGGTCTCAATACAAAATTCCATTGCAGCATTCTCAAATCTAGAATCAGTTACTTTAAGAAGACTCAAGTCTGCATAATGTGTCGTTACTACAGCTACATTGACACAGTCAGCAACATGCTGCAAGATACTGGTAGAGAGAGCCACACCTTCTGAAGGATCGGTCCCACTGCCAATTTCATCAATAAGAACAAGTGATTCTTCTGATACAACTTCAATTATTTTGCAGATTCGAGAAATGTGTCCACTGAAGGTAGAAAGGTTATGCTCCAATGACTTCAATCACAAAATAAGAGTTTCTTAGAAACAAAAACTAAAGTTCACCAGGATAGATTATATACACTCAGCCTCAAAGAGTAAGAAAATTTACCTGGCTATCACCAATATCTGCAAGGATCTGATCAAACCATGGAAGCTTTGGAATACCACTTGCAGGCAGAAAGATGCCCGCTTTGGACATAATCGATGCCAAACCCAAAGTCTTCATAGTTGCTGTCTTACCTCCAGTATTAGGTCCAGATATCACTACCACCTTTGTGGAATGCCCAATTATGATGTCCAAAGGAACTGGATTTTCATTCTTGATGAAGTATTTAGAGTTTAATGATCTATCCTTAACTTCTGATACCGAAGACAAACTAGACAAACTTCTAAGAGAAGGCTCGAGCAAAGGGTGGCGAATACCTTTGATATCTACAGATAAAATCTCCCTTTCAGACACTCCTCTCACATGGGCCTCACTGAAAACTGGACATACACCATTTCCCCACTTTGCATATGCACCCCTAGCACAAGCAAGATCCAAGTCCAAAATCTTCTCCATCAAATGCCTAATCTTTCTTTCCGAAACTGCTATTTCGGAAGTGAGGAAGCCCAGAACTGCCAATTCTTCAGCTCTCTCAGCATTTGAAAGCCTAACTTCCATGTTGTTAAGCTCAATTGCTTCTCCTGGCTCCATAAAGTAAGTAGCTCCTGAGCTACTGACACTCAGAACAATACCTCCAGGTAGTAAAGATTTATGTGAAGCCTTGATACCAATGCACATTCTAGATCTCCGTCTTGTAACCAGAGGGCTGTCTATACCTCCAGACTGAAAAATCTTTGCAGATACTTCCTTTAACAAAGAGTCCAGTTTCTCCATATTCCTCCTCCTCTCTGCCCTAATAGATTGCAACTTTGCGCTAGACCGATCTAGAATCGAATAGAGACTGCAATCAAAACAAAACCCAATTTTTCCCGACAACTCTGTCAGAAAATCACAATGTCGAAGTATACTGAGAAGAGGATGGTACCTGCTGACCATTTGAATTTGTTCAATCTTACAGTCACCCGTGTGGATTGAGAAAAACAATAATATAATCAAGAACAATATAATAAAAGAAAAAACAGCTCCCGTGAATATAGCTTTTTTTTCTTTCAAAAATATATTAAATTTATACGAATGCAAACTCCAGTTTACAAATCCCTACCTCAAGCTAAAAAAATTTGAAGTTATTTACTGTTGAGTATTTAGAATTGAGGTAAATGAGGTCAGATGGACTTTAGATAACTTCTCTTATCCCAACTTTTCGCTAAGATAACTCTCATTACAATATAAAGTCTCAAATCATGCTAAACACATTCGAATAGAACCTAAATGTAAGGCAGTATGGCCCATATATCATGTTTAGTTCTGTAAAAATAGGTAGACTTATGATCCTTATAATTTTCTCAATTTCCGAGGGGTTAAGTCTACCTACGCCAACCTGCTTTGGAGCAGCTGTGCTCCGTTGAAAGCTAAAATTCTTACTTAGCTTGCTATCAACAACAAGTTATTAATTGTCGATGTTCTCAATAAAATGCAGTTGGCTATTGGCCAATCGTGTTCTTTCTGTCTCTCTCATCACTCATCATCACTCATCAGGAGGACGCTGAACACCTTTTTTTGAGTTGTCGTGTTTTACGCCCTCTTTGGACTGTTTGTAAGGAGGCTTGGGTTGTTAGTTCGGTTCCGACTGAGCTTCTATCCTGGTGGACTAATTGGAGGTCAAATTGTATTAATAGTTCTTTTGGAAAATCTTGGGATCTCTCAATGATTGTGCAAATATCGATCATTTGGAAAGAAAGAAATAATCGCAAAATTTCAATCATTCATTTCGTCCGATTGGTAGTCTTATTGATGATTTAGTCTTCTTTACTAAGCACTGGTCGTCCGCTTTATCTCCGGATAAAGCGATTGCTTTGCACCTTCATCGTCTAGATGCCGCTGCTTCTAGACTGCGTCTTACTACCTTTTTTCCACCTTAACTTTATGATTTGCACTAATGTCTTCCTATTACTGACGTGTTCCTTTTCTTGTTTTTTTTGGCGCAGATCTGATGTGTCCGACAGCGCTTTTTCCTGTCTTCCTCTTACTCTGGAAGCCCAGACATTCTCATATTGGGGCGACTTCAGTTTGGTCTTTGGATTGCTATGATGTTAACTATTGTTCATTATTTCCAGCAACTTTTGCTTGTTCTACTAACTTTCTACCTTTTGTGAGTCTAAGTGACTTAGCTCTGCTACTACAATGACTGTGTTTTCTACTACTTTACTACTGCTGTCTCTGTTTCAGTTACTCTCTTATATCTGTGCTGTTATTTTTCTCTCTCTTTTCTCCTGGTTCATTATTTGGGCCTTAGGCTGTGTGATGGAAGAGCTCGCTCTCTTGTTTTGGTTGTTTTGAGCTGCTGTCTATTCCCCTGTTTTGTTTAATTCTGGGTTGTTGAACTGCGGGCAACTCTTGCCTCTGGTCGCTACTTCCTAGCTGGCTTTTTTGGGGCTTCATTGAGCCCTCTCAGCTTGCTAAGTTTGTGTTTTTGCTGTGTTTCTCTTGCTGTTGCTGCTGGGTTTGTGTTTATGTTTTGTTTCTTTTGCGGCTGCCTGCTCTCCGGTGATCTGGGGTTGACTGTCCGCTCAAGAGATGGTGTTGCCTGGTCTTTGTCTTAAAGGTTACTCAGGATTCTGCTCGTTCATCTCTAGCTGGCATTTATAGGGCTTGATTGAGCCCTTACAGCTACCTGTGCTGATGTTTCTGCTAGGCTTATTTTGCGGCTATGAGTGTGCTTCTGTTTTGTTTCTTATCCGGCTGCCTTCTTTTCGGTGCTTTAGGTTTGGCTGTCCGAACTTTAGTTTTGACGTTGGGGTTTTCTGTCTGTGTTTGTGCAGTTGGAGGTGGTTGCTGTCTGTCTTTTTGGTTCATTCTGATGACTCCGTTGCTGTTCTTGGAGTTTCCTCCGGTCTCTGCTGATGGTGTGGCCTACACTGTCTTTGGGTGATACGTATAGAGCTTTCCGTTCTTGATGCTTTGGCCAGTGCAGATGATTGGGGTCCTTCTTGCTGATGGTCCGGGGTCTCTCCGGGCTTTTTTGTGCCAGTACTGGATCCCGTTGTAATTAATTTTCTATATATAGCCTATTTTTTATTATTATTCTTTGTTTTACATCTTGTAAAATTATCGGTCTTTGTATATACTTTATTCGTTTATTATTTATTCATTCTTTGGGGCTGGAGTCTTCTAACTCTATCTCTGTTATAAAAAAAAAGTGTAAATAAGGCGTATGCAACATACCTACCTATACTTCCTTTTCCAAATGTCACTAAATTATCTATTATAATGTATCTCGATTTGAGGTAAGGGATATGATGAAAAGTGGATTTTACAAGTCACTTAATCTCTACTTTTGGTTTGAGATCACTCCCGTTATCGTCTCGATTCTCCATTCTCGAGTCATCTCATATTATACTGTTTGCCCGGATCTGTAATGTATGCCATGTATGGCTTATGTATAGTATCTACTTTAAAAATATGTTATCCATGCAGATAAAGTTCCATTTCCCCTTGTTTCAAGAGGAGCAAGAAAACCACATCTCCACCTCCAACTTAAAAACTAATTCTACTTACTTTTTTTTATCATAAATTGTTGGCCGAAGCATCCGAGTTTCATTAAAAAACGTTTAATAAAACAGACATAACATAAATACTCAACCAGGCAATGATATTCATGTATCCCACAGGCGGGTCATGATACTCATTCCCCTTACTCAAAACAGGAGTCTCTATTTCATACATGGTGTTCCCCGACTCCACCAAACCAATACTCACCTTTTAAAACTAAGTTATCTCATATATTATTCACCACCAAACCAATACTCACCTTTTAAAACTAAGTTATCTCATATATTATTCACGTATCTCAACTTCCGGGATGATAAACTCATCTTAATTCAGAAAGGGCTCTAAACAACCTAAAGTTATGGTACCAATAGTTATGCTAGATAACTCCGTTCCCAAATACACAAAGATATGAATCAATCAGGTCTCAACTTTTGTGGGTGAGATGCACGTAGTTATCTCAACTCCGTAAAGTTATGTGAGATAACTCTGGAAAACTCGGATAATCGTAGCAAAACTCCATTCCCAAATACACAAATAAGATATGAACCAATTTTACCTATCACCGGAATCTTCAACGTCCGAAACCCTCCCCAACTGCTCGAAAACCCCTCTCGCTGCCGAAACGCTCCTCCTCACCGAACAAATCTGCTGAACCGAGAGCAACACCTCACCACCAACCGCCTCCCTCACGACCTCCGACACGTCATCAACTCCGGCGAAATCTAACGGCTCCGGCAGTGCCACCGCCGCCGCCGTCTGATCTAACAGCCGCTCGCTCTCCTCCCTGCTTCGTCCGACTGGAACCCCCGCGGTCCTGCAGACAGCGCGGCCAGCGGCGGTGGCGGCGAAGGCGGCGATTTGGGAGCAGACGGACGGCCATTCGAGGATCTGCTCGGTTTCGACGCGGAGCTCGTCGGAGAGGGACGCCCTAGGTCGATGAGGAGTGGAAAGCCTAACCCTAAGTCGATTAGGGCGGGAAATGAGAGGGTTGGGGATTTGGAATTGGAAGAAGAAGGAATTGAACTTCAGAGTTTCCATTAATATTCGCGCCGTTTCCTGTTATATTATCTACTTTGCCGCTATATGTACATACAAGCGCGTTCGGATAAACCATTCCTAGAGCACGTGCAATCCATGTATTAGAGCATCTATAGTAGTTGGCTATTTAGCTAAAATATTCAAAATTTGGCTCGAAGCCTCGAATCCTGTTGTAGTCATCGACTATTTTGTCAAAATTTTAGCTTTTGGGAAACAATAGCGAGCTATATTTGACAGACGATTTGGCTAAATGGATAACATAGCCCAACAATATATTATTTTTCGTTTGTTGTTCAGACGGTGTATAATTTACCGTCTCAATTTTTTTAATTAATAAAAAATCAGACGGGAAATTATACACCGTCCAAAAAAAAATTAAAAAGTTTTAGAACGGTGTATAATTTACCGTCCCATAATTTTAATATTAAAAAAAAAATGAGTGAAGAGAAATGAAACACTGTCCTTGGTTTTGGGGGATTTTTTTTTGATTTTTTTTAACGTCACCATCAAGGTCCCAAAACTCTTCATTAAGAACTTTTTTTTAAGAAATGTAAAATAAAAGGAAAGAAGGGAAATTTTTTATTAAGATTTTTTAATGTTGTACGGAAAATTATACACCGTCCGTCCTATTCAGATTTCGAAAAGTAAAATTTTGGCTAACAACATCTACAGACGAAAGTTATATAGCTATTGGCAATATGCAAAATATGTAATTTTGGTTAAGAATGACTACAGATGCTCTTATTAGCCGTTATTATGACTCGTCTCTGATTAGTATGACAAACAGAAGTATTTGTTCACACGTGTTAGCACTCTAAAGAGAGATTGCCCAAATGCACTCTTCTCGTATTTGAATAGCAGTATTGTTAGGAATTGTGGCCTCAAATACACATAGGCACGGGGTACTTGAAGTTGAAGAAGAAGAGGAGAAGACAAAGAAGCAAGAGAAGACAAGCAGCAAGTAGAAGAAAAAAAGTTTGGAGGGTTGCTGTCACGCCCCGCTTCCCAAAATACGGAATACGAGTGCATGACGAAGCCCAACGAATGATCTTAAAATCATTCATAAGCTGTAGGATCGACTCAGCATAACAACAAGAATATAACAGGAGAGATATATATAACCAAGCATGCATGAATAATTTATTAGCAACACAAACAAGTGAAATATAAAAAAATATCCAAATAGTTTCAAATCTGGATCAAGTTAACACTCGGGAACATCAGCCCGTTACAAGTTCTCAAATTTGCAAGAAATAATAATCCAAGAAAACAAAAAATGCAGGAAATAAATATTCTAATCAAGTTCTTTCTCCACTAGAATCTTTGCTCACCAATTCCAGCGGGTAGCTCGTCTCCAAAGTCTGCTTAATAAATTTAAAAAAGGAAAAAAAAGGGAAAAATAAGAGAAAATGCCCTTAGTGCAAGCTAGGGCCACAAATAGTGAAAGCAAGTACACGTATGGGGAACAGGAACTGGAATCAAGAATGTAACAGAGTTATAACAAGTAATGGAAAAACCATGAACTAGCTAGCAAGAGGGAACATACTAGTAAACATGCTAGTTAACAACTGCTAATGGTAAAACATATGACAGGTGAACCTGTAGGGGTAACTAACATCAAGTATCATGTTTCATGTGTCAAGTTTCACGTATCAAGTTTCATGTATCGTATCATCAAATATCAAGTAACATGTGTGATGCGGTTTGTTTTTGGTCGCAGTGTGGATGCACCAGGTGCGAGTTCGGACTCGATTTGTAACGAGGGAAGAGTGCGATACGGACGGTGAGCCTCGGCGCTTGAGGATCGGCTCGGATGGCCTCGCCTCGAGTACCTGCAGACGGTCCTGGAACACCGGGGTTTATCCCGGCGGCGGACCCTCCGACGATCTAGTCAGTCTCTGTGAGAGAGTAGCAATAACTAGGGGAATTTAGGTGGTGAAAGATTGATTACCTGAAAAGGTGGGTGAGGGTCTGGTATTTATAGGGAATTCCAACCGGGTTTGGATCCGCTTGGGGGTCGGGTCTGAACCCGAAAGCCCATGGGCCTGTTGTGGCAGGAGGCCCGGGGGGTTTAGGGCGGACGTGGCAGTGCCAAGAGTGGTATAGGGCTGACGTGGTAAAGCCCTAGGTGGTATTTGGAGCTGACATGGCTGATCATGGGGCTCCTGTGCCTTTGGGGGAATCGGATGGCCTAGGTTGTGCCAGGTCATCCTCATTCCTCGCCAGACTGGGCGGACGGCCCATGGGGCTGCCGCGGATCGGAGGCCGGGGGCCATCGAGGCTCGTCGGATACGAGGAGACCGGTTCTGTGGGGGTGAACTTGCGGCTCGGTGCCGAGCCTGTAGTGGTCCGAAGCCGAGCCGGATTGTTGTTTTTATTATTTTTGAGCGAGAGCCGTCCTGGGCCTTGGCTGGGCCCCAGGCCATTTTTACCCTACCACACAAGCCCCCACACCTGTGGGGGTGCGGGAGTTAGCCGTGGAGGAGTGTTTATGGTCGTGGAAATGGGATGGCGAATCGCTGGGCCTTCATGAGGCGGCTACCCTGATGCGAGACCGAACCTCGAGCTGGCGAGGGTTTGTGGGTCGGTAAGGATGATGGCGAACTGTTGAACCTTCCTGAGAGGGCTACCCTGGTGCTAGACCGAACCCCGAGCTTTCGAGGGATTATGGGTCGGTAAGGATGATGGCGAACCGTTGAGCCTTCCTGAGAGGGCTACCCTGGTGCTAGACCGAACCTCGAGCTTTCGAGGGATTATGGGTCGGCAAGGGTGATGGCGAGCCGTTGTGTCTTCCTGAGAAGACTACCCTGGTGCTAGACCGAACCTCGAGCTTTCGAGGGATTAGGGGTCGGCAAGGGTGATGGCGAACCGTTGTGTCTTCCTGAGAAGATTACCCTGGTGCTAGACCGAACCTCGAGCTTTTGAGGGATTACGGGTCGGCAAAGGTGATGGCGAGCCGTTGAGCCTTCCTGAGAAGACTACCTTGGTGCTAGACCGAACCTCGAGCTTTCGAGGGATTATGGGTCGGCAAGGGTGATGGCGAACCGTTGAGCCTTCCTGAGAGGGCTACCCTGGTGCTAGACCGAACCTCGAGCTTTCGAGGGATTAGAGGTCGGCAAGGGTGATAGCGAACTGTTGTGTCTTCCTGAGAAGATTACCCTAGTGCTAGACCGAACCTCGAGCTTTCGAGGGATTACGGGTCGGCAAAGGTGATGGCGAGCCGTTGAGCCTTCCTGAGAAGACTACCCTGGTGCTAGACCGAACCTCGAGCTTTCGAGGGATTATGGGTCGGCAAGGGTGATGGCGAACCGTTGTGTCTTCCTGAGAAGATTACCCTGGTGCTAGACCGAACCTCGAGCTTTCGAGGGATTACGGGTCGGCAAAGGTGATGGCGAGCCGTTGAGCCTTCCTGAGAAGACTACCCTGGTGCTAGACCGAACCTCGAGCTTTCGAGGGATTATGGGTCGGCAAGGGTGATGGCGAACCGTTGTGTCTTCCTGAGAAGATTACCCTGGTGCTAGACCGAACCTCGAGCTTTCGAGGGATTATGGGTCGGCAAAGGTGATGGCGACCCGTTGAGCCTTCCTGAGAAGACTACCCTGGTGCTAGACCGAACCTCGAGCTTTCGAGGGATTATGGGTCGGCAAGGGTGATGGCGAACTGTTGTGCCTTAGAAGGTTTGAGCGGGGCGGTCTGCTGTCTTTGCGGAGCATTGAAGGCGCTCCGGAATTTGTGCAATGTTCCAATTTCCTAGGGGCATTAATGGCGCCGCCTAATAAATGCACGGCGCTTAGGCTTCCGTCGTTTGGCTTTCCCAATGTCACGATGGCCGGTCTATGGGGGAGGCTATAAATACCCCTCTCCCCATAGCGGGTTGGATCACAGCAAGGGTGGTCCATCGGCCATCAGAGGTGTCTGCTTCGGCGGACGTCTGTCTCTTGCAAAAAATTTTAACCCTGGTCGTGTCGGAGGGGTGGTTACTCTGCCGCCCGGATCTTTTCTTGGATCTGATGGCCCTGATACGGTAGCCAGATTTAGGGGAGATCAGGGCGAGAGGGATAACGACTGAAATCCGGACCGGGGGATAAGGAGCCTCGGATTTATGGTGACTTTGCCGTCCGGATCCCTTTTCGGGTCAGACGTCCCTGACACGGTTGTTTGGCCCGAGAGGGATCAGGACGGGAGGGGTATCCACCGTATTCCGGACCTGGGGCTGAAGAGCCTCGGATAGATGGGTCGATCCACCTTCCGATAGGGTTCGAGGCGATGGTGGCTTTTCTCCCACCCTCGAACAGTTCGGGGTTTCGGCTGCCGAGGCCGTAAGCTCCGAGCTGCTTGCGGGTGAGAGGGGAGCCGACCGAGCCCTGGAGCTCGGGGCGCCTGTCGAAGGACGGCGCCTTAAATCTTTAAAAAAAAATTTCACTGATGCGAGGTGTCCGGATCCGGACCGACCCCTGAGCCTGGAGTTCAGTCTGATGCTGGATGACGTCAGCCACGTATGCTCCAGGGTGACGTGGCGCGATTCTATAGGTGGCAGTGGCGCGCCTTTTGAGGAATAGTTAATGCGGAACTCGAGGCGTCGCCTCTCTCTCTATAAATATCCCTCCCCTTATTCTGCTCATTTCTCTCCTGCTGTCTTCTTTAAAAAGAAACCAAACACTTCAGCGCTCGGCTTTGACTGTTTTAGCAGCACCGGCTCGTCAGTCCGAGGCATTCAAAAGGTTAGTTTGTAAGTTTCTTTTGTTAGGCACAGATGGACAGGGCTCAGTCTGGCTCGTCGGCGTCGACGTCGAGGGGGAAAGGGAACCCTGCCTCCAAATCGACTTCGTGGGAGGAGCCCGTGTGCGAGGAGGAGTCGGTACACGATGAGAAGCATTCCGATTCGACTTCGTGGGAGGAGCCGATAGGCGAGGAGGAGCCGGTGTACAATGTGAGGTCATTACGCTCCCGAAAACCCTTCGTGGTGGAGAGTAGCGGGTCGGAGGAAGCAAGCGACAGTTCGGATGAAGTCCAGATCCTAGAGTCGGCTTCCGAAGAGGAGGGTGGCCCAGAGGAGGGTGAAGCCGGAGGGGCTCGGATAGGAGGTCTGGGGCGATTATCTACCCCCTCGCCAGAAGGAGCCAAGAAGAAGAGGGCTCCGAAGAAGAAGGGGTCGAGGGCCGGTGGCTCGAGCCAGGCGCCTGTTTATCGTAACTTAAGGACAGGGTCACCCGTACAACCGAAACCGTTCCGTCGGTACCTCGACGACCTTTCCGATAAGGAGCTTTTTGAGGTCCAGCCATCTTCTCCGAGCCGAAAGAGGGTGAAGATGGACACGCTTCCGACCGTCTTGGAGGTTGGTGACTTGGAGGCTTTGCAGTTGGCGTACCACATAGGGTCCGGCTACGAGCTCATGTTGCCGATCTCTACCCTGCGACCGACCGACCCGCTGTCTGCTTGGTACTGCGTCTTCCCAGTGGACGCCTTCATCTCTGGACTGAGGTTGCCGATCCATCCGTTTGTTCGGGAGGTGTTGAATTGGGCGTCTCTGGCGCCGATGCAGTATGGGCCGAACTCCTAGGAGCGGATCATCTGCTTCGTACTGTTGTGCGAGGAGCAGAAGGTGCCCCTTCGGTTGAATGTGTTCCGAGCGATGTTGATGATCAGCTCGTCAGGGGAGTCAGAGGGAGTTTATTATATCTCGCCTCGGAGTAAGGGGAAGGTCGTCCACGGTCACCCGGACTCTATCAAGGATTGGAAGAAGAAATATCTGGTGATCCGGAGCGAGGAGCCTTAGAGCATCCCTACTCGATGGAACCATTCTAAGCCGAGCTTCAAAGCACCGAGGCCGAGGGACCTGACGGCCGAGGAGTGGGGGTTTGTTGAGCGCCTTCGTCTGTCGCACAGTATCAGTTGGACGAAGGTCACGGAGGGTCACCTGGCGAGCGTCGGACTGAGCCCGGCCGTGCTTTGTATGTAGTTGTTTCTTTTCTCTTGGTCTTGTTGTTCTTTTGCGCTCATTGTTCTTAATGGATCTTTTTGCAGGCATGGATCCCGAATCAATCAAGACAAAGAGGCTCGCTATGAGGAAGGAGAAGGCCGAGAAGAAGGGGGACCCGGTGAAGACGAGGGGGTCGTCCCAGGTGGTCTCCGAGGCCCCAGTTCAGCCGAGGGCAAAAAGGACTCGCTCGGAAATGGGCAAGGACGTGGCGGCTCAGGGGGGCTCGGACCTGGGCAAGGCCGCCGATCTTGATAAGGGGAAGGGTCCCCTGGTGGAGGCAGAGGTAGAGGAGAGGTTGCGACGACCGTGGGTGCCGGCTTGGTCGATCTGCGAAGGTGACTGCTTGACCCGAGGGCGCCAGGCTGTCGAGGTGGCGACTAAGCTGGCGACCCCTCGGGACCGCGCGGAGATGAACGCCGAGGGCCTGGAGGATGCGTACACGCGCCTCGCGCAGGCTAATGTGCTGGTAAGTCTGCCGACCCTACTTGCCTTGTGAAATGTTTGTAAAGGAGATTTTCTCATTAGTGCTTGGTTGCTGCAGGCGACCGTGCAGGGGGCCCACGTGAGAGGCCTTTATGAGGCGGCCTTGAAGCGGGAGCGAGACCGGGCCGACAAGGCCCTGCAGGAGATGAAGGAGCTGAAGATAGAGCTCGAAGGCTCGCACCAGAGGGAGCAGAAGATGAAGGTCGAGTTCGACGCCAAGGAGGCGGAATGGGCGAAGAAGATGGTGGCTCAGAAGAAGAAGTTCGCCAAGGAGAAGGAGGAGTTGACTGAGGCGGGTCAGACCATGGTGATCAAGGCCCAGGACGAGTGTTATGCGAAGGCCCTCAGCCATGTGAGGCACTTCTACCAGACCGTCGACCTGTCTAACTTTGAATACGACATGGAGATCGAGGGGACACCGAAGACCCCTAATGAAGAAGGGCCGGTCGATGACCCGGCTGCCGACCCCCCTGTGAACCCGGCCGATGCTAAGGTGGGAAAACAAGTTGTATAGTTTTGTCTTTCTTTTTTCCATCTCTCGATTGTATTTGCCTTCCGCGGACTGGCCACCGCCTTTTTTTGTATGAAGTAATTTCATTTATAAAATAAGATTTTTGACTGGCCAAGTGTTTTGACCTCGGATATTTCCGAATCATTTTTGCCGATGTGTTTTGAGTGGGCTGATTCTCTTGTAGGTTACGGCTCCCCTTCCCGAGGTGGACCCCCGTCGCTCTGACGTGGTGTGGCTCCGGAGCAAGGTTGAGGCCCTGGAGGCCACGTTGGTTCGCTACCGAAAGGGTGCTCGTGACACTGATGCGGCCTTTAACTATTACCGGAATAAGTCTGAAGCCCTGAGTGAGGAGGCGAGCCGACTGAGGAGGGCGATGGTGGATCGGGACCTTGGGAGTGTCGGCCTTGGATATACCATGTCGAGTGCATCGGTACAGAGGCCCTCCTCTGAGAGGCTACTTCGTGATGTCATTGTGGAGAAGGAGATGGAGATACATCGTTACAAGACGATGATGGGTGTCTCGGCATCTTCCTCGGGAGGTCGGCGAGCGGAGGGGGTTCCCTCTGCGTTGCTGCTGCTGGAGCGCGTGCGACCAGTTGATGCCCAGAGCTCCGTGGCTGGTGTGTTGATCGTGGCTGAGCCTAAGGACCATCATGACGAGGAGAGGGCTCCTAGTCGTTCGGTCGGAGTGGTCCCGCCATTCGTCGGACCCGAGGGGCCCTAAGATGGCGGCTTCCTTCAGTTTGAGATGAGTGGAGCGGTCCTGTAACGGTCTTTGTTTGTTTTTTTCAGAACTAATAATGGAGTATGAATAAAGAATTCTTTTCATTCTTTGCTCTGGTCAACCGTGTAGTGAATGATGGCGGAGGTGAAGTTCGGCCCCGTCGATCCATGAGGGATGGGCACGGGGCGTTAGGAAGACTCCCTGACCTGAGGCCGAGTCAGACCTACCGAGACGTTGGGGACGATACCGGAGTGAGGACTCAGGTGCCGATCCCATTGTCCGGTGTTAGGTCGGGGCTGCCGAGGCGTTTGGAGTTCAAAAAGAGATTTCTTTCATACATGATAGGGAGGGTCGCTAAAACGACTCCTTACACATGAAAGTTTACAAAAGATATTATTTACATTAACCAAGCAAGAACCTATGTTCGCTCTTCTAAGAATTTCATTAGGTGCTCGGCGTTCCAGGGTCGGCTGATCAGCTGACCGTCCATATCTGCCAGTCGGTATGTACCTGGGCGTACAACCTCGACTATACGGTATGGGCCTTCCCAGTTGGGAGCCAACTTCCTCTTCTTGGTTGGGTCGGAGACGGACAGTTTTCGTAACACGAGGTCCCCCGCCTTGATGTTTGTGGGGCGGACCTTCTTGTTGTAAAACTTCTCGATCCGTTGTTGGTAGATGCTCCTTCGGATTGAGGACTTCTCTCTGACCTCGGCGACGAGGTCCAGGTTGGCCCTCAAGCCGGATGAATTGTCAGCTTCGTCGAAGGCCATGATACGGGGAGAAGGCAGGCCGACCTCGACGGGGATAACTGCTTCTGTCCCATAGGTCAGACTGAACGGCGTCTCCCCCGTAGGGATCCTCTTGGTGGTTCGGTACGCCCATAGCACGCTAGGCAGTTCTTCGACCCACAGCCCTTTGGGGGAACTGTCGAGGCGCTTCTTGAGGCCGTCGAGGATCTACCTGTTCGCGTTCTCCGCTTGGCCGTTGGACTGAGGGTGGCAAATAGCGGAGAAACACTGCTGGATGCCGATGTCTGCGCAGAAAGTTTGGAAGTTCTGACCTTGGAATTGGGTCCCGTTGTCCGTGACGAGGACCCGAGGGATTCCGAACCGGCAAATGATGTTCTTCCAAAAGAATCGTTGTACTTGGCGCTCGGTGATGCTGGACAGAGGCTCGGCCTCGAGCCACTTGGTGAAGTAGTCGATGACGACTATCAAGAATTTCTTTTGCCCTACTGCTATGGGGAAGGGGCCCACAAGGTCCATGCCCCACATGGCGAATGGCGTAAGACTAGACAGGGATCGGAGATTGGCTTGAGGAAGCCTCTTGATAGGGAAAAACCTTTGGCAGGGGCCGCACCTCTTGACTAGGTCTTGCGAGTCTTGGAGCATGGTCGGCCAGTAGTACCCCTGATTCAGGGCCTTTCGAGCGAGCGTTCTGCTCCCCATGAGGCATCCGCCGATCCCCTCATGAAGATCTTTCAGCGCGTAACTGGCCTCGGTGCTGGTGAGACAGCGGAGGTACGACTTGCCGTCGGCCAAGGTGTATGAGCGTTTGAAGAGGATGTCATCAATAATGACGAACCTTTCAGCTCGGACCCTGACACGTCTGGCTTCGGCCCGGTCTTCAGGAAGCTCGGCATTGACTAAGAATCTCCGGATGGGAGTGGTCCAGTTGTCTGGACTGGCACCGTCTTGAACACACATTGCCTCCCGGTCTTGATCGTTGATGCTTGGCTTCAAAAGGATTTCGATGAGTACCGTTTGGTCGAGACCCTCGAAGGAGGAAGAGGCGAGTTTTGATAACGCGTCTGCTTGAGCGTTCTGCTCCCTAGGGACTTGAATGACGGTGGAGTGGCAGAAGGATGCTAGAAGACGTCGGACCACCGCCAAATACTTCATCATGCGTTCATCGCGGGCTTCGTATTCTCCGGTGATCTGATTGACCACGAGCTGAGAATCACTGAAGGCCCGGATTTGCTTGGCTCCGGCTCGGTGTGCGAGGGTCAATCCGGCGATCATGGCCTCGTATTCCGCCTCGTTGTTGGAGGCCGGAAAGTTGAGGCGGAGGGAGTATTGTAATAGAAATTGGTCGGGGCCACGAAGGATGATGCCAGCCCCACTTCCCATTTTGCATGATGATCCATCGACAAAGACCTCCCAGGTCGGATCCGAGGCCTCGATGCTGGGCTGTTCGGAAACGGTGCACTCAGTTATGAACTCGGTGAGGGCCTGCCCTTTGATGGCCGTCCTCGGCTGATAGCTGATGTCGAACTGACTCAGCTCAATTGACCACTTGACTAAGCGGCCAGAGTTTTAGGGTTTGTGAAGGACAGTCTTTAGTGGCTGGTCGGTCAGTACTTGGACGGAGTGGGCCTGGAAGTAAGGACGAAGCTTCCGGGCTGCCATGACCAAAGCATAGGCCACCTTCTCTATCTTCGCGTACCTCGTCTCGGCGGGGAGCAGGACTTTGCTCACATAGTACAATGGTCTCTGCGCCCCATCTTCCTCTCGGACGAGGACGGTGCTGAGGGCGCTATCCGAGGCGGACAGGTAGAGCCATAGTGGTTCGCCCGGCTCGGGCTTGCTGAGGAGAGGAGGGTTGGAGAGGTACTGCTTCAGCTGTTCGAAGGCTTCTTGTTGATGGGTACCCCACTCGAAGCCCCCTTTTCTGCGTAGAGCCTTCAAGAAGGGGAGAGACTTCTTCCCTGACTTGGAGAGGAAACGGCCGATTGCAGCCAACCGGCCTGTGAGCCTCTGAACCTCCTTGACATTCCGGGGCGGGGCCATGTCAATAATAGCTTGGATTTTCTCGGGGTTCGCCTCGATACCGCACTGGCTGACGATGAACCCCAGGAATTTCCCAGTGGAGACGCCGAAGGCGCATTTAGCCGGGTTGAGTCTCATGTTGTGATGCCGGAGGACCCCGAAGGCTTCCTCGAGGTTGGCGATGTGGTCCGGCTCGGCCCGGCTTTTGACGAGCATGTCGTCGACATAGACTTCCACGTTGCGGCCGATCAGGTCTTTGAAGATTCTGTTGACGAGCCGTTGGTATGTGGCTCCGGCATTTTTCAGCCCGAAGGGCATAATGCGGTAACAAAAAAGTCCCTGGTCGGTGACGAACGAGGTCTTAGAGATGTCCGGTAGAAACATCCGGATCTGATTGTACCCAGAGAATGCGTCCATGAAGGACAGTAGCTCATGCCCCGAGGTGGCGTCGATCAAGGCGTCGATGCGGGGGAGGGGGAAAGGATCTTTTGGACAGGATTTATTTAGATCCGTGAAGTCGATACAGATCCGCCAGCCCCCGGTTGCCTTCTTCACCATGACGACATTAGCCAACCACTCGGGGTAGCTGACTTCCTGAATAAATCGAGCAGACAAGAGTTTGTCGACCTCTGTCTTCACAATTTGCTGCTTCTCCGGGGCGAAGTTGTGCCTCTTCTGGATGACCGGCTTAGAGTCTGGGATGACGCTCAGCCGATGCATGATCAGGTCTTCGGAGATCCCGGGCATGTCGGAGGGCTTCCAGGCGAAGAGATCAACGTTGCGGCGGATGCAGGCGATTATGCCTGGCTTCAAGTCCTCGGGGAGCGAGCGGCTCACACGAAACCATTTTGATTCATCCTCGACGCCGAACGGGACCTCCTTCAGCTTGTCGACAGGCTCTGGAGCAGGGCCGTCCCTCTCGGGTTCGAGTTCAACAGCGTCGAGGGGGAACACACCCCCTCCGACGGCGGTCATGTAGCACGACCGCGCTGCTTCTTGGCTACCTCGGACTATGCCGACCCCTTGCGGGGTGAGAAATTTAAGTTTCAGATGGTAAGCCGAAGGTACCGCTTGAAGGGAGTACAGTCCGGGTCGGCCGAGTATGGCGTTGTAAGCTGCTTTGACGTTTACCACCATGAAGTCCATGGATTCGGTCCTCTTGACAGGAGCCGATCCCGCGGTAATGTCGAGAGTAACAATCCCTTCTATTACGACAGGGACGCCGGAGAACCCATGCAAGGTGTATCCGGCTGGCTTGAGTTTACCTCTGGGCAGCTTGAGATTCTCGAAGGCTTCGAGGAAGAGAATATTTACCGAGCTGCCGTTGTCGACGAGGATTCGGCGAACCTCACAATTAGCCATGTGGAGGCTAATGACGAGGGCGTCGCAATGAGGGAGGCGAACGCCTTCGAGTTCCTCTCCGGAGAAGGAGACAGACACCGGTTGCAACTTGGGCGAGGGGTTGTCTTGGACAGCATTCACCTCTCAGATGAAGGCTTTTCGGGAAGTATTTGACTCTCCCCCATTGGCCCCCCGTGGACACAGTGCAAGATGAATGGCGTATCTGCGGCTCCCTCAGGTTCGGGGTCCCGACCCTGGATGCGGTTCGGAGGCGAAGGCCTCCTGTTCCTAGCATCTCGTCGATCCCGTGGGCCCTCTCTGGTGAATTCTCGGAGGTACCCTCGTGAGATGAGTTCCTCAATCTCGTCTTTCAGGGCCTGACATTGGTCGGTTTCGTGCCCATGATCTCTGTGGAAACGGCAGTAGAAGCGCTGATCTCGCTTCTTGTTGTTATTTGATCGGGGAGGTAGTCGGACAATATCCTTATCCTCGATTTCTAAGAGGATGGCGGACACGTTATGTGTCAAGGGAGTGTACCTTTCGAAGCGAGGGACCGGAGGTGCCCTCTTCGCGCCGACCCCTTCCTTGGCTGTTTTCTTGGCAGGTTCAGCCTCATCGACCCTACGCTTGCCCTTCCCCACAACTTCCTTGCTGCCCTCTGGGTTAAGAGCTTCCTCGGCTCGTATGTACTTCTGGACCCGGTTGAGAAGGTCAGGGAAGTCCAGAGGTGGCTTCTTTGCCAAGGAGACCTTTAGCTGGTTGTGGCGGACATTGTGTCGGAAAGCTGCCGAGGCGACCCCTGCGTCAAGGGCAGAGACGGATCTGGCCTCGGTTGTGAACCTCTTGACGAAGTTTCGGAGTGACTCCCCCTCCCTCTGAGTGAGGTCGAGCAGGGAAGCGCTCGTCCTTTCGGTCTTTCGGCTAGTGATGAAGTGGGCCAGGAAGCTGGCTTCCAACTGGTCGAACGAGAAGATCGAGCCAGGGGAGAGTTTAGAGAACCAATCCCTGGCCGGACCCCGGAGGGTGGTCGGGAAGGCTCGGCACAGCAGGGGATCCGAAGCGCTGTGAATCATCATGAGGGTTTTGAAGCCCTCCATGTGATCAGCTGGATCACCCTCGCCGTTGTAAGTTTCGAACTGCGGGGGTCGGAAGTTCTGGGGGATCTCCGCTTCTATGATGTTGACGGAAAATGGAGGTCGAGAAGGTCCACGACCTTGGACTAGGTTGGGATTCCCATCGCCGATGCGCTCGAGGCGATTCTCCATCTCTAGGAGGCGTCGGAGAACCTCGTCTGCGCGCTCAGGAGGGGGGTTCAGGGCACGAGTGTGACTCCTCCCTTCACTCATTTGAAGGGGTCGGCTATAAGTCGCGGACCTCGGCGCCCCATGGAGTGCCTCCATGATTTCATCTCTGAAGCTTCTGAATTTACCCCTGGTGACCGCGCCATGGTCGGCAGGGTTGAATCGGGGCGTAGGAATTCGGCCGATGCGGCTGAGTGCCGACGGTCTGTCTTCTTGCGCGGGCCTGGAATGGTTCGGGGTCGAGTTGGAAGCGGTCCCTCCCCTAGCCTGGCTAGCCCTTCTGTTCAGAATGACCCGACGAAGGTCGGGTTCGGCGACGCGTGAAACGCTTCGTTGGGGTCCGGGGTTTCCACCCGGATTATTGGATGCTTGCCCTCCGTCGAGGGCCCCCTCGGGAGGAGGCCCGTCGGGTCGGGCGGAACGGGACGATCTTCGGGCTCGGTGAGCCATGGGAGATCGAGTCGAGGGAGAGCGTCGGTGGCGAGGCTCGGACTATCGTCCGTACCGGATAAAGAGTTCCCACAGACGGCGCCAACCTGATGCGGTTTGTTTTTGGTCGCAGTGTGGATGCACCAGGTGCGAGTTCGGACTCGATTTGTAATGAGGGAAGAGTGCGGTACGGACGGTGAGCCTCGGCGCTTGAGGATCGGCTCGGATGGCCTCGTCTCGAGTACCTGCAGACGGTCCTGGAACACTGGGGTTTATCCCGGCGGCGGACCCTCCGACGATCTAGTCAGTCTCTGTGAGAGAGTAGCAATAACTAGGGGAATTTAGGTGGTGAAAGATTGATTACCTGAAAAGGTGGGTGAGGGTCTGGTATTTATAGGGAATTCCAACCGGGTTTGGATCCGCTTGGGGGCCGGGTCTGAACCCGAAAGCCCATGGGCCTGTTGTGGCAGGAGGCCCAGGGGGTTTAGGGCGGACGTGGCAGTGCCAAGAGTGGTATAGGGCTGACGTGGCAAAGCCCTAGGTGGTATTTGGAGCTGACATGGCTGATCATGGGGCTCCTGTGCCTCTGGGGGAATCGGATGGCCTAGGTTGTGTCAGGTCATCCTCATTCCTCGCCAGACTGGGCGGACGGCCCGTGGGGCTGCCGCGGATCGGAGGCCGGGGGCCATCGAGGCTCGTCGGATACGAGGAGACCGGTTCTGTGGGGGTGAACTTGCGGCTCGGTGCCGAGCCTGTAGTGGTCCGAAGCCGAGCCAGATTGTTGTTTTTCTTATTTTTGAGCGAGAGCCGTCCTGGGCCTTGGCTGGGCCCCAGGCCATTTTTACCCTACCACAATGTGTCATGTTCAGGTTCATGTTCAAGTCTTGTAGTTATTACTATCTAGGTAGCACGACATGCATCCATCTTTTTACTACATGGTTGCTATAGTCAAAACAATTTCGTTTAGACCTAGTAATGGAGTCTAAAGGGTGGCGTACTCAGGTTTCAGGTATCAGGTATCAGGCAGGCATGGTTCATGAATACGAAATTAAATAACAGGTTCACAAAACGAGTTCGTGAATACTAACAGGTTCAAGGACCACACAGTGGGTCCATGAATACAACAGGTTCATGAGCCAAGTAACTGGATCCATGAATGCATCAAGTGCAACAGGTCCATGAACCGAGTACTGGAAAACACAGCCCCCTTCTGAATACACTTACCTATATTGTCCACTACTATGGTCTTTCCCTTAAACCCCGACTTGTTACTTTTATAAATTCTTATCAAACAAGCATACATAAGTGAAATATTGTAATTTAATTCTAAGAAAAATTGGGGATGTCCTATAGGGTGTCCAGCAACTACATATAAAGTTTCATGTCCAACGCTTGCTGTTTACACAGCTAAATTAATTCGCAAAGTAAAGGTGTACAGCAGTTTTTGCGAATCTGTGCCTACCGACACAACTGCAGCAAATCTACAATAACTCCTATACCGTAACTCCAAATCTGAAAGTTTCGGAGTCTAATGACATCTAGACATCCAGGGCTATATCTTCTATTCAGGTCTCGGGTTCAGATTCTAATGTTAAATGGGTCGAAACAGCAAAAAAAGATTTAGGACAACAACATGTGGGAATAACTTACTAGTATAAATTAAATGGAAATTTGTTATTAGGCATCTAAATTATTGTGTGATATAAATACATGACATTGGTTATCAAAACAGCAAGTAATAATTATTTTTCAAGTCAAATGGTTGCAAAATCATCAAACACAAAATGTAACATGTGTCTACAAATTTAGGGCTCCTTAATCTCATGTATTCATGTGCTCAGGGGTAAAAGAGTCCAAGTAATTATAATTTAATACAATGAAATTATTGTGACTCTTAGAATTATGAAATTTTGGAGGTTTAATATTGATCAACAACGATAGTCAAGGAGGAGTCACAATTCTAACTATTTGTAGTATTTTTCAAGGGATGCTTGTACTGGAACAGATAAAATTGTACAAGAGATACTTGCCTTTTAGTTGACGACGATTAAATTTGAGATAGAATAACGGGATCAGTATCCCGGGCAGCAAAACACGTGCAAGATGTGTATGGCAGCCACGCCAAATCAGCAACTCCTAAAATAGTATGCTCCAAAATAGCAACTTCACTTCAATTTAATCTCCAACTCCAACTCAACACCAAACTTCAAACAGCAACTCTTCAACAACAATCCAATCCACTCCCAACACCAAACACTAAACTCCAAACACAACACACCAATAAAATCAACCCAAGTACTCACAAACAGCAACAATCCCAATACAGTAACCCAACTCCAACCAATATACTATTCTCCTCCTCTTTCTCCTCAAATTTCGACAGGGAGATACAGAGAGAGAGAGAGAAAGAGAGAGAGAGAGAGAGCGAACGGGAGAAGCGGGAGGGCGATGGCGGAAGGGAGGTGGTCGGCACAGGGAAGAAGACGAAGCTGGTGGAGGCGCGGGGTTCTTGGGGCTGGCGCGTCGACAGAGAAGTCGAGGAGGAGGCTGGGTTCGACTGGGGGAAGCTTTGAGTGTGGCGGACGAATGGGGAAGATGATGCGGGATGGTTGAGCGGCTGGCAGAGGGTTCTCGGAGGGCTGTCGATGGGAAAACGGCGATGAGTCGAGTTCGACTGAGGTTCGACAATGGTGAGGAAGCCGCTGGCGTGACTGGGCTCGAGCGGAAATCGAGCGAGAGCAGCGAGGTGACCGAAGCTTGAGCGGAGGACGATGACGACGAATGGGCGGGCTTGGTCTCCGATTGTGGGTGCGGTGCTTCGGAGGAGGACGAAGATGGAGGCGAGTGACGGTGGTGACGCGACTGGGTGTTCGGGGATGGAGATGCAACGGGCGAGCGGTGGAGGAGTGATGGTGGTGCTGACGAACAGAGGAGGGGGTTGTCGAGGCGAGCGGAGGTGCGGGCTCTACGGTGGGAGATGGAAGGGGAAGAAGATGGGAAGAGTTGGGTTTGTTCTGTTTTTGTTTTGTTTGGTTGAGAAATAGAGAAGAGAGATGGAGAACGGGGAAGAGGGTATTAATATAATAATAAGATAATATTGGGGGGGGGGGTGGGTTGAGAAGTGGGGTGGTTTCGAGGAGTGGGGAAATGTGCAGGCAAAATGGGAGGGAGTTGGAGTACGGGACAAAAAGTGGGGTGAAGAAAATATTGTATACGGTAAGTGTAGAATAATAATCTGTACAAATATGGATACTGGGTTTAGGCTTTGATAATAGGCTCAAATATTTAAATGAAGTAATTAGTGTATTGGGCTAAACAATTGGGTTTACATTTAATAAAATTAATAATGTAAACTTGGGCTTTATAATAGACAATTGAGTTTATAAAAATAGTTTAAATAACGAAATCAATTAGGAAAAAAAATAGTTAGGAGATACTGAGGATTTAAATACGGAAAAATACTTTTTTAAAAATACGTATTAATGGAAACAGGGGTTACAGTTGCGGTCGACCGGCTAGGGGTGCGGTCGACCGACCCAGACGACTGGGGGTTCTTCGAGTGCAGACGTCCAACAGAGGAGGGGACGGTCGACCGACACTAGGGGTGCGGTCGATCGATCAGCCATCTGGATTGATTCCGCACGATGCGGTCGACCGGCTTGGGGTGCGGTCGACCGACATTGACGCTAATTGTTTCTTTTGGGCTTATGGGAGAAAAGCCCAATTTGCTATATTTGTGTTTATCTTTTAGGGTTTGCTTGGGGGCTATATATATGGCCGTAAACTCTAGGGTTTGGTAATTCTATGCTGTGATCATTATTTAACTTCAAGAGAGATTGTGCCGAGTGTTTTAAATGTGAGAGAAAGATTGAGAGTTGTAATCTTTCTTGTAATCTTTGTATTTCTTTGGAAATAAGAAGTATTGGTTATCTCTGCATATTGGTTGTGTTCTTGTGAGATTCATATATTGTGGTGACTTGTTCTTGGTTCATCTATTTCTTGGAGTTTCTATTGCTTGTGGTGCACTTCCGCTATTAGCACTACGAGTTGGAAGTAGATTTCTCCGACAAGTGGTATCAGAGCAGTTGGTTCGAGATGACCGATAACAAGATGAAGATCGAGAGATTCGATGGGAGTGACTTCGCGATGTGGAAGATTCAAATGATAGCGTATCTTCGTCAGAAAGATCTTGATTGTCCGTTGTTTGATGAGAAGCCGGTAGGTGTAGACAAGGATGCGAAGATCTTGGCGGAGTGGAATCGTTTGGATCAGAAGGCGCTGGGGCAGATTCAGTTAGGGTTGAGTAGGAAGGTGTTATTTCATATCTCGGAGGCAAAGACCACAAAGGAGGCTATGGAGATTCTCACGGATATGTATGAGAAACCATCGGCATCTAATCAAATTCTTCATCTGAAGAAATTGGTTAATATGAAGTTGAAGGAAGGGGGTTCAGTAGCAGAGCATGTGAACAATTACTGTATGGTTTATAACCAGATGGAAGCTGCAGGTTTGAAGTTTTCAGAGAGGGGGCAGTCATTGTTACTTCTATCTACTTTACCCGATAGTTATGGTACGGTGAAATAGACTATTACAGGCACTATGATAGATTCGACGACTCTACAGGATGTGGTGAACAACATTCTGAACGAGGAGGTGAGAAGGGTGAGAAACGGGGGATATCCATCATCATCTTCTAGAGATTCCGCCATGTACGTTGAGAAGAGACATGGGAGATCTAAGAGCAGTCGAAGAAGAAAGGATCAGAGTAGTTCATCTGAGAGTGGGTCTAATGACAGCGATGGGGGACATGGGCCTGAGTGCTGGTATTGTCACAGGAAGGGTCATATGATGCACAATTGTAAGGCTTATATGAAGAAGAAGCAGGAGAAACCGAAGAGAGATACTCCAAATAAAGTTCAAGTCGGGCTTGTTGAGGATTTATGCTTATCAGCTCGGGAGGAGTTGGGCACTCAAGATTAGTGTATTGATTCGGGAGCTTCTTTTCATTGCACTCCGAGGAGAGAGATATTTGATGACTACGAGGAGGGTTCTTTTGGAGTTGTGATTGTGGGGAATGGTACCGGTGTCATGTACATGGGGTTGGTACTGTTCGCGTGAATACCATTGATGATCAAAGTGTTGTATTACGGGAGACAAGACATGTTCCAGACATGAAAGAAAATCTTATCAAGATTGGAAGGTTAGACAAAGAGGGGTTGTCTACTACAGTTGGTAGTAGGGAGTGGTGCACAGCTGCAGGTTCAAGGGTGGTTGCAAAAGAGAAGCGTGATGGAACACTGTATTTGCTTAGAGACGTGAGGGGCGTTTCTCTTGTAGTTGACTCTCAGCCGGAATCGAGTAGTAGGTTGTGTAGGGTGCAACCGAGTTCTTTCAGTTGTGGAGGGGAGGTTACTAATTTAGTGGGAGTTACTGGCCATGGAAGTGATCCTAGTGGGCAAGATGTTGCTGCGGAGAGGGTACTTTGCGAATTGGCAGTTGAAGTTGCAAGTCGCTCTTGTGTGATAGAAAGCACTGATATCGATATGCGGGGTGATGTCGATGAGGGTAACCGAATTAGGACTGTAGGAGTTGAACAGTCTGCGGAATTTGTGGAGGTGTCGTCCACAGAGGTTTCTAGTGCAGATGGTGCATTAAGAGGCTTTGAACCATGTCCGGTGTTGATGGAGATCTTGCGAGGTAGGGAGTCTCATAACACGGAATCCGACACGGTAGGTTGTTTCTCCGATATTCACGCTCTATGCGATTGGTGGAGCACATCCTTCATGAGGCGATGAGGGGTGGTTGGTGCACTCCACGTGGTGGAGTGGCGGATGTGCTCTTCATGTGAGTGGGGAGTACTTGGGTCTTCAATGAAAGTGAGAGATGGCAGAGATAATGCGAGGAAAGATTGCGATAACTTTGAAGTGTGGTGTATTTGGTCCAAGTGGGAGATTGTTAGGAATTGTGGCCTCAAATACACGTAGGCACGGGGTACTTGAAGTTGGAGAAGAAGAGGAGAAGACAAACAAGCAAGAGAAGACAAGCAGCAAGTAGAAGAAGAGAAGTCTGGAGGGTTGCGGTCGACCGGCTAGGGGTGCGGTCGACCGACCCAGTCGACTGGGGGTTCTTCAAGTGCAGGCGTCTAACAGAGGAGGGGACGGTCGACCGACACTAGGGGTGCGGTCGACCGGTCAGCCCTCTGGATTGATTCCGCACGATGCAGTCGACCGGCTTGGGGTGCGGTCGACTGACACCGACGCTGATTGTTTCTTTTGGGCTTACGTGAGAAATACTATATTTATGTTTATCTTTTAGAGTTTGCTTGGGGCCTATATATATGGCCGTAAACTCTAGGGTTTGGTAATTCAATGTCGTGATCATTATTCAACTTCAAGAGAGATTATGCCGAGTGTTTCAAAGGTGAGAGAGAGAGAGAGATTGAGAGTTGTAATCTTTCTTGTAATCTTTATATTTCTTCGGAAATAAGAAGTATTGATTATTTCTGCATATTGGTTGTGTTCTTATGAGATCCATATATTGTGGTGGCTTGTTCTTGGTTCATCTATTTCATGGGAGTTTATATTGCTTGTGGTGCTCTTCCGCTATTAGCACTATGAGTTGGGAGTAGATTTTTCCGACAAGTATAGCTACGCTCTGCAGCATTTTTATCCTCCAAAAGTACTCTATTTTGCGAATGGTTTATCGAGTCCCAATAAGAAATGTGCATCCATTTATCTTTCGAAGGTTTTTATCTTTTCACTCTTGAATTGAAACAACTCTAGTATTATTTCATTTCGTTTAAACCGCAAGTTGGACTTTTCCTTGTTTCAAGTCTCCTTCCATGGCTTCTAGTCTACCAACGAAAACTCATCCGCACGACCATCTCGCACATATTGTAGAATCTAGCAAATCTTGCTGCAACATGGAACAATGCTCTTGGATGTTGCACTTTTTTCCCCGAAAATGAGGATGAGTACAGTAATAACACGAACATAACTTACAAAGTTGGCTACAAGTAACAATTATAATACATCAAAGATCGTATCAAAAGTTTGTTCATGCTCCATAAATTTGACAGTTCAATGATCAAAGAACATGTTACATGCTAAAGAAACTGCATCAGGGCAGCGATATTATCCAACTGGACATGCCTGGCAATGGATATATACACATGGGACAACAATCATCTACTGGAAAGTTCGGCTTGTGTCAGACCTGCACTAGGAAAAACACGAGAGAAGTATGTAGCTGAAATCACCCTTTTAAGCAAGAAAATTTCAACCTAGTGGACTTTTGAATTACTTACAGATGTTGTGATCTGTTGTGCAAGGATTGGAACACCACAAGCTTTTGGCGCATGCTTTCCTTCAAAATAAACGAGGTTTCCTCCCACAAATGTTGCTAACACTTTGCCTGACAGTCGCTTCCCCATATAAGCCGATATACTCTACATACAGGAATATAAAAAAAACAATTAATATCAAGTAGACAATTGAGTAAATTCTACAGTTAATTCAGTGGAACATGATAGTTAAGCACAAAAGTGAGCAGAATTCCCATAGATCCCATAGTTTGATTCTTGACAAACTTTGTTAACAAGCTGAATTATAATAGTTTCAGTACTAAAGTTTCGGGCACCAAATCAATAAATAAACATTTCACTAAATAAATCTAGGATCAAGCTTCCACTCAAGCATCCAAACAAAAAATCTATCAACGGAAACTATATCTACATTTATCTCGTGGCTACGTTCAAAATAATTTGTTGTACATTCTACTGGTTCTAAACGAACAAAATTTTGAAGACTTAGACCTGTCATTTAAATTGAAGATAATCTCTTCTCCGTTCTCATCCACTAATATGATTAAAACAACATCCGTACTGACCAAAATGTACATCAGGATTTCACAGAGGAAGTTCCACCATCTCTAATGTGGATTTAATGTTTATCCAAGATGGAAGATCACTACATTGAGTTTCAACAGATAGGATAAGCGATTAAAAGAAATAGAGATAGAACTTTAATGCTTTCAGAGAAACGTACTGGATGTTTATGGTACAAGTTATGTTTCTCATTGAGTTCAAACTCCACATCAGGATCCCAAACAACAAGATCTGCAAGATTCCCACTTACAATGGCTCCCTGTCCAATTAATAAAGGCTGACCGTTAGTAAATGATTTGTTCATATATGTGGAGTGAATTTAGCATAATTTACTGTCAATTAACTTATGCATAGTTGTACCTTCTCATGATACAAAAACTAAGACAACCATTCAGTTGTTAAATTGAGTTTGTTAGAAGGAACTGGAAGTATTAACCACAATTACTTGCATAGATACCTTCAATTCTTGACCAGCAAGCTTTGATGGCCTCTCACTCCACCATTTCACTAATTGGTTGAAAGTTATTCCATATTTTCTCCCATAAGACCATGTTACAGGAAGGACAAACTGCAAAAATTGACAAGAAATTCAGAAATCATTTCCGGCATGTGAAATACAACTCCAAGCCAACAAAAAAACTCTATAACAGGCAGTATAACATTACTACATTCCATCGCATTCTTGGTACAAAAGAACTTGTTCTGAACACCTGATGGATTCATGAAAGCATATCCTGTTGTTAGGTTCAGGCTTTCTGTTATCTATTTGTCTTGATGCATTTCTAAATTTGTGTACGAAGAAGAAATGTTAGCAGGAATTTATTGAACTCCAGGCCTGGTGCAACTTGTGAGTCATACACGATAGTCTCGTTCACACAAGGTAAAAAAAGTTCATGAATATCTAACAGGAGTTTTAGCATAAATATACCCTTGGTTTTCTGGTTTTTTTTTTAAAAAAAGACTAGATATTTGTCCCATTTTTCAGTTGGAAACTGCTCTATGCCAAATTTGACATTTTCCTCACAATAATTCAAATTTAATAACCAAAAAGGCTTCTTGATGAGGACATCTTTTCTGTTTAGTTTAAGATTTTTATTTCAGTACCATTTTTGTTTCTGGCAATTATAGCCATATGTAGTCTTTTTTGTATTTTTTAGATTTTGAGAATATTTTGAGATTTGTATCACGATATATTCTGAGCCTATTTATAGGCCTTTGAGATTAATGAGAAAGTATGCTATTCTTGATTAAAAAATTGTGTTGAGTTTTTTTGCTCTTCCTCTCTCTTTGTGTGATACAAGTGAGATTAACTCTAAAATCTACCCCAAATTAAAAATCCCCAAATACAAATCCTTAACCCTAATTTTCCAAATCCCCAATACAAGACCCTAATCACCTACTCTTACACCCACCATCATCTTCTCCTTCCCGTCATCTTCCTCTCCCGCTATCCAAATCCCGATCCAAAGAAAACCCAATCCTTCGTCCTCCCCAGTTCCCCATCCCGAAACCCCATCTCTGTCGACCCATCACCACCACCATCCTCAATCCCATCGTCTTCTTCCTTCTTCTCCCGACCCCGATCAAACCCTAACCTTCTCCGACCTAATCCTCACCCCGACGAAATCCCTTGTCGTCGTCAACCTCCAGCACCTCCCCGACCTCGCCCTTGCCCTATTACCGATCGCCAGCAACCCCAAAACCCAAAGCCCTACTTTTCCCTTTTCCGTCGCTCCTTGCCGCCAACGACGCCCAGCCCCATCGCCGTCCGCCGCCCCCTGGGCCCTTGCTCCTCTTGCTGCCGAGCCCTCTCTCTTGCTGCAATTGCTGCTCCTATTGTGCTCGTCGCTGCTGCCATCCGAGATCTACGCAGATTTCTTCGCACTCGGTATACTCTTTCCTCTTTTTAAATATTTGTGTTCTACTGCCCTATTATCTATTATATTATCTGATTTGTCCGTCTTCCACAAAAATAACTGAGATTAAGTGTTCCACATGCTTGAGTAGAGTACGAACCAATATTGAACCTATTACTTGCTAAAACACTTAGGGATTTAATTATTGATTGTAGAGTTGAATTCTTAATTGGGATTGTTAACGTAATTCAGTTCTTGAAAATCCATCCAACCAATTAATTGTTTAAAAGTTCCAACTTTGATCCGCACCGACGTGTTGGTAAAATTAATCCATTAAGAATCTTGGAAATTCTCTATTTTAGGGTTAGTTTTACATCACTTCTTCATCTCAAAAAAAGGAAATGTAAAGAAAGAGCTGGGAAGGGTGTGGAGGATGCAGCCGGAAGCTGAAACAGATGGAGGATGGAGGTAGGATAAATTATTTTTAATTTTGTTCTCCAGCAGTGTATACAGTCTATTTCACCTCAGATTTGATGGAAGTTCAGGGTGCAAACAAAACAAAAACGCCGGGGCACTAATCTATAAAAAAACATTGGGATCATTTGATATAGGCAGAGAAATGTAAGATGCTGTAAGAATACCTAAATCAAATAAATAAAATTTCTTGTCATACCATTGGAAATATCAGGTTTCTTTAACAAAAGTAAGATAAATAGATTTTAACCTGCAAAGATGATATTCCACCCCATGCCTTTAAGAAGTCACCTTCCTCAAAAAGCTTGAGCTCTGGTACTGATGGTGAATGATCGGAACTTAACATGTCTATACTTTCTTCCTGAAACACAGATTTATAACGTGTCAAAGGAAAAGTGTTGAGAAAATAAATTATGTTTAACTTCTTTAAGATAAATGTTTTAGCAATTAAAAATCAAAAGTACATCATGAAAGTGAGAGTACCAGCAAAGCCTCCCATAATTTTTCTCTGTTAGCTTCCTCACGTATCGGTGGCGAACATTTGAAGCGGGTATCACCATCCTCAATTTCTTCAGCAGAAAATGCCAAGTAATGCGGGCATGTTTCAACGGTTACACTGGCACCCCCCTTTTTTGCATCCTAAGTAATAAACAAGAAGAATAATGTCGCTATGCAATGTTCGTACCAAAATGACTCAAAATAGGATGTAAAGTACGAGTTATCTGAACTTGCTAGCAGAACTTCATTTTAATGATGTTCACTAATAGCTTAGGAAATAAATGTTATATTAAAAAAATGTAAATGAAATTACATATATGTCTGTGTCCATTTTTCCTGTTTCAAGGAAATTGTTGTAAGTCGTCAGAAGACTATTTACTATACAAACCTTTATAAGATTTAGTGAAGCTCTTGAATCTGATAAATGGACAATATGTACATGAGCCCCTTCTGCTAAACCACCAGACTTTGTATCTTGCATTGCTTCTGTCAAATCTCTAATAGCTGCTTCCTCCCTGATGAGGATATAAAAAGAAATAAAAATATATCATATGCTGTTAAATTCAAATGAATGATCTTTAAATGAGGTAAATTCACTGATAATGGAGATGAATTCTAATATACTCGATTTTCTAAAATCATCAACTTTGTGCAGATGTCAATTTCTATGCCTTTTCCACTAACTAGGATTGGCATGGTGCACAATGATGCCAACCAACAAAATAAATTTAATGGTTGTTAACCTGAAATCAAGCCTCAAAGATCAGAAAGGCTTGTCATGGATTCCGAAGGCCAAATAGAAAGTAGGATAGCATATTGAACATGCACACATGCAACTAAGGAGATCAGAATCCCCAAAATTGATAACTTTAACTTTCTAGTAAACTTTTGAAACAAATGGCACTCTTAAAGCTCTATAACTAGATGATATAGTAGAAAATGACTTTAGTCATAGGTTTAACCAATCCAAATTTGAAATCAAGGAAAAGTATTCATTATATTATTGCATAAGCAGTAAGCCACATCCTTAATGTAAATGGGCAAGAGACTATGTCTGTGTCTAAGTTTGAAACAGGACTGTTTTATCACGAATTTTAAAAAAAATATGCACTGTTATGAACCACACATATGTTTTGAGTTTCACACTAGTAATTCAACTTGAAGAATTCAGATAACAAAGATTACATGAAAGCATACTCTATTGTAATAAATATGAGTGGCCAGCTTACCATGATGGTGGCCTAGTCTTAAGATACGTTGCATAGGATCGAACATCTAAACCCCCATTATCATGTTCAGAGTTGCTTTCAGATTCCACAACTACCTCTGCATGGACCAACAAAGGCCTTTTGTACTTTGCTAACACATATAACCCTTCCTATCAAAGTAGTCAATTAACTTTTAGAAAATGAAATGGACAAAAGAGAAAAAACATTAAATGATTTTACAATTTCAGAAGTGATTAAGATTTTGCTTAAAATTTATATAATACAAGTAATATCTAATCCTACCCTATAATGAAAATTTTTTGTTCTTACTTTTCATATGTTCCATTACTTAACACCTCAGTGTCATCTAAAAGGAACATGTATAAGTTGAAAATAATGCTATTATTTAAGCATTAATAAATTGTAGGTATTGTTTATGATAAAATTATTATTATTTCATACACTGAGAAGGTTCTGTCTTTCTATAGAAACAATGACTTGACAAACTGTCAAACTGTTACTCCAAAAATCCTTCAGCAGGACAATTGACATCCTACAATGCTGTAGTTTTTCTTAGTTTCATGTATTTTCATGTAAACGGAAGATTTTTCCCAAAAAAACTATCTATCCTGTTCTGCAAAATAAAAAACATGTTGAAAAATCAATGAAACTAAGATATAAAGTTCCAATGCAAGTGATCAGATATGACTACTGAATAGTCTATTGTGAGATATAAATGCGTAAGCAATCAACTAGCTGAAGATTTAAAGAACGTCAGCTAAGAAACCAAAGGTTCTAGTACTAACAAGATACTGGTGTAAATCCATGTAATAGATAATTTTTTGCAATTCAGACAGAAAATGTCAATAACACTGATACAGTTATTTTTATCAAAAAACACTGATACAGTTATATGCCATATATCAGGTACTAAATATTAAATTTCTCAAATAACAGAGAATCAAATATTCACAATGATAAACAAGTAACTAGTACAAAGAATTTCTTATACTCAGAAAAGAAATGGACAAAAGCATACCTTGATATGTGTTGAATTGGTCATCGGAAAATCATTTATTCCTGAAGGGCACATAAAAGACTCCATAAAACAGGAAAACTGAGTTAGTAACTATACCAGTCTCTTAGCTTATAGATAATCTGAAACTGATACTCAGTCAATTTAGTTTAAGAAGCCAATATGTTATAGGAGATGGAAATGATAAATTAGAAATGAGTGATGGGAATATCATACAGAAACACTGGGAACTTACTGCCCTTTTGTTTGAATTTTCTTTTTTCTTTTTTAAATTAACAGCCCTTCATTAGTGGCACCAGGAAATTTTAGTATAGCTTTTAGTGTTAAATTGGAAAACCATTGGCTTAATTTCCAGATTTAAAGAAAACACACTCAGTAGCAACTAACTAAAAGCATGAATCATCGAGACTAGGCCTTCAATAAGCATGAGTGACATATAATTCATCCAATAGGTAACAATTGGTAAAATCTTTGATCATAATTACTTTTCTTTCAAATTTATGGCCATCAAGTCGTGGGTTAGCTAAAATCAAACCCACATCATCTAATAAATTACTTAGGTAAACGTGGGTTAGATAAAATCAAACCCACATCATCTAATAAATTTCTTAGGTAAACATTAGTAAATAGAAAGAAATAAAAATTACTGTCCCTGCAAATAACAAATGACTAATTACTAAAAGCATAATACTGCCAGAGGGCAGGTTCACTATAATCTCTCTTTCTTAATGATAGGAAAAGGGTATAACTTACTACATTTTAGAAACAATTATCTAAGGACTAACAAAAAATCAGTTGAGTTAAAAACTGAATCGTTAGAGTTTTCATTAGTTTCAACTCAAGTGTGTTATTCGATAGATACCTTGAGACCAAGAGCACCTGCACTTAGAAGACTCTCCAGTGCACTCGTATTAAATGCATTTTCCGGCACCAAACCTCCCCAGAAACCTTCACATGATGAAGGTAACGCAAATAAGTAGTCTTATATATGAAAAAGGTAATCTTTCCAAATTAGTACGCAAGACACTGACAAATTTATAAAACGCTGAAAGCAAGTATTATACTATTTGAGAACTTACCAACATCAACATAGATTTTATGTTGTGCTGCCTCAACCTATTAACATCAAACAAGATAGTTATCATCGCTTATGTGCATTCACCAAAAATAATAAATAATAAACAAAACTGATATTATTATCAAATGAACCTTGAGTTTTAGTGTTTCTGCAGACACTGTGGAAGGGTAGCTATTGAGAGGCATGTCAATCAATGTCGTTATGCCACCTGAAAGATAATATCGATCATCAAGCTTCAATAGAATTTGAATGAATCTCTCTTCCCTATTAGATAATTTTTAATCATCTTCAAGATAGTTGGAACATTTTAAATTGTTCTTCTTTCTGTTATATTTTGTTCATTTCCATGCAAAATTAGGTTTAAAACGTCTTTAAGAAGATATAAGATAATTGGATTTAGGTAGTTCTACAAACATAATATCGGTAATGATTTATGCCAATTTTGAAAACGGAGAGAAGTATACCAGCAGCTGCTGCTCTTGTCCCTGAAGCGAATCCTTCCCATTCTGTCCTCCCAGGTTCATCAAGATGTGTATGGCTGAATAAGATACACAAGTCTAACAAACTCCGATATGAATCAATATTTTCAGAGCAAAGATGGAGTATATTCACTCCTTTCTTTAGAGAGCAAATAATTAGACAAAATACCAAATTTGAATTATCAGCATTTGAAGACAATATTAGTATATTACTAATGATAAACTGTTTCACTATTAAACTCAAACACCAAAGACTTACAGGGCACGAACCTCATTCTGCAACTGCTAATATGCTTCCATCAAATCATTAAAAAAACAAATTTCTCCATCATGCTCCGACAATTGTTATGTCTTAAGTTAGACAAAATTAATTTTGTAATGAAAAATTAATAAAAGAAACTAATTAAATTCTTACTCGAATTTAATTACAATTATACTATTACAATTATACTATTACAATTGTAACAGTAAAATTCACTATTAACAAAGAACTAAAGAAAGATAATATATCTTCAATTCGAACCTTGATAATTGTGAATTAAGGAACTGTTTCGCAAACAGCGTATATCACTATACACAAAGCACAGAAAGAAGATATGTTATCTTCACTTCCGACCTTGAATATGGTGAAGAAAAATAGACAGACTGAGACTTGTTGAAACAATATTCTTAAGACGTTTATTTCTGCTACTGCTATGGTGTACACAGTTTATTCGGCAATCGTCTCCCAAGATACAACAGTCATAACTCCATTAACTTACACTAGAAAAATGGAGACTCGGTCGAGAATGGATATGACAGCGTTTTTGTGATATGTCTGCAGTGAAGAGGGTGGTAGGGAAGATATAAATTGGATACTGATTTGATCATAATCCAGTCTTATTTATAGCCCTAAGCCCTTGCCGGTTTTTGTAACTGTTCACACAAACTGTCATGACAGCTGTAACTGCACGTATCCTTCCCGTATTAAATCAGAACTGGATTTTGCAAAAAATAAGTTTACTGTTTTAAGCCTTAGCCTAAGCACGGGCCGAGCGGGCGCGAGCATGTGTTTCAACACCGACGCCCAAGTTGGGTGTGTTCACCCTCCGGAGAAAATATTCGTACCCCTAAGGGCACACCCCTTTAACTCAATTTTTAACTTATAACTTTATTTGCATTTTGCTTCTTTCCGATATGGGACTAACTTTCAATGTCACATATCAAACAAAAGTCCCATTCTTCATTTTAACAAGCTAACTTTGGAGGCGAATATTTCATTCATTTAAAATCCATTTTGGACATGTGAGTACATCATTTTATACGTCTTGATGAGTAGAATACGATGGAACCGATTTCCAACAATACCCCATATGAATGATAATTTTTGTCTCCCACCTTATAAAAGGTACATATCACAGAGTGCAATTGAAACAATGTCGCATTGTGGACAGGTAGATATTTCATTTTGAACCTTCCCTAGTTAAAATTTATCGGACATACTTGGCTAATCTGTAAAATATTTTATCTTGAACCGTCGCCCGTTATTGTATGCCCAAACAATAAACTCTACACAACATTATGTTCTTCACATCCAATCTCTCGGTTGTGTTCATTTGGCCCTGAACAAATCTTGCGAGTATTTTAGAGAACTTCAGCCTTTTAAAATTTTCATAGAGTCGACCCAGCTCACACTTACATAGGTGACCGCATCCATAAAGAGTATCCTACAATACTCCACTTGTGAGTTTCAAGATATGGACATCATTAAAAGCATAGTTTAACTTTTTAATACTTCTGTAGGTATGCATTTATTGTTGCACCATAGGAATGAGATGGGACTGAGTCCAAATGCATTACTGATTGAGTTACTCATAACTGGTCCTATTGAACCTGGTCTGTGGGATCTCCAGTCACCAGGTTAGGTTTCCGTATAAGGTAACTCGTATTGCTTTTTAGACTTTAAAGCCCATTCCCTTCGATGCACAGTTAATTTTTTCTCTGGATAATCCTTAGTAAATGGATCCGCTAAGTTATCCCGTGACCTTACAAAGTCAATGGAAATAATTCCATTTGAGAGTAACTGTCGAACAATATTATGGCGTCTACGAATATGTCTCGATTTGCCATTATATACAGAATTGTGTACTCTGCTCAGCGCAGCTTGATTATCACAATGGATACATATGGCCGTCAAAGGTTTAGGCCAAAATGGAATATATTCTGAAAAGTGGCGAAACCATTCTGCTTCTTCACCTGCTTTGTCTAAAGCAATAAACTCGGATTCCATCATGGATTGAGCAATACATGTTTGTTTAGAAGACTTCCAGGACACAGCAGCTCCTGCTAGGGTAAAGACAACCACTTGTGGATTTTGATTTCTCTGAATCCGATATCCAATTCGCATCACTATATCCTTCAAGAACGGCAGGATATCTGCCATAAAGCAATGAACATTTTGTGGTATTCTTTAAATACCCAAGCACTCTTAAAGTGATACCCAGTGACATTTTCCTGGGTTACTTGTGTATCTGCTTAGTTTGCTCACTGCATAAGCAATGTTGGTCTCGTACAGTTCATGAGGTACATTAAACTGCCTATTACACGAGAATACTCCAGTTGCATTATACTTTCACCAGTATTTTTGTGCAAAACTACAGATGGTGAAAAAGGGTTTGATACTTCTTTAATCCCATGTTCTTTGAATCTTTCAAGCATTTTTTCCACATAATGTGATTGAGATAATTCAATGTCACCAGGTGTTCTTATTATTTTGATACCCAAAATAATATCTGTCACACCTAAGTCTTTCATGTCAAAGTGGTTGATTAGCATTTTCTTTACAGTCTTGATGACTTCCAAGTTATGACCAAAGATTAACATATCATTCACATACAGGCAAACAATCACGCATGACTGTCTCATTTGTTTGTAATAAACACATTTATCACATTCATTAATTCGAAAACCATTTTTCATCATGACATTGTCGAATTTTTCATGCCATTGTTTCGGAGCTTGTTTAAGTCCATAGAGGAATTTAACAAGTCTGGATACTTCGTTTTCAGCTCCCTTTGAAACAAACCCTTCTGGTTGCTCCATATAGATCTCTTCTTTGAGATCCCCATTTCAAAGTGCCGTCTTGACATCCATTTGATGAATTTCAAGATTATAGATATATGCTATTACTATCAGCATTCTTATAGAGGTTATCCGCATAACCGGTGAATAGATATCAAAGAAGTCTAAGCCCTCCTTCTGGCGATACCCTTTAGCTACTAATCTAGCTTTATATTTGTCAATGGAACCATCTGGTTTCATCTTCCATTTGAAGATCCATTTACATCCAATTGGTTTATGGCCTGGTGGAAGGTCAACCAATTTTCAGGTGTGATTGCTTAGAATCGATTCAATTTCACTATTGATAGCTTCTTTCCAATAGGGAGACTCTAAGGATGAGACTGCCTCTTTGTAAGTCTGAGGTTTGGCCTCTAATATGTATGTTGGAAAATCTGGACCGAAAGACTTGGAAGTTTTAGTTCTTACACTTCTTCTCGGTTTGGATTTACCATTTTCATGATGAGTTTCATCCTGTTTCTCAGTTGATACTTCTCTTGTTCTTTTGAGATCAGGGTTTCCATTATTTTTTTTGTGTGGAAACACATCTTCAAAGAATATGACATCTCTTGACTCAACGATTGTGTTTACACTTATGTCACATACTTCAAACTTGAAGACTAAGAATTTGTACGCACTACTATTTTCGACATGGCCTAGAAAATAGTAATCTAAAGTTTTTTGTCCAAGTTTGGTTCTCTTAGGAAGAGGAGCCGAGACCTTAGACAAACACCCCCACACTTTGAGGTATTTGTAATTAGGCATATGTCCTTTCCATAACGCATATGGAATGGAATCAATTTTCTTGTGTGGGACTCTATTTGATATGTAATTCGACATATATAAGCCTTCCCCCCACAAGTTTGTAGGTAGACCAGAAGTTATAAGCATGTCATTAATCATATCTTTTAACGTTTTGTTATTTCTTTCTACAATTCCATTTTGCTGAGGTGAGTATGAGGCAGTTGTTTGGTGGATAATTCCATACCCTTCTCACAATTGTGCAAATGAAGACTCATATTCTCCACCTCGATCAGACCTCAACACTTTGATCTTTTTGTTAAGCTAATTTTCTACTTCGGCCTTGTATTTTGTGAATGCTGCAATTGCTTCGTCTTTACTATTTAGTAAATAGACATAGCAATACCGAGTGCAATCATCGATAAATGTGATAAAATACTTTTTCCCACCTATCGTGGGTAAGGATTTGAAATCACATAAATCAGTATTGTAATACCCCGTATGAGATGGGCCTTCATGCTGGGCTTAGTAATTAATTCATAGTTAGATGAGCCTATAAATTTGGTAGTGTGTGTATAGAGCCTTATAGAAAGAATGAATTAACTACTATGGGGCCATGGTGTTTATGGTAGGTGGTGGTGACTTAGTCCCACATGGAATATGAGTTAGGATTGTGTGTGAATATATTAGGAAGCCTATGATCAAGAGGCACCAACTAGTCATGACACCTTTTGAGAGGCAGCCTGTGGTGGGCAGTTGTTAGAACTTGTTTGAGCGGGGTTCGGGGCGTGACAAATGGTATCGGAAACGACTTTCGACACCGATTGTGGATAAGAGTGGGTGAGATGTACGCCTGGCTGAGGACAGTACTCTGGTAGAGAGACCAGGGGTAGAATGCTAGTAGGGTACACTCCACATCGGTTAAAAAGGGATCCTGGATCAGGTTGCAAGTCCCGGGCTCAGCGAGGATGCTGAGATCTCAAGGTGGGGTGTATGTAATATCCCGTATGGGATGGGCCTTCATGCTGGGCTTAGTAAGTAATTCATGGTTAGATGGCCCAATAAACTTGGTAGTGTGTGTATAGAGCCTGATAAAAAGAATGAATTAACTACTATGGAGCCATGGTGTTTATGGTAGGTGGTGGTGACTTAGTCCCACATGGAATGGACAGTTGTTAGAACCTGTTTGAGCGGGGCTTGGGGCATGACAAGTATGAATTAAGCATAAGGGCTCAGTTCTCCTGTCCACCGTGTTCAATGGTTTCTTGATCATTTTTCCTTCTACACAAGTCTCACACTTGTGATTTTTATCAAATTTAAATTTTGAAATCGAACCTAAATTTGCACGTTTTTTCATCTTTCAAAAATTTATGTGCCCTAATCTATCATGCCAGAAAAGTGTTTCAGACTCAAGCAGATAGGAATCTGAACTTTTATTAATCATAAAATCAGAGTTCATTGGATTTTTGCCAATTATGGCTACATTGGCTTTGAATAATCCATCACAGAGATATCCCCTCCCCACAATAACCCCAGCCTTGGTCAGCACCAACTTGTCTGACTCAATCACAATCCGAAAGCCTTTATTGGAGAGTAAAGATCCAGAAATAAGGTTCTTGCGGATGTCTGGAACGTGAAGCACATTGTTTAGCATGACGTTCTTGCCAGACGTGAACTTCAGGATAACCTGTCCACAACCTTCGACCATTGACACACCAGAATTGCCTATATAAAGTTTTTTTTCGTGATCCAGTTTTTGATAAGTCGAGAACAATGACTTATCGAAACATACGTGCCGAGTAGCACATGTGTCTACCCACCATTGTCCGGCATGTTGGACTAGGTTACATTCAGAAACAACAGCAGACAAGTTTAGGACATCGATGCTTGAAATGATGTTCTCAGTGACATTTGCTTCTGAAGTGCCGCAAGTTTTCTTGAAACGGCAGTCTCTGGCAAAGTGACTAGACTTCCCTCAAATCCAACAATTTCCATTGAACTAACTTCTTGTTGGGCTTCTTGTCTCTGGATCCTTGATCTGAAGCTTTCCTCTTCTTGGAATTCTTCTTTTTGTTGTTGGAGTTGCCCTTCCGATTGTTAAAACGACAGTCTCTGGCAGAGTGATCAGGCTTCCCACAAATCCAACAAGTTCTATTGAACTTCTTGTTAGGCTTCTTGTCCCTGGATCCTTGATCTGAAGTTTTCCTCTTCTTGGAATTCTTCTTTTTGTTGTTGGAGTTGCCCTTCCTATAGTTGGAGCTTTCCACAACGTATACTTTAGCCACCTCGCTTTTGAACTTGATTGTTCCTAAATTGTCTGCTTCAATCTTCAACCTAACAACAAGATCTTCCAAGGATATTTCCTTCTTTTTGTGCTTGAGGTAATACCTGAAGTCTTTCCAAGATGGTGGTAACTTTTAACTTTCCAATGATTGCTTCCACTTGAAAGGATTCGCCAACCTTATGGCCTTCGGCTTCAATCTCATGAATAATGATCTGAAGCTCCTGCATCTGGACACTGACGGACTTAGAGTCTACCATTTTGTAGTCCATAAATTTATCCATGATAAATTTCTTCGAGCTGGCATTCTCATTCTTAGTATTTGTTGGCCAGAGCGGTCCATAAGGTCTTTCAGTAGTAAGTGGGCTGTATATCTTGTACAAAACTTCATCCAAACAGTTCAGGATGTAGCTCCTGCAAAGAAAGTCTGGATGCCTCCACGCATCCATTGTTGCAAACATCTCCTTGTGAGTTTCTGGAGTCTGCCCATCAGCGGGCTTAGGTTCTTCCTCCTCGAGGAACCTGTCCAGCCCAAGGGTTGTGAGATAGACGAGCATTTTGCTCTGCCATGTCTTAAAGTCAGCCCCTTTGAAATTCTCGGGCTTATTGTGCATACTATTGACCATTTTCGGGAGTTCTGTTTTGGTAGTCATATTGTTGTCTTAAAAAAAATTAAAATAAAAAAAATCATAATGTCTTAAGTTGTTATGTCTTAAGTAGACAAAATTAATTTTGTAATGAAAAATTAATAAAAGAAACTAATTAAATTCCTACTCGAATTTAATTACAATTATACTGTTACAACAACAGTAAAATTCACTATTAACAAAGAACTAAAGGAAGATAATATATCTTCAATTCGAACCTTGATAATTGTGAATTAAGTAACTGTTTCGCAAACAACGTATATCACTGTACACAAAGCACAAAAAGAAGATACGTTATTTTCAATTCCGACCTTGAATATGGTAAAGAAAAATAGACATATTGAGGCTTGTTAAACGATGTCCTTAAGACGTTTATTTCTGCCACTGCTACAGTGTACACAGTTTATTTGGCAGTCGTCTCCCAAGATACAACAATCAGAACTCCATTAACTTACACTAGAATAATAAAGACTCGGCCGAGAATGGATATGACAACGTTTTTGTGATATGTCTGAACTGATACAGGGTGGTAGGGAAGATATAAATTGGATACTGATTTGATCAGAATCCAATCCTATTTATAGCCCTAAACCCTTGACGGTTTTTGCAAATGTTCAGACAAAACTGTCATGACAGTTGCAACTGCCCGTATCATGCCTGTACCAAATTAGAACTGGATTTTGCATAAAATAAGTTTACTGTCCTTATCCTAGTCCTAAGCCTAAGCCTAGGCCCGGCCTGGCGGGCGCGCGCGTGTGTTTCATACTGATGCCCAAGTTGGGTGTATTCTTCCTCCGGAGAAAATATTCGTACCCCTAGGGCACACCCATTTAGCTCAATTTTTAACTTATAACTTCATTTGTTTTTTGCTCCTTTCCGATATGGGACTAACTTTCAATGTCACGTACCAAGTAAAAGTCCAATACTTCATTTTAACAAGCTAACTTCGGAGGCAAATATTTCATTCATTTGAAACCCGTTTTGGACATGTGAGCTTGGAAGCACGGATACTTCCAAATGATCGACGTACCCGTGTCAGGTGCGTATCGGGTGCCGATACTCCTTGGGTACTCCCGGGTGCGTACCCAAGGAGCACCCAATTTTTTAAATGTATTTTTCATAACATTTAAACAAAATTATATTTAGATAAATGCATAGGGTCCTAGAGTAATTTCAAAAGTTTGTTATTTACAATTATGCTCAAACACAAAACAAGACTACCCAAAGATTTGATAGTTAGATTATCATTTCTTTTCTCTAAAATACTCATAATTATAATGTATTCTTATAGTTCTATGAAATGGTTTAAATGTTTGCATTTACAAGAAGAAAAAATATTTTTGTATCTACATAATAAAACACAAAGAAAGCTATCAAGTGGCTCTTCTTCAATCCCCAAAATCAAAGGTCCAAATCTAACATCACAAAACACATTTTTCCCCTCAAAAGTTTCTCCCCAAAACTCAAATTCAAATCCCCCCCAAAACAACTCATTTATTTAATTAATTATCTCTCTCTCTCTCTCTCTCTCTCTCTATATATATATATATATATATATATATATATATAGAAACATGGATTTTTATACCCTAATTTATAATTATTTTTCACCAAATACTAATGGAAATATGGACTTTTATTTACAACTAATTATTGTCATACTATTTAAACTTCAGCTACATAATTGTTGATTTACTGTTTACAAGACTTTTCATATGCTGTATCGCTCTGAAGACGTGTCGTAGGCATGTGGCCACGGGCAAATCTAGTCTATAAATATAATATAAATTATTTTATATTTAACGTAACCACAACACACCCATATCCTACTTTTTTGTAAAATAACGTATCCCCGTATCCATGTCGTGTCGTACCCGCACCCCATACCCGTATCCGTGCTTCATAGCATGTGAGTACATCATTTTATAAGTCTTGATGAATAGAATACGATGGAACCGATTTCCAACAATTGTTACCCTTAGTTTTAAATTTTACCAATGTTATTAAAGAATTTTCACTGTAAGCCAGTTAATCTTATAGTTTCCGAACTTGAGCTTCCTCCATTTACATTCACAACAAAATTCACTCAGTACCCTACACTGGTAAGATTTATCGTACCTACAAGATATTCCGATAAACAAATTTTTGCCACTCTTAAATAAAAGGAAACAAACAACAACAACAACAACATCAAGAAGATAATGAACTTACACATCGATCAATCCGGGCATCAAAACAGCCTCTCCATAATCCACGACATGCGCTCCAGGAAGTGATGCAAGATCATACTCCCCCTCTACCACCGACGCAATTTTCCCTCCCTTCACCTCAACTAAACATCAAGGTCAAGATCAACATCAACATCAGCATCACCAATTCAATTCGACAATTTATAATGAGTAACTAGTTTAATCAACCACAAAATTTGTTCTGAATCCTCAACAAACCTGCACCATTGATGACTCCTTCCTGCGTAACGATCCGCTTGCTGTAAATCCAGTAGTGCTCGTAGGGCAGCAAACTACACTCACTGTTCGGTTGCTGAAAAATTATAATAATAATAAAATTGAAAGAAAAAAATCAGCTTCTTTCTTTCTTTCTTTCTTTCTTTCTTTCATTTCAAGATTGCTAACCAATTACTCAAAAAAAAAAAAGGAATCTTTCATATCGGATTCTCCAAGATGCTCTCAATTCAATAACAACGAGGGAGAGAGAGAGACCTTGGAAGAGGTTTTGTGGTAGAGGACGAGGAAGGAGAGGAGGAGAGGGATGAGCGGAAGAATCTGGAATCTCCATTTTGGAATCTCCATCGCTCACTTGATTGAGGAGAAGAAGGAGAAGAAGAATCTGGAATCTGAAATAAGGAATCTGGAATCTTGAGTTGTAATGGGAGTTTTGGGCCAATTGGCTACGAGAGCAGCCGCCACACGCTGGGAGTGGGATGCTTTCGTGGACATTTGATATCGATACCATTTCTTATGTGTACTCTGTGGTTTGCACCCATATAAACACTCATTCAGTTTGGGTGGGACCCACAGGTGGAGTTATTTATGAGGGTGACGAAATACTGTGATGATGAAAAAAAGGTTACGATTCTGTAATAATTTTGTTTTGTTTTGTGCTTAATTAAGACATAAATATGTTTTATTTATTAGTAGGAGTCCATTAAGCTACCACTCGCAGTATTACTGAATGGAACATGACAGCTATTGATTAGGAGTTGAGGTGGAGCACATAGGCAAGGTCGGATCCGATGATCAGCTGATAGGGGCCTCTGAGGGAGTAACGGATATGGAGCACGTTTCAGACATGGACACAGAATTATGGAAAAAGAGAGTAGATGAGCTTGTGGGAGGTGATATAGATGACACAAGCGCAAAGTCTATTGTGGAATATTAGAGGAGAAGTAAAAGACAGCTGGATATGTGGGGTTCACAAGGTCCAAGTGAAGAGGATCTAATCAAAGCAGCAACAAGAGCAAAAGAACCAACGTCAGCATGCGAAGGTATTATCATTAATAATTCCTCCATTTTACACTTACTGAATGATGACTCTTTGATTTATTACGCAAGTCTATATGGTATCTGTGGTAGGGTAAAAATGGCTTGGGACCCAACCAAGGCCCAATACAACTTTCACTCAAAAATGATAAAAACAGCAATCTCATTCGGCTTCGAGCGACTACAGGGTCGGCGCCGAGCCTCAAGTTCACCCCCACAGAACTGGTCTCCTCGTATCCAACGAGCCTCAACGGTCCTCGGCCTCCGATCCGTGACGGCCCCACGGGCCGTCCCCCCTTTCTGGCGAGGCATGAGGATGACCTGGCACAGCCTAGGCCCTCCGATTCTCCCAGAGGCACAGGAGACCCATGATCAGCCATGTCAGCCACAAATACCACTTAGGGCGTTGCCACGTCAGCCCTATACCACTCTGGGCACTGCCACGTCCGCCCTAAACCCCTTGGGCCTCCTGCCACGTCAGGCCCATGGGCTTTCGGGTCCAGACCCGGCCCCCAAGCGGATCCAAACCCGGTTGGGATTCCCTATAAATACAAGGCCCTCACCCACCTTTAGAGGTAATCAATCTTTCGCCACTTAAATTCACCTAGTTATTGCTACTCTCTCACAGAGACTGACTAGATCGTCGGAGGGTCCGCCACCGGGACAAACCCCGGTGTTTCAGGATCGTCTGCAGGTACACAAGACCTCGGATCCGAACCCTCTGATCCGAGCCCAGACATCCACCTCATTCCGAGCCCGTCGCAGGCTCCGCCCGGTCAGCCGAGGGTCGTCAGACGAGTAGCTTTCTCCTTCAATACAAATCGAGTCCGAACTCACACCTGGTGCATCCACACGTCTCCCAGAAACAAACCACATCAGGTTGGCGCCGTCTGTGGGAACACTGCTTCAGAAGCCGATCCGAGCCCGACCATCAAGGGACCTCGACAGCCGAACTCTCATGGCCTCCAAGGGCAAGGGGGCCGCTTCCTCCGTCAACCGACGGGACTCGCCCCCACCAACTGCTAACGCCGGGCCACGCATTTCAAAACACAGGGCTCCCCATCAGGGGTCCCAAAGGAGCGTCACCCGTCAAGTCCAGCCCGACCTACGAGGGATAATCGTCAACCGGCAGATTACCCGCAGCAGGGGAAGGGCCGCTTCCAATCCGGCCCCGAACCATCCAAGACCGCCGCCCGAGGGACGGAGGCCAGCGCTCAGCCGCGTCGGAAGGCAACCTTCAGACCGACCGAACAGGGTCGAGGGAGCCCCCGTCACTCACAAGGAGTTCCAGGACTTCCGAAGAGAAATTCTTGGGGCTCTCCGACGGGCCCCCAGGGAGGAAACCCTCCATTCCCAAACCGGGTCGGACACCGAGACCAGCGTGTCCCGCCCATCAACAATCCAGCCAGAGGAAGATGGCATACTCCTAAGGTGCCTCCAAGAAATGGAGGATCGCCTCGATCACATAGGAGACGGCGGCCAACGAGCGGCTCAGGGGTACAGACCTGTCCGTCCCCCTTTCTCCGCCCCCATCCTCCAAGCGGAAATACCCAGGAATTTCCGACCACCTCAATTCGAGACTTACGACGGCGAGGGAGATCCTGCTGATCACATGGAGGGTTTCAAAACCCTCATGATGATTCACAGCGCCTCGGATCCCCTGCTGTGCCGAGCCTTCCCTGCCACCCTTCGGGGTCCGGCTCGTGAATGGTTCTCGAAGCTCACCCCCGGCTCCATTTACTCCTTCGACCAGCTAGAGGGCAATTTTCTTGCCCACTTTGTCACCAGCCGGAAGGCCGAAAGGACCAGCGCCTCTTTACTTGGGCTCAGACAGATAGAGGGGGAGTCCCTCAGAGTGTTCGTCCGGAGGTTTACCGCAGAGGCAAGGTCGGTCTCCTCCCTTGATCCTGGCGTCGCCTCCGCGGCATTTCGGCACAACGTCCGTCATGGACAGCTGAAGGCTTCTCTGGCGAAGAAACCCCCCGTCGACTTTCCCGACCTCCTCAACAGGGTCGAGAAATACATTAGGGCAGAAGAGGCCCTTAACCCCGAAGATGCCAGGGAGGCCACCGGGAAGGGAAAGCGGAAGGCCGAAGAAGTCGAACCATCAAAGAAAGCTCCGAGGGACGCGGGGGCCATGAAGAAGGTCCCGCCGGTCCCCCGCTTCGAGAGGTACACTCCCTTGACGCATAACGTATCCGTCATCCTCTTAGAAATCGAAGACAAAGGTATTGTCCGACTACCTCCCCGATCTAATAACAACAAGAATCGAGATCAGCGCTTCTACTGCCGCTTCCACAGAGATCACGGGCACGAAACCGACCAATGCCGGGCCCTGAAAGACGAAATTGAGGAACTCATCTCAAGAGGGTACCTCATCGAATTTACCCGAGAAGGCCCACGGGATCGGCGAGATGCTAAGAACCGGAGGCTCTCGCCTCCGAATCCTACTCCGAACCGCATCCAGGGTCGGGATCCCAATTCCGAGTGAGCCGCAGATACGCCATTCATCTTGCACTGTGTCCACGGAGGGCCAATGGGAGGAGAATCAAATACTTCCCGAAAAGCCTTCATCCGAGAGGTGAATGCTGTCCAAGACAACCCCTCGCCCAAGCTGCAACCGATGCCGGTCTCCTTCTCAGGAGAGGACCTCGAAGGCGTTCGCCTACCCCACTGCGATGCCCTCGTCATTAGTCTCCACATGGCTAATTGTGAAGTTCGCTGAATCCTCGTCGACAACGGCAGCTCGGTTAATATTCTTTTCCTCGAAGCCTTCGAGAATCTCAAGTTACCTAGAGGCAAACTCAAGCCGGCCGGATACACCTTGCATGGGTTCTCCGGCGTCCCTGTCGTGATAGAATGGATTGTTACCCTCGACGTTACCGCAGGATCGGCTCCTGTCAAGAGGACCGAGTCCATGGACTTCATGGTAGTCAACGTCAAGGCGGCTTACAACGCCATACTCGGCCGACCCGGACTATGCTCCCTCCAAGCGGTGCCTTCGCCTTACCATCCGAAACTTAAATTTCCCATCCCGCAAGGAGTCGGCATCGTTCGAGGCAGCCAAGAAGCAGCGCGATCGTGCTACATGACCACCGTCGGGGGAGGTGTGTTCCCCCTCGACGCTGTCGAACTCGAACTTGAGAAGGACGGCCCTGCTCCCAAACCTGTCATCGAGCTGGAGGAGGTTCCAGTCAACGCCGAGCACCTAATGAAGCTCCTTGAGGGACGAACATAGCTTCTAGCCTGGCTAAATGTAAATATGTTTTTGTGTAAGCACTCATATGTAAAGGGCCGTCTTAGCGGCCCTCTCTATCTTATATGAAAGAAACCTCTTTTTGTCAAACTCCAAACGCCTCGGTAGATTCAACCCGAATCCAGACCAGGGACTCGTCCTAAGGCCCCACTTCGATCCCTCACGGATCGGCGGAGCCGAGCCTCGCCTCCACCATCATTCACTACACTACTAGCCGGAGCAAAGAAGGAAAAGAATTCTTTATTCATCCCCTTTTATTTTGTTCAGAGAAAACAAACAAAGACCGTTACAGGACCACTCCACCCACCTCAAACTAGAGGAAGTCACCATCTTAGGGGCCCTCGGGTCCGACGAAGGGCGGGATTACTCCGACCGAGCGACCAGGAGCCCTCTCCTCGTCATGATGGTCCTTAGGCTCAGCCACGGTCGACACCCCAGCCACAGAGCTCTGGGCATCCGCCGGTCACATACGCTGCAACAGCAGCAGCGCAGAGGGAACCCCCTCCGCTTGCCGACCCACTGAGGAAGATGTTGAGACACCCAGCATCGTCTTGTAACAGTGTATCTCCATCTCCTTCTCCACAATGACATCGCGAAGTAACCTCTCAGAAGAGGGCCTCTGTACCGAGGCACTCGACATGGCCTGTCCAAGGCTTGCACCGCCGAGTTCCCGATCCACCATCGCCCTCCTCAGCTGACTCGCCTCCTCACTTAAGGCTTCAGACTTATTCCGATAATAGTTAAAAGCCACATCAGTGTCACGAGCCCCCCTTCGGTAGCGAACCAACGCGGCCTCCAGGGCCTCAACTTTGCTCCGGAGCCACGCCACGTCGGAACGACGGAGGTCCACCTCGGGAAGGGGAGCCGCAATCTACAAGAGAACCAGCCAACTCAACACACATACGCAAGAAGGTTCGGAAATATCCGAGGACAAAACACTTGGCCGGTCAAAAATCTTTTTCTATAAATTTAGTTGCTTCTTACAAAAAATGCGGTGGCCAGTCCGCGGGAGGCAAATACAATCGAGAGGGGGAAAAAGAAAGACAAAATTATACAACTTATTTTCCCACCTCGGCGTCGACAGACGGGTTAGCAGGGGGGTCGGCAGGCGGGTCGAGAGCGGGCCCTTCTTCGCCAGGAGTCTTCGGTGTCCCCTCGATCTCCATGTCGTACTCAAAATTGGACAGATCGACGGTCGGGTAGAAGTGCCTCACATGACTGAGGGCCTTCGCATAACATTTGCCCTGGGCCTTGATCACCATCATCTGACCCGCATTCGTCAACTCCTCCCTCTCCTTGGCGAACTTCTTCTTCAAGGAGGCCACCTTCTTCCCCCACTCCACATCCTTGGCCTCGAGCTCGAGCTTCATCTGCTGCTCCCTCTTGTGCGAGCCCTCGAGCTCGATCCGCATCTCCTTCATCTCCCGCTCGCTCTTATCCGCCCGAGCTCGCTCTTGTGCCAGGGACGCCTCGTAGAGGTTCTTTATATTAGCCCCTGCACGCAAGCCTGCGACCGACAAGCGCAGATAAGGAAAAGACTTCCGCAGAAAAAACAAAGGGGATAGGGTCGACGAGCTTACCAGCATGGTGGCCTGCGCCAGGCACGTAAACACCACCTCCACGGGCTCGCTCTCCATCGCCTTACGGTCGCGAGGGGTTGCCAACTTCTCCACCACCTCAACGGCCTGGGCCTCCTCGGTCAGACAGTCCCCCATCCGAACCGACCAGTCCGGTGCCCACCGCTGCCGAAACATCTCCACCACCGGGTCCTCTTCCTCGACCTCGACCAAGGGACCTTTCCCCTTGTCAAGAGCGGAGGCCCTCGCTTGGCCCTGGCCCCTCGAAGTGGCCACCCCCTTGCTCGTCTCCGAGCGAATCCTCTTGGTCCTCGGCTCGAGCTGGGCCTCCGAGATGACTAGGGACGACTCCCTCGGCCTCTTCGTCGCCTCCACCTTCTTCTCGGCCTTCTCCTTCCTCATGGCGAGCCTCTTTGCCTTGATCGATGCTTCATCCATATCTGCAGAAAAAATCATTAAGAGCAATGAGCAAGAAAGTACGAAAGGACCGAAAGAAAAGAAACAACTACATACACAGAACAGCTGGGCTCAGTCCAATGCTCGCCAGGTGGGCCTCCGTCACCTTCGTCCAATCGACACTATGTGACAGACGTAGGCGCTCGACAATCCCCCACTCCTCGGCCGTCAAATCCCTCGGCCTCGGCGGTTGATAACTCGGCTTGGAGTGGTTCCATCGAGTGTGAATGTCCCAGGGCTCTTCACTCCGGATCACCAGATATTTTTTCTTCCAATCCTTGATGGAGTTCGGGTGGCTGTGAACGACCTTCCCCTTACTCCGGGACGAGATGTAGTAAACACCCTCAGCCGCCGAGCTGATCATCAACATCGCTCGGAACACATTCAGCCGCAGAGGTACCTTCTGTTCCTCGCACATCAGTACAAAGCAGATAATCTGCTTCCAAGAGTTCGGCCCGTACTGCATCGACGCCAAGGAGGCCCAGTTCAGCACATCCAGAACAAACGGGTGGACTGGCAGCCTCAGTTCGGAGATGAAGGCGTCCACTGGGAAGACGCAATACCAAGCAGAAAGGGGATCAGTTGGGCGTAGAGTAGAGCTCGGCAACATCAATTCGTAGCCGGGCCTTATGTGGTACGCCAGCTGCAAAACCTCCAAGTCCCCGCCCTCCAAGACGGTCGGGATCGCATCCATCATCACCCTCTTCCGACTCGGCGAAGAGGGCTGCACGCCGAAGAGCTCCTTGTCAGAGAGGTCGTCGGGATACTGACGGAAAGGCTTCGGCTGTGCGGGCGAACCTGTCATCAAATTGCGGTAAACAGGTGCCTGGCTCGAACCACCAGTCCTCGACCCTGCCTTCCTCGGAGCCTTCTTCCTCTTCTTGGCTCGCTCCGACGAGGGGGTAGATAATGGCCCCAGACCAGTCGGCATGGAACTCGAACCCGCACCCTGAACTGTGGATCTCCTTACTGTGTCGCCCTCGCCTCCCTCCTCCTCGGAAGACAACTCCAGAACACGGACACCGTCCGAACCATCACTTGCTTCCTCCGACTCGCTACTCTCCACCACGAAGGGATGTCGGGAGCGTAACGGCCTCACCTTGTGTACCACCTCCCCCTCACCTACTGGTTCCTCCCACGAAACCGAATCGGAAGGCTCCGCAGCGTGTACTGACTCCTCCTCAAGCACGGGCTCCTCCCACGACGTCGATTAGGAGACAGGTTTCACTTCCCCCCTAGACGTCGACGCTGACGAGCCAGACTGAGCCCTATCCATCTGTGCCTAAACTAAACAGACTTACCAACTAACCTGGGGTCGCTTCGAAAGGACGAGCCTAGTACAGCAAAGTGCAGGGACGAGCGCTGAAGGGTTGGAAGATTTTTGAGAAAGAAAGCAGCGAGAAAGAAGTGGGCGAGAGGGGGAGAGGGGGGAATATTTATAGAGGATGAGAACGACTCCTCGATTTCCGCAATTACTGTTCACCGATTGACGTGCAACTGCCGCCTGGAAAATCGCGCCACGTCCTCGAAACGTGTGCTGCTGACGTCATCCAGTGCCAAAGCTGGCAGCCAGACGCAGGGGTCGGTTCGGATGGAGTATTCGGCGGAGGAAAACATTTTACTTAAGATTTAAGGTGTCGTCCTTCGACAGACGCCCCAGGCTCCAGCGCTCGGTCGGTTCCCCTCTCACCCGCGAGCAGCCCGGGGCTTACAGCCTCGGCAGCCGAAACCCCGAACTGTTCGAGGGTGGGACAGAAACCACCATCACCTGGAGCCCTATCGGAAGACAGATTGGCCAACCTCCAATCGGAGACGACCCCTCTATCTGAGGCTCTTCAGCCCCAAGTCCGGAATACGGTTGGTGCCCCTCCCGTCCGGATCTCTCTCGGGCCAAACAACCGTATCAGGGTCGTCTGACCCGAAAAAGGATCCAGACGGCAGAGCCACCACCGATCCGAGGCTCCTTATCTACCGGTCCGGATTTCGGTCGTTACCCCTCTCGCCCTGATCTCCCTTGGATCTGGCTACCGTATCAGAGCCATCAGATCCAAGAGAAGATCCGGGCGGCAGAGTAACCACCTCTCCGACACGGCCGGGGGTAAAATTTTGCAAGAGACATACGTCCGCCGGAGCAGACACCTCTGATGGCCAATGGACCACCCTTGCTGTGATCAAACCCGCTGCGGAGGGAGGGGTACTTATAGTCTCCCCCATAGGCCGGCCTTTATGACATGGGGAAAGCCAAACGACGGAAGCCCATGCGCCATGCATTTATTAGGCGGCGCAATTAAGGCCCCTGGGAAATTGGAACCTCACACAGATCCCGGAGCGCCTTCAATGCTCCGCAAAAACAGCGGGCTACCCCGCTCAAACATTCTAAGGCACAACGGTTCGCCCTCACCTTTGCCGACCCATAATCCCTCGCCCTCTCGAGGTCAAGTCTAGCACCAGGGTAGTCTTCTCAGGAAGGCTCCACGGCTCGCCATCGCCCTAGCCGACCCGTAATCCCTCGCCAGCTCGAGGTCAGGTCTGGCACCAGGGTAGTCTTCTCAGGAAGGCCCAACGGCTCGCCATCACCCTTGTTGACCCGTAATCCCTCGCCAACTCGAGGTCAGGTCTAGCACCAGGGTAGTCTTCTCAGGAAGGCTCCACGGCTCGCCATCGCCCTTATCGACCCGTAATCCCTCACCAAACTCGAGGTCAGGTCTGGCACCAGGGTGGTCTTCTCAGGAAGGCCCAACGGCTCACCATCACCCTTGTTGACCCGTAATCCCTTGCCAGCTCGAGGTCAGGTCTAGCACCAGGGTAGTCTTCTCAGGAAGGCTCCACGGCTCGCCATCGCCCTTGCCGACCCTAATCCCTCGCCAGCCCGAGGTCAGGTCTGGCACCAGGGTAGTCTTCTCAGGAAGGCTCAACAGCTTGCCATCACCCTTGTTGACCCGTAATCCCTCGCCAGCTCGAGGTCAGGTCTAGCACCAAGGTAGTCCTCTAAGGAAGGCTCTACGGCTCGCCATCGCCCTTGCCGACCCGTAATCCCTTGCCAAGCTCGAGGTCAGGTCTGGCACCAGGGTGGTCTTCTCAGGAAGACCCAACGGCTCGCCATCACCCTTGTTGGCCCGTAATCCCTCGCCAGCTCGAGGTCAGGTCTAGCACTAGGGTAGTCTTCTCATGAAGGCTCCATGGCTCGCCATCGCCCTTGTCGACTCGTAATCCCTTGCCAAGCTCAAGGTCAGGTCTGGCACCAGGGTGGTCTTCTCAGGAAGACCTAACGGCTTGCCATCACCCTTGTTGGCCCGTAATCCCTCGCCAGCTCGAGGTCAGGTCTAGCACCAGGGTAGTCTTCTCATGAAGGCTCCACGGCTCGCCATCGCCCTTGCCGACCCGTAATCCCTCGCCAAGCTCGAGGTCAGGTCTGGCACCAGGGTGGTCTTCTCAGGAAGACCCAATGGCTCGCCATCACCCTTGTTGGCCCGTAATCCCTCGCCAGCTCGAGGTCAGGTCTAGCACCAGGGTAGTCTTCTCAGGAAGGCTCCACGGCTCTCCATCGCCCTTGTTGATCCGTAATCCCTCGCCAGCTCGAGGTCAGGACTAACACCAGGGTAATCTTCTCAGAAAGTTTCGACGGCTCACCATCACCCTTGCCGACCCATAGACCCTCGCCGGCTCGGGGATCGCTCTAACATCAGGACAACCCCCTCTTGAAGGCCCAGTGATTCGCCGTCCCATTTCTACAACCATCAACACTTCTCCACGGCTAGCTCCCGCACCCCTGCAGGAGTGGGGGGCTTGTGTGGTAGGGTAAATATGGCTTGGGACCCAACCAAGGCCCAATACAACTTTCACTCAAAAATAATAAAAACAGCAATCTCGTTCGGCTTCGAGCCACTACAGGGTCGGCGCCGAGCCTCAAGTTCACCCCCACAGAACTGGTCTCCTCGTATCCAACGAGCCTCAACGGTCCTCGGCCTCCGATCCGTGACGGCCCCACGGGCCGTCCCCCCTTTCTGGCGAGGCATGAGGATGACCTGGCACAGCCTAGGCCCTCCGATTCTTCCAGAGGCACAGGAGACCCATGATCAGCCATGTCAGCCACAAATACCACTTAGGGCGTTGCCACGTCAGCCCTATACCACTCTGGGCACTGCCACGTCCGCCCTAAACCCCTTGGCCTCCTGCCACGTCAGGCCCATGGGCTTTCGGGTCCAGACCCGACCCCCAAGCGGATCCAAACCCGGTTGGGATTCCCTATAAATACAAGGCCCTCACCCACCTTTAGAGGTAATCAATCTTTCGCCACTTAAATTCACCTAGTTATTGCTACTCTCTCACAGAGACTGACTAGATCGTCGGAGGGTCCGCCACCGGGACAAACCCCGGTGTTTCAGGACCGTCTGCAGGTACACAAGACCTCAGATCCGAACCCTCTGATCCGAGCCCAGACATCCACCTCATTCCGAGCCCGTCGCAGGCTCCGCCCGGTCAGCTGAGGGTCGTCAGACGAGCAGCTTTCTCCTTCAATACAAATCGAGTCTGAACTCACACCTGGTGCATCCACACGTCTCCCAGAAACAAACCGCATCAGTATCGCTTTGGGTCATAGTAGGGATGATCAGCTAAGACAAATCAATTTCATTAAAGGAGTGAATGTTGGGGTAGATTGTTAGGGGCACAGTAAGCATAGGAGGTATTCGGAGGATAGAGGTCAAATCAGTTTCCATGTTATACATCTTCTGGAATGTAAGATGAATGAGGCAAAAGATTAAGAAAAGACTTATAGGGGATTCAATCGCTAGGAGTAGGCCGAGTATTTGTGCGTTTCAAGAAACTAGAATCGTTAACTCATCCGCTAATGACTTTAGTGATCTTAGGTATATAGGAGACTTCGATTGGAGATTTAAGTCAGCAATTGGGTATTCGAGAGGTATAGCAATTGGAGTGGATAACAATAGATTCGAGATAGTGAACGAGTCGATTGGGGATTTTTTGATTACGGTGAGAATTATGCACAGAAGTGACAACAAAACTCAAATGGTGACAACGGTCTACGGTCCTTACGATTCAAGTCTTAGAGATCAGTTCTGGAACGAATTAAGAGCCATTAGGAACTCATGGATGGGCCCTTGGGTGATGGAGGTGATTTCAATATCACCAGATTCGGGTACGAACATAACGGTAGAGGCGCCAGTTGGGCAGATAGATGCGTTTTCAACTCTATCATTGAGGAGCTAGAGTTGCTGGAGTTAACAAGTACGGACAGGAGATTCACGTGGTCGAATATGCAGACGAACCCCATTCTTGCGAAGTTAGACAGAATTCTAGTTTCATCTGAATGGGAAGAGGAATTCCCATTGGCGTCCGTCAAAGCTCTCTCTCGGTTGACGTTAGATCATTGCCCTTGGGATTAGATTGCGGTATTGGGTTTGATAATTCCCGGTATCATTTTCGATTCGAAAAGGCTTGGACTCTTCATTCAGGTTTACGTTCGATCATTCAGGAGTCCTGGAGTACTGGGTCAAGTAACGTGGGAGCGGTAGGGATATGGGTCGAAAAAATCAGAAGGCTTCGTAGATGTTTAAGGAATTGGGCTTCTAAAGAATTCGGAGAAAAAAAAAGACTGTTACAGAAGCTGCAATTCATAATGGAAGAGTTGGAATTATTACAAGAGAAAGGAGACCTATCGGCAGATTTAAATGACGAAAGAAATGTATTGGAAGCAACGGTTCAGAATACAGTGGCTTAAAGAAGTGGATGCAAATACAAAGTTCTTTCATAAGATAGAAAATGAGAGGAAGAGGAATAACAAAATCAAAGGGCTGAGTATTGCGGACGTTTGGACGGAGAACGAAGATTTAATAAGGAGGCATTTAGACGTTCAATTCAAAAATCTACTGGGAAGTCGAGCAGTCAATAGATATACACTAAGTCCAGATATGTGGGAGTCCTCAAGGTTAGACGGGAGCGTAGGTATTGAAGGAGATTTCACCGAAGAGGAAGTATGCGAAGCGATAAAGGATTTAGGTCAGGAGAAAGCGCCGGGTCCGGACGGATTTCCGTTGTTCTTTTATAGAATGTTCTGGGACATCATTAAGTCGGATTTTATGAATATCCTGAAAGAAGTCTTTGAGGGGACAGCGTCATTAGAGAGGCTAAACTACGCTAATGTCATCCTAATTTCTAAGAAGAAAGAGGTTAAAACGATTGACGATTTAAGACCAATCAGCCTTATTAACGGATCGTTCAAGATTATAACAAAGGTTTTTGCACGAAGACTAGCGCCTTACCTAAAGGATGTGATGGGGGAGGAGCAGAGCGGATTCAACAAGGGGAGAGACATCATGGATTGCATTGCTTCGGCCCACAAAGTGGTATATAGAGGATACAAAGATAAAACAGACGAGTTTGTCCTAAAGCTTGATTTCCAAAAAGCGTACGATTCGGTTGAGTGGGATGCGGTCGATGAAGCACTCACCTTGAAAGGGTTTAGTTCGAAATGGCGACTCTGGATGCAAATGTGTTTAAAGGGTGGAAAATCAAACGTTTAGGCTAATGGACGGAGTGGCAAAGAAATTAGGTGTCATAGAGGGTTAAGACAAGGCGATCCGTTGTCGTCACTTCTGTTTACCATTGTCGCTGACGGGTTAGCAGAAATGGTCAAAAGAGGGAGAGACGAAGGATCAATTGGAGGAATAATGGTTAAGGGCATAACCGAGTCAATCTCTATTCTTCAATACGCGGACGATACTCTGATGTTTGTGAAAGCGACGGAGGAGGAAGCAACTGCTTTGGTGATTCTCATCAAATGCTTTCAAGCATGGTCAGGGATGAAGATCAACGCGGTCAAAAGTAGTGTCATTGCTATTTACGAGGGGAACCCAACCACAATAGAGACTGTTGGGACTAAATTAGGGTGCGCAGTTGGTGCGTTTCCGGTGACTTATTTGGGATCCACAATGAGGCCGGGTTCGATGACTCGGGATGATTGGAATCATCTTATTGAAAAAATCGGTAAAAGATTGGCCAGTTGGAAAGACAAGTTTCTCTCTCTGGGTGGTAGATTGATGATGATTAACTCGGTGCTAAGGTGCATTCCAATTTATATGATGTCCATGTACGAGCTTCCGAAATGGGTTATTAACAAAATCGATAGAATGAGGAAGAGATTCTTGTGGAAAGGCACGGGCGAGAATGACAAGGAGGTATGTCACGCCCCGCTTCCCAAAAATATGGAATACGAGCACGTGACGAAGCCCAGCGGATGATTTTAACATCAACCATAAGCTGTAGGATCGACTCAGCATCACAACAAGAATATAACAACATATGTATACAACCAAGCATGCATGAATAATTCATTAAGCAACAAAAAACAATTGAAAACAAATAATAATGTCCACATAGTTTTCAAGTCTGGATCAAATGTAAAATTGGGAACGTAAGCCCGTTACAAGTCTTATACGGCAGGAGAAATAAATACCTTAAGGAAAGCAATTATTTAAACAAGTCCTTGCTCCAAGCGAAGCCTAAAATGTCTGCTCACCAATCCCAGCAGGTAGCTCGTCTCCCAAGTCTGCTTAATAAATATAAAAAGGAAAAACCGAGAAAAACAGGAGAAAATGCCCTTAGTGCAAGCTAGGGCCACAAATAGTGAAAACAAGTACAAGTATGAGAAACATGAATTGGAATCAAGAATGTAACAGGGATACAACAAGTAGTGAGAATCTAATAACTAGCTAGCAAGAGGGACATCCTAGTAAACAGGCTAGTTAACAACTACTAATGGTAAAACATATGACAGGTAAACCTGTAGGGGTAACCAACATCAAGTATCATGTTTCATGTGTCAGGTTTCACGTATCAAGTTTCATGTATCGTATCATCAAATATCAAGTAACAGGTGTCATGTTCAAGTTTCATGTTCAAGTCTTGTAGTTATTACTATCTAGGTAGCACTTCATGCATTCATACTTTTACTACATGGTTGCTACAGTCAAATCAGTTACGTTTAGGCCTAGTAATGGATTTTATAGGGCGGTGTACTCAGATATCAAGTATCAAGCAGGCACGGTTCATGAATACGAATTTTAAATAACAGGTTCACGAAGCAAGTTCGTAAATACTAATAGGTCCAAGGACCACACAGTGGTTCCATGAATACAACAGGTTAATGAGCCAAGTAACTGACTCCATGAATACATCACGTGCAACAGGTTCATGAGCCAAGTAACTGACTCCATGAATACATCACTTGCAACAGGTTCATGAACCAAGTACTGGGAAACACGGGCCCCCTTCCGAGTACACTTACCTATATTGTCCACTACTATGGTCTTTCCCTTAACCCCGGCTTATTACATTTGTTCAGGCAGAATTTGTGTATTGTATTTATACATATGAAATAGTATTGAAATAATGCTAATTAATTCTAAGAAAAATTGGGGATTTCCTATAGGGTGTCCAGCAACTACATATAAAATTTCAAGTCAAACGCTTGATGCTAACTTAGTTAAATTAATTCGCAAAGTAAAGGTGTGCAGCAGTTTTACGAATCTGTGTCTACCGACACAGATGCAGTAAAACTGCAATAACTCCTAGACCGTAACTCCAAATTCGAAAATTTCGGAATCTATCGACATCTAGACATCCAGGGATACATTTTCTATTCAGGGCTCGATTTCAGATTCTAATGTTAAATGGGTCTAAACAGCAAAAGAAGATTCAGGACAGCAACATGTGGGAATAGCTTACTAGTATAGATTACATGGAAATTTGTTATTAGGTGCCTAGGTTAATGCGTGATCTAAATACAGAATATTGGTTATCAAACAACAAGTAATATTTATTTTTCAAGCCAAATGGTTGCAAGATCATCAAACACAAAATGTAACATGTGTCTACAAATCTAGGGCTCCTTAATCTCATGTGTTCATGTGTTCAAGGGATAAAAGAGTCCAAGTAGTTATAATTTAACACAATGAAATTTTTGTGACTCTTAGAATTATGAAATTTATGAGGGTTATTATTTGATCAACAATGATAGTCAAGGAGGAGTCACAATTCTAACTATTTGTAGTATTTTTCAAGGGATGCTTGTACTAGAACAAATAAAATTGTACAAGAGATACTTGCCTTAATTGAATACGATTAGATCCACTTGTTAAAGAAAATTGGATCGAAAAATCCTGGGCAAAGTCTCCCAAAAGCACGTGTGAAAATCAACCCTAGATCGAGTTTTTCCCCACACCGGATCGGCCAGAACAGCAAACAGCCAATCGGGATTTGGCGCGACAAAACAGCGAACACCAGATCCAGCGAATCAGATTTTGCCCTCGCACCGGATCCGATCCAAACAGCAGACAGTGGATGTGGGATCCGCTGTGGCGAAACACGGGACGGCGATCAGATCTGGCTCGATCGCACGGATTTTGATGCGATCCTACGGTCAAGATCAAATCCCGCCCAATCCTGCCTTCGTCTTCTTCGTTCTCTTCTTCGACGAAACAACGAGCGAGAGAGAGAGGGTGCAGCACCGGCGATGGCTTCGACGGTGACGACGCGACTGTAGGGTAGCACGGCAGTGACGGGGCGGCGACGTCTGAGGAGGATCTTGTCGTGCGCGGCGACTCGTCCCTCTGGTTCGAACAGGGGAGGAGTAAGGGAATAGGTTTGGGTTCGGGGTGTTGGCGATTGATGGTGGTGGTGTTGTGGGGTTGACGAGGCGACGGGGAGTCGATGATGGAGGTTGGGTTTCGAGGTTAATGGCGATGGAAGAGTGGTGTTGAGTTCGATGGGTGCGGTGGTGTTTTGGGTAATGGCGAAGATGGTGCGGGGTCTCGATGGAGTTGGAGGCGATGGCTGATGGCTCTGGGAATGACGCAGGCGATGGTGAGGGAGGCGAACGGAGGGGCGAGGTGAATGGAGATGGTATCGGCGATGGAGCGGCGGTCGGAGGTGCGAGATGTTGATTCTTGATTTTGATGATCACAACACACTGCAACATGTATCTATGTTATACAGCTAACATTGCAGGTTGCACATACAAAAGATTATTTTAGCTGAACAAATGAACAAGCTCAAAGGCTATAGACAAAGACTTCACTCAAGACTCAAGACTCAATCAAGACTCAAGACCTCAAGCTCAATTGTGTCAATTTATTATGTCTTGTAAAACATTGTATTTTTTACTTTTGTTGAGTCTTAGTCTGATTGTAAAGCCTTGTCACACACACATACACTCACAAAATTCATAATGTGTGTTCTTCAAAAACCCCAAAAAGAGTCAAAACAGTTCGAAGTAATTTAACTGTTGAGTACCGGTCGACTGATACCTCTGGCAGTCGACTGATTAGTACAAAACTGTTTAAATTTATTCAAACTCTGACCAGTCGACTCATATGGCAACCCAGTCGACTGTTCGAGTGCTTTTGACCGTTTTCTGTTTTCAAAATTGATTTTCAAAAGCAACAGCTCTTAGATCCGTTGGTTGACAGTTGGAATAACTGTCCCCCAACGTTCAGGAGATCTAACTCTATAAAAAAGAGTTCAGATCTCACTGAAAAGATCTAACACATTTACAAAACTTTTTGAGATACCGAGCACTGTCTTTGAGAAATTTCAAGTGAAAAATTTGAGAACAAGCCTTCAAGTTCAAACTCTCTGGTTCTCTACACTCAGTCCAGTATAGCAACGATTTCGCTCTGGACTGGGTATAGAAGTCGACCTTGCTTTTAGCCACGTGCATCAACACATACACCAACAAGGCTATAGGTTGACTGTAAAGTTCTTCTTGTTACTTTTGCTCTCGGTGGGAGAGTGTTTTTGACTCTAGGTTGTAGAGTCGGGTTTGTTTCACTCTTGGTAGTAGAGTGGGTCTGCTTTCTCTGGTTGAGAGAAAGGACTACGGGTTAGACAAGGTTGTTGTCTTAACGCCGTAGGTTATTCTTGTAAACTTTTTCAAGAATAGTGGAAATCTCAAGTGGGTTGCTTGGGGACTGGACGTAGGTCGGGAGGACCGAACCAGGATATATCTTGTGTACTCTGTGATTGGTTGTCTTGATTTTGCATTTACTTTTGTTCTCTTAAGTTGTGTGAAAATTGTCTGGACAGTCGACTCCTTGCACTATCAGTCGACTGGTCAGCCTCTTATAAGTTGTATTTTCTGTGTCATCAGTCGCCTGCCTTATCTATAAGTCGACTGCACCAAGTTATTGTATTGTCTGTTATTTGATCATATCAGTCGACTGGTTCACAACCAAGTCGACTGTACCGAAGAAAATTTCCGCAGTTTTTTAATTAACACTATTCACCCCCCCTCTAGTGTTTGTTGCTTAGTCTACAGGATCCAATACTTGGTATCAGAGCAAGGTTACAGGCTATGGCAACTACTTCAAATACAAATCAGTACCATGAAGGCCAGTCTACACAACGGCCACCGCTATTCGATGGAACTAACTACAATTATTGGAAGTGCCGAATGAGAATCTACCTCCAATCAATCAACTACGAGATATGGCAAATAACAGAGACGGAATACACTGCTCCTACCATTCCATATGCACAATGGAATGATGATCAAAAGAACCAAACGATGAACAATGCCAAAGCAATGAATGCCTTATTTTGTGCACTCACAAAGGAAGAATTCAACCGTGTATCCAATGCTACAACTGCACATCAAATTTGGCATACACTCGAGGTAACACATGAAGGAACGAATAAAGTTAAAGAATCTAAAATTTCTATTCTTGTTCACATGTTCGAGATGTTCAGAATGAAGGACAATGAGACTGTGTCCGAGATGATCACCAGATTCACAGACATCACAAACTCTCTTGTGGCACTTGGAAAGATTTACACTCAAGCAGAGATGGTTAGAAAAGTTCTACGTGCACTCACTCCAGAATGGGAGAAGAAGACCACAGCAATAGAGGAAGCAAATGACTTGTCTCAACTTTCTCTCGAAAATCTTGTGGGCAATCTCATGGCATACGAGGTCCAACTTGAAGATCGAAAGAAGGATACAGAATCACACCAAGCGAAGAAGAAATCATTGGCTTTTAAAGCCATGACAGATTCAGAAGATGAGGAAGAAGATGAAGAGGAGATAGTAATGTTCACTCGAAGATTCAAGAAATTCTTAAAGAAGGGTAAGTTTAATTCTAAAAATAGAGATACTAATGACCCTCCTACATGTTTCAGGTGCAATAAAATAGGTCACATGAAGAAGGATTGTCCCTTAGAAAATGCAAAGAACAAGGGAAAACCATCCAACTTCAAGAAGGACAAATATTCAAAGAACAAATTTGCCAAGAACAAGAATGCTTATCAAGCTACATGGGATGATAGTGATTCGTCTTCCGAAGAAGAAACGGATGAAAACAACGAAGTGGCAAATATGTGTTTTATGGCTGCACAAGAACATGTAAGTAATGACTATGATTCAGAAGATCTTCTTGATGCTTTTAATGAAATATTCCGAGAGTTGAAAAAAGAAAAGATTAGAGTTAAGAATCTAGAGAAAGTTAATCAAACACTTTCTCAAGAAAATCTTAACCTTGATAAGGAAGTGAAATCTTTAAATTCTCGCATTGCAAGTTTAGATACTGATCTTGAAACTCTCAAAAAGAATTATGAAGAGATTTCAAAGAACGTATCTAAGTTTAACAAAGGCAAAGAGAATTTAAATGATGTCCTTCACCATCAAGTAAAATCTAGTCAAAAATATGGACTTGGTTTTAAAAATTCTTCTGTAAAAGAATCTCCTGTTAAAAACACTAGTAGAAATAAATCAGCATCTATTTCTAGTGTTACACACAAGTTGTATGAATTTTTTGAAAAGCCTAAGGTTGTTAATGCTAGTGATAAAAGCAAATCTACTGTTCGGTTAAGTCGACTGAACCAATCCACCAGTCGTCTGTCCAGAGGAATTGAATCTCATTCAACGAGATCAAAATCTCATATAAGTCGACCTAGTGTACCATCAAGTCGACTGACTCAGACTAGCAGTCGACTGAAGGACACTGGTAAGTCGACTGGATAGAACAAGGTTATATGGGTTCCAGTTAGCTTAAATAAGAATGATAGAATTGCTTATATTAACTCATATTAAGTCCAATAATTCTCAAGAAAATATTCTAAGTACATAAGTCGACTGAAAGAATCATAGGTCGACTGTCCCGAAGGGACTGAAATAATTTTACAAAATAATTTCTCAGTGAACCAGTCGACTGCTTAATAGCTAAGTCGACTGTCCAGAACGACTTTTCCAAGGAAAACTAAGATACATTAGCAGGTTCGTACCAGTCGACTGTACAGTAGACCAGTCGACTGTCGGCCTACAGTTTTCATGAATTAGGTCTGAATACAAAATCGAAACTGAAGGTTTCCAAAGGTTCTTTGTTCATGAAATAATTCGTATTCAGGAAAAATGACAAATCTCAAATAATCTCCATTATGGGTACATTGCTCAATCATCCAATATGTCAAGATTCAATTCTCATGCTCTATAATCTTTAGTCTTTCCATTAGGGTTTCTCAAAAACTAAATTTCGGTCACAACTCAAGCCAAAATCTGATTTGTAAACTCAAGATCCAGATGTTCATCATCCGATCACAACCATGATCAATTCTTAACATGCCTTCTAGCAATACCATCTCCTAAACCAAGATCTACTCAACATTCTTAGATTTCACCAACATGGTACAAACAACAACAACCTTTGCATCGTCTCATGCAAAATACTAAATAATATTTATGTCAAATAATCATAACAATCGTTCACATACATTCATACCACAACACAAGGTTCATATCATTCATACGACAAATCAAAACAACACAATTTTACGTCACTCACCTTGAATTGAGAAAATCCACGAAAATCCTTCCTTCTAGCTAGATCCAAAAATTCTCCTTGCTCCTCCAAAACCAATCTCAAAATTCTGTATATTGTAGCAATGACGGCTGGAGAAATTCTCTTAAATATCCGGGAGTGAATATTAGGGTTTTACCCACACTTTTGCAAAACAATCCTTTCCAAAATACAACTTACGTATATATGTTAGTCTTGAAAATTCAATCAAAACTCATTTAAATTAGGATTTAAAAGAAAATATACTTCTAAATCTCAGCCAATACTGATCGAAATGTCCAGGAAAATACATTTTGCAATTTAACCCTTAAAAATGTCAATTTTACAAAAAGGTCCTTCTTTTCTCAAAATTTGCAAATAGTTTCAATTAATTTCAGAAAAATCTGAAAAAATACTAAATAAATCCTAAATATTAAATAATGATTTTTCATAAAAAAAACTTAATTTTTTCAAACTTCTCAAAAGTCATTTGCACGTGTTTTGCACGTGTACAAAAGATAAATCTTTTAGAAAATATTAATCAAATCCTCAAAAATCATTTAAATTCATTTTCAAATATTTAAAAATAGTATTTGAAAATACGGGGTTCTACATCACCCCTCCTTAGAAGAGTTCTGTCATCAGAACTACTACTAATGAGTCCAAAACACATACCAAACAAAAGAAACAATATCTCATAAATAGATCATAATCCAAATATTTTCATACAACCATACAATCAGAAATAGAAGGAATGCATCTTATATCAATCAATGGTACAATCATTCAAAGAATCACAATCACATAAAGGAAATACACTCATACAAAAAGTTCAGGGAAATCTTTCTGCATGCAATCCTCTGGCTCCCAAGTAGTCTCCTCGAACTGCTGATTCCTCCACAATACCTTGACCATAGGTATCACCTTGCTTCTAAGGACTTTCTCCTTACGATCAATGATCTCAACAGGCTGTTCCTTGTAACTCAAGGTCACCTGTAGATCTTCAGGAACCTCTACCAACTGATGATTTTGATCGGCCACATACTTCCTTAATAGCGACACATGAAACACATTATGCACTTGTGCCAACTCCTCTGGAAGCTTCAATCTATATGCTGTCTTGCCAATCCGCTCCACGATCTTGTACGGCCCAATATACCTTGGCGCCAACTTGCCTCCCTTACCAAACCTGATTACTCCTTTGGTTGGAGAAACCTTGAGAAAAACTGCATCCCCAACCTCAAACTCCAAATCTCTTCGTCGAGTATCAGCATAACTCTTCTGCCGACTCTGAGCCTCGACTAACCTTTTGCGAATCAGCTCAATCTGCTCTGACGTCTGCTGTACGATCTCAGGACCATACATCTACCTCTCGCCAACCTCATACCAACAAACAGGTGTCCTGCACCTCTGCCCGTACAAAGCCTCATACGGTGCCATCCCAATACTTGCATGGTAACTATTGTTATAAGCAAACTCAACCAATGCCAAGTATCTCTCCCAACTACCACCGAAATCCATAACACAAGCTCTCAACATGTCTTCCAGCACTCGATTCACCCTCTCCGTCTGACCATCTGTCTGCGGATGAAACGCGGTACTGAAATCAGTTCTGGTGCTTAAAGCTGCTTGTAGGCTCTTCCAAAACCTCGAAGTAAACCTTGCATCTCTGTCGGATACAATCGACACAGGAACTCCATGAAGTCTCACAATTTTCCCAATGTACAACTCAGCCAATTTCTCCATCGACCAAGTAATCTTCATGGCTAGAAAGTGAGCCGACTTAGTCAAACGGTCCACAATAACCCAAATCGAGTCATTGCCCTTTGAACTCCTCGGCAAACCCGTGATGAAGTCCATACTGATATTCTCCCACTTCCACTCCGGAATGGGCAACGGCTGTAACAAACCTCCAGGTCTCTGATTTTCTGCCTTGATCTGCTGACAAGTCAGACACCATGCCACGAAATCTGCTACATCCCGCTTCATACCAGACCACCAAAAATGCTGTTTGATGTCCCTGTACATCTTCGTGCCTCCTGGATGAACTGACAACAAAGTACTGTGTGCTTCCTGCAAGATACTCTCTCTCAGCTCTGCATTATCTGGAACACACAACCTCTCACCCAACCAAAGAATTCCATCTTGGACACGAAACTCTGATAATCTGCCCTCTGAAACCTGTTGCAACATCTTCTGAATCTCTGAGTCTGATCTCTGACCTTCCACAATCCTCTCTCTTAAGGACGGTTGCAGCCTTAACTGAGCCAAAGATGCCCCTAAACCTCGCAGTACCACCTCGATACCTGCCTGATCGATCTCTGCTGCCAACTCACTTCGAGTAGTGATCAAACTTGATAAACTACTCTTCCTGCTAAGTCCATCAGCCACCACATTCGCCTTGCCCGGATGATACTTGATCTCGGGACGAATGTCTTCCAATACTTCCAACCACCTTCTCTGCCGAAGATTTAGATCCTTCTATTGATAAATGTACTTCAGGCTCTTGTGGTCAGTGTACATGTTGACCTTCTCTCCATAAACATAATGCCTCCATTGCTTCAAGGCATAAATGATAGCTGCTAACTCCAAATCATGCGTCGGATAATTCTTCTCATGCGGACGCAACTGCCTCGAACCATAGGCAATAACCTTGCCTTCTTGCATCAAGACACAACCCAAACCTCTGAGAGATGCATTACTGAAGATATCATAATCCTTCCTAGCTTGTGGCAAAGCTAAGATAGGTGCAGTAGTCAACCTTTCCTTTAACTTAAGGAAACTCTCCTCGCACTTATCCGTCCATACAAATGCCACATTCTTCCGGGTCAAACCTGTCAAAGGAACTGCAATCTGAGAATAACCCTGAATGAATCTTCTGTAGTAGCCAGCTAAACCCAAGAAACTTCTGACTTCCTTCACAGACGTTGGCCTGGGCCAATCCTTCACTGCTTCAACTTTCTGAGGATCAGTAGCTACTCCCTCCTTAGAAAGAATATGACCAAGGAAAGCTACCTCAGACTTCCAAAACTCACACTTCGACAACTTGGCATACAAGCTATGCTCCTGCAATTTCTGTAATACCGCTGTCAAGTGCGTAGAATGCTCCTCCTCCGACTTCGAATACACTAAGATATCGTCGATGAAAACCACCACGAAGGAATCAATAAATGGCCTCAAAACCCGATTCATCATATCCATGAAAACTGCTGGCGCATTCGTCAACCCGAATGGCATCACCAAAAATTCATACAGTCCATGACGAGTCCTGAAAGCTGTCTTACTCACATCTTCCTCCTTGACTCGAACCTGATGATATCCTGATCTCAAATCAATCTTCGAAAACACCGCTGCTCCTCGAAGCCTATCGAACAAATCATCAATCCGCGACAGTGGATACTTGTTCTGAATAGTCACCCTATTCAACTCCCGATAGTCAATGCACATTCTCATTGACCCATCCTTCTTCTTGACCAACAATACTGGCGCTCCCCACGGAGAAGAACTCGGCCTAATAAGCCCTCTGCTCAAAAGCTCCTCAATCTGCTTCTTCACTTCATCTTGCTCTACAGGTGCCATCCTATACGGAGCCTTGAAAATCGGCGCACTTCCCGGCTGAACATTGATGCAAAACTCCACATCTCTCTGCGGCGGTAATCCTGGAAAATCATCCAAGAACACATGAGGAAAATCCCTGACAACCGGAATGCCCTTGACTTCATCTGAAATAGCCATTTTGGATACCATTGCAGCCACCTTCGGAAACTTCTTCTTCCGTTGGAAAGTCACTGCAGGTCCACCTGGTGCTTTCACCAACACCTCCTTCTACTTGCAATCAATTGTGGCATCATATATTGCCATCCAATCAATGCCCACGATGACATCCACTCCCAAAACTTTCAGCTCGATCAAATCAATGCCGAACAACCTTCCACCAATCTCGATATCACAGCCCTTGTAATATCGATCCGCAATCAACTCTTCACCTGACGGCGTTGCCACCGACAAAACCCTGCCTGGAAACAACTTAGGTTCCAAACCTAAGATCTTTGCAAAATTCGGCGATACAAAAGTATGCGATGAACCAGTATCAAACAAAACCTTTGCCTTTATTCCATTAATTAAAACAACTCCTGTTACAATAAGAATGATACTCAATCTTAAATTGTTCTCAAATAAAGGTTTTATTCATTACATTGATTCAAAAATAAAAATCAAAATTCTTGCATACCCTGTATTACATTTTCCGAGTTACCCGCGTCCTCCTCGGTTAATGCAAATACTCGCCCTTGCCTCTTCTGGAATTTGCTTCCACCTGAACCATCCTTCTTCAATTGTGGACAATGGGGCTTGGAATGTCCTGCATGCCCACACTGGGAACAAATATGCTCCGCCAATTTTGGACATGCTGACCTGTAATGTCCTGCCTCCTTGCAGTAGTAACAGGTCACTCCCTGAGCTGCAGGTGCCTTCTGCACCGGTCCACTGAACTTGGCCTGCTTCGCGGGGAATCCCTTCCCACTCTGGCCTGATGCTGGCATCTTGTTCCGGTTCCATGTATCTTGCTTCTTCTGAAATTGGTCCATATCCTCCTCAGTCATAGCTGCCCTCCTGACTAGCTTTTCGAACCTTCTGATTCCCAACGGAACCATCCTCGACCTCAAGTTTGGCCTCAAGCCCTGCTCAAACTTTTTGGCCTTCTTCGCTTCGTCCATGACCAACTCTGGTGCATACCTCGAAAGTTGAGCAAACTTGGTCTCATACTCCCGCACGGTCATGCTGCCCTGCTGAAGGTTCAAGAACTCGGTCGCCTTCTTCTCCTGAACATCTAGGGGAAAGAAGCGATCTCTGAACTCCTCCAGAAAAGCTTCCCAAGTCAACTGCTGATCTCCCAAAGTCCTCTTCAGCGACTCCCACCAGACACCAGTGTCCTTTTCTAGCTGCATCGAAGCTAACTTCACCTTGCTGGCTGCCGGAGTCTCCGACACCTCGAAGATCGTCTGCATCTTCCTAATCCAGTCATCAGTTGCGGTTGGATCCGCTTGCCCCTCAAAGACTGGCGGCCTCATCCTCTTAAAGGATTCGATCTGCTTGATGGGGTCGGCATTAACCAATCCCTGTCCAGCTCCATGATTTGGCTGCTGATTCTGCTGCTGAGCTTGCTGCTGATTTTGCTGCTGCGCCACATTGAATGCCATCAGCGCATTCAGGGTCTGATATACCTTGGCGAATTCAGCCTCAAGGTTAATTCCCATTCCTCGAGAACTACCAGATCCATCCTCATTATTGCCACCATTCCTGGGCCTTGGTGCAACCATTTTGAATACTGCAAAATGAGGGAAAAGTTAGCGCATCACACACAATTCACACTCACATCAACATCCTATGGCAAAACCATAACCATACCCCAAACCATAATCTCAAACCAAACATCATATTTTTAACTCTATGTGATACTCACACTCTGATGTCCACACCTAGGTTGGTTTTCATACTATGTCTATTATTACTATTGAAGTGTGCTCTGATACCAATCTCTGTAGCGCCCCGAATTTCTAATAAGATAACTTAGAAAAATACGTGGCACAATCCTAGCAATCCACTTCAATATAATATTAAACATAACCAACACCACTAAAATTTTCAACTTTTATTACAACACACTTTTACAAATCACAGCGGAATACTAAACATCTCAAATCAAATTTTCTTTTATTTACAACTCAAACTATCTCAAATATGCTTTTACAAATTTACATAAAGCTCTTATAAATCAATTTATCTCAAAAGCCAACTCAAGCATCCAACCTCCAATTCTAAGCAACAACCTGTAACATGTGAGGCTAGAGATGATCCCTAACCCCCAAAACTAACGGGGTCAGCCATAAATGGTGTGAGTGGCATAAAATCAAACAAACAGCATAAATGAACATAAATCATGAATATCCACCAGGTAATAAACCGAAATACATAAAGTATGAAATAACAAGAAATGTACAACAAATGATACCAAAAACCAAAACCAAGTGTGGAAAACAGGAAATCCAAATGCATGAAAGTGAGTCAATAAAACACAATTACTATATGCGGACTCTCTAATGCATACTTGTCGAAGTCTATGCATTCCATAGTACATAGGTTCGGTGCAAGCCCTTAACGCCTTCTCTTCATATGGGTTCAATCCCCGCTATGCAACTAATCTTATCATGATGACTACTACGAGATAAAGATAAACTGTGGATAGTAGCCCATGCCCGATAATTCCGGAGATAGATCCCACACCTCAGGTAACTTACCTGGATAATTCCGGAGATCATCCCACACCAAAACATTGACACATCATCACATGAATACCACAGGGCGTCGCCTCGACTCCGATAATTCCGGAGATCAAATCCCGCATCGCAAGCAATTACCTGGATAATTCCGGAGATATATCTCACATCGCAGGTATCTACCTGGATAATTCTGGAGATTGATCCCACACCGCAAGTAAATTACTTGGATTATTCTGGAGATTAAACCCCACATCTAAAGCCATACTGAGGTACTTAACTCATGTTCCCGTTCGTCATATTACTACTAGTGCCTGTCCTTATTATTTTTGGGTTACTGAATTACTCAATGAATCTCCTAGAGTGGTGTACCCTACCGGCCTAAACTCAAATCTGAATAACTGAAATGCCTCAATGGGCCTCAACAAAATAACTCAACACCGGTATACTAGGGTCACACACCTCTAGAGACTCAAACTCAAATGTCTAATCAAATTCCACTAAATAAAGTGGCTCAACTGAATATCTTAAAATCATATTCTTAACTGAATATCTCAAATCAATTGCTTAACTGAATATCTTAAATCAAATACTGAACTGAATGTCTTAAAATCAAATACTGAACTGAATATCAAATATAGACCGAATTATCTGAAAACTAATCATTCGAAATTGTAGAACCCCGTATTTTCAAATATTATTTTATTATTTGAAAATGAATTTAAATGAATTTCTGAGGATTTAATTGATATTTTCTAAAAAGATCTATCTTTTGTACACGTGCAAAACACGTGCAAATGAGTTTTGAGATGCTTGAAAAATTAAGAATTCTTTATGAAAAATCATTATTTATTATTTTGGAATTATGTAGTATTTTTCCGGATTTTTCTGAATTTAATTAGTACTATTTGCAAATTTTAATAAAAGAAGGGCTTATTTGCAAAATTGACAATTTTAAGGGTTGAAGTGCAAAATGTATTTACTGGACTTTCCGATCAGTATTTGTTAAGGTATAGAAGTATATTTTCATATAAATCCTAATTTTAATGAATTATGAGATGAATTTCCAAAAGAAGATATATATATATATAATTGTATTTGGATGGATTGTTTTGCAAATGTAATTCCTAAACCCTAATACTTGATCCCGGCCTATATAAGAGAGTTTGCAGCCGTCATTCGCTGCACAACTCAGATCTTATTATATTTCTATTCTCTTGGTGATTGAAGAAGGAGTTCTTGGATCTAGCAAGAGGAAGGCTTGTGGATTCTTCTTGATTCTAAAAGGTGAGTGATATGAACTTGCTTTGTTTATGTGAATGCTTATATGTTGTTTGTTTTGATAATTTGTATCTTGCATATGGTCGATGCACTGGTTATTATTATTTTATTCATATGAAATCTAAGATAGATTAGTAGATCTCGATTGACAATTCTTGATTGTTTGAAATATGTTAAGATTTGATTATGACTATAAAATAAGAAATTGGATGGATGAATCTCTGGGCCTTGTGATTACGAATTGGATTAGATGTGAGTTGAGGAAGAAAATTGGTATTGAGATAGACTCCAGTATTGTTTATTGATTACAGACCTAATTTGTGAGATCTGTAGGCCGACAGTCGACTGGGTCTATGTATCAGTCGACTGGTACGACCCAGCTATTGTATCTTTAGTTTTTCTCGAAAATCCGTTCTGGACAGTCGACTTAGACCCTTCTCAGTCGACTGGTACACTTAGAATTTATTTTTCAAAGTTATCGTAGAATTTCTCTCGGGTAAGTCGACTTATGTTTTTATAAGTCGACTTATGTTCTTATAAGTCGACTTATGTCTCCTTTTAAGTCGACTTATGTTTTGATAAGTCATCTTATACTTTTGATAAGTCTACTTATGATTTTTATAAGTCATCTTACACTTTTGATAAGTCTACTTATGATTTTTATAAGTCATCTTATACTTTTGATAAGTCTACTTATGATTTTTATAAGTCATCTTATACTTTTGATAAGTCTACTTATGATTTTTATAAGTCATCTTATATTATTGATAAGTCTACTTATGATTTTTTTATAAGTCATCTTATATTGTTAGCACTTGGATTGTTCTTGAGAAATTATTGGTAATTGCTTCGGGTGAGTCGACTGATGGTTGATTAAGTCGACTTACTGCACTTGTTATAATCTTGGATATTGGTTCTCGAGGCAGTCGACTTATTACAGAATAAGTCGACTGGTTCTGATGAGTTTTCACGATCTTGAGGGTTCTTGTTACCGTTAGTTTATTTGTAGATGAATATGTTCGTCGGTGTAATAGTCACTATTGGTGATGCATGCCGGGTATGTATTCGATCTATACCTTCTTAGTTTATTTGTAGATGAATATGTTCGTCGGTGTAATAGTCACTATTGGTGATGCATGCCGGGTATGTATTCGATCTATACCTTCTTAGTTTATTTGTAGATGAATATGTTCGTCGGTGTAATAGTCACTATTGGTGATGCATGCCGGGTATGTATTCGATCTATACCTTCTTAGTTTATTTGTAGATGAATATGTTCGTCGGTGTAATAGTCACTATTGGTGATGCATGCCGGGTATGTATTCGATCTATACCTTCTTAGTTTATTTGTAGATGAATATGTTCGTCGGTGTAATAGTCACTATTGGTGATGCATGCCGGGTATGTATTCGATCTATACCCTCTTTAGTTTTGTAGATGGATATATGGGTATCCGATCTATGGCATTATTGGTGATCGATTGTTAGACACACATCGTGGTATTGAGACTTATTGAGAGATGGGCATATTCAGAGAGGTGAGGATTATTGTTGTTCTGATCAGTCGACTGGTCCTTTGAACAGTCGACTGTTCTGTACAGTTGAGTTGTACATATTTTGAGAGAGATTGATTGATGGATATTTGATCGATGTTATTGTTTCTCGACTTGACTTCACGCTCGTACTGGCCTATCGTTCTTGTTTCAGATTACATGTTCAGTTTATGTATTTTGTTCAGTACATGTTGCTTATGTTTATTTGTTTGTTTATGTTTGTTGTTTATATCACTCACACCAGTTATGGCTGACCCCGTAGTTTTGGGGGTTAGGGTTCAACTCTAGCCTCATGTTGCAGGTTGCTTAGAATTGGAGGCTTGGATGCTTGGATTAGCTGTAGAGGTTAAGGGTGTTATAATAGAGCCATGTGTAAATTGTTGTAAAGAAGAGTATTGAAAAAGGGATTGTTGTAAATAAGTGTTTGTTTTTCCGCTGCAAATTTGAAAAGATTATTGTAATAAAGATTTGAAATAAACGATTTGAGTTTTTGGCTATGTATGTTGTTACATTGAAGTGGATCGCTGGGAAAGTGCCACGTAATTTTCTAAGTTTCGTATTAGAAATTCGGGGCGCTACAGTTTGGTATCAGAGCGTGCTTCAATAGTAATAATAGACATAGTATGAAAACCAACCTAGGTGTGGACACTAGAGAGTGAGTACCTAGGTGTGGACATTAGAAGTGTGAGTATCACATAGAGTTAAACATGATGTCTTGGTTTGTGGTATTGTTATGGTTTTGCCATAGGATATTGATGTGAGTTTGAATTGTGTGTGTGATGCTCTAACTTTACCCTCGTTTTGCAGTATTCGAAATGGTTGCACCCAGGGACAGGAATGGAGGCAACAATGAGGATGGGTCTGGTAGTTCCCAAGGAAATGGGATCGACCTTGAAGCTGAGTTTGCCAAAGTATATCAGACGTTGAATACGCTGATGGCACTCAATGTGGCGCAGCAGCAAGCGCAGCAGCAGAATCCGCCGCCAAATCATGGAGCTGGTCATGGATTGGTGAATGCCGACCCCATAAAGCAGATCGAATCCTTTAAGAGGATGAGGCCGCCAGTCTTTGAGGGGCAAGCTGATCCAACAGCGGCAGATGACTGGATTAGGAAGATGCAGACGATCTTCGAAGTGTCGGAGACTCCTGAAGCTAGCAAGGTGAAGTTAGCTTCGATGCAGTTGGAGAAAGATGCAGGTATCTGGTGGGAGTCGCTGAAGAGAAATTTGGGAGATCAGCAGCTGACATGGGAAGCTTTTCTGGAGGAGTTCAGAGATCGCTTCTTTCCTCTTGATGTTCAGGAGAAGAAGGCGACTGAGTTCTTGAACCTTCAGCAGGGGAGTATGACTGTTCGGGAGTACGAGACGAAGTTTGCTCAGCTTTCGAGGTATGCACCAGAGTTGGTCGTGGATGAAGCAAAGAAGGCCAAAAAGTTTGAGCAGGGCTTGAGGCCAAACTTGAGGTCAAGGATGGTTCCGTTGGGCATCAGAAGGTTCGACAAGCTTGTCAGGAGAGCAGCTATGACCGAGGAAGATATGGATCAGTCCCGGGCTAAGCAAGAGACTTGGAACAAGAAGAAGAGGCCAGCAGAAGATCAGGAAGGGAAGGAGTTCCCAGTGAAGCAGAGCAAGCCCAGTGATCCAGTGCAGAAGGCACCGGCAACTCGGGAGGTGACTTGTTATTTCTGTAGGCAGACAGGACATTTCAGGTCAGAATGTCCGAAGTTGGCAAAGCAGACTTGTTTTCAATGTGGTCAAGTAGGGCACATTCGACAACAATGTCCACAGCTGAAGAAAGAGAATGCAGAGAAAGACAAGGATCCGAAGCAGGGACGAGTGTTCGCGTTGACTGAAGAGGATGCGGGCAATCCAGAAATATGATCTGTGTGTGCAGGAATTTATTCTTTTGTATTAAGTAAAACTTTATTTTGGAATAATTGAAGATTGAGTATTTTCTTCATGTAACAATTTATTTGGATTAACGGAATAAAGACAGAGTTTTATTTAATACTATTTTCTTGCATACGATTGTATCGCCCATTTATTGCTAGTCTTAGTGTGGATCTTGAGGTGTTCCCAAGCAAGGTCTTGAGGTGGCTATCCTTAGTCGTGTCTTTTCTAAGGAGGGAGTGGCCACTGATTCTTGGAAGGACGAAGCAGTTGTGGAAGGTCAGAGTTGGATGTAGGAGTTCAGTAGTTGTTGCAGCGTGGCTTCCGATGGCAAGTTATCAGAGTCGCGCAGCGGAAGATTGTCTTTTCTGAAATCTTGCATGAAGTTGTTTCTTATGTATGATGTGTTTGTTTTGTTGGAATGCATTCTTTTACGTGATTGTATTTCCTAAAGTTATATTTCTATCTATGAGTTTTCAATCGTTATTAGTGGGTTGTTCGGACCTCATTAGCCGTAGTTCTGAGGACAGAACTCTTCTAAGGAGGGAGTGATGTAGAACCCCGTATTTTCAAATATTATTTTATTATTTGAAAATGAATTTAAATGAATTTCTGAGGATTTAATTGATATTTTCTAAAAAGATCTATCTTTTGTACACGTGCAAAACACGTGCAAATGAGTTTTGAGATGCTTGAAAAATTAAGAATTCTTTATGAAAAATCATTATTTATTATTTTGGAATTATGTAGTATTTTTCCGGATTTTTCTGAATTTAATTAGTACTATTTGCAAATTTTAATAAAAGAAGGGCTTATTTGCAAAATTGACAATTTTAAGGGTTGAAGTGCAAAATGTATTTACTGGACTTTCCGATCAGTATTTGTTAAGGTATAGAAGTATATTTTCATATAAATCCTAATTTTAATGAATTATGAGATGAATTTCCAAAAGAAGATATATATATATATAATTGTATTTGGATGGATTGTTTTGCAAATGTAATTCCTAAACCCTAATACTTGATCCCGGCCTATATAAGAGAGTTTGCAGCCGTCATTCGCTGCACAACTCAGATCTTATTATATTTCTATTCTCTTGGTGATTGAAGAAGGAGTTCTTGGATCTAGCAAGAGGAAGGCTTGTGGATTCTTCTTGATTCTAAAAGGTGAGTGATATGAACTTGCTTTGTTTATGTGAATGCTTATATGTTGTTTGTTTTGATAATTTGTATCTTGCATATGGTCGATGCACTGGTTATTATTATTTTATTCATATGAAATCTAAGATAGATTAGTAGATCTCGATTGACAATTCTTGATTGTTTGAAATATGTTAAGATTTGATTATGACTATAAAATAAGAAATTGGATGGATGAATCTCTGGGCCTTGTGATTACGAATTGGATTAGATGTGAGTTGAGGAAGAAAATTGGTATTGAGATAGACTCCAGTATTGTTTATTGATTACAGACCTAATTTGTGAGATCTGTAGGCCGACAGTCGACTGGGTCTATGTATCAGTCGACTGGTACGACCCAGCTATTGTATCTTTAGTTTTTCTCGAAAATCCGTTCTGGACAGTCGACTTAGACCCTTCTCAGTCGACTGGTACACTTAGAATTTATTTTTCAAAGTTATCGTAGAATTTCTCTCGGGTAAGTCGACTTATGTTTTTATAAGTCGACTTATGTTCTTATAAGTCGACTTATGTCTCCTTTTAAGTCGACTTATGTTTTGATAAGTCATCTTATACTTTTGATAAGTCTACTTATGATTTTTATAAGTCATCTTACACTTTTGATAAGTCTACTTATGATTTTTATAAGTCATCTTATACTTTTGATAAGTCTACTTATGATTTTTATAAGTCATCTTATACTTTTGATAAGTCTACTTATGATTTTTATAAGTCATCTTATATTATTGATAAGTCTACTTATGATTTTTTTATAAGTCATCTTATACTGTTAGCACTTGGATTGTTCTTGAGAAATTATTGGTAATTGCTTCGGGTGAGTCGACTGATGGTTGATTAAGTCGACTTACTGCACTTGTTATAATCTTGGATATTGGTTCTCGAGGCAGTCGACTTATTACAGAATAAGTCGACTGGTTCTGATGAGTTTTCACGATCTTGAGGGTTCTTGTTACCGTTAGTTTATTTGTAGATGAATATGTTCGTCGGTGTAATAGTCACTATTGGTGATGCATGCCGGGTATGTATTCGATCTATACCTTCTTAGTTTATTTGTAGATGAATATGTTCGTCGGTGTAATAGTCACTATTGGTGATGCATGCCGGGTATGTATTCGATCTATACCTTCTTAGTTTATTTGTAGATGAATATGTTCGTCGGTGTAATAGTCACTATTGGTGATGCATGCCGGGTATGTATTCGATCTATACCTTCTTAGTTTATTTGTAGATGAATATGTTCGTCGGTGTAATAGTCACTATTGGTGATGCATGCCGGGTATGTATTCGATCTATACCCTCTTTAGTTTTGTAGATGGATATATGGGTATCCGATCTATGGCATTATTGGTGATCGATTGTTGGACACACATCGTGGTATTGAGACTTATTGAGAGATGGGCATATTCAGAGAGGTGAGGATTATTGTTGTTCTGATCAGTCGACTGGTCCTTTGAACAGTCGACTGTTCTGTACAGTTGAGTTGTACATATTTTGAGAGAGATTGATTGATGGATATTTGATCGATGTTATTGTTTCTCGACTTGACTTCACGCTCGTACTGGCCTATCGTTCTTGTTTCAGATTACATGTTCAGTTTATGTATTTTGTTCAGTACATGTTGCTTATGTTTATTTGTTTGTTTATGTTTGTTGTTTATATCACTCACACCAGTTATGGCTGACCCCGTAGTTTTGGGGGTTAGGGTTCAACTCTAGCCTCATGTTGCAGGTTGCTTAGAATTGGAGGCTTGGATGCTTGGGTTAGCTGTAGAGGTTAAGAGTGTTATAATAGAGCCATGTGTAAATTGTTGTAAAGAAGAGTATTGAAAAAGGGATTGTTGTAAATAAGTGTTTGTTTTTCCGCTGCAAATTTGAAAAGATTATTGTAATAAAGATTTGAAATAAACGATTTGAGTTTTTGGCTATGTATGTTGTTACATTGAAGTGGATCGCTGGGAAAGTGCCACGTAATTTTCTAAGTTTCGTATTAGAAATTCGGGGCGCTACAGAAATAGTACTCAAGTTTACAAAGATCTTTCAGTACCAGTCGACTTATAATGTAGTAAGTCGACTGTCCAGAGGACAAATATCCAAAATTTTACAAAGATAGACTAAGTCACATAAGTCGACTTGAAAAGATACCAGTCGACCTACCCGAGACAAATTCCAATAATTCTCAAGAAAATATTCTAAGTACATAAGTCGACTAAAAGAATCATAGGTCGACTGTCCCGAAGGGACTGAAATAATTTTACAAAATAATTTCTCAGTGAACCAGTCGACTGCTTAATAGCTAAGTCGACTGTCCAGAACGACTTTTCCAAGGAAAACTAAGATACAGTAGCAGGTTCGTACCAGTCGACTGTACAGTAGACCAGTCGACTGTCGGCCTACAGTTTTCATAAATTAGGTCTGAATACAAAATCGAAACTGAAGGTTTCCAAAGGTTCTTTGTTCATGAAATAATTCGTATTCAGGAAAAATGACAAATCTCAAATAATCTCCATTATGGGTACATTGCTCAATCATCCAATATGTCAAGATTCAATCCTCATGCTCTATAATCTCTAGTCTTTCCATTAGGGTTTCTCAAAAACTAAATTTCGGTCACAACTCAAGCCAAAATCTGATTTGTAAACTCAAGATCCAAATGTTCATCATCCGATCACAACCATGATCAATTCTTAACATGCCTTCTAGCAATACCATCTCCTAAACCAAGATCTACTCAACATTCTTAGATTTCACCAACATGGTACAAACAACAACCACCTTTGCATCGTCTCATGCAAAATACTAAATAATATTTATGTCAAATAATCATAACAATCGTTCACATACATTCATACCACAACACAAGGTTCATATCATTCATACGACAAATCAAAACAACACAATTTTACGTCACTCACCTTGAATTGAGAAAATCCACGAAAAGCCTTCCTTCTTGCTAGATCCAAAAATTCTCCTTGCTCCTCCAAAACCAATCTCAAAATTCTGTATATTGTAGCAATGACGGCTGGAGAAATTCTCTTAAATATCCGGGAGTGAATATTAGGGTTTTACCCACACTTTTGCAAAACAATCCTTTCCAAAATACAACTTACATATATATGTTAGTCTTGAAAATTCAATCAAAACTCATTTAAATTAGGATTTAAAAGAAAATATACTTCTAAATCTCAGCCAATACTGATCGAAATGTCCAGGAAAATACATTTTGCAATTTAACCCTTAAAAATGTCAATTTTGCAAAAAGGTCCTTCTTTTCTCAAAATTTGCAAATAGTTTCAATTAATTTCAGAAAAATCTGGAAAAATACTAAATAAATCCTAAATATTAAATAATGATTTTTCATAAGGAAAACTTAATTTTTTCAAACTTCTCAAAAGTCATTTGCACGTGTTTTGCACGTGTACAAAAGATAAATCTTTTAGAAAATATTAATCAAATCCTCAAAAATCATTTAAATTCATTTTCAAATATTTAAAAATAGTATTTGAAAATACGGGGTTCTACATAGCGAAAGTGGGGACGATATATCACGACAATACCATTTGTAGGATCGGCAATGGGAAGAAAACAAGATTTTGGAAAGATAAATGGTGTTGTAGCAACACACTGATCAGTATCTTTCCGGAAGCAGCGGCAGCAGCTTTAAACAGAGATTCCCTGGTAGTAGATGTTTGGCGTAACAAAACGTTGACCATAGATGTTCACAGTAATTTAAATCAGGAAACAATGGAACATTTGCAGAACCTGAATTGTTTCATTAAAGGGAGGGAATTTACTCAAATGAGACTGAAGATGAAAGAGTGTGGAATCTAAACTCAAGTGCGACATTCACGGTTCGGTCTATGTATAAGTGGTTAAATGACGGGGGTCTAAGGAATAACGAATGTGACATCATCTAGGGTTTACCGGTTTCTCTTAAAGTCAGAGTGTTTCTGTGGCTGGTAAAGAACGGTGCAATTTTAAGTAAGATCAACCTTAAGAAAAGAAGCTTGATTAGTAACACTATCTGCGAGAGGTGCGGGCGCGAAGACGATGATACAAACCATTTGTTGTTCCTTTGTCCTAGAGCGAGTAGTATATGGGAATCAGTGGTTTTTGGTTTTGGGAGTTCACTGTGTCCTAGGTCTTCCTCAGATGTGTGGGGAGTTTTCAGAAATAATTTGGGCAAGAAAGAGAATAGACATTTGTGGGATACAACAACAGCCACAACCATGTGGGGGTTGTGGTTGGATCGTAATAAATTTTGCTTTCAAAAGATTAGTCATAGACACTCAGTCCTGCTGCATAAAAAAATTTCACTATCTCACGATTGGAATGTTATCACAGGTGGAATGAAAAGAGAGCGCCTGGGAGATCAAGAGTAAAGCGCAGTTGGGGTTCAGGACCGCTAGCAGGTCGACAGAGTGGTCCTGCATTTGTTGATGTCTGTTTTAGTTATGCTCAGATGTCTACTTTTTGATGTTCTTCTTTAGGTTATTTTGGGACTTTGTTAAATGTAATGTTATTATCGATGTACTATGTTTCGTTAATTTATTGTTAATGAAGCGATGACAGTAGTCATCTTTTATAAAAATATATATATATATATAATAATCCAATACTGACTTAAATTGGTATATAATAATCCAATACTGACTTAAATTGGCGATGTACGCACTAAAGTTACGTACGAATCCGTTCCACATCTATACTATTATTAAGCAAAGCCCCATTTTGGTGGCTTTTTACTGTTACACCCCCATATACATAAAAAGCTAAAAAAATATATAAGGTTAATTTTGTAATTTTTACTTCACATTTAAAGTCTCCATAAATTTTTGTTCCCTCAAAAATCGAAACCGTCTCTTCCTCTCCCTCTATCGAATCAGTGCATTGCACGTGCTAACCCATAAAATGTACATTGCACGTGCGGATTACTAGTTGTTAATTATTTGTGCCAATCCAATTTTACGAAAAAGTTCAACATATCATCGAGGTACAACTTTGGAATAAATAATTAACACGGTATCTTTTACAAATTCCAACAAACAGGGTTTAGGTAGGCTTAACCCTTTTTGCCTTCAAAAATAATAGATGTACATAATATTTTTGGACAAATTTCTATTGCGAAAAATCTTATGATGAGCAGAAAAGAAAAAATAATCCTTGATATATTATGAAAAAGAATTTATAATAATAAAAGGTTCATGGCTCGCCATCATCACCAGATACAATTACAATCAAATCTATGTGTGAGCACATTTGTGAATGTTTGCTATCCGCTCCCAATAGTCAATCTCTGGCTCATCAGTCATCAGCAACTGGCTCCTTGGCGACTGGCATTTTCGAAACTCTTCACTCTGTTTTGGGACTCACATCATCCCAGAATCCTTTGGTGCTGTCACGAGCATTTTCTGCTGCGATGAAATGATACTTGCAATAGCCTCCCTGATTGCTGTCGTAGGATGCGTGCTGATTGTGGGCTATGAAACAGATTTTTTCTGAGAGCGCTCCTCATCCTGATGTGGTAGGGGTACAAAAAAGGGTATCGCACTTTGCCAATCTTACAGGACCATCTTTGCAACAGTAGTTAGATCGATGAATTGAGACGGTGTTTTGTAAACACGTATTATCTTGAATATATCAACCCGGGTCTCCTCCCTGTGAACAGAAAATTGCATATTTGGATATGAAGTCTGGATGATTCAAAGCAAACTACAATAATGAAAGAAACTTCCACAATGAAGTGATGACTAACAATGAAGTGATGACTAAGCTCGACTCTGTAATCTTAAGTAGGATGGATTGCAAGATAGCTGCTACAGTTTTATAGAATAGTGAAAGTTTGAGGTAGATAACTGTTAAAGCAAGTTTAGGTAATTATATGAGAAAACGTCAAAGTGTAGGGTAGTTTTTGTCATTTAGCCAATCTGATTTACTACGATCTCCACATGAACTATATATACGCAAATATTTTTGACAATAAATGATGCATATTCTTTGAGTATCCACAAATCGCTACCTTTATCAGATGAGGTGGTTTTATCGGTTTCTTTTCTTTAAGTTAAATTGTTAATTTTGCAAAGATCACTCTGTATGTTATCTCAGGTTTGTCATGATTGAACTAAACTTGGTGCTCAATTGATCATATCAGAATCGAACTACACCAAACCCAACCCATCAACTCATATACATCTTAACATTGCACAGCCACGTCTTTCTTCAAAGTTAAAATATATATATATATATATATATATAAATATATATATATATATAATAAAACACAAAGAAAGCTATCAAGTGGCTCTCCTTCAATCCTCCCAAAAATTAAAGGCCCAAATCTAATCTTACAAAACATATTTTCCCCCAAAAAGTTTCTCCCCAAAATTCAAATTCAAATCCCCACCCAAAACAACTCCTAGTATAATGCACGTGCGATGCACACGTACAAAAAACATATATACTTAGGGATGGCAACTGGGCCGGGTCAACCGGCGACCCACCCGCGACCCGGCCCACGAACCCGGCCCGGTTAGGGCTTTCGCGGGTTCGGGTCGAACCCGGTGAACAGTACCGGGTCGACCCGGGTCGCTATTTATGCGAATTGGATTCGCGTAACCCGGCCCACGAACCCGGTCAACCCGCGAATTGGACCCGCCAACCCGCGGGTCGACCCGCGAATTTCGACCCACCGACCCGTCACGGGTCGACCGTTCGACCCGCGGGTCGAACGGGTCGAAACCCGCGAAATCGACCGGGTCGCTAGCCGTTTCATTCCGTTGGGCTGAGTGGCTGACAGCAGTAACGGCTAATAGCCGTTGCTGCTGAGTTGCTGTTGTTATTTTTTTTTTTGTTTTTTTTTTTTGTTTTTACCCACTTCTAACCTTATAAATAGCCCCTAAAAATCTCCAAAAAAATCACACCTTCCTCTCTTACTCTCTCTACTATTATACATCAAAAAAAAAAAAAATTTGAACAATTGTAGTAATCATCAAACAAGTGTACAAGGAGGCGTATACACGATCAAATTTTGGTCGTATCGGAGAAAAAAATTCAACGTCTTCAACTCTCTTCAACCATCGGCTCAAATCTACTTCAACCTCTTCTCAATTCAACTCTTCAATTGCGAAATCGGCAAAGCGCTCCTCCATCTTGTCTATTATTTTCTAATTTTCACGGTTTTTTTATATACGCGTATTCCACGGTGAACGGTATCAAAATATCTCTATCTCTCTACTATTTTTTTTTTTGCGTTTTAGTTAAAATTATTGTTCGTTTTTTGAACTTCTCTATCTCAAGATTCTCAACCCTCTTGTTTTTTAGTTTTTTTTTTGTATAATTCACCGCCACTACTTAGTAGATTTTTTTTTACATACCACATTACTACATTATGTCTAGATCACGCGGTAGCGGTCGTAGCGGACAAGATTCCTCCTCCTCTTCACGTAGGCCACCAATTGTCCCTATTAGTGAGCCCGCCCAAGATTACATTGATCCTACTATGGAACAATGGGGTACACACGACATGGATGTTGTAGGTGGCATTCAAATAGAAGAAGAAGAACAACAACAACAACCCGAAACCACACAAACCCGTAGTAGTAGGAAAAGTAGAGGAGAAACTAGCGATTGGCACAAGTTTTATGAGTATATCCCGGACGAAAATATTCCGGGTGTAGGTTTGAAAGTGTGTAAAACATGTAGCAAAACATACAAATTCAAGAGGGGTGACGGGACCGGTACAATTAGTAGACACATACAACATAATCACAAAGAACTCCTTGATCAAATACAAGGCCAACAAAAAATTAACCCTAGGACCGGTCAAGTAGATAGCCACCCTTATGATCCCGAACTTGTTCGTCGGGAAATGGCCCGATTAGTAATTAAGGAAGAGTTACCATTTTCCTATCCCGAGAGTAGGAACTTGGAAAACTTTAATCAAACCGCCTTAAACCCTCATTTTAGGAGAATTCCGAGAAACACTTGCAAATCGGATTGTTTTAAAGTGTATGTTGAAATGAAGGACGCGTTGATTGCAATTTTATGGAGTTTAACTTGTAGGGTTAGTTTAACTTCGGATGTTTGGACGGGTGTCAACAATATTCCAACGATGGGAATAACCTGTCATTGGATCGACAATGATTGGATTCTTAATAAAAGAATCATATCACTTGCGTCGTTGCCGTATCCCCATAGTGGCGACGAAATAGCAAACCGTATTATAGAAATTTGTGATGTTTTTCATATTCGCGATAAAATTATGGCTATTAGTTTTGATAATGCATCTAACAACAATGTAGCAATTACTACTTTAAAATCTGTATTAAACCCTCCATCTGACAGTATTTTTCACGTTAGATGTGCATGTCATATTATAAATTTATGTGTTCAAGACGCATTAAAAATAGCTGATCCATATATACATAAAATTAGAAATTGTGTACATTTCATTGCATTAAAACCAAGCATTCTACAAGAATGGAAAGCTTGGTGTAGAGTTAGGAAAGTTCCTTTTAGAAAATTTCCAAAGGATGTTAGACACCGATGGAATTCTACTTTTGATTTACTTAATGTTGTCACCGAATATAAAGCAGTTGTAAATGATTTTTGTATCGCACAAAATATGCCTAATTTTGAAATGACTCCCGCCGATTGGTATTTTTCTGAAGCTTTGTTGAAATTTTTAGAACCTTTTAAAACCGCAACTTTGAAGTTTTCTAAAACATATGAATCTACTTCTAGTAGCATTTTTATTGAATTAGTTAGCATGGTACAAATATTTAACGAAATGTTAAATGATGTCTATATTAGTAACATTGTAATACCTGCATTTCAAAAATTTTTGAAGTATTATTTTCCTCCTCCGATGTTGATTTGTGTTGCTACTGTTATGGATCCCCGTATCAAATTAGAAGGTACGAAGAATTTGATACAAATGTTTTTTGGATTTTTAGAGAACAATGTAGAATTAACAATTGATTGCGATCAGTTTTTAGTTCAGTTTGAAACTACCTTAAATAACTTGTATGATTATTATGATAGACGTTTTGCTTCTAGTGGTACAACTTCTGTAGTTAGTTCTTCGTCTGGTAGTTCTAGAGATAAGGGTAAAAGTAGAATTGGTGATAGAACATTTAGTTTACTTGAACAAATTCAATCTAAAAAACCTAGGACTAATCAACCAAATGAATTAAATTGGTATAACCAACAGGATACTGAGCCTACTATTTCTCCACTAGATATTTTACAGTGGTGGAAAGAACATGAACACACTTTTAGTATTCTGTCAATTATGGCTAAAGATTTGCTAACTCCTCCTGTCTCTACAGTTGCTTCTGAGAGTGCATTTTCTACCAGTGGCAGGGTTCTATCTGATTACAGAAATAGGTTGAAGCCGGAGTCGTTGGAGATGCTCGTTTGCACAGAAGACTGGCTGAAGGCTGAAGATAGGACGCAAGGAAAAGCACTATCAAGTTCAACAAGTGGGAGCAACTCGCCCGAAGATCAACAACAAGAACAACAACAATGACAACACTTACAATAGCTTTCTCTTGTTATGTCAAATTAGAAAACTTGTACTCAATTAAAATTGTATATAACAAATATGTTATTGTATAAAACTTATTTGTGAATTGAATTCTTCATTTCGTTATAAATTGTTCAAAACTTCAAATTGTATAACTTAAATTCATATGAATAAAATTCCAAATTTTGTTGTCATTTTCACTCTTTCAATCTTATTATTAGTCTTCACTCTTCAACGATTTTTTTTCTTTATTAATATTATTAATTACTTAGTATTATAATTAAACATCATTTGGGGACATTTGAAGAATTGTAGTATTATTAGTTTATTACTTAATATTATTATTTATTATTACTGAATTTAATGAATTGTAGTATTATAAATACTTATTGATATTTGATAGTTTTACTTACTTGGGGATATTTCCCCAAAATTACTTACTAATATAATTACTTACTTAGTAACATTCAAACATAATTTTTGAAATATCCCTCAATTTGATACTAATACTACGTAACTTACTTAGTAATATAATTTTTTAAGAATTGTAGTATTCATAATTCATCAAACAAAGATATGATTGTTTGTATACCTAATACAAGTATACAACATTCAAAAAATTATTATTATTATTATTTTAATTTAAACAAAAAAAAAAAAAAAAAAAAATTATTATACGGGCCAACCCGCGGGTCGACCCGGCCCAACCCGGGTTGAGCCCTAAAGGGTTCGCGGGTTGGGCGGGCCACCCATTTGAGAATGTAACCCGGCCCGGCCCGGCCCGTATAGGGGACCAACCCGGCCCGGCCCGGTTATGAATTCGTCCCAACCCGTCCGGGTTGGGCCCGGCCCGGCCCGAGTGACCCGTTCGCCATCCCTATATATACTAATATAGCTCACGACAATGGGTGACTACTCGTAATAACTCAGAATCTTAAAATCTCCACAAATGCAAGGCATCAAAAATTAATATAGGTAATGCTAAATGAAAAAAAAAGTATTATGACTGAAACCCCAAAAATCTTTAAATCGTTAAAATGAAACCCCAAAAATCTTACCTTGTTGGCTGTTGAGAATCTATTACAGTTTGGAGGGAGAGCAAGGGACAGAGTTGAATTTTTATTTAGAGGGAAAAAAAGAACCGAATGCAATTTGGTGTGTATATATAGAGGATGAAGGATTAATATGGAAGGTTATCAAGGGTAGTTCAATGGCTTCACAATTTATTCATTTTGATCTTTGAGTGCATGTATTAATTATTTTCCCAATACATGCAAATCATACTATACTTTTGAGTTTCTCAAGGTTAATTATTGGCTTCACAATTTATATTCATTTTGAACTTTGAATGCATGTATTTTCCCGATACATGCAAATCATACTGGTGTTTGAGTTTCTCAAGGTTAATTATCTCAATTTGAAGAAATCATACAATATTTTTGAGTTTCTCAAGGTTAATTATCACAATTTGAAGAAATCATACTATATTTTTGAGTTTCTCAAGGTTAATTATTTCTATTTGAGGGCATTTTCATAGTACATGCATTCTCATTTCTCACACTAAGACATTACACTTCAATATACAGATAGATCCATATACAACATGAACTCAAAATTTCCCATACATTCAGTTAATCATAATACTTAAAACTGAATCCACAATAATACTCTTTATGTTCCTTCTTCATTAAAAACTACAACAATATTTCCTACTTTCATCTTCACTCACGTTCTTAGTCAATTTTCCGTCCTTTCACCAGCATGAATCCCGTATCCAACTCTTCTTTACAATACTCTCGAGCCAGCCACCATTTCACATACATCATTATATGCTACTGAAAACCCATTTCACATACATCATTATACGCTATTGAACACCTCTGCTAGTTCAATTCTCAAGTTACCTCCACTATGTTCTCAAATCTTCATCAATATATAGATTAGCAAAAACAACTAATTTTACAAAATGTGCCGCTGCTTCCCAACTATAATTTTAACACTCATACGAAGCACTACAATGTAGGATAAATTCCTTCACTAACCTGGTCTTGTAAAGTGCTACATGTGAGACTGCAAATTGCAACATATCGATTCATTTCTGTCAAATTTGATGGTTTCACACATATTCATGTTTCCTAAATTAATGATAGTGGCATACCCCCACATTTGCAGCAACCATGTTTCAAGGTAGAGAGATTCAAAAGCATTTCAAGAACTATGTACACAATGAACCTCTAAATTCACTATAATACTCTTTAACTCACCAGTGTCAATGAAACCAACAATAACATTCCTCTGACTCTTCGTAGAGAACCCCGGTATCTCCATGGCTTCATCAATCTGAAGACCCATAAAGTCCCATGAATGAGTATTATGCAAGCTTCTCTTCTCATTTCGAAACACCGAAACCACATTGGGCATCTCTGTAATCACACAATATATCACATAACACAATCCAAAAAAGTTATTCAAAAACAAAACAAAAAAACAAAACAAAACAAAAAAAAAACCCTCAAATCTCAAATTACCAGCCAACTTTGATGCTTGTTCTTGAGTCAACTTCGCAGCAAACCCTCTAAACCCATTACTATAGCTATAAATATGGGATTCCTTTGCTTTCTCAATGCTGTCCAAAATAACCAACACTATTCAATCCTTTTCCATTTAAAATACCAACAATTCTACAAATCCATTTCATAAAAGTTATAAATAAAAAATAAAAAATAAATAAAATAAATATTAAAAAAAACCCACCTTCCGTCATGAATAGAAGCAAGCATTTGGTGGGTTTGCTTCGAAATCTCATCTGGGTTTTCTCCATAATTGCTTCCCATGTAGACCACATACACCTACAATGGGGTAATAACAAACGTGAGGAAATTGGACTAAAAATAACCAAACATTACATTGAAACTCATTCACCTGAGAAGAGAAGAACAGTTTTGGTCCATTCATCAGTGAATAAAACAAATTCAAGATCCTGTTAATATACAAATAAAAGGCAGCATCAAACCTTTCTAACCAAAAGTCAAATAAAAAAAAAGTAAAACCAAATCAAGATCCCAAATTTTAAAGCTAAGTATGAGGATCGGAAAGGCCAAACACCAATACAGACTCAAAACAACATCATCTTGATCTCAACTGACCCCCAATTATGGATAGATTCCAGATTGATCGATCGATACCGTAATAAACCATTCCTTTTCTTGTTGCATAATAAAATAGCATCACAAAAGTGATTAGAAGAATGAAATAAAAAAAAGTACCGATGGTAGGGATGGTGGTGACGATCTCGCAAAGCTTGAACTTGTAGAGTATGGTGGTCTTACCAGCGGCATCGAGACCCACCATCAAGATCCTCATCTCCCTCTTCGCGAACAAACGGCTGAACAGCTTCCCAAACGACAACCCCATACTTTTCTTTCTTTCTTTCTTTCTTTCTTTCTTTCTCCTCTTTGATTCTGCTGCTGGTTTGAAAAGAAGAGATCGGAGATCTGGATTTCAAAGTTAAAGATCTCAGATGTACGAATTCATCAAAAGATTAGATGATATGATATGAGATCGGATCTAATATTAACCTGTGATTGACAGGAAGGGTTCTTCTTCTTCGTCTTCTTCTCTGAAAGTGAGTTTCTCCTAAAATTAATGAATTGAAATGAGAAAAGTTGTTTATCTCTCTCTAATATCTCTATGTTTATGGGAGAGGAATCGTCCGGGGTTGAGACAGAGAGATTGAAGTAAATGTGAAGCGGAAATTACGCTTGTGCCCACTGATTGTTTGGGATCAGGGGCAAAAATTGACAGAATTAACCCTATATTTTTTTTAGCCTTTTGATGTTTATGGGGACATGATAGTAAAATTCAAACTCAAATCCCCACCCAAAAACCTCATTTCTAACTAACTCAATACATGGCAAATGCACCAACTACAAACCCTTCACTTCCAGTTCCCACAGGTGCCTAAGAGGAACTTCCACCCATGTCCAAAATGTCACTGATCTCCTTCAGTAACTGGCATGTCAACACTGTCTCAGATAGATAACATTAACCAAACTACAAGCCTAACTAATAGTTGTGGAACCCGTCTCTCGGAGATGAAGTGTCTCGCTAACGCTAAAACCACTTCAATAACCATTCTCTTTTTAAGCGAATTACGGGAATGGAAGGAGAAGAAACTGGCGGTGCGTGAAAAGATGATTACAATGTATGTATAAATCCTCATGAGCTATTTAATTTTCTCATGTTTCATTTTCAGTTATTAATTATAAAATCTCTAACCTTTTCTCAAACTTGGCACAAATACATGGGTGTAACAATTCACCATTCAGCATTGATATGCACTGAAGCTTAGTGAGGTTGAGAAACTCTATACCCCCATAAATTGAAGAAATCCAAAACATGAATCAAATGATGGGGATAAGAGAACTATGTAAAAGTGATGATTTATAAACCCAAGAAATAAGAAACTAGATCTTTCTGAGACACAGCGGTGAATAGTGCAGCAAGTAACACAAAATGGATGATTAGGCATAGCAAAATTGAAAACAAACGATGAATTTGTTGTAATTGACTGCTACTACACAAAAACTTTAGAACTTCAATTTAAAATCCCACCTTTTGATAATCATTTAGAAGAGAAAGTGGCGGCTTTCTCTCATTCAAAATGTTAATGTAGTTACTTGCTTGTCTGCTTTCTAGCTCTTCTCAGAAAAACTCAAGCTCCTTTTGAGCTACCACTCACGTATTCCCTACAACATCAAATAAGATCTTATCAGAAACAACACAAACCACAAAATTGCAAAACAAAAGAAGTAAGGGTGTGTTTGGAAACAAAGTTCAGTTATCACAACTCTACCTACATTCAAAAAGTTGTCTTCATTCTTCTTGTTGTTTGGCAAGCCAACTAAAGTTGAACTTAACTCCACTATTTTAGAGAGTTCTCAAATTTTAGATAATTTAGGTTTGAAGGGAGTTGAGATAACTACAACTACCTCAACTTTTGGGCTTAGAAAACTTGTGATAACTTTCTATCTCAACTTCAAATGTGTCCCCAAACAGTTAAAGTTAAGCAAACTGAGCTTCCAGAAATAACTCTACAAAACTCCAGTTATCCTAACTTAAATCCGTTCCTAAAGACCCCTAAGAAACTAAATTAATCATTTCTGATCATTCATTCAATGCGGCTCAATTTCGAAATTCTCAAACAACAAACGGTTCATAAAATAACTACTCGATTATCGATAAAGTTGCTAGCTTTTCGACAAAATCACGAAAATTCCATCCAAATCACCATAACCTAAAAGCAATCATTTAAACCTAGTATCAAAATGAGGTCGAAGAATTGCTCACCAAACCAATTACGATCGTGTTTGATTCGAGTGCTGAACTCCTCTCTCAAAATCTTCCCCTTTTTGTTCCATTTCGGCCGAGCATTGGCCATTTTGAGCCGGCGAACGGTGGCCGCCGACCTGCCACTCTTGTTGCCGCTTTTGCCATTCGAACAGTTGACGTCGAGAGAGTGCTTCGGCTTTCCCGACACGTTGACTTTCCCCTCCTTTTTCGATGACGGCGCCATGGCCGCCGAGTGTTCAGGAGCTAGGGTTTGGGAGAGAGGTTGAAGAGGATGACTGTGATTTAATTGGGTGGTTTATATCTGATTGGTTTTGTCTTTTGGAAAGTTCTAATTTAGTCCTTGGTAACTTGATTTTTGGGCAATTGCATTTTTGGCTTTTTGCAAAAGTTTTGCTATTTTTTAATTACTAGTTGAAATTTGCCGTGCACCAAGTGCACGTGGCTTGGTGGACGTGTCACTTGAATATTTAAATAATATTTCATGTGGTTGATAAAATCAATCATAAAAAAAATCTAATTAAGAACTCAAATGAATATATAATACAATCACCATATTTTAATTATGTACACAAAATACTTAAATTTTAAAACAAATAACTCTAAATATTGTCTTGAGTAAACGAAATAATTTGTAATAATTGTCTCATTCAAAATATAAAGATATTAAAAAAAAGAACAAATTAGTAAATCCTAAACTGATATCATCGTATTTTTCATAAGATTAATCATTATTTTCGACTTTAGCGTTCTTGAACTTAAAACTACTCATAACTTTCTTGTTATCCTTTTTATTTTGCATCAAGTAAATGTTTTTGTAGTTGGTTTTCCATACGTAACATATTGTGATTTAATCAAAAAAGTATATTTATGTCCAATGCATTTCGGTCCTTCTATTAAATTCTTCAACATTTTTTTCCCGGCATATAGAATTAAGTAATTAGCTATTGATCATTTTTAACATTATGGGAATAACATATTATACATTATTCATAATATGTTTTAGGACTTTTGCGGAACAGCCGATGATGCATCTTGTTTCCTCGTTAGATAAAGTGTCTGCACTTGTATCTTTTATTGTGTTTTTAATACATATCTGAAACAATTTATTCTTAATTAAATTATATGTATATATTTGATTGAAGAATGGAAAAATGAGGTGTTTTATATACCTTGACACATATTCAGCATTATTCTTTTTACATTTTCAACAATAATCTTCATCATTTTCAATATTGACTTTTTGTTAAGGCGACTTTTCATGCAATGTATCATGGATCTCTAATATCTTTCACATTTTTGATCCGACAACATTGCCCAGAACCCCATTTGGGTGAGAACCAAGGGTCGGTCCACACTTCAACCCCCTCCTCGGCTCCCCTTGAGCGGTCAGACCTCCGCAGTGTTATAACGCCCCTCTTGAAGGGACTACCTTCATTTGTACTTGGATGCGAAGCACACCCGAGATAGTGGTTCCAGCTTGGAATGCCATAGGAGCTAGAGGAGTCCTTAGCCTCGGCAACAGATTCCTTCGTCACGAGAATGAAGATGCGAGAGAGGTTCCCGACCCCTGGCAGTCGGCGAGCTACCAAGATCAACAGGGAAGGTGGGGTACCCATGACCCAAGCTGAGATCCTAAACTTCATCGATCAAGTCCTTAGGGTTCTCCAAGGTGCTCCGAACAAAGACTGCTGGATGAATGGTCCATGCCCTAGGCCAGACCAAGATGAAAAATCCCACGGATCAACCCGATCAGAGGAATAAGAAAATCTGGTGCTCAGCCGCCCTCGAGAGATGGAGAACCACCTTACTTTACCTAGCGATTAAAGTAAACATTAATAAAATGATAAAGTATGGAACAAATGACATAATTTAGCTAAGTGTGCTTGAATTTGGTGCAATCTGTTGAATAACTCCACAATTTAGCAATAGTTCAGTGGCAGCTATGACAAATTCTTTGCCATACTTCACTTTGCGCATCATTTGAACAGGGCAAAGTCAGGAAATCCAAGCATCTTGGCATGAACATGTGTTGGAAATTGCTTCACTAAGGTCTATAGGAGATTACTGAATTCCCTCTTAAAGGTCCTCAAATTAGATGTTTGACTATGGGTTGGAAAAAAAACTAATAATAGTATTTTTTCTCTGCAATAGTGTTTCAATTGGAAGCGACCTCTTAAACAATAGTATATAGCAGAAATGCTACTTTTCTTACCAAATATAAACAACCCTTACTTAATTAATACAGTTATGAAACATAAACTACCATTTCAGTCCAAATGGCGGTGGTAGGATGACTTTAATAGCTAATATTTTAATTATTAAACCAAGATGACATTGTTATCCAAAGGCAAAAGCAAATGCAAGACATTAATTCGACGGAATACACATGTTACACAGTGTTGCCGCTGAAATCGGTGTGGGGGCAAACATATAGATTTGTGGATTCTTTGGGACGTTGAATAGTCAAACCTGAAACCTTTCCGCCTGAGTTTGACCGTTAACTCCCGCCATTGACCTGCAAAAAGTGCGAAACACCGGGGTTGATCCCGGCGACGCACCCTCCGACGCTCAAGTCAGTAATCAGAAAAGATTATGAATGAGCTTTTACTGGCAAAAGATTGATTACCTCTTAATGGTAGGGGATGGGGGGTATTTATAGCCGCCTTAGGGACCAGTTTCGGGATAAGATTCAAATCTCTACTTCCCAGTGAATGGATAGAGACGATCAGGGCCGTTGATTAAGGTTAATCATAAACCCTAATTCTATCCAGCTGGATCGGGTTTCTCGCGGGTTGGAACCCGCACCCAGTTGAGATGGATCCGTTCGTGGACTATTGGATTTTTGGAGAAAAGACCCAGTGCCCATTTCAGACCCGTTTGTAGGTGAAATTGCCATTTTACCCTCAAGCTTTAAGATTCGTTCCCAATTTGGACGGTTCCGATTTAACCCTATTTTTAGCAATATCACAAGCCCCCCACTCCCGAAGACTGAGTTTGATCAGCATTTGAGGAGTAGTTTTATTGTTATAATGGCTTGCGGAGTTGTATCGGAGTCCAAATGAGGGGTGTCGAATCTTTGTATGAGGTATTATGTTGAGTTTCAGAGCTAGTTGTGCGCTCAAGGTTGTTCTCGAGCTCTCCTGGACTTTCTGGCATTTTTTCTTAATTTTTATCTATTTTTCGGACCATTTATTTAGTTTTGCGAAGCGGTGATTTATTGTTCGGGGGCCTTAATTAATCGTTCTAAGCAATAATTATTTACCTAGAGGTTCAAAAATATTTTCCCGAATTTATAATTATTTTTTAGAATTTTAAATTAATTTTTCTGAATTTTTAATCATTTTTTCGCAATTTTTTAAATAAATAATTCGATTTTATTATATAAAAATTAATTTTTGATCCGATTTATGACGTGGCGCGATCTAAGCCTTCCATCAGCCTATGGTGCAAATTTTTGGAGGATCGGACGGCCGGAGTAGCTCGGCTGCCTTTTTCTCCGCTTGCGGAGGTCGGTGTCTCGGTAGCTCGGCCTGTCCTCCTCGGCGGCTCGGTAGCTCGGCACGTCACGAGCTGCCGAGCTACGTGGCTAAATCTAGAGGGTCCATCACGGCACGAATCACGAAAAAATGCTATCTTGTCATTTTGTGGACGTGGCGCGATCTTAGCCGCTCATCATGTTCTGGCGCGATTTTTGAAACGATCCGACGGTTAGGGTAGCTCGACGTCATTTTTCTCCAAATGCGAGGGTCGGTGCCTCGGTAGCTCGGCCATAGCTGTTCGGTAGCTCGGCAGCTCGGCTTTCGCCCATTGGTAGTTCGGTGGCTCGGCTGTAGCGGTTCGGTAGCTCGGCAGAGCACCTCGTTAGCTCGGCAGCTCGGGACGAGCGGTTGGGCCACATGGCTTGATCCGGAGCGTTCATCGTGGTGCGGATCACGAAGTTGGAGGTTCAGATCACGAGAAAACGTTATCTTATCGTTTTGAGGGCGTGGCGTGATCTGAGCCGTTCATCATGTTTCAGCACGAATTTTGAAACAATCTGACGGTGGAAGTGGCTCGGCGGCATTTTTCTCCAAATGTGGAGGTCGGTGCCCCGGTAGCTCGGCCATAACTGTTTGGTAGCTCAGCCCAGTACGAGCCATTGAGCCACGTGGCTGGATCCGGAGCGTTCATCGTGGTGCGGATCACGAAGTTAGAGGTTCAGATCACGAGAAAACGTTATCTTGTCGTTTTGTGGGCGTGGCGTGATCTGAGCCGTTCATCATATTTCTACACGAATTTTGAGATAATCTGACGGTGAGAGTGGCTCGGCAGCATTTTTTCTCCATATGTGGAGGTCGGTGCCCCGGTAGCTCGGCAGAATGTCTCGGTGGCTCGGCCCAGTACAAACCGTTGAGCCAAGTGGCTGGATCCGGAACGTTCATCTTAGCGCGGATCACGATGTTGAGGGTTCAGATCACGAGAAAACGTTATCTTGTCGTTTTGTGGGTGTGGCATGATCTGAACCGCTCATCATGTTTCGACACGAATTTTGAGACAATCTGACGGTGAAAGTGGCTCGGCGGCATTTTTTCTCCATATGTGGAGGTCGGTGCCCCGGTAGCTCAACAGAATATCTCGGTGGCTCGGCCCAGTACGAACCGTTGAGCCAGGTGGCTGGATCCGGAGCGTTCATCTTTGGCACGGATCTCGAGGCTAGAGGTCCAGATCACGAGGTTTCGACACGAATTTTGAGACAATCTGACGGTAAAAGTGGCTCGGCGGCATTTTTTCTCCATATGTGGAGGTCGGTGCCCCGGTAGCTCGGCAGAATATCTCGGTGGCTCGGCCCAGTACGAACCGTTGAGCCACGTGGCTGGATCCGGAGCGTTCATCTTTGGCGCGAATCTCGAGGCTAGAGGTCCAGATCACGAGAAAACGTTATCTTGTCGTTTTGTGGGCGTGGCATGATCTGAGCTGCTCATCATGTTTCGACACGAATTTTGAGACAATCTGACGGTGAAAGTGGCTCGGCGACATTTTTTCTCCATATGTGGAGGTCGGTGCCCCGGTAAGCGGTAGCTCGGCAGAATGTCTCGGTGGCTCGGCTCAGTACGAGTCGTCGTACTGCCATGCCAAGTGAACCGTCGCAGCCTTTCTCTATTCTGTCGTTTCGCTTCCTTTAATGGGCCCCCAAGCGTTACAAAAGCCCAACTGTCGCCTTTTGTGTAAGCCCTGTTTTCCTAAATGCATATCTTTTGAATATTTCCTGTATTTTAGCTAATTAAAAATTCACTTGTTTTGAAATTATTTCAAATATTTTATTAAAGCGTTTTCTAGTCGAAAACTATGTTTTGCTCGAATAACGACATGTTATAATTTCTATTTCTATTTGATCGGTTATTTTTATTTTTACCCAATTTGAATTTAAGTGTGTTGTTGTTGTGTTATTTTGATAAATGTATATTTTGTTATAGAAATCTTATTATTATTATTATTAGTACCATTTTGTATACCCCGAATATTCTTATTCAATTGTATTTCTCCCATTGGATCTTTTAATTAAACCCCAAAACACTTTACCCTACCCTATTTCTTATTGGATCCATCTAAGCCCAAACCCAATACCCTAACTATATAAGCCCTAACCCCCTAGCCCTAACCCTAACCTATCTACTGTTAAAACCCAATACCCCCGCCGCTATCTTCTTCCTCCCTCGTCTCCATCTTCGATTCCCTCGATCAACGCCAGATCCATCTTCCTACCTCCGATCGCATTCCGATCGTCTCTCCCACCTTCGCCATCTCCTTCCCGTCGTCTTCTCCTCCGACTCATCGTCCCGAACCCAACTCCGAGGACCCATCGCACCTGAACCCAATCCACCTTCAACCTTCCGCCATTCCCTGTTTTTCGCCCTCGACCAAAAACCACCTCCGACCCCCGCTCCTCATCAACCCCACCGCAGCAGCAATCCACCGTCGTCTCCTCCATCGAACCCAAGCACTCCCGAACCCATTTTCGCCATTTTCGACCTCCACCTTTCCCTCACCCACTCAGCCTCATTGCCTCGCCGTCGCCTCCTCAATCCGACCTCCGTCCACGCCGCAAACACCCCCGAACCATTCCTCCGCTCCTCCCCTGTTCTTTGAACCCAAACAGAGACGCCGTGCGACGAGTTCCCTCTCGACGTCGTCGCCGCCGCCGCCGCCGCCTACCGTCGTCGACTGCTCCCCAGTCGAACCCCGACCAAGCTGTCGCCGCCTTCAGTCGCCGTCGAACCAACCGGAAAAGAACGAAGAAGAGAACGAACGAAGAAGAAGGAGGAAAAGGCGGGATCGAATCTCAGCCATCAGATCGCATCAAGATTCGCACTGTGATCGGTGTCCCGTGTTCTGGCCACAACGGATCCCGTTTCCGCTGCACGCTGTTCTGGCGCAGATCCGCTGCATTGAGACGATCTGATTCGCCCGTTTCGCTGTTCCCTGTTTTGCCGCATCAAATCCGATCGGCTGTTTGCTGTTTTGGGCTGATCTGGTGTGGGGAAAACTCGATCTACGGTTGGTTTTTTTGCACGCGCTTTTTGAGGACTTCTTCCGGGATTTTTCTACCCAAATTCCTACTACAAGTGGAGTTTATCATCGTCATCTAAGGCAAGTATCCTTGTACATTTTATTGTTCTAGTACAAGCATCCTTGAAATACTACAAATAGTTAGATTGTGACTCCTCTTTGAAATATCATTGTAGATCAATCTTGAACCTCCAAATTGACTAAGAGTCACAAAATTTCCTTGTAATTAATTTATAATTATTGGACTCTTTTACCCTTGGACACATGAAAACATAGACATATGAATTAAGGAGCCCTAAAATTTGTAGACACACATATATTTATTGTCTTGACGAACTTGCAACTATTATGACTTGAAAAACATTTATTAGTTGCTGTTTTGACCTCCATGATTATGTATTTATGCTACTTAACAACATAGACGCCAAATGACATTTTCCCATGAAATCTACATTAGTAAATTATTTCTATGTGTTGCTGTCTGAATGTTCTTTTGCGGTTTCGACCCTTTTATCATTTGAATCTGGGCCCGAGCCCTGAATAGAAATTGTAGATCCGGATGTGTAGATATCGATAGACTCCGAAATTTTTGAATTTGGAGCTACGGTCTAGGAGTTATGGCAGTTATACTGCAGCTGTGTCAGTAGACGCAGAATTGCAAAACTGCTGTATAAAATTACTTCGCGCATTAAATTAGCTATGTAACCAGCGAGCGATTGACTCCAAATTTATATGTAGTTGCTGGACACCCTATAGGATATTCCAAATTTTTTTCCTAGAATTAAATCACAACATTTTACATATGTATGCTTGCTTGATAAGAGTTAATAAAAGTAACAAGCCGGGGTTATGGGAAAGACTATAAAATGGACAATATAGATAAGTGTACTCGGAAGGGGGCCCGTGTTTCCCAATACTTGGTTCATGAACTTGTTGTATCTTGTTCGATTCATGGAGTCGGTTACTCGGCTCATGAACTTGTTGATTCATGAACCCATTGTGCGGTTCTTGAACTTGCTTGTGGATTCGCGAACTTGCTTCGTGAACTTGTTATTTAATTTCCGATTCATGAACCATGGCTTGCTTGATACTTGATACCTGAGTACGCCGCCCTATAAAATCCATTACTAGGTCTAAACGAAACTGTTTGACTGTAGCAACCATGTAGTAAAAATATGGATGCATGTCGTGCTACCTAGATAGTAATCACCACTAGACTTGAACTTGATAACTTGAACTAGACTTGAACTAGACAACTTGAACTTGAACTTGACAACTTGACACTTGAGACTTGACAACTTGACATTTGAGACCTGACATTTGAAATAACATATGACACTAGACTTGAGATTTGTCGCTTGATATTAAATACCCCCATAGGTATACCTGACATGTGTTACACCACTAGCAGTTGTTATCCAATCTAGTTATTAAGATGTTTCCTCTTGCTAGCTAGTCCTTGTTTTTGTCCACTACTTCTTATAACTTTGTTATATTCTTTATTCCAATTCTTGTTCCCCTTACTTGTACTTGTTTTCACTATTTGTGGCCCTAGCTTGCACTAAGGGCAATCTCTCTTGTTTTCCCCTGGTTTCTCTTTTTATATTTATTAAGCAGACCTTTGGAGACGAGGTTCCTGCTGGAATTGGCGAGCAGACATTTCAGGTTTTGCTTGGAGTAAGGACCTGTTTAAATAGTTGTTTTCCTTAAGGTATTTGTTTCTTCTGCTGTTTAAGACTTGTTTCCGAGTTTACACTTGATCCAGACATGAGAACTATTTGAATATCATTATTTGTTTAAATTATTTTCTGTTGCTTAATAAGTTATTCATGCATGCTTGGTTATATATAAATCTGGCTATATTCTTGTTATGATGCTGAGTCGATCTTACAGCTTATGGATGATGTAAAAATCATCCGCTGGGCTTCGTCACGTGCTCGTATTCCATATTTTTGGAAAGCGGGGCGTGACATTTTGGCTATAAGTTCTCACTCCCCCCTCACTCTTATCTCATTCTTTCACTTTTCACTCTTAAATTTTACTTCTGCTCTCGAGTTGCTCTGCTAGCGGAGATTTGAGCTCAAGGGTGGTTGTGCTAGCTGTCGCGAAGGTCAGGCAATTTTCGGCGAACTTTTTCCGACCGTGAACGTCACATCAAGGTCAGTTTACTTAACCTCAGATATTTATTCTACGAGATGTCACGAGTATCCTCGGGTAGTGAGTCATCCTCTTCGGGGGGTCGGAGCGCCGAGGAAGGGAGAGAAGTGGTAAGCTGAAGGAAGGGGAAGGAGATAGTAGGGTTGTCTGTGGCCGAGGAGAAGGGGAAGGAAGTGGTTCGGTCCTCGGTTGTTGAGACGGTTGTGGAGGACGTGAGACAGGCAGGTGAGCTGGGTCGGATGCCTACCGTGTTGTCCGGCCATGGGGGGATAAGGCAGTATAACGACGAGCTGCTGACCAAAGCTGTCTACGGTCGAGCGGAAACCTATGAGGAGAATGATCCGAGGGAGGTTACCGAGGTAGACGATATCCCCTCGGTTCTAATCGAGCGGGACCTACTCCGGACTCGGAAGGGTTTCTCTATTCCCCCGGAGTACACACTGATTCTCCCCGGCCCGGGGGTGCGAGCGAACACAGCTTTTTCGCCGGACACTTGCGTCTTCGCCTACGACGCGTTGAATGCCGGCCTGCGCTTTCCCCTTCACCCTTTCGTAACTGTAGTTCTTCGGTGGTATGGGATGTGTCCCATTCAGTTCATGCCGAACACGTGGCGCCATGTGCTCGGATTTCTGCTTCAATGCGGAACAGCTAAGGTGGAGCCGCAGCTCGTCATCCTCCGGAGTTTGTACCGAATCAACAGAATGAGTAAGCTCGAGCCTCGCTACTATCTGTCGCCTCGGAAAGGCGTCAAGCTGATAGAGAACCCCGACTTGATAAAGTCGTGGAAGGGAAAGTTTTTTCTGATCAAGGGCCCCTCGGCGTGGGACTTCCCGACTCGGTGGAAGGACGAGGTGCCGAAGTACGCGAAGGCCGAGCCGGTGTTGACCCCGGCCGAGGCAGAGGTGGCGGCGAAGCTGATCAGTCTTCCGATGTTGAGTTGGAGGGAAATGACCGAGGAGGTGCTGCACGGGTCGGGCCTTAATCCGATCGACCCGAGTACGCTCCTGACATCTCCTTGTGCTTTACGTTTCTTTAATTCCTTGTGTTTTTTTCTAACTTGTTTTTTTCTTTCACCCCGGCAGAGGCTCCGAACATGGACTTCAAGGTGATGATGGCCGAGCGAAACAAAGCCGCCGATGCCAAGAAGAGGAAGAGAACGAGCATGGGTCCCTCGTCTGGCCGACCCACCAAGGCTCCTTCAGCCGTAGTCGGGACCGTCGTCTCCACTTCTCCTCGGGAGCCGTCCTCGGCTATTGTTGTTCAACCGACCCCCTCTGCCCCTTCAGGCGAGGGCTTCACCGTCTCGGAGGCACTGGCGCTTGAGGCCCCGCCCCTGACTGAGCAGGCCAAGGTGATATTAACCGAGGCCCACAAGAAGCTGTTCGTCCCCAATTGGCGGGTGATGAACCACGGCGACTTCTTGGGGGATTCGGCGATGAGTATGCAAGCTCTTCGCCATCTCTCGACCCTGAAGGACCGAGCCGCGCTGAAGGCAGGGACGACGGGCGACGATGCCCTCGAAGTAGCCCAGTCACTTATGTCGGTAAGTCTCTTTGCTGTTTCCGAATTTTTCTTTGAGAATTTTTTATGTTTTTAGCTCGGCTTTAGTAATGTTATAACTGCTTCTCCATGCAGGGGACTTGCCAGTACAGCCACCTCCTTGGGGAATATGCCGAGCAAGAGAGGGAGTTGAAGGCCATTAGCGACAAAGACCGAGCAGAGAGGGCGAGGGCCGTGAAGCAGCTCGAAGCGGAGCAGCGCCGCTCGGACGCTCTGGCGGCCTAAGTCACTGACCTCGAGGCGGCTCTGGCGCAAGCGAAGGAAAAGCTTGCTTCGGAGGTCGCCAAGGCAGCTGAGGAGAAGGCCGAAGCGGCGAGGGCCTTAGAGGCAGCGAAGCGCCAACAAGCCAAGGCCGTGGAGACAGCGAGGGCGGAGATTGAGGCCGAGGCCAAGAAGCACATGGCGGCCAACATGGAGCAGTCTTACGCCACTGTGCTCGAGCACGTCGAGGCTAGGGTCCCCGGCTTCGACAGGTCGGGGTATAGGCTGTGGGGCCCGGTCACCGAGCCTGACGCCGAGGAAGAGGTCGAAGGAGAGGAGGAAGAAGACGAAGGAGACGATGGGGATGAGCCACAGGACAACGACACTCCTGTCGACCCCGAGACCGTGGAGGTGGAGGGAGGGGGCGACCAGGTCGCAGTCGACCCCCGAGCCGGAGCGGCAAAGGATGAGGGGCCGTTTACCGAGGTGGTCGTTCCCGAGCTATCACTCAAGGTGGCCCCTTGATCTTCTCGCTCTTGTATATGCATTTTTTTTTGTGTACTGCCTTGTAGCGGACTGGTCACCGCTTTTTTGGTATGAATGAAACTTTTGTTTGAAATCTTTCTGAAACTCGACTAAGTGTTGGAGTCTGTTTTGATTTGAAATCTCTTTGAAATTTGGCAAATTGTTGAGCACTTCTTCTCTTGACGACTTGCCGAGCGTTAGCAAGTTTTGCTTTGAAAGTGTTGATGTATTTTTTTCAGGGGGTGCGGCACCACGAAACTGCAGCTGAGGCTGCTCGTCTCCGAGCTGACCTGAAGACGACGAAGTTGGCCCTCTCCCGTAGCCGAGAGTGTTTTCTCAAAAGCGAGTTGGAGCTAGAGCATCTCAGGGTAACGCTGAGAGAGAATCACTCCGAGTTGAAACAACCACGGAAACGAGCTCGCGAGGTCCGTCTTGAAGGCGAGGTGGAATTGCTTCGAAAGACGCTGTTCGACGTTGATAAAGAGAACGACGAACTACTGGCGGAGGTTCACCACCTGAAGATAGCAGAAGAACTTTTGGCGGAGGAAGAGGAGCTAGTTTCGACGGTGGGTAAGTTGATGGCCGAGCGCGATGAGTTGACGGCAAAGGTTGACGAGTTGAGAAGGGTTACGGTCGACAAAAGTATCGAAGTGACCCATCTTCGTCGAATTATAGCCGATAGCTCTGGCACCGCAGGCTCCGCTCAGCTTCATCGCTTCAAAATAGCTGTGAAGGACGCTACTCTGAAGGACTGAATTGTTGAGCTCGAGGAGGAAGTGGCTCGACTCAAACCTCAACCTGAACGGATTAACGTCAGAAGCACGTCGTGCACTCGCGAAGAGAGCGAGAGAAGGGTCTCGTCTTACGAGCTCGCGACTTGCTCGCCTGCCATTAGGCGTAGCCCGGTTGACGCTCAAAGTGGTGTGGCTGCTTCGTCGAGTGGCGCATCGGTTGGGGCCACGGTCAGGGGTAGTGCCGAAGAGGCATCTCAATTCGTTGGTCTAGAGACGAGCTCCGAGGTTAGGCATCGACGTCCCCGGGTGTCTCTGAACCGGAACGTTCTTGTCCCGATGAAGCGTTGAAAGAGTTGATGTAATTATGTCTAAGTTTTTGTAATCCCTCGTAGTAGAGTAACTTGGTCTTGTAACTTGAGTACTTTTGTACGCTAAAATTTTATATAAGTGAAAGCTTGTTTCACTCCTTTGCGTTTGCGTGTTGGCGTGCTTGTTGGTACTTGGTATGTGTTTGATGATATTTGTAACTTTGCTCAGCAGAGGAGATTCCAACGATTGTGGGAGCAATTCCGAATGGCGAACCACTTCTAGCTCGCTTAAGAGCGAGCTTGCGAAGCGGAATCGAGCCAAGTTTTGGACTCCAAACACGTCGTTTGAGTAAGGTTCAACGGTTTTGAGAGCAATTCCGAATGGCGAACCACTTCTAGCTCGCTTAAGAGCGAGCTTGCGAAGCGGAATCGAGCCAAGTTTTGGACTCTGAACACGTCGTTTAAGTAAGATTCAACGGTTGTGGGAGCAATTCCGAATGACGAACCACTTCTAGCTCGCTTAAGAGCGAGCTTGCGAAGCGGAATCGAGCCAAGTTTTGGACTCCGAACACGTCGTTTGAGTAAGATTCAACGGCTGTGGGAGCAATTCCGAATGGCGAACCACTTCTAGCTCGCTTAAGAGCGAGCTTGCGAGGCGGAATCGAGCCAAGTTTTGGACTCCGAACACGTCGTTTGAGTAAGGTTCAACGGTTGTGGGAGCAATTCCGAATGGCGAACCACTTCTAGCTCGCTTAAGAGCGAGCTTGCGAAGCGGAATCGAGCCAAGTTTTGGACTCCGAACACGTCGTTTGAGTAAGATTCAACGGTTGTGGGAGCAATTCTGAACGGCGAACCGCTTCTAGCTCGCTTAAGAGCAAGCTTGCGAAGTGGAATCGAACCAAATTTTGGACTCCAAACATGTCGTTTGAGTAAGAGCGTTTAAAGGCCTTAGAGAGACAAAATAACCACAAGAGAATTACGAAGGGAAAGAAGTTCTTTATTGATAACTGCTAATCGGCTGCTTCTAAGTTGCAAGCCGTTATTACAATGGGGAAATAAAGAAGCAAGTACAAGGAGTAAAAAGAGAGGAATGGCTCGACACTTGAAGGTACTCAGTGTAGAACCCCGTATTTTCAAATATTATTTTTATTATTTGAAAATGAATTTAAATGAATTTTGAGGATTTAATTGATATTTTCAAGGAAATTTATCTTTTGTACACGTGCAAAACACGTGCAAATGACTCTTGAGAAGTTTGAAAAATTAAGTTTTCCTTATGAAAAATCATTATTTAATATTTGGGATTTATCTACTATTTTTCCAGATTTTACTGAAATTAATTGGATCTATTTGCAATTTTTGATAAAAGAAGGACCTATTCGCAAATTGACATTTTTAGGGGTTGAAATGCAAAATGTATTTTCGGGATGTTTTGAACTGTACCAATTAAGATTAATGAGTATATTTTGCTATTAAATCCTAATTTAAATGATTTTATTGAATTTCCAAGGATAAGAACTATATATGTAAAATTATGTTTTGAAAGGACTATTTTGCAAATGTATTCCTAAACCCTAAAAATGATCCCTCTACCATATTTGTACAAATAGAATAGTCTATTTATACAAAATGGTAAAGAGGGATTCCCGGCCTATATAAGAGAGTTTGCAGCCGTCATTCGCTGCACAACTCAGATTTTATTATATTTTCTATTCTCTTGGTGGTTGAAGAGGAAGATTTGGATCTAGCAAAAAGAAGGCTTTTCGTTGGATTTTTGCAATTCAAAAGGTGAGTGATATGAACTTGGTTTTGTTTGTGTGTGTGATTGTGTGCTGTTTTGTTTGATGTATTCGTATCTTGTATGTGATCGATGCAATAGTCGTTATTCGTATTATGCATGAGAAATCCACGAATGTTTAGTAGATCTTGTTTAACAAATTCTTTATTGCTCGAAAACATGTTTTGATTGGATGTATGAACATCTGGATCTTGTGTATATAATCAGATCTTGGTTATGATTTGTGAAAGAATTGAGAAACCCTAATGGAAGATTTAGGAATTGAGAACATGAGAATTTAGTATTGTATCCATAATGTGGATCATCTTGAGATTGTCACTTTTAACTAAATACGAGTAAATTCCCTAAGCAATGAATCTTTAGAAAACTCCAGTCTTGATTTTCGTATTCAGACCTAATTTATGAAATCTGTAGGCCGACAGTCGACTGGTCTACGATTCAGTCGACTGGTACGACTCTACTGCTGTATCTTTAGTTTTTCTTGAAAATCTGTTCTGGACAGTCGACTTAGACCCTTTTCAGTCGACTGGTACACTTAGAATTTATTTTTAAAGTTATCTTAGATTTTTCTCTGGTAAGTCGACTTATGACCTTTTAAGTCGACTTATATTGTATTTTAAGTCGACTTATGACTTTGCAAGTCGACTTATGACACTTAGAATATTTTCTTAAAGATTTCTGGAATTTCTCTCTGGTAAGTCGACTTATGTTTTTATAAGTCGACTTATGTCCTTATGAGTCGACTTATGTCTCCTTTAAGTCGACTTATGTTTTCTATAAGTCTACTTATGATCTGGTAAGTCAACTTATGATTTTTATAAGTCATCTTATATTGTTGGTAAGTCAACTTATGTTTTTATAAGTCATCTTATATTGTTGGTAAGTCTACTTATGTTTTTATAAGTCAACTTATCGTACTTGTTTGTAATCTTGGATATTGGTTCTCGGGGCAGTCGACTTATTATAGTATGAGTCGACTGGTGCTGATGAGTTTTTCAGAATCTTGAGTGTTCTTTCAAGTCTTTAGTCTTTGTAGATGGATATTCTGCGGTATTGGGAGTCATTGGTCTCTGGGGTTGGTATACTTTGCGGTGTTGGGAGTCACTGTTAGTGATCGATAACCGGGTATCCAATCCACAGTGTTGTGAGTGACCGATAACCGGGTATCCGATCTATGTTATTGTTAGTCTTTGTAGATGGATATTCTGCGGTATTGGGAGTCATTGGTCTCTGGGGTTGGTATACTTTGCGGTGTTGGGAGTCACTGTTAGTGATCGATAACCGGGTATCCAATCCGCAGTGTTGTGAGTGACCGATAACCGGGTATCCGATCTATGTTATTGTTAGTCTTTGTAGATGGATATTCTGCGGTATTGGGAGTCATTGGTCTCTGGGGTTGGTATACTTTGCGGTGTTGGGAGTCACTGTTAGTGATCGATAACCGGGTATCCAATCCGCAGTGTTGTGAGTGACCAATAACCGGGTATCCGATCTATGTTATTGTTAGTCTTTGTAGATGGATATTCTGCGGTATTGGGAGTCATTGGTCTCTGGGGTTGGTATACTTTGCGGTGTTGGGAGTCACTGTTAGTGATCGATAACCGGGTATCCAATCCGCAGCGTTGTGAGTGACCGATAACCGGGTATCCGATCTATGTTATTGTTAGTCTTTGTAGATGGATATTCTGCGGTATTGGGAGTCATTGGTCTCTGGGGTTGGTATACTTTGCGGTGTTGGGAGTCACTGTTAGTGATCGATAACCGAGTATCCAATCCGCAGTGTTGTGAGTGACCGATAACCGGGTATCCGATCTATGGCATTATTAGTGATTGATCGTTGGACATGTACCGTGGTATTGAGAATAACCGATAATCCGGTATTGGCAGCAAACAGTCGACTGGCCAATTATTCAGTCGACTGTACAGTACAGTTGAGCTGTACTATTTTGAGAATGATTGATTGAGGGTATCTGATCGATGGTATTGTTTCTCGACTTGGTTTCATACATGTACTTGCCTATCGTTTCTTACTTCACAATACATGTTTAATTATGTATTTTTGTTCAGTACATGTTGCTTAAGAAATCATGTTTATTGTTTATTTATGTTTGTTGTTTATATCACTCACACCATTTATGGCTGACCCCTTTAGTTTGGGGGTTAGGGTTCAACTCTAGCCTCATGTGTTACAGGTTGTTGCTTAGAGTTGGAGGCTTGGATGCTCGGGTTAGCTTTAGAGATTATGAGTGATATAATAGAGCCTTCTGTAATTTTGTAAAGAGGAGTGTTGTAAAAAAATGTTGTAATTCAAGGTGTTTGTATTTCCGCTGCATTTGAAAAAGATTATTGTAATAAGAATTTGGAATAAAATGATTTGAGTTTTTGGGCTATGCATATTGTTACATTGAAGTGGATCGCTGGGAATGTGCCACGTATTTTCTAAGTTATTACATTAGAAATTCGGAGCGCTACACTCAGAGAGGCGTTCATGCGCTCTCTTGGTACTTCAGTAAATGGTCGGCATTCCAAGTTCTGGGTATCTCTCCGCCTTCAAGGTCTTCTAGTTGATATGCTCCGGGGCGGACTACTTTGGAAACTTTGTACGGTCCCTCCCAATTCGGAGCTAGCTTACTCTTTTGGCTGGGGAATGGGATAGCTAGCTTTCTAAGGACTAAGTCCCCCTCCTTGAGATCCGTGGGACGAACCCTTTTGTTGTAGGCTTGCTCAATCCTTCTCCGATAATTTTGTTGGCGAATAGAAGCTCTTTCACGGAGCTCATCAATCAAGTCCAAATTTGCTCGAAGTTCTCTAGCATTCTGCTCTTCCTCATAGACAATAAGGCGAGGAGATGGTAGACTGACCTCTAAAGGGATTACAGCCTCGGACACATAGGTGAGATTGAAAGGCGACTCTCCTGTGGGGGTCCATTTCGTAGTGCGGTAGTTCCACAATACGTTAGGAAGCTGTTCCGCCCATAAGCCTTTGGCCGACTTATCTAGTCTCTTCTTGATGCCAGAGAGGATTTGCCTGTTGGCGTTCTCTACTTGGCCATTTGACTGAGGATGGGAGACGGAGGAGAAGCATTGCTGGATGGCAAGGTCTTCACAAAAAGATCGGAACGCTGCCCCTGTAAACTGTGTTCCGTTATCTGTTATTAGGACCCGAGGTACGCCGAATCTACAGATGACATTTCTCCAGAAGAACTGCAGCACTTTGTTCTCAGTAATAGTGGTCAATGGTTCGGCCTCGATCCATTTAGAGAAGTAGTCGATTGCTATGACTAGGAACTTGAGTTGGCCTGGAGCTGGCGGAAACGGGCCTAGCAAGTCCATCCCCCACATTGCGAAGGGAATTGGACTTGAGAGAGATGTGAGTTGTGCTTGGGGTAGATGGGGAATGTTGGAGAACTGTTGACAAGGGCTGCATTGCCGGACGTGTTGTTCGGCATCTCGGAGTAGGGTAGGGGAAAAATATCCGTAGTTCAATACTTTCCTGGCGAGGGACCTTGACCCTGAATGAGCTCCGCCTATACCTTCGTGGAGTTCTTGCAAGGCATATGAGGCTTCTTCCGGGGAGAGGCATCTCAAGTAGGGTTTGCCGTCTACTTGGGTGTAGGAGCGTTTGTACAAGACTCCTTCAACAAGGGTGTACCGCTCCGCTCTCGTTCGGACTCAATGAGCTTCTTTACGTTCTTCGGGGAGGAGCCCATCCCTGAGGAATTCTATCAAAGGTTTCATCCAGTTGTCCCGAAGTTGGACGAGCAGCGACTCCATCGAACCGGGGGCTTCTTCTTCTATGCTCGGTCTTAGGAGCACTTCAATCAGGACGGCCTGCTCAAGACCCTGAAGGGAGGAGGAGGCCAATTTGGAGAGGGAGTCTGCTTGGGAGTTTTCTTCTCTAGGGATCCGCTGAATTTGTGCCTCTTCGAATGAACCCATGAGACTTTGGACCCTGTCTAGGTACTTAGCCATTCGGTCGTCTTGCACCTCGTACTCTCCTAAGACCTGATTCACGACCAGATACGAGTCACTGAATATTCGGAGACGTTGTACCCCTGCCTTGCGAGACATACCGAGGCCGGCTATAAGGGCTTCATACTCCGCTTCGTTGTTGGAGGCCTTAAAGTTGATGTGGAGGGAGTATTGGAGAACGAAATCATCTATGCCTGCCCGAATGACCCCGGCTCCGCTCCCTTTGGTGCAAGAGGATCAGTCTACATATAGTGCCCAGATAGGAGGCCTGTTCGCTGCTTGACTGCTCTCTGGGATGGTGCTCTCAATAATAAATTCAGCTAAGGCTTGAGCCTTGATTGCGGTCCGAGGCTGGTAAGATATGTCATGCTGACTCAGCTCGATCGACCACTTCATCAGACGGCCGGAGGTCTCGGGTTTGTGTAGGACTTGCTTAAGCGACTGGTCGGTAAGAACGACCACTGAGTGGGATTGAAAATAAGGGTGGAGCTTCCTGGCCGCCATGACCAAGGCGTACGCTATCTTCTCCAATCTTGGATAGCGGAGCTCAGCATCCCAAAGTACCTTGCTCACGTAATAGATAGGCTTCTGAGCCTTGTCTTCTTCCCTCACTAGGACAACACTGAGGGTTTGTTCGGAGGCAGCTAAGTAGAGGTAGAGTGTTTTCCCGTGGATAGGCTTGCTGAGGAGAGGAGGATTGACCAGATAGGCCTTTAGCTGATTTACGATTCTTGCTGTTGTTGGCCCTACTCGAAGCCCTTAGCCCCCTCGATGGCTTTGAAGAAAGGAAGACACTTCTCTCCTGACTTAGACAGGAAGCGCCCTATGGCCGCGAGGCACCCGGTGAGCTTCTGAACCTCTTTCACACTTATAGGAGGAGCCATGTCCAGTATGGCTTTGATCTTTTCGGGGTTGACTTTGATCCCTCTTTGGCTGACCATGAAACCTAGGAACTTACCCGACGAGACTCCGAACGCACATTTGTTCGGGTTGAGCCTCATATCATGCTTCCTCAACACATCGAACGCTTCTTGTAGATCGGCAACATGGTCGGCCCCATGGATGCTCTTAACTAGCATATCATCAACATACACTTCCATGTTTCGGTCGATCTGATTCTGGAAGACCTTGTTGACGAGGCGTTGGTAGGTCGCACCGGCATTTTTAGTCCGAAGGGCATTACCCTGTAGCAATAGAGCCCTTGAATAGTGACGAAGGAGGTCTTCGGGATATCCGGGGGAACATTCTGATTTGGTTATACCCGGAGAAGGTGTCCATGAAGCTGAGCAGCTCATGGCCCGAAGTAGCGTCGATCAAGGTGTCGATGTTGGGGAGAGGGAATGGATCTTTAGGGCATGATTTGTTCAGGTTCGTGAAGTCGATGTAAATTCTCCAGCTCCCGTTGGCCTTCTTAACCATAACAATATTAGAGAGCCATTTGGGGTAGTTGACTTCTTGTATGAACCGGGCCTTAAGGAGCTTGTCCACTTCTTCCTTTATGGCTTGCTGGCGCTCAGGGGCAAATTTGCGCCTCTTCTGTTGGATCGGTTTGGACCCCAGAGCAACGCTCAGGTGGTGGACGAGGAGCTCCTCAGAAATTCCTGGCATGTCGGCAGTCGACCATGCGAAGAGGTCATGATTCTTTCTGATGCATTGAACTATGTCGGAACATAGGGCAGAGGGAAGGGTCTTGCTGATAAAGAACTTGCGGTTCGGATCTTGCTCGGAAAAGAGTACCTCCTCCAGCTCATCTACCGGTTCGGACATAGGTTGGGTGTTCCCTTGGGGAATCTCAAGAGTCTTGAGGGAGAGGACAGGTCCCCTGGTGGAGGTCATGTAGCACTTGCGAGCCATCTCTTGACTACCTCTTACTTCCCCTACGCCTGCCCTGGTGGGGAACTTCATCTTAAGATGATAAGCCGACGGGGCGGCCTCTAGAGCAGCTAGGCCAGGTCGGCCCAGAATCACATTGTAAGTAGCTGGGATGTCGACCACCATGAAATCCATTGGCTCCGTCCGGGTAGTAGGAGTTTTGCAAGCGGTTACGTCGATGGTGATTACGCCTTCGATAGTCACTGGCACTCCCATGAACCCATGGAGCGTGTAGCCGACGGGCTTGAGCCTGTCCCGTGATAACTTAAGTCCTCGGAAAGCCGCGAGGAAGTGGATGTTAACGGAGCTACCATTGTCCACCAGAATCCTCTCCACTTTAAAGTTCGCCATATGGAGGTTGATCACTAGTGCGTCACAGTGGGGGTTCGGACACCCTCAAGATCTTCATCTGAGAAAGTGACAGGGACTCCGAGGCCCTTAGGGAGAGGTATGCCGTGAACTGAATTGACTTCTCGTATAAAAGCTTTTCGAGAAGAGTTGGGGGTGCCTCCCATGGGGCCTCCATGAATGAGATGCAGGATGCGTTCCTTTTCAAACTCGGAAGTCTCATCGCGCCTCTCAGGGCGCTTGTTAGCCCCCCTGGGGGGAGGAGGAAGATCGACTCGGTCCTTTCTCAAGAACTTAGACAGCTGCCCCCTCTGGATGAGGGCTTCAATTTCATTCTTCAGAGCTCGACAGTCATTGGTTTCGTGGCCGTGGTCCCGGTGATATCGGCACCACTTCTCTTTGTCCCTCTTCTTGCCGGGGGTATTCATCTTCGGAGCTGGAGGCAGATCCCCTTCCTTCTCAACTTCCATGAGAATAGTGGAAATGTTGGCGTTAAGAGAGGTAAACTTCTCGAATCTGGGAGGCGGGCGGTGTTGGCCCCCGTTGTCCTTCTGGAGCTTCTTGGCTCCCTCTTCTTCAGCTGCATTTCTTTTGGTACCGGAGGAAGACCCTTCAAAAGTGGGGCGATGTTCAGCTTCCTCAGCCTGGATATACTTCTCGCTTCTGAGAAGGAGGTCGGAGAAGTTTTGCGGGGGCTTTTTGGATAGGGAGAACTGAAGGCTTGAGTTGAGGACATTTGACTGGAAGGCTGCTGCAGCGACCGATTGGTCGAGGGATGCAATGGACCTAGCTTCCGCGGTAAACCATTTCACATAATCCCTCAGCTTCTCACCCTTCTTCTGATTGAGATAGAGTAGTGAAATACTAGTCTTCTCTGTGCGACGGCTACTCACGAAGTGGGTGACGACGAGGGTTTCAAATTGTTCAAAGGAGAATATGGAGGATGGGGCAAGGCGAGAATACCATTCTCGGCCTGGACCCTTGAGAGTAGCTGGGAAGGTTTTGCACAGTAGAACATCGGAAGCTTGGTGGATCAACATGCGGGTCTTGAAGCTCTCGATGTGGTCCACGGGGTCTGACTCCCCAGAGTAAGTTTCGAACTGCGGGGGCTTGAAGCCTATTGGAACGGGCACCTCCATGATTGTTCGAGAGAAGGGAGGTCGGCTTGGACGGAGGGTCCTCCCTCTCAGCTCCTCTTCCCTGTCTAGTTGGCCGAGGCGCCTCTCCATCTCGTGGAGACCACGATGGACAACATCATCCCTTCGACGGTAGCCAAATGAGTCTCTGGACTCGTCTTCGTACGAAGGGGAGTGGGGGCTACGTCGACGGTAGCTCAGAGAATGGCGAGGACTGAGATTATGATGGCGGTTGCTCAAAGCTTGGGGAGGAGTTAGGGACCTATGGTGAAGACTTTGGATCGGAGGAGGAGTGGGGACCCTCTAAGCATTGTTGTTGTCTGGTCGGTGGTTGAGGGCTTGCAAGATTATGGCTTGGAATTGTTGGAATTCAGCTCGGGTGATAGGTCCGTTATCGTCCCTCGGGGGCTACCGACCAGCGGGAGAGTGGGGCCTCCTTCGATGGTGCTCAGGGGACTCTCTCCGCCTTCTGTGAGGAGGGGACCTCCTGTAGTCGCAGCGACGAGGAGATCGCTCATTTTGACGTTCCGGGCGGGAGGCTCCCTCACAGGCCTGCCTTTCATCCAAACGGCGGAGAAAGTCCTCTTCTTTCTACCGGTTGATGAGGATATTGCGGAGGTCTTCAGAAGGCCGAGGGTTGTGAGATGCCATTGAATCGGTAGAGGGGTTGTGTACGGAGACGTGGTCACGGTGAAGAGATTGTTTCTGATGGTTGGGATGGGAGACCCCTGCACCGGCATTCTGGGGCCCGGTTTGACGCCGCGGGGGCTGAAGGTTCCGGAGAGGAGGTTGGTCCTGCTGTGGGGGCTGATCTGGCTGAGGAGGGAGTTGCCCCTGTGGCTGGACTGTTTGGAGGGGGATCTCCTGCTGTGGTTGAGGAGGAGCGGGTCCACGGTTGGACCATCTGGATCTTAGTTTCCTTGGATGCATGGTAGGAAACGATCTGACCGATTGGAAGAGGAATGATTTCTATTCGTGAGTTCCCACAGACGGTGCCAATCTGTTGTAGCTGAAATCGGTGTGGGGGATAACAGATAGATTTGTGGATTCTTTGGGATGTTGAACAGTCAAACCTGAAACCTTTCCACCGGAGTTTGACCATTGACTCCCGCCGTTAACCTGCAAAAAGTGCGAAACGCCGGGGTTGATCCTGGCGACACACCCTCCGACGCTCAAGTCAGTAATCAGAAAGATTATGAATGAGCTTTTACTGACAAAAGATTGATTACCTCTTAATGGTGGGGGATGAGGGGTATTTATAGCCGCCTTAGGGACCAGTTTCGGGATAAGATTCAAATCCCTACTTTCCAGTGAATGGATAGAGACAATCAAGGCCGTTGATTAAGGTTAATCATAAACCCTAATTCTATCCAGCTAGACCGGGTTTCTCGCGGGTTGGAACCCGCACCCAGTTGAGATGGATCCGTTCGTGGGCTATTGGGTTTTTGGAGAAAAGACCCAGTGCCCATTTCAGACCCATTTGTAGGTGAAATTACCATTTTACCCTCAAGCTTTAAGATTTGTGCCCAATTTGAACGGTTCCGATTTAACCCTATTTTTAGCCATATCATACAGAGAACTCCAAATACCAGAACATAATCCTTTCACCACATAATCTTGTACTCCAATTTGAAGGAAAAAAAAAGTTCTTTACAAAGGGTTTGAGTCCATGTACATACATAGAGCGGACTATTGGTAGAATTTCACAAAAGAGCTATTTATAATAAAGAAATTACGAAAATGAGAACGGCTTCAAGTAAACTAAAGTGGAATATCCAAGGACAAAATTAACCCTAAAGAAATAGAACAAAATATATCAAATATCTAGAAGTTGCAATTTTGTTCAGAATAGTCGCTGTAAGAAACAAGCAGAATTCGACTACTCAGTCTGAAGTTCATGTTAGGGAAAAAACAAGGAAAGAAAAACAGTTTTTGCATGATATTATTGGATGAGGTAACAAAATGAAAAACTGAGATAAACTCATCAGTTCCTCTCACGTATGAGCAACCACATTCTTGATGACTATCCAGATGATAAGGAACCCAAATTTAAGATAACTGATATAAGTGACAAATTCACTTAAATGTAAATAACTTCTACTAGCACACTATGTTTGATTTACGAAAGTTTTGTAAATTAAAACATGATCAAATCTTTCAAATTAGTCTAGTATCCTACATGGTATGAAAGAGACAACCACCTATCCATATGGATTTATTTATTAAAAAAATTGATAATTGATTTAAAGAATATCTAAGAATTTGGCACCTTGCATCAACTAGGTCTCGTGGAAGTTGCAAGAAATTCTCTGATTTCTCACAACCCACAATCAATCCTTGACTTCCCTGCAAATCCTTACTTACGGTTATTATCAACATTTCTCCTGAAGTTAAATGATTGACGAGGGCTTACCGACCCACTTTTAGGATTTCTTTGTCAATCCTGTTACAAATAATGTTTACAAAATTTCTTTTACAAAGAAAGATAGAGAGGCACAGGAAAAATCGAGAAGGGAACAGAGGAGGGTAATCCGAAAGAAAAAGAAAAGGAAAATAAATTAATCAACTTACAGTAAGCAAATGGAAAGTACAACTCCAAGAAAGCCGAGGCCTGTGTATCACACAGTGTCCTTAAAACAGATTTCGCCTCTCTCCGGTTGCTGGATTGAACGGAGGCGTCTGTCTCCCAGGATGCAACGACTTGGAGCGATCCCGTAGGCAGCACGTACCACTCCCGAACCGAGTACAAGCGCTTGAACCTATCACCGACTTACCAACAACAGCAGAATGGACGAACAGTACAGAAGAAGAAGAGAAGAGGATCTGGTTTGTGCAGGGAAGAAAGTAAAGGGGAGGCCTCTATTTATAGAGCCTGGGTTATTCAGTAACGGCAGACAAGGCATTAACAGCCTTTACTGTAACGGCAGACAAGGCATTAACAGCCTTCACTGTAACGGCAGACAAGGCATTAACAGCCTTTAACAGCCTTCACTGTAACGGCAGACAGTGAATTGAATGCCTTCAGCGTAACGGCAGACAAAATATTTAATACAGCACTGAAACGGCAGACAGAACCGTTTCTGCATTCATTTCAGCCGTTACAAAAAGAAAACTGTAGCAAAAAGTGGCTCTGCACGGGGTGGGATCAAATCGGTCCGGCATTCGTGTCCGCAGGTCGTGCGGGCGCACACAAGTCGCATGTAATCCGGTCCGTGATTTGCATCCCCCCCTGCGCGCGCGAGAGAGAGCCTCTCTTCTAGCCATCTTACAATGCTTAGAAGGAGATTACTATATATCCTCTTCTATTTCCTTTGTTATTTCCGATGTGGGACTATGTTCCCTTAACCCATTTTCAAGAATGAAAACGTCTCACTTTGAGAGACAATTTCTCATTCACCCCTTAACCGATTTTAGCGAACCAATATATGATTTTGATCTACTCGCGAAGGAGAACACAAATCAATCAAGATCTCTCAATAATTCATTGAGGATCTTACTCAAAAAATTGCTCAAAAATCGGTTCGAAAATGATGTCTAAAACACTCATTTTCTAACAATCCCCACATGAATGAAAATTGACGACCACAGACAGGACAGACTGACACGACAGACTGACACGGCGGACTGACCCGACAGACTTGGTGATAGAATTCAACGATTGATTTCTGCATAGGATAGGTAGGTGTTACCCTTTGAACCTTCCCTTATGAAAATATGTTTACTTTACTAACTAAACAGTAGACGCGATGTCTTTGAACTGTTCTGCTATTTGTGTAAACGATGACATATCTCACACAGAAATCTTTCTAACGCTTTTTCAGTTCTCACTGTTATGTTCGTTTTGGCCATGAACATACGCCTGGTTCTGCAAGATTTTAACAGGAATATTGTCCTATATTATTCCCTTGGAAGCGGCCCTTCTTCCATCTTACATAGGTGATTTCTTACTTAAGAGTAACCCGCATTACTCTGCTCGGATATCCGACGCATAAGAATCATTAAAAGCCTAGCTTAACCTGTTACCTTGCGGGCATCACTGTTTCATTATGGGAATGGACATGGAAAAATCCCCACAGTGATCTAACTTGGTCTTTACAATTTAGTTGTCCCTTTGAACCTAGATCTTGGGATCTCCAATCAACTAGGTTGGGTTTCCATTGTATCGACTTATTCTTTCATGGGCTTTAGTCCCATTCCCCTCGATGATTTATCAACTAACTCTCTGTTTAACCCTTTGGTTAGTGGATCCGCAATGTTATCTTTTGACTTTACATAGTCCACAGAGATAACCCCAGTAGAGAGTAGTTGTCTAATGGTATTATGTCTTCGACGAATATGTCTAGATTTACCATTATACATATTGCTCTGTGCTCTACAAATTGCAGATTGACTATCTGAATGTATGCAGATTGGAGGCACAGGCTTCGTCCACCTTGGAATATCCTCAAGGAAGTGGCGTAACCATTCAGCCTCTTCCCCACATTTGTCTAATGCGATAAATTCTGATTCCATCGTGGATTTAGCGATCACTGTTTGTTTCGAGGATTTCCAAGAAACTGCTGCACCACCTAGTGTAAACACATAGCCACTAGTGGATTTTGAATTATCACTCGATATCCAGTTCGCATCACTGTATCCTTCAAGTACAGCCGGGTATCTCATATAGTGCAGCCCGTAGTTACGAGTAAAACGCAAGTACTTCAGTACTCTTATAATTGCTTGCCAATGCTCGCTTCCAGGATTACTCGTGTATCTGCTTAGTTTACTTACTGCATAGGCTATGTCTGGTCTTGTACAACTCATTAAGTACATTAGACTGCCTATGATTCTAGAGTATTCTACTTGAGAAATACTCTCCCCTTTATTCTTGGATAAATGTAAAGTTAGATCTATTGGAGTTCTCGCAATTCCAGAATTATCTTTATCAAATTTTCCAAGAATATTGTCAACATAATGTGACTGGCTTAAAATAAGCTCGTCTGATGTTCTTGTGATTTTAATTCCCAATATAACATCAGCTAGTCCCATGTCTTTCATGTCAAACCTCGAGTTTAACATGTTTTTAACAGATTTAATTATCTGATCATTGCTTCCAATAATAAGCATGTCATCTACATACAAACATATAATGACATATCCATCTTCTGTGTCTTTGACATATACACATTTGTCACATTCATTGATCTTGAAGCCATTTGTCATCATGACATTGTCAAATTTTTCATGCCACTGTTTTGGAGCTTGTTTCAAGCCATATAATGACTTCACCAGTTTACACACTTTCTTTTCATGTCCTGGAGATGAAAAACCCTCAGGTTGTTCCATGTAGATTTCTTCATCTAAATCTCCATTAAGAAAAGCTGTTTTTACATCCATTTGATGTACTTCAAGATTGCGTAGAGCTGCTACGGCAAGTACCATCCTAATGGAATTTATTCTCGTCACAGGAAAATATGTATCAAAGTAATCAAGACCTTCCTTTTGTTTATAACCTTTAATTACAAGTCTTGCCTTGTATTTATCAATTGATCCATCAGGTTTTATTTTTCTCTTGAAGATCCACTTGGAACCTAAAGGTTTACTACCCGGTGGAAGATCCACTAGTTCCCAAGTATGGTTTTGCAAGATAGAATCAATTTCACTCTTGATGGCTTCTTTCCATTGAGGACCATCACTAGAGTTCACCGCTTCCTTGAAGGTTTGGAGTTCTTCTTCAAGCATAAAAGTCAAGAAATCCGGACCAAAAGATTTTTCCGTTCTTGTTCTTTTACTGCGTCGAGGTTCCTCCTCAACTTCTTCATTTTGGTCTTCATTATCTTCACTGATAGTCTCATGTGTTCGTTTGGAGGAACTTGGTTCCTCCTTTGACTTACATGGAAATACATCTTCAAAGAACGATGCATTTCTAGATTCCATTATCGTGTTCTTTGATATCTCAGTGATATCAGATTTGTACACCAAGAACCGATAGGCACTACTGTTAAGTGCATAACCAATGAAAATACAATCAACTGTTTTTGGTCCTATTTTCATTTTCTTAGGTGGAGGTACTACCACCTTGGCAAGACATCCCCACATTCGCAAGTAATTGTAGGATGGCTTTCTTCCTTTCCATAATTCATATGGAGTTTTTTCTTCTTTCCTTTTGGGCACCTTATTCAAAAGGTAGTTAGCTGAAAGAATAGCTTCTCCCCACAAGTTTGGTGGTAAACCAGAACTTATTAACATCGCATTCATCATCTCTTTCAATGTACGATTCTTTCTCTCAGCAACACCGTTGGACTGAGGAGAATAAGGCGCTGTGGTTTCATGTATAATCCCATGCTTAGCACATGTGTCAGCAAATGGCGATTCATACTCTCCACCTCGGTCGCTTCTTAGCGCCTTAATTTTCTTATTGAGTTGATTTTCAACCTCATTTTTATAGAGAACAAATTTCTCTATAGCTTCATCTTTGCTTTTAAGCAAGTATACATAGCAATATTTTGTGCTATCATCTATGAAGGTAATAAAATATTTATTACCACCTCTTGTTTGTATCATTTTCAAATCACAAATATCAGTGTGAATTAGATCAAGTGGTTCGGTGTTTCTTTCAACACTTTTAAATGATGATCTTGTTAGTTTTGCCTCAACACAAGTTTCACATTTGTGTTTGGAATCAATTTGGAACGTTGGTATGTGATTCAAGTTAATTAGTCTTCGCAAAGTACCATAATTAACATGTCCTAGTCTACCATGCCATAAATTGGAAGACTCAAGCAAATAAGTAGAAGAGCTAGCTTTATTCATATTCTTGACCATGGTCATTACATTGAGTATGAACATTCCACCACTCATATATCCTCTACCAACATACATTCCACTTTTAGACAAAACAAATTTGTTCGACTCGAACACTAAACGAAAACCGTGGTTATTAAGCAACGAACCAGATACCAGGTTCTTACGGATTTCAGGAACATATGCAACATTGTTCAGAGTCAGTTCCTTTCCAGAAGTCATCTTCAAGATCACCTTGCCTTGGCCCTTTATTTCTAAAGTAGCCGAGTTCCCCATAAACATTTTCTCCCCATTCTCTAATGGTTCGAAAGTGGAGAACATACTTCTATTGGAGCACACATGTCGAGTAGCTCCAGTGTCAATCCACCACTCCTTCGGGTTTGAACCTAACATATTCACTTCTGATATCACAGCTGAGAGGTTGATATCGGAGACATCTTGAGCAATTCCTTGAACCAAGTTTGCTTCTCTGTTCCTGTTCCTCTTGGGAAGTCTGCATTCAGTGGACTTGTGACCCATTTTGTCACAATTGAAGCACTTGCCTTGAAACTTCGGCTTCTTGGAGATTCCTCCCTTAGGCCCCAACTTCGGACCCTTATTGTTGTGCTTGTTGGAACGTTGTTTATGTTCCATTACATTTGCCTTAGCTGCATGGCTGAGGAGTCCAACCTTTTCAGATCCCCTATTGTCTTCTTCAATACGAAGCCTGACAATGAGATCTTCAATGCCCATTTCTTTTCTCTTATGCTTTAGGTAATTCTTAAAGTCTTTCCAACCTTGTGGTAATTTTTCAATTATACAAGCCACTTGGAAACTTTCACTTAAGTTCATACCTTCAGCATGAATCTCATGCAAGATTAGTTGTAGTTCTTGAACTTGACTGATTACTGTTTTAGAATCTACCATTTTATAGTCTAGGAAGCGGCCCACAATGAATTTCTTGGCGCCGGCATCCTCAGTTTTATATTTATGTTCTAGTGATTCCCAAAGTTCTTTAGCTGTTCTTTTGTCAATGTAAACATTATACAAAGAGTCGGCTAATCCGTTCATTATGTAATTTCTACACAAGTAATCAGTATTTTTCCAAGCATCCACAGCGGCAATGACTTGGTTATCCTGCTCATCTTTCTTAAGATCTGGAGCATCTTCGTTCAGGAACCTTGCAAGATTCAGTGTGGTCAGATAGAACATCATCTTCTGTTGCCACCTCTTAAAGTTCTGCCCGTTGAACTTCTCAGGTTTCTCCCCATGGGAGACTGAGACAGGTACAACGGTGGGCATTGGCACTCGTGCCGCAGCAGCAATCGGTTCTTGCGTTGTATCAACAACCGGCACATAGACCGTTTCAGACACAACAATATTGTCCAATGCAGTAGTCATCGTGAATCTGAAATTTACACAACACGAGTGTAAGTTTTCCAGATAAAAGAAATAAAAAGAAAAACCGTGCCTCAAAATCGAAAATGAAAGAAATCGAAAATCTGTTTTAAGTTTGTTACAAATAATGTTTACAAAATTTCTTTTACAAAGAAAGATAGAGAGGCACAGGAAAAACCGAGAAGGGAACAGAGGAGGGTAATCCGAAAGAAAAAGAAAAGGAAAATAAATTAATCAACTTACAGTAAGCAAATGAAAAGTACAACTCCAAGAAAGCCGAGGCCTGTGTATCACACAGTGTCCTTAAAACAGATTTCGCCTCTCTCCGGTTGCTGGATTGAACAGAGGCGTCTGTCTCCCAGGATGCAACGACTTGGAGCGATCCCGTAGGCAGCACGTACCACTCCCGAACCGAGTACAAGCGCTTGAACCTATCACCGACTTACCGAAAACAGCAGAATGGACGAACAGTACAGAAGAAGAAGAGAAGAGGATCTGGTTTGTGCAGGGAAGAAAGTAAAGGGGAGGCCTCTATTTATAGAGCCTGGGTTATTCAGTAACGGCAGACAAGGCATTAACAGCCTTTACCGTGACGGCAGACAAGGCATTAGCAGCCTTCACTGTAACGGCAGACAAGGCATTAACAGCCTTCACTGTAACGGCAGACAGTGAATTGAATGCCTTCAGCGTAACGGCAGACAAAATATTAAATACAGCACTGAAACGGCAGACAGAACCGTTTCTGCATTCATTTCAGCCGTTACAAAAAGTGGCTCTGCACAGGGTGGGATCAAATCGGTCCGGCATTCGTGTCCGCAGGTCGTGCGGGCGCACACAAGTCGCATGTAATCCGGTCCGTGATTTGCACCCCTGCGCGCGCGAGAGAGAGCCTCTCTTCTAGCCATCTTACAATGCTTAGAAGGAGATTACTATATATCCTCTTCTATTTTCTTTGTTATTTCCGATGTGGGACTATGTTCCCTTAACCCATTTTCAAGAAAGAAAACGTCTCACTTTGAGAGACAATTTCTCATTCACCCCTTAACCGATTTTAGCGAACCAATATATGATTTTGATCTACTCACGAAGGAGAACACAAATCAATCAAGATCTCTCAATAATTCATTGAGGATCTTACTCAAAAAATTGTTCAAAAATCGGTTCGAAAATGATGTCTAAAACACTCATTTTCTAACAAATCCAACATGTCATTAATTCATGAATGCACTGCCCAGGTTTTGCTATGCAAGTATGATATAAGACCCAACTTTCTTTTTGTTAAAAAAATACTTTCTAAAAACCGACTTTAGAAAAAGGTAACTATCAAAACGTGATACAACCATGACAATTGAAGTGCTTGAATATAGAATTCTTTCATTAAATCTTCGTGCAAACATTTCCCCACATTTTTCCTAGATGTACATTATCCTGCAACCTCAAATTATATGTACCATTAAGATGACTAACTTGTATATATCCTTGTGGCAGAGATATTCAATATAATCAAAAAATACAAATGCACAGCCTCTGTTCAGCTTAAGTATTACAAGGTTCGTAGTTTTAAAATGTTATTATTAATTTTTTAATAAATTGGTAAAAAAAAAATAGTAGTTGTTATTACATTGCAAATTTGAGGAATGCTATAAGTTGAGATTTTACAGTTGTATCTAAAATTTTAAAACTAATTGAGGCTTTAAGGTTGATGCATGAATCAAATGAAAATACCAACAAGTGAACCCAAGTAGTATCCAAATACCTTCATATATGTTGCAAAGCAGGACAGTTATTATGTACATTGTTTATGTTTCTTTTTCATATGGATTAATTTTAAAATTACACTCATCCTCCCTAATCATAACCCATAAGTTAGCATGCCACTTCAAAACAAGATAATCCACTCCAAAAGTACAACAGTGATAAAACTCCATCTTATAGCAACACTCCTAACCCAATAATTTTAAATGTTTGTAAATTTTTGGTTAACTATACACCAAGGTTTAGCTAGAATATGCATAAGCGAATAATCTCCAACCGCCCAGCTTGACCAATCCCACCTTTAGAGCAATGTTATAATAAGATAAAAACAAGCAGGCATCTCTTTATCAACCTCGCCTTCAATATACTAGTAGTTTACACGTGCAATGCACGTCTTAATAAATATAATTTTTTAAAAGTAAAAATTCAAATTTTTTCTAAAACCTCATTTAGAGCATCTGTAGTCGTTTGCTATTTATCCATAATATGCATTTTTTGATAAAAAACCCGCTGCAGTCGTTTGCTATTTATCCATATTATGGATAAATATATGAGTAACGGCACATGATCCCACAAAAAAAAAAAATTTTTTTTCGTCGGACGGCACATAATGTGCCGTCCCATTTATAAATTAATTAGTTAATTGAATTTTTGATCGCCAAAACGAATTAAAAAATCCGAAATATTCCCCCCCGGACGGCACATGAAGTGCCCCCCCCCCCACCCCACCAATCTCGGACGGCCATGGGTTTTTTTTTAAAAAAAAAAATTGTTTTATTGAACTAACTACACTAACAGTTATTGAACTAACTACATTATTGAACTAACTATCTAACTTACTGCATTCCTAACTATCTTTATATAACTAATTAATTATTTATTTATTTAACTAAACTATAATAACTAATTTAATTAAAAGTTACTTTAATATCATTGGACGGATCGATTAAAAATATATTAAAATAATAACTAAATTTTTTTTTTTTACTCGGACGGCACATGATGTGCCGTCCCACCTATAAAAAAATTTAATTATTTATTTTAGCGTTCGGACGGCACTTCATGTGCCGTCGCTTATTTTTATATTAATAGAAAGCTAAAATATAGTTTTAAACGACTGCAGCAAAACTAGTATTCCTATTTCTATTTATCCATATATCCATATTTTACCATTCAACGACTACAGATGCTCTTACAATAGTTATGCACGTGAGTTACACGGGTTGGTAGAAGGACAAATTACACTAAGACATTCTCCCATTATAGTAGTAGAGATGTGCATTTTCATTCATTGTTGTAAAAAAAAAAAGATGATATTTAAATGACAATGCACCAGATTCTAAAGTATCCACCCTTTTATTGAAAAAGTATCATATACAAAATTGGGCATGCAAGAAAATTTTTGCCATAATTTATTCTTAAGAGGAAGAAAACAAACCAACAAGCTTAGCAGTTCAAGTTGATATGCTTCAATATAAGCATAAAAAAAGTAACTAAAATATAACTTAGTATAAATCGAAAGTGCATCTCCTATTTATACAGCAAACCTCTTAAGAGTAATTTTCTCAAACACCTTAGGTGATGACTCCGATTAATCCACAAACAACATTTACTTTCTCAAAATAGCTAACTAATTAACTAAACAAATAAACAAATAAAATTAAACTAGAGATTAAGCAAGATAGTACTTTCATTAACTTAAACTTTCAAAACTGATTGAGATGCTTTAAAGTTTATATGTATAACAAATAATGAAGTTTATCACACTTACGTATCATGATCTTCTTCAAAACTTCCCTGAGAGGTTTTGCCATGGCCACCGATTTCGATCACATATCCGATCGAGAAACTATTAACGAGTGCCTCGATATCAAATTTCTAATCCAAAACATAATTCAAAACCCTAGTTTCGGATCAAGAATGAAATCCGATACTAATTTCAAAATCGATGGTAAAACAAAATCCTAATCTCTAACAAATAACGAAATTGATAGATTAAGATTGTTGGGTTTATGTCTTGCATACTATGTTGGATACGAAAACGATGAGACGATGGAGGAATCGAGAAGATCGGAGACGGAGTGGAAGCAAGGAAAACAGTCAGCAGCAGGAGTTGCGGTCGACCGTACTTGGGGTGCGGTCGACCGCCCTACTCAGCAGAAGTTCCCGAGAGGGGGACGGTCGACCGAACTTGGGTGCGGTCGACCGACCTCGGCGCTGATGGAATATTTGGGTCGGGTTTTCGTGATTCGTGAGAAGCACAACTTGCTCTTCAAGTCAGATCTTACGGCTTTTATCGTAGGGTTATCGCTTCAGGAATATCCAATGATTATTGTATCAAGATATCAGATTAGGTTTTCTCTAGATTTATATATATTGTTGTTATTGGCCTTCATTGAGAGCCAAGAGAGAGAGTACTTCATTAAAGGAGAGACTCAATGAATCTCTAATTGTAAATAACTAGTACTTACTGGTGAGGCCTGAGAGAGGGTCGTGCTGAGAATTATAATATTCTTGTATCTTCTCTAGTTGAATAACATCTTGAGTTTCTTCTTCTTCGGATTAAGGCGAAAGCCCCAACCGGGACAAATTTGTGTGTGCTTTGGTGTGTTTGGTATGATCTCATATGTGCTTGGTGGTTTGTGTTGCTAAGAGGAGTTTTCGGTAGAAATCCCAAACAGTTGGTATCACAGCTTCGGGTTAAAGGGTTTGTTCGAGTTCCTTGGAGAAGATGACAGTTCAGATCACGAAGATCAAGCGATTCAAAGGCAAGATCAACTTTGATCTCTTGAAGGTGAACATGCATGAAGCATCGGTTCAACAGGACTTGGATCTAGTCCTAGAATGAGATAAAGGGAGACCAATCGGTACAAAGCAGGAGAAGTGGAAGAAGATATGTTCAGAAGCCTTGGGTTTAATCCGGTTGTCATCGACGAACGAAGTCAGGAATAGGAGAAGCACGGCGAGTCTTTGGGAAAGATTCAGAACTGACTACTCGGGATCGTCATCACAGGGTCGGATGTATCAGCGAAGAAAGTTGTAGGATTTCTCAATGAAGCAAAGTACCACTCTTCTAGATCATGGAGTGGAGTTCAATATGGAGTTATCTAAACGGAAGGCGTTCAATGCAGATGATCTAAGGGTTTCCAACTCGATAGATTCACCACCAAATCCATTCAACATGATAACCGTGCTAGACGAGAAATCTACCAAGGAGAAGTTTTTCATAGCAGGTATGATTGAGAGGTTGGAGGAGGATGCACTTAGGAAGGAGAGTCAGAAATCCGTGCCAACTTTTGTGAGTAGCTTGGAGGTGGATTGTAATTTGATTGGAAGGAAAAGTGTATGTAGGAGTAAGGTCTGTGGCCATCAGTGCAAAGGGATTGAGCATTACATGAGAGACGGTTGTAAGCGGTTGAGTCAGAGGGGCGCCAAATCCAGTGCTGCTGAATCAGGTGATGGCTTAAACAACATTTTTGTTTCAAGTTTTTTAGATGTGAATTCTGGTTGTTCTTTTGATTCGGTTAGTTCTTCTCAAGTTTACTCCGAGAGGGAGATGGTTTCTACTTGTAAATTTGCATTATATCATTGTGTGGGAACGAAGGTTGATAAGATTTGTGAAGTAATGATTTCTACTTACAAGTTTGCCTCATATCGTTGTGTGGGAACGAATATTGACAAGACTTGTGAAGTAAGGTGTGAGAAAACTAATGAGTCGAAGATGATAAACGGAAGGGGATACACACTAAAGGAGGAGATGTATATTTCTTTGATGAAGCGGACCCTTATATCCATGAGAACTCTAGAAGCTCGAGACTACAGGTACACAGATCCCGATGGAGTTCGTTCAGTTTCGAAAAGTTATCGTGAGGTGATGAAGGGTGAGAGGGGGACTGAGCAGGGTCAGCACAACCTCTACCAGCTTTGGAGAAACAAGAAACCTTGGCCAAGTGGTTTGAAGCCCATTGTTCCTAAAGCACTATCTAGTTGGTCGTCACTAGAATCATCTGAAAGAGACTGCGACGTTCGAATATCGTCGGAAGGTGGAAAGAGCCTTAAGGTAGGTGGAGTTTGTATGGAGGGTGACACCTCCATGATTACATCTACTGGGATGTGCCCTTGAGGGGGGCATACAGCGGGAGAAAAAAAGGTGGAGTTATATTCAACTAGCAGAGGAAGCCATTGAAACGAGTTGTTTGCAAGAAGAGAAGGAAGAGTCTAGAAGGTTTTAAATCACACAGATGTGGATTCATGAGTATGCAATCCAAGGTGGAGGTTTGTTGGGTTTATATCTTACATACTATGTTGGATACGAAAACGATGAGACGATGGAGTAATCGAGATGATCAGAGACAGAGTGGAAGCAAGGGAAATAGTCAGCAGTAGAAGCAGCAGAAGTTGCGGTCGACCGCCCTACCTAGCAGAAGTTCCCGATAGGGGGACGGTCAACCGAACTTGGGGCGCGGTCGACCGGCTGTGGCGCTGATGGATTTTTTGGGTTGGGTCTTGGTGATTTGTGAGAAGCCCAACTTGCTATTGAAGTCAGATCTTACGACTCTTATCGTAGGGTTATCTCTTCAGGAATATCCAATGGTTATTGTATCAAGATATCATACTAGGTTTTCTCTAGATCTCTATATATTGTTGTTATTGACCTCCATTGAGAGCCAAGAGAGAGAGAGTACGTCATTAAAGGAGAGATTGAGTGATTCTCTAATTGTAAACAGCTAGTACTTGCTGGTGAGGCTTGAGAGAGGGTCGTGGTGAGAATTGTAATATTCTTGTATCTTCTATAGTTGAATAACATCTTGGGTTTTTTCTCTACCGGATTAAGGCGAAAGCCCCAACCGGAACAAATTTGTGTGTGCTTTGGTGTGTTTGGTATGATCTCATATGTGCTTGGTGGTTGGTATTGATTGCATCGAATAACTCAACAAGATCCTGTAATACCCCGCAAAATTGGAAATGATAATTTTGCCCACGTGTATTTTGTACCGTTACTGGTAATATTTGTAACGTGTTTTCATTGCGTATTGTGATTTCTGACTATCTATGCATTCCCCATATATTTTATCTTATTTAAATCAACTAAGATATTAAATTTCAATCCATGTATTTTTACGTGTTTTTCATGCACATATCGATTATGAGTTCCACCGCTACGTGTAATATTTTCTATGTATTTAAATTATTTATTTTAGGTATTCAAATCTATTTTTATAAACATAAATTCATTTTCTCTTATATTGATTAAAATATTATTATACGTATAATGCACGTGTTTTCTACGTACGTAGCAATTACGTCGTGGATTATATAAAATTAATAAATATATTTCCTTACATTGTATTTTTATTATTTTTCCATTGATAACGTCGAATTTCGTATTTTTATATTTTATGTGTGATGCACGTGTTTGTTTCGATGCGCGTATTTGGGCGTATTCTTTCTCGAAATGAATTTCATAAAATGTGTGCGCATTTATTTTATTTGTGCATGAAACATTATAAATTTTAATTAAACTAAACTTTATGTACAAATTATGTGTAACACCCCGTAATTTTCAAAGAGTGTATATATATATATATATACACACACACACACACACTTTGAAAAGTGAATAGTGGCTGTTTGTATAAGAATTAATGCAAGATGTCACTTTGGTAATATATTGTAAGTGTAATAGTATCGGGGGGGGGGACGGGATTGATAGAACACATCAGGATTGTGCTTGTGTTGTTCACTCGTGGCTGACATCACCTAGGTGATGTGGCCCAGGGGCCCACCCACTGTCTTCTCACGGCAGAGGAGAGGAGAGAGAGATTTGAGAAATTTAATCCCATATCGGAGTTCAAAATGAATATTATATTAATAAATAACTATGCTTATGATCAAGAGTCACCAATTCGGTTAACCACCTTTTGAGAGGCAGCCTATGGTGGGCAGTTGTACTACATAGTATCTAATTTGTCTTATAAATTGTATAGAATTGTCTGAGCTAGGGGCAGTCGGATTTATTTAAGTGAAACAAAAAAAAAATGTGTTCAACAAGTTTTGAACCCTACATCTCTTACAAGTACAGTAGTGCTCTGTGGTGCACTGGCTAACCAGTAAGTCCAAGTGTGATTACTGATTAAGAATTACGTTATTGTAGTTTTGTTCATAATGTTCTGAAATTAGTTATTTTTCACAAAACTCGACATAAGATCGATCTAATCTTTTTAATGAATTGTAATTTTTTTATTTATACTGATTTGTTCTTCATGTTTTTGTGTCACTTTATGTTTATCGGTTTACATTTGTTATTACTTTTCATATTATTACAACTATTATTTTCTTCATTGATTATTTCTATTATACTTTGAATTTTGTTTATGAATTCTTGCTTATGTGAATTCATTTTACATGATTTGATTTTGTGATACTATATTTTTCATTATCTTATATTGTCTTATATATTTCAGTATATTTTTAATAAGATTGAAATTTTCTACCTATATAAATATGACTTACCATTTTGTTTTATTGCCTGCATTCGATACTATTGTTGTTACATATTATTTACTAATTTGTTTTGTTATATTCACTCTTACTATTAATCGTTACTCATTAATTTTGTAGTTTTACGCTTCTTCAATACAATACATACCCTACATGATTATTGTTTTCATTTGTGTTTTCATCTCGTGCATATGCTTTACACTATTTTTGTCTTAATATTATAAATCACTTTTATTACTACAAATTTTGTATATCCTATATTTAAAGTCTATTTATTTTAGTATTTTATCGTCATAATTTTCTACTTTATTTGCAACTTTTCCATCCACTTTTATATCATTTATTTCAAACATAATACTATATTTTACATCCCAATATCCAAGAGTGTTGGATGTATATGTATATTCTCATTATAATAGGATAATATTGTGTATATTATTCTATGGGGCAACACGGGTTTACACGTGTTATGTATTAATTATTGGAACGGGTTGAGTGGGCTAAAAGCCCAGTACCCTAAACCCAGTCTAATCTCTATATAAGCTGGTCTAGAGGTGTGCCCTGTGATATTCCAATACTGATAAGCAGGGTATAATATCTTAAGCGGCTAGAGATTAACCCTAACCCTAATTTCCCCAAATCAGATTTAACAATCTTAAGATATTAGTCATCTTCTACCTTGGGCCGCCGCTGTCTCCGACCAAGATCGCCGCCGCCGCTGGTCGACAAGATCCCGAACGTCTAGTCGCGATCAGAGCGCCGCCGTCGGGATCCCGAACGCCGCGCCGTCGCGCTCCCGCTCGCCGAAGCAGTCGCGCACCCGCTCGCCGAAGCCGTCGCGCTCCCGCTCGCCGAAGCCGACGCGCTCTCGCTCGCCGAAGCCGTCGCGATCCAGAGCCCCGCCGTCGACTTCCGGTCGTCTTCCTCCTCTGGATTTGTCGTGCTTGATCAGATCGAATCAAGTGGCTTCTTCCTCCATTGCTGTTGGAGTCTGGCGTTAGATCAGATTGAATCCAAGGATTCCATTGCTGTTTGAGTTTGGAAGTTTGATCAGATCAGATCATTTTCTTGACTAGTTGCTGTGTGCTCTCCAGATTTGGTCCATTCTAAACTCAGTTATTTTTCTCTTTACTAAATCACATAAGTAGTAACTGTTTAGAACTCTACTGTTGGGAATCTATTGTTTATTCCTTTGTGATGGAAAAACATAGTCGTCCGTACGAGGTTCCCAAATTAGAGGGATTCAGTAGTGCAGAGTTTAATAGTTGGAAAAGAAAAGCCCAATACGGGATGAAATTCATGAAAATATTCTATACATGTCAAACAACATATGATGAATGTGTTGAAGATGTTGACGATGCAACATGGGTAACTGATGAAGACTTATGTAGAGAATTCTTATTGAATAGCATATCAGATCGCCTTGCAGACGTGTATATGAAATATGAAACTGCTAAACAAATTTGGGATAATCTACTAGATGAATTTAAGAAAGAAGAGAAAGTTTCTAAGGCACATCTAGTTGATAAGTTCATGGGTTTCACTTTTAAAGAAGAAAATGCAATCCTTCCTCAGGTAACAGATTTAGAAAATCTGGTAGGGAAACTAAAAACTGAAAACATTACTGTGTGTGATGAGTTCCTTACTGGAGCAATAATTTATAAGTTACCTGCTTCGTGGCTATCTTTTAAGACTGAGATGTATAGGTTGCCTGAACAAATTAAACTTGCACATCTAAAACGTTGCATCAAAGTTGAAGATGAGACTAGAACTAGGATGAATTTGGAATTGGTTAATAAACAAATTTCTACTGCTAATGTGTTAACCAATACCAAACGCACTCCTAAGTTCAAGAAGAACAAGTTTAATTTTAAAGGTGAACCAACTAAGTTAGAAGTCACGAAGAAAATTGCTAAAAAGAAAGGGAAATGCTACAACTGCAGAAAGTGGGGACATCATGCCTCTGAGTGCAGGCTACCCAAAGTGGAACAACCCAACATGGAAAAGGTGAACTTGTTGGAGGGGAAAACTGAGCCCACCAATTTTCTTTGTGTTGTTGGTGATGTAAAGGCCAGTACCTCTGCTAGTTGGTTGTTGGACTCGGGAGCCACCTGTCATGCTTGCAACGATGAGACCCTACTATCTGATCTGAGAGCTGCAAATGAATCAGTTTCAATGAAAAATGGAGAATCAGTGAAGGTGCTTCGGACCGGGACAGCGAATCTCAGTCTCTCCTCAGGTAAAACTTTAATTTTACGAAATGTTAAATATGTACCTGCTTTAGCTAAGAACTTGATCTCTATTAGCTTACTAAATCATGCTGGTATGGTTGTTACTATGATTAGTGGTAAAGCTATCTTGTCTGTAAATTCTTTTTATTTTGGTTGTGCTTATTTAGTTAATGGCATGTTCAGAATTAGTTTAGCAGATGAAGTAATCAACAATATTAGTTCCAAATTGTGTAGTCCACATACATGGCATAATAGGCTGGGACATGTGAACTATGTTAAGATTCTTAATGTTGCTAAAACTTTTAACTTGTCGATTGACACATCCATTAAAGGTGACAAATGTGAAGTGTGTGCTCAAACAAAGATAACTAGAAGACCTTTTCGTACCGTCTCTAGGAGTACACAACTACTTGAGTTGATATATTCTGACATATGTGATTTCAAGAGTTTTATGACACAAGGAGGTCGGAAGTACTTAATCACCTTTATAGATGATTACTCTAGATATTGTCACATTTATTTGTTAAAAACTAAGGATGAAGCACTAGAAAAATTCAAAGAATTTAAGGACCGTGTTGAGAATCAGTTAGATGCTAAAATTAAAAGATTTAGATCAGATAGAGGTGGCGAATATGTTTCATTAGGATTCAGAGAATTTTGTAACTCACATGGAATCATAGCAGAAACTACAGCACCCTACTCACCACAGTCAAATGGTATCGCCGAAAGAAAGAATCGAACACTCACAGAGATGTTGAATTCTATGTTATTGACTGCTGGATTACCTTCACAATTTTGGGGTGAGGCTGTATTAACTGCTAATAATATTTTGAACATGTTGCCACACTCTAAGTTACCTGCTACACCGTATGAATTGTGGCATAAGCACACACCTAATTTTAATAAATTAAGAACATGGGGCTGTATTGCTTTTGTTAGGATACCTGACCCTAGAAGGCCTAAAGTGGGACCTCGAACAAATACGTGTGTGTATTTGGGTAGTGCAGTTGATAGTGCTGCAGACAGATTTTTAGATCTATCTCTCAACAAAATAATAGAATCAAGAGATGCAGAATTCTTTGAAGATAGTTCATCAAAGATAAAGGCATCTCATTATCTGAACCTGCAGACACAAGGAATGATCCACAACAGGAATCTAGATATATTTCAACAGACACTGAACCCTCACATAATGTTGAATTAAGAAGATTCTCTACAAGAGATAAAACACCTAGAACCTATGGAGATGACTTCGTGACTTATGCACTAACAGCTGACCCTGTTAGTGTTAAGGAAGCCTTAAGGTCTAGGGATGGTTTGCTTTGGAAAGAAGCAATTGATGATGAAATGGATTCTTTATTGCAGAACAACACTTGGGAATTGGTTAATTTGCCAGTAGGGGCTAAAACTATAGGAAACAAGTGGGTTTTGAAGAAGAAACTTAATCCTGATGGAACTGTAGCTAAGTATAAAGCACGCTTAGTAGCTAAAGGTTATGCTCAACAAAGTGGGGTGGATTATTTTGATGTTTATTCACCAGTTTGCCACATTGCTACAATAAGGATTCTTCTAGCCATAGCATCTATTGAAAAATTTGTTATTCATCAAATGGATGTTAAGACTGCTTTCCTAAACGGTGATCTCAATGAAGAAATCTATATGAAACAACCTGAAGGTTTTGTACTTAAAGGTTCAGAATATAAGGTTTGTAAATTAATAAAATCCTTATATGGTCTAAAACAAGCACCAAAACTGTGGCATGAAAAATTTGATAAAACAATAAAGAGCTTAGGTTTTGAATCTAGTAATTCTGACAAATGCCTTTATTATCGTGATGAATCAAATAAAATTGCTATTATTTGCTTGTATGTTGATGACCTGCTAGTTGTTGGAAGTGACCTCTCTATTGTTATAGAAGTCAAAACCATGCTATCCAAACAATTCAATATGAAAGACCTAGGTGTTGTGGACACCATATTGGGTATGAGAGTGGGCTTTAGAAGGCAAGGAATAACCCTTAGCCAATCCCACTACATTAAAATAGTGTTGAAGGACTGGGGATACAGTGATTGCAAAAGGTTTAATACACCTTATGATAATACCAAAAAGTTGACACCTAACGATGGTGCAACAGTGAGACAGTTAGATTACTCTAAACTTATTGGGAGTCTCATGTATGCTATGACATGCACTAGACCTGACATAGCCTTTGCGATAGGCATGTTAAGTAGGTTCACTAGCAATCCTAGTCAATTACACTGGAATGCCCTTGAGAGGCTACTGGGATACCTAAACGGTACTCAAGAGTTTGCTTTGTGCTACTCTGGTTATCCTTCAGTACTAGAGGGATACTCTGATGCATCGTGGTGCTCAGGAAATGGTGACAGTAGGTCCACTAGTGGTTATGTGTTTACACTAGGAGGAGCAGCTGTGTCATGGAAATCTAAAAGACAACCTGGTCTTGCCTTTTCATCCATGGAGTCAGAACTCTTTGCGCTATCTTCTGCTGGTGAAGAAGCGGAATGGATAAAAGAGCTATTGTTAGATATTCCTTTGAGAAGGTTTAGAGTAACCACTCTCAGTCTTTATTGTGACAATCAAGCTGCAAATATTGTAGCTAACAACACTCTCTACAATGGTAAGAGACGTGTTGTGAGCCTTAGACAGGCCAAGTTGAACTATCTCATTAAACAAGGGACAATTGCCCTTATTGATGTACGATCAGAAAAGAATGTGGCTGGTGCCTTTACAAAAGGGCTAAGTAGAGATCTAATTATCAAAACTGTGGGGGAAATGGGGTTAAAAACTTTTGAGGATAAGTTTTAACACCCTAGTTATTTTGATAAATTAGAATCCAAAATTGAGAGCCATAGAGTAGTTCAAACTTTTAAGCATCAACCTTGACAGTTGACATGCTTTAGATAATTAGAAAAGTTCTATGTATTTATTGTTGATATATAACTTCATTCCAAATTTGATGATGTTATATATGTTTCAAAACTTACATAAAATTATCTTTTATTCCAAAAGAAAGCATGAAAATTTGTCGATGTGTTTCCGATGTTTAGAACTGTTGTTATATCATTCCAACTTTGATGATATATCTCTTTTATGGGGTTTATGTTTCATTCCAATCTTGATGATTCAGAACTTAACCATAACTGATCTAACAATTCTATCATTCCAACATGAAACACAGTATAGTTCTTGTGTAGAAACTATAATAGTTCTCGTACTTTATTTTGATAAAGATACTTGATTGTGATGCTTATGATGTACCTTTGCATATCTATGTTGAATTGTACTAAGTTCTTTAGCATGAACTAGATACTTTTATACATTTCATTTGAACTCTAAGAGAAGCGACTCATGAGATTTCTATGTGTTATGTTTGAAACAGATGGCAGCAAAGGCAATGGAAACGAATCAGTCAACTTTGATTTTGAGAATGATGATTTGCTCGATATGGAGGAGTAGACACAAAAGAACTCGCAAGAATAGTTTGTCAATTGCTTGGAGAAACTTCTATTTTAAGTTTAAGACTCTTTATCTGATTGAGCTTAAAACTTTTCGTTTATTTTGAAGTTTATTGTTTGGTTGACTTGAGATTATGATTTTGCTTTGTTGGTTTAGTCTTTGTGAACTATTCATTTATGGTTTTAGAACTATTTGATTATGTTGGTTTAGTCATATTTGAACTATTCAAGTTATAATTGATTTAGTCTATGATCCATGTTTCTTATGATTCAATAATGTTTGAATTTTTGTGATCCAATATTATAACATTGCTTAGCCTAATATACTGAGAATATAGGAGGAGATTGTTGGATGTATATGTATATTCTCATTATAATAGGATAATATTGTGTATATTATTCTATGGGGCAACACGGGTTTACACGTGTTATGTATTAATTATTGGAACGGGTTGAGTGGGCTAAAAGCCCAGTACCCTAAACCCAGTCTAATCTCTATATAAGCTGGTCTAGAGGTAGTGCCCTGTGATATTCCAATACTGATAAGCAGGGTATAATATCTTAAGCGGCTAGAGATTAACCCTAACCCTAATTTCCCCAAATCAGATTTAACAAAGAGTACATGGGAGATTACATCTTTCCATCTCCCATTTTGGTGCAGCCTAATGTCGAGAGGGCAAATATGCAACTAGACGTCAACAAAGGAAAACTGCAACTGGACGTCGGGGAGACAAAGTCTGCAACCGAATGTCCAGAAGGCAAACTGCAATCAGATGTCGTAGAGGCAATTCTGCAACTTGAGATCGTAGAGGCAAGTCTACAGTTGGATACCAACGAGACGAACCTACACTAGAAGGAGATTTTCTACTTTGATAACCCCTACTTGTTTTCTATAATATTTACATAGCACTATTCTATTTTGTACTAGCTTATACTATTTTACAGCCTAGCATTATATTAATTAAGCTGATTTCTATCCTACATGTGTATTTACTACTTAATATCAACTATCCTCTATTTTGAATCTTTTAGCATTTCATACCGCTTTATCGTATTTTATTTTGCTAACTTATTTTATATTTGGTGTCTACTCACCTAACAAAAATAAAATTGATATTTATACTTTTCCTCAATTCGTAAGTTATTTCTATATAATTAGTTTTCGCACTACTTCAATAATATGATACTACTTTTAGCACTATGATGTTTGGCTTTACTCCTACAAACTATTTATAATTTTCATGTCATAATATTGGTTATCTCACTCTATAATTTTTGCGCATATAAAATTTTGTATGTTGGTTTTTCTTGCTGTACTTGACAATTCAAAAGTATTTCAATGTATGCATTCTATATCTTTAAATTTTCAAATTCGTATGTATAATTATTATAGTTACCTTACAAATTATTTTATGATATTAATTTATTTATGCTTTTAACTAAATTTCATTCCCGTTTATTTTTCAAACTGTTATCCAATAGTCTTGTTTTAAATTGCTAATTCGATTTCGTTATACGATACCAACTCAGTTTGTGATTTTCTACTACTTATTACTTTAGTAAATCTACTTATAAATTATTTATTGACTATGTTTTCTTTATTGTGTTGTTTCTGAACTATTCTAAATTAATGACTAAGTTTATTTTTTTTGTTTTATCTAATACTTCACATATTATTTCGTATGGAACTTCTTTCAATCTATCCTATCTTTTATGGTCATATTTGTTTTCTTATGTATTTTTCTGAGTTTTCTTGTTTCGTTCTTATAAAACTTTGATGCCCATAGTTTTCTTATATAAAGTTTGTCTTGTTTTTCCTCGTTGAGTATTTTTATACTACATTTATTTTTCTTAAAGTTTGCAGTTTTCTAAATACAATAATGATATTTTCTTTGGCGTGTACAAAATACAACCTTTATCCTAGCGAGTTCCGGGGACGGAACTATTCTGAGGGAGGGAGGGGGGGTGGGAGAGTGCAACGCCCCGCAAAATTGGAAATGACAATTTTGCCATCGTGTGTACGCACGTGTATTTTGTACCGTTACTGGTAATGTTTGTTATGTGTTTTCATTACGTATTTTGATTTCTGACTATCTATCCATTCCCCGTATATTTTATCCTATTTAAATAAACTAAGATATTAAATTTCAATCCATGCATTTTAACGTGTTTTTACGTGTTTTTCATGCACGTATCGATTATGAGTTCCACCGCTACGTGTAATATTTTCTATGTGTCTAAATTATTTATTGTAGGTATTCAAATCTATTTTTATAAACGGAAATTGATTTTCTCTTATTTTGATTAAAATATTATTATACATATAATGCACGTGTTTTCTACGTACGTAGCAATTACGTCGTGGAATTTATAAAATGAATAAATATATTTTCTTATATTGTATTTTTATTATTTTTCCGTTGATAACGTCGAATTTCGTATTTTTGATATTTTACGTGCGACGCACGTATTTGTTTTGATGCGCATATTTGGGCTTATTCTTTCTCGAAATGAATTTCATAAAATGTGTGTGCATTTATTTTATTTGTGCATGAAACATTATAAATTTTAATTAAACTAAATTTTACGTACATATTATGTGTAACACCCCGTAATTTTCAAAGAGTATGTATATATATATATATATATATATATATATATATATATATATATATATATATATATATATATATATATATATATATATAGAGAGAGAGAGAGAGAGAGAGAGAGAGAGAGAGAGAGGAATGCTCCATTGAAAATGTACTGTAGTGATGAAAATGTGGAAAACCACCTAGGTCGTTGTTGGAAACAACGGCTTAGGTGGTTTTCACGTGTTTTCACAACGTTTGCGTTTTCAATGGAGCATTTTCCATATATATATATATATATATATATATATATATATATATACTTTGAAAAATGAATAGTGGCTGTTTTTATAAGAATTAATGCAAGATGGCACTTTGGTAATATATTGTAAGTGGAATAGTATGGGGGGCCCACGGGATTGATAGAACACAGCAGGATTGTGCTTGTGCTGTTCACTCGTGGCTGGCGTCACCTAGGTGACGTGGCCCAGGGGCCCAGCCGCTGTCTTCTCACAGCAGAGGAAAGGAGAGAGAGATTTGAGAAATTTAATCCCATATCGGAGTTCAAAATGAATATTATATTAATAAATTATGCCTATGATCAAGAGTCACCAATTCGGTTAACCACCTTTTGAGAAACGGCCTGTGGTGGGCAGTTGTACTACATAGTATCTAATTTGTCTTATAAATTGTATAAAATTGTCTGAGCTAGGGGCAGGGGCGTTACAGATCCTAAGAGGGGTGGGGATTTGGTCCCATATCGGGAGTGATTGTGATTATATATATATATATATATATATATACTAGATTTGCCCGTGGGCACGTGCCTACGGCACGTCTTCGGAACGATACAAAACACGAAAAGCATGTAAACAGTAAATCAATAATTATGTAACTCAAGTTTGAATAGTATGACAATAATTAGTTATAAATAAAAGTCTATGTTTCCATTAGTATATGTTGAAAAATAATTATAAATGAGGATATAAAATCTAATTTCTTAGAACTTTAAATGTGGAAAATAATGAAATTTAATTGTTGAAGAGATATTTGCTATTAAAAATTCTGAAAATTTACAAAACCGAAATCTTAAAATTTAAATTTATAAGTAAATAAAGAAAAAATGGGAGAGAGAGATAGAGAGAGAGAGAGAGAGAAATATGATAAAGTAAAGAGAGAAGAGAGAGATAGTAATAAAGTAATGAGTTTTAGGGGGGAAATTTTGGTTTTTGGGTTTAAAATTTTGGAGGGAAAATGTGTTTTGTGAGGTTTGATATGGGCCTTTGATTTTGGAGGGGATTGATTGTGAGCCACTTGATAGCTTTCTTTGTAATTTATTATATAGATATATATATATATAATTGCCTAGGATTAGAGGTCACCAATTAGCTATTGCACCTTTTATGAGGCAAGCTCTTTCGGACCGGGGTGTTACAGGAATAACGGCATATGTTTTAAAATATTTGAAATTTTTTGTTTGATGTCCCTATTCCTATTAGCGACCAAAATATATATGAAGTCGCTAATGAGATTAGTGACCTTTAATAAACTGTCTTCTAACACTTAGCAAAATCTTGAGAGCTTTTGCTCTCTGAAAAAATAACAATTAATTTATTTTTGAAACCGAGATCGCTTCGGAGTATTGACCTTAGTTGTACAAAGAATGCTATTCGGAATAGAGGTCTTTATTGTATTAAGGATGCTATTCCGAATAGAGGCCTTAGTTGTGTGACTATTTTACAAATTTCACAAAGAACAAGGAGATCGGGTTTCCTACTGAGGTCGATATTGCGAATAACGACCGAAGTATACTGAGGTTGCTATTCCCAATAGCACCCCCAGTTAAAAAAAAATAAATCCCAAGATAGCAAAACCTCCCTAGAAATCGCTAAGTGTCTCAATACATTCATTTGAGGTCGCCCATTAGCGACCTCATATATACTGAGGTCGCTAGTCAGAATAGAGACAACAAATAAAAAATTTCAAATATTTTAAAACATAGACCGCTTTTTTCATTAGCGACTTTCAAAATGAAGAGATCACTAATGAAAATAACGACCGATGCTGACGTGGCACAAAGTAGCCCACGAGGGCTAATAGTTTCGAAACTGGCCCATAATCGCAAATATTTTCAAAAGGTTGCCTATTACGACAAAAAATTCAAAGGGTTTGGGGTAAGGATGGCAATCGGGTAATTCAGGTCGAGTCGGGTCGGGTCGAACCCGTTCGGGTCAGCCCGATATTCGGTTAGGTCCGGGTCGAGTTGCCAGCATAATCGGTTGGGTTCAAAACCCAAATATTCGACCCGGTCGACCCGCGAACCCATTCGGGTCGAACCCGTTTCGTGTTGGGCCGAGTCGCGGGTTGGCCCGGGTTGGGTTTTTAAAAATAAGTTGGTTAATATTTTTAATTTGGGTTTTTAACACGTATGTCCCTAACAAATATGCTAATATCATGTATACCCTTCAAAAATGTGTATTTTCATATTTGCCCCTAACAATATGATCTTCTTTCTAATTTATCCCTAAAAGTTGCTTTAAGCTACGTGTATTTGAAATTTATAAGATTAGTGGCGAATTTGGTTAAAAAAATGATAAAGAAGATGAAATTACAAATATGCACTGTAAATTTGTGAATTTATTAAGAAAATTGAAGAAAAATTGAGAATTGTTGCTGTGTTTCAGTTCGTTTTATAGTCGACTGAGTTTATAAAAAGTAGGAAGAAGAAGCTTTACTAGTGGAGGAAGGGTATTTCAGTCATTTTACATAAAATCTATTAAATAAAATTGTATATTTTATACTTTTTTTATGTTTTTAATGTAGTTTTAACTTAAGGGGTAACTAAGAGGTTGGACACACATTGTTAGGGGTAAATATGAAAATATTCATTTGTGAGGGGTATATGTGATATTCACATATTTGTTAGGGACATACATGTTAAAAACCCTTTTAATTTTATATGCAATGGGTGTGAACAACAAAATTAATTGCTCACTACCCACTACACAATTAGCCCACCCCACTTTAGCTATTTATAGCCAACTTCATATTCTCACTTCTCTCATCTCACCAATGTGGGGCTAAATCTTTAAAAACTTTTAGTCCCACATTGGTGAGATGAGAGAAGTGAGGAGGTGAAGTTGACTATAAATATCTAGGGTGAATGTTGTCTAATTAAGTAGTGGGTAGTAATCAATTAATTTTGATGTTCACACTCATTTTTATAAAATTTTGAAATATTTTAAAGTATATCTATATGCATATACACACATATATATACATATATATTTGCAGTATATATATACATATATACATATATTTTGTAGCAAAAAAAGATTAAAAAAATAAACAGCAAAAAAAAAAATCAAAAAAATCCAAACGGGTCAAACCCACGGGTCAAATCCAAAAATTCAACGGATTGAAACCCGCAAGTTGGCGAATTTTTTCCCAAAATGACCCTCTTTTTAAAAGTTTTTCCTAAACTGCCCTATTTATTTTTTTGGTTCCCTAAACGACCCACTCGCTTTTTGAAAAAGCGAGTTGTTAAAAATAACTCGCTTTTTCAGAAAGCGAGTGTGAAACTTTTAATTTTCGAAAGGTTAGACTCGCTTTTTGAAAAAACGAGTTATTTTTAACCAAACTCGCTTTTTCAAAAAGCGCGCTTTGTTATTTTGGTAAATACTTTCAAAATGGGTCATCATGGTAAATACTTTTAGAAAGTGGATTAGTTTGGTAAATAATTTCAGAAAGTGGGTCATTTTGGTAACAAGTTCTTTCTATATCACATTGTCACTTCATCTTCTTTAGACTACTATATATGAAATCGTTTGTCAGGACTTTCTATATCACATTGTCACTTCATCTTCTTTGGTCATGATTTTATAAAGTTAGCAACTGTTTAGCAGTAGTCGAGGATATACATAACTTGACATTATTTTAATATACACATAATTGGTGTATTTTAAGTTGTCGAGAATGAGCCCATAGATACTCTCAATTCCCGGTATACACATCATTGACTTTTGACCTATCAATCATATGCGCTGAGTTCTTGCACCAAAAGTCTCACAATCGCTTTCTGAAAAAGCGAGAATGGTTAAAACCTCATCTCTTTTTTATCAGGACAACTATCAACCAAAATAGTTCACCATTAGGTCATGATCTTAGAAATCAGATCCAATGGTTAACAAATATGAGTCTCGACAACAATTTTAACATTTATCCACCCAAATACTGAATTGGCATATGTTGATGCTCCTACCAATAAATTAATGGACAATTCATAAACAGAATGAACAATTCATAAACAATAATATAAACAAAGGAAAGAAAAGTGATCAAGAGAGAAAATTTCTTCTTTGTTGGGAAAAAATAAACTCGCGCTTTCAAAACAAGTGCAAGAAATACAAAACAATATATTATGAGCAAACCTTAGTCTGCTGACAATATTCAGAACTAGAGAACCATGTCTCATCAATTACCACGTCAAGCTTTTGTGGTCTACCATTATGTATAACAGCAGCCATGGACGAAGTTACAACCATCATTTTAATAGAAGAATTTTTGGCGCAAGAACCCAGCGCATATGATTGATAGGCCAAAAGCTAAGATTGATTGGGAGTATCTATGAGCTCATTCTCGACAACTTAAAACACACCAATTATGTGTATACTGAAATAATGTCAAGTTATGTATATCCTCGACTACTACTAAATAGTTGCTAACTTTATAAAATCATGACCAAAGAAGATGAAGTGACAATGTGATATAGAAAGTCCTAACAAACGATTTCATATATAGTAGTGACAATGTGATATAGAAAGAACTTGTTACCAAAATGACCCACTTTCTGAAGTTATTTACCAAACTAATCCACTTTGTAAAAGTATTTACCAAGCTGACCCACTTTCGAAAGTATTTACCAAAATAACCAAATGCGCTTTTTGAAAAAGCGGGTTTGGTTAAAAATAACTCTCTTTTTCAAAAAGCGAGTCTAACCTTTCGAAAATTAAAAGTTTCACACTCGCTTTCTGAAAAAACGAGTTATTTTTAACCAAACTCGCTTTTTCAAAAAGCGAGTGGGTCGTTTAGGAAATAAAAAAATAAATAGGGCAGCCTGGGAAAAACTTTCAAAAAGAGAGTCATTTTGGGAAAAAATTCCAAGTTGGCAGGCGGGTTTGACTTGATCAACAAGTTCGCGGATCGGGTCGAGCGGGTTGGGTTTACAAATTTGGCGACCTGGGTCTACCCGGATCGACCCGCGGTTTCGACCTGGACCCGAATCGCTTAATTGCGGGCCGGGTTAGAGTAGGCAGGTTGCGGGTCAACCTGGTTCGGTTGCCATCACTAGTTTGGGGTGTAGGTATTAGGATTATATTTAAGGAATTTGTACGGTCCAGATTAAATCTACGATTAAAATGTGTGGCACAGATCTTAAGTATTTGAGGAATTTGTATGGCTCGTATTAGTTCTAAGGTATAATTAAATTTAGATGTGTGCTTCATATCTGCTCTGGATAGATTTATTTAGGGGTGTCAAAAAATACCATATTACCGTACCATACCATTACCATACCAAAAAATACCAAAACTTAGTAATACCGTACCAAATTTTCGGTATTGTACCATACCAATTTTTTATGGTAGGGTAATGGCACAAAATTTTTATACCGTTGGTATACCGTACCGTACCGAATATATTTAATATATATTTAATCTAATTTTTAAATTTTGAAACCGAGGCCCAGTCATTCAGATTACCGAGGCCCAGTGAAATGAGTGAATCAAATATCAAATTACGGTAATTACTAGGGATGCTTTCGGATCGGATACGGATCGAATATTGGCTATACCAACATCCGTATCCGTATCCCAAATACGGATTTGGATACGGATACGGATATGACTCGGAAAAAAATAATCATATCCGTATTCGCAAATTTCGGATACGAATGCGAATCGGATACGGTCTACCGGATAACGGATACGAATTCGGATATCAAACATATAGTTTATGCTATATTTTATTTCCTTAACTAGTTCTTAGATATTTATATCACTGAATTACGGGTATCAATTTACATATCTAATCTTTTCTTAGCTACTATGATTAATCTTTTAATATAAACTAGTTTCTATATATCCGATACTATAGATTGCAAACTTATCTTTTCAATTACCATAATCTAGTTAAATTGTGCAGTCTCATCATGCTCCTTGCATTACAAATAAAAAAATTTGTTTACCACAACTACAAGAATATCATTATTACCGGTTCATCAATTAGTTTTGATCATCATGGAGATAACAGTTATGGATTATAGTTAATTATTCATCAATTAGTTGAATTCCATTTTACAAATGAGGAAATTCCCAAACCAAATGGTAGTGAAACGGTAACTTTCATTTGTACGTTCAAAAGCTTCATAATTGCCAAAATTAGATTCAAGACTTCGAAAGTATTGTGAATCAGGTAACCATAGCATAGAAATAATCTACCTCCATAAAGGTGAATTCCAAGTATCTTTGATAAATTCCAACATATTTAATATTCCAGTTAGCGTAGCTATCTATTTCCGATTCAGCGTTTCATATTCACGATATTCATAAAAAATTGCAGATGATACTAAACATTGAAAGTTCTTCAACGCAAACGCATGCCTCCATTGCTTATTTACAGCTTTAGCTTGCGCAGAGCCCTCCAAAGAGTTAGCATGGTCCAGCTTCCCAAATCCATACCTATCAACTACTCGTGCCGGAGCAGGAGCCGCTCCAGCTTCAAGAAACTCATCACTTGCCTTCTTCTTCTTCTCCATTTCCACTGTCAAAAACAATATCTTAATCGCACTATATCCAAATAAAAAATCTAATTATTCAAACAAATCTAAAACAACAAGAAGGGGAAGAACATGCCTCAATCTGCTCACTTGATCAATGTCTCCATTCATCCGATGACCAAATTGACGAGGAAACCCTCATTTTAGGTTCAAGAACTCGTTTCGCCTTCGAATTCTCTTTACCAAAAAGCAAGTAACATTTTGGGAAAATAGATTGATGGACAAGATGGCGGCGGAGGCGGAGATGGAGCCAAAACCCTAGATCCGGCCTGATCTAGATTTTGGATGAGGACGACGGCGACGTCGATAGCGATCGGAACCGAGGCCGAAGCTAGGGTTTTCACTTGGTCATTTTGTGGTGGCCTCTTGATTTTTAGGGTTTGAGGGTTTGGAATCGAGAAATGGGAAATTTGGGAGATGAGAGGCTGGAGATTATGAGATGACGGTGAGGAGGGTAAAGGAGGAGCTGAATTTGGGGGTGTTTGTTATCAGGTTTCGGGTAGGAATGAGAGAGAGATGATTTTTTTTTTGGATATATATGATAAATAAATATCATACTTTTTTGCGGATATCCGTATTTGAATCTGCTTTTTATGGGATATCCGTATTCGTATCCGTATCCGAAATTTTTTGAATTTGGATATCCGAATACGTATCTGTATCCGCCCGGATAAGGATTTTTTATATCCGTATCCGCAAAAATTTTGGATTCGGATACGGATCGGATCGGATATATCCTTATCCGAGAGCATCCCTAGTAATTACCCAATCACCCCGAATCAAATCTTCCTCTTCCTCTTCCCCTTTTTTCTGCTTTGAACCTAGGGCTCACGCAAGACTGCACGAGGCGGAGGCGTACGATTGCACGAGGCGGAGGTGCACGACTGCACGAGTCGCAAGACGGCCATCGACAGACCGACGTCCGGTGCACCGACTGATCGCTCGACTGAACGATTGATCGCTCCTCGTTCACATTTTGGTATTGATTTTGATTCTGATCGTCCCCTTTATAGTTTTGTTGATTTTTTATTTGGTTGATCTGTTGGGGTTCTTGATTTGGATACATAAATAGTGTTTGATGCAAAGTAATTACATATACTATTTATTTGCATTCACTTCAAGATAAACTTCTTTAGATATCAGTCTGAATCTGATTTTGCCCTCATTTTGTAGTTTGCTGAAACTTTTATGGGATAATAAGGGAATGCAGTATTTTTGTAGGGTATAGTTGCTTTTACATTTGATGAGCAGGATGTTGCTGAAAGGGACATACAACTTAAGAATCTAGAATCACATAGTCAAGGCATATTGAATGAGTTTTTAGATGTAAACATTTATATCAAGAGTTCTAACTCTAAACATTTAGATCCTTTGTTGTATTACTTTGGTGACTAGAACTTGTTATGATCAGTTTACTGGCCTCGCAGATTTTTTTAGATGTCATCCATTTCCTTTTGTAACTAGAACTTGTTAATCATGAAATTAAGATACCAAATAGGTTTAGAGTTAGAATATGAACAAAATAATCATGTGACTCCTTTAGCTCCTTTAGATCTGTTCATCTAGAGCCATGTTGATTTAAATTTCTCATCCAGTATCTTTCATTAATTTGGACAACTGCGACTAGCCATCAACATGTCGAAATGGTTTGTTCTTATGGTTTATATCTTAGAACAAGAACAAATTCATCAGAACTATGCCATGTTACATCTTGCTTGAAAGCTCTCAGAGTTTGAAATCTCTTAACTTGAATGTTGCAATTCAAGTATCTAGCCGTATGACATTTTTCTTTGTGCCTAAAGTGACATGTCCCATTTCAAGAGGTGGAGTGCGCATGTTAACCTCTGAGCAAAACTAGTTTGTTTTCATGTATGTATTTGTATATAAGATATGGTACATCCCTACAACTAGTTAGTGTTTATGGAAGGCTTTCTTTAATAAAAAATATCATTTCCTTAGTTATGACCATAAAGTCTTTCTCAGCTGTTGTATGGAGCTCTCTCTTCTCTGCCATGTGCCCCCATTGTGAAAACGCATCTCTAATGGTCAAGGGTGAACAAAGACTTTTTGCTGAATGTGCTCTAGTGCATTCTAACAAAAATACTGCATTTATCTAGTAGCAATTAAGATCCATAGGATAATACTACATGTAAAATCTGCTCTAGCTAGCTGTAAACAATACCTTATGGTTGATTTTTTTTTAATTGATAGGAGAAAAGAGTGAAGACCTTCAAGCAAAGTCAAGATTTTCTCCTCATGTATGTATTGCTGCGTTATGCTTGTTTGCCCTCTCCAAGTTGAAGTTAGTGAAGTTAATCAATTCTTGTGCTTGCTAATAATGACCAGATCTTTGTGTTTACCGTGCTTGATGATCATTACCTTTCGATGTATTTAATACTTTACAGGTACGGTAATTAAAGAAGAGCAAGTTTCTAATGGTAAGCTTTTGGTAGCTGCTAAAACTTATTTTTCTACCTTTTCGTTTGCTACCTTATGTGTTGTTTGCTGTTGAGCTGAATTAATCGTTAGTGTGGATTTGATAGAACAAAGTAGTTAATCTTGTTTGTGGTTTTGTAGCCAGAAGTGCACACTTGAGTTCCATGGTGATGGAGTGTTGATCGAAGATATCCTCCTTGCTAATATAAACAGTAAGTTTCTACTCTTTGGTCTCTGCTTGCAATTGTATTCTTGTAATACTAATTCTTTGACTATTTGAACCTATGTAAATAATATAAATTCTGCGGTTTTTTGGTTCTACATTGCAAGGGAGCTTTTTCTTTGTAGATTAAATTATGTGATTACTGTAGGGATATCACCAACTAAATTAATAACAATCTTTAGTTGTGTTATTGCAGTATGTGACTTATATATAGTTCTCCATTGCATAAAACAGATACATGGCATGCTATCATTATAAATCTGAACAAAGTGAGCTTTTGGCTTTCTGACACACTGCACATACATAATATGGAATCTATCAATCAGCAAGATAATGCAAGATCAAAGTGAGCTTCTGGCCGGTTTATCAATCAACATGCATTAAGTACTTATCTTTTTTCCTATATGGCAACTGCATTGCATTAATCTAACTTACTCTGTTTATTTGTTGCTCGTTGTTTAAGGTGGCTATCAATCGAGATCGCTTGAGACAAGAGCATCTATTGTTAAAGAGAGTTGTGATGTGCAATCTTATGAGATGTCTCTATACAGAGACTCTGACAATGAAGATGGAGATGATGAGATTAGGCGTAGAAGGAAATACATTTCTCTGTGCGCAAGCTGAATGATTAACTTTATCTTTAAGGAAACATGTTTTTTATTGATATCTGAGTATATTGTTGGACATATATAAAGCATATATCTGTTTATTGTGCCAGTCGGTCATGAGAAACAAAGTTTAAAATTGGTACATCCATATTTCTTGATGTCCGGTACTACCATGGTACTACCATTACCATACCAATATTTCGGTATTACCGAACTCGGTAGTACCAAAATTTTGGCACGGTAATGGTAGAAAAATTTGTGTACCAAGTATTCTGGTACGGTAGACGGTAGAGTAATTTTTTTCCGGTACGGTACGATATACCACCCCTAGATTTATTCTTGCTTTTATAATACAAATAGATAGATTATTTGATATATGGTCCCTGCTAATTTTATGAGGTTTTTCTACTGGTGAAATCTCCAATTTGTGCATTTTTGTTTGAAATTATAATGAATTATGGTTATTTAACTAGTCTATTAAGATGAGCTCTCTTGGTTGAGAATATCTGACTACTCTGATTTTAAACTTAAGTAATAGATTCAATTATATGTAAATTTAAAATGTGATACATAACAAACGTTATTGACCAAACCATCTCATGCTTGGGTCAAGATGCTATCTCTCAATATATTAGGCAATTTATGGGATGATTGTCCATTGCAGCAGTACAACACGAGTTTGTGCAAGTCAATTTAAGAGCTGATACAGTTGTTAAGCGGGGTTCAACTTTCTTGTATTTTTTTCTTGGGTGTCTGTCTGTCGTGGATGTAAAACTCCATAATGTCATTGAAAAAGATACTTGATATGTCTTTTATGTGTCTAAATAGTTCTTGTATTGTTTTTATTTTTTTTATAATTAACAAGAAGAGAGGGAGATTGCAGTAGTACAACACGAGTTTCGTGAGGCCAATTTAAGAGCCCATTCAATTTTTTAAGCGGGGTTCAAACTTCTTGTATATTTTTTTTGGGTGTCTGTCGTGGATGTAAAACTCCATAATGTTATCGAAAAAGATACTCGATGTGTCTTTCATGTGTCTAAACAGTTCTTGTGTTGTTCTTATTTTCTTATAATTAACAACGAGAGAGTGCAACGCTGAAAAGTATAGCATGGCCATGTACCAAATTGTATAGCATGGTCATGTACCAAATTGGATGTAGTCTTTTACAGCTAAACATGCATGTTTATCTCGAAAATGGTTGTAATTATTATTAGTTTTTTAATGGAAAAATATAAGCAGGTCATGTCTTTTGCTTGATTATTTAATTAATTACCACACAAAATGTATGGTGCTATTATTTTTAACTTATAACATATCCAAACAAACTGTATATCTATACATTTAGAAATCTATATTTTCCTTAAATTCTTTGTTTTCGCTTCAACGCATTTAGATATTTTTAAACTTGTTCAAATTAGATGAGATATTGGAGAAAATTAAATAAACATTTGAATTTAAGTAAACTAAATTTCCGATATAGCAAGTATTGTTTGGCATTAAATTCTCCCTAAACATTCCTTTTATTTAATGCAGTTTAATCCAATTGATTGAATTTTTTTAAAATTACTAGCCGTTTTCTACTTTCCAACAATGGAATCCACCACCATCTTCAAATTCAAATCTTATTCAAATCTTTTATAAGAATCATTTGATTCTCAGAATCTAGTTGTAATTAGACCTAAATCTTTCTCTTAGATCTCATAGAATCTTAAATAGAATCTTACATAGAATCTTTATGTCTACTTCCACCCGTTGTGCTGCCTGCAAATATCTTAGGAGAAGATGCAGTGAAGATTGTGTTTTAGCTCCTTATTTCCCTTCTTCAGATCCGGAAAGATTCCTTTGTGTTCACAGAATCTTTGGTGCCAGCAATGTCAGTAGAATGTTGCAGGTATATATCATTTTCAGAACAAAGAATCTTGAAATATAAATCATATCGTATTTCCTTACCAACCTTCATAATTATGAATGTGTCAGCAACTTCCAGTCCAGCATCGTCACCAGGCCGCAAACACCATGTCAGCAGAGGCGCGCTGGCGGGTTGGGGATCTTGTGTATGGGAGCGTCGGAGTGATCAATCATTTGCAACGCCAAATTATTGAGATTGAGCGTGAGCTTGCTGAGACGCGAGCACAGATTGCCATTTACAGTAGCGAGCAGCAGCATGATGAGACGCAGGCTCAGGTTGCCATTTACGGTACTCAGCAGCAATATGAGCAACAGCTCTCTGTCTTCGACCAAACTTTTCCAGGGTTTCATCTCCCTCCAAATTTACCTTGATTTTGTCCATGGCAGAGCTTGGGAGGGTGATAACGAGAAGATGAGGAATAAATGGTCCCATTTTTTTTTTTTTTTGCCACGAATTCAACGGTAGTTACGTTTGTTTTTCTTGTGATTAAGATTGACAGTTACATTGTTGTTGCAGTCATTATTTTGGGTTAAGGAGCGAATGAATAATTGCATTTCCATTACTGAAAACAATGTACAAGCAACTACTCTATCTACAGATGATAAGTCGGCCTAATCTTCAGCTCGAACCAATTACAATGTTCAGTTCAACTTAAACACCAAATGTTGTCAATTCCATCAAAGAAACGGCAGCCTCATTTATAAATTTCAAAATGTAATAAAATAACAGGTACCACAAATCAACCATTCTAAGATATGGGACAGTCTCAAAATCCCGGTTGCATAAAGAAATAAAGAGAGTGAAGACAAACCGATCATTTTGGCTATGAGATTGAGCTCATCTTGTCCCTGCACAATGAGCTTACAATACCTTGTCGCACAGTCCATGCTCTTGAAATGGTGCGAAACTATTATGATCACTAGGAAGTAGGAATATGAACAAGTTCGATATATTACAATTTTATAATCATAATACAAAAAAAAGGGGAAAGGGGGGGGGGGGGGGGGGGGGGGCTTGAATGACATAAATTTTTCTCAGCGTTTAAAAGTCGGTATTAATTCATATACAAATATTTCACTACAAACGGCTAGAGCTGTAGTGGCATTTTTTTGGGTCTATGGCGGCGTTTATAAACGCCGCCATAGATGATAGCGGCGATAATAATAACGCCGCGCGTAACGCCGTTGTATCGAGGGTCGGGACAAACCATAGGTCTATAACGACGCTTTTTTAGACCGCCGTTACAAGCCGTAGGTCTATAACGACACTCTTTAAAAGTGCCGTTATAGCTCACAACAAAAGCATCCACCAAATGAGGAGTTCCTTAAAAAGCATAAATTCAGAGCATAAATTCAGATAGAATAATACCTGCATTGGACTGATCCTGTATATCATCTAAAGATGAAATGAAGTGCAACAAAAACAGCTAATTAGCAATGTGGATCAAACTTTGCTGGTGAGAAGCAAATAGAAGAAGATAGTGAGACAAACGAATTGTTAATAAAGTTGGGACATTGTTGAAAGTATAGTTCACTACCAAACCAGTCCACCTTTCCACTGAGATAACAAATTGACATCAACCACTAAAAACTAACTGGCGTCAAACAATTCTGATTTCAAGTTGAACAATCATGACTAGGACTGAATTATATTATCAACTATAGAAAATTAATCAAGGCACAACAAATCTCACCAAACAGTCACAATGATAGCACACTAATTTTAATCCTTAAAACTATTATTGTACATCACAGCAACCAGGTTGAAGAAAAGTGAAAAAGTAGAAAAGAAACACCATCACACTATTAGTCTTCCACGCATTGAGCTGAACAAAACAATCAGAACCCTAGTCCGGCAGCCCCGATGGGCTGGTGGCGGGCCTTCGAGAAGCACGACTCTGGTGCCAGCCTAGCAGACGACTTCCCAGGTTCCGACTTGCACCTAGTAAGAACAAAATGCCCGTAGGGTGGCTGGAGCAATGTCACGCAACCGAAAGTCCTGAAGAATTGTTAATACGGTGTTAGATAATATAGCATTATTCCCTCAAACAATTGGCTTTAACTGAATATTTAAGGAGCTTAAAAAGGTGTACTGAGACCATACTGCAGAGAGATCAACAATCTTTAGCACCTTGGGCAAACCTTTAATAATTTCCTGCAAGGAAACTTTATGTTTCAAAGAAAATGTAGTGAAGAACAAGAAGAAGAATATCATTACAAAGATTATTTGATATGTACGGATAATAGTTTTACTCGACCCCAAAAAAAAGAACATTGTGGCAAAATGAACCTGTGTCATTCCATGTGACAAGCAACAAAAATATTATACGACATGGCACACACTAGACTAAGACTTCCAAATAGAAATGTCAGACATGATGTGAATAAGAAAACAACACCAAAAAAAAATTAAGTAACCAACATTGCAATTGAGGTATCAAATCTCATTAATATATTAAAATGTCTAATACCTCTCTTTAAATCTATTTCCTCTAAGGTTCGTACTTTCTTTGCCCAGACCACAGTTTGCCTTATTATTATTCATCACAAAGAAGTTACTTATCTGTTATAGCATCTTCGATAAATATTATTAATCACAAATACATACATTATGCAAGCGCCCTACTAGTCTAGTAGTAAGCTTCTCTGGTGGTGCACCAAGGCTAGCAAAAAATGTGGAAACCCATTTAGGAGTTCAGGAATATCTAAAGTTCAAATATTTGCGGACTGTGATTGCAATCTCCAATCTATTTCAAGTTCAAAGCAATTTGTTCATGCCTAATTAACACACACACACACACACACCAACAACCAAAAAAGGCCTCATTAAGAGTTTCATTGATTTGTCGAGCATATACAACACTACTGGTGAGATCTGTGACCTGTTCATTAATACCCGATAGGCCACATAGAGGACCGCCTTCATTAACATACATGTCCAGATCAAATTCATTCTCTAATAATCTCATCAGCATTTCGACCTTAAAGTCCAACAAGCTTGTTTAACACTTCCAGTCTGGGATTTCATATAAAAACCTACATCTATACATTCCGCAGTCAACAGTGAGTTTGGCTGATTAACATGCAGAGATAGAACTTATAAACTATACAGACATGTACAAAGCACGTGGACAATTTGTACATACACAGACCCTAATGCTTGTCCATGAATTCTTAAGCTGCTTCAAACTAAACAGCAGCTTTCGGAACAGAAATCAGAGGTGATGACATAAATCACAATCAGCCAGAGCTAAGTCATAGGAGCTCCAACAGAACGAATGATTGTAGTAGCAGTAGTAGTGGTAGTGTGACATGTGGTTTTCATTTGACATTGAGTCGAGACTCATAGTAGTAGCAGTCGTGGCAGTGTGAAAAGCGGCCATAGTACTACTCCAAGATATTATATTCATTTGACATGAGAGTCGTAGGCATCAAAGACGCTATCTGGAATTATATGAGGGAGCTTATCTACATACATGAAAAGGCGCCTCAGGTTTTCTCTTGAAACTGTCAACATGTCCACAATGTCACTTTTGTCGGTAAACATCCACAAGTCCCCTGAGTTTACTCTCTTGAGACAATCACGACAGAATGGGCATGATTGTGATCTGGAATGCCTGCAATGAACAGGTTCAACGGAGTTAAAAACCGTAACAGTATGAGGACACTATCAATCTGAACTTTCTTAGAATCGAGAAAAATAAAACCAACCAAGAGCAATGAGCAAAAGTAAATGCTATGCAGCAGGAAATTTTCCATTTCCATCCAGAAAACAAGTGATAACAATATAAAAGGTGCTAATGTGGCAGTACATAGTCACACACATAGTGCATACTATTCTTTTTTGTTTTTGTTTTTTACTTTACACAATTAATACAGATATAACTTTTAAAGTAAATTGTATAAATTAGAGAGTAAAGGAAGGAAGAGAAATAAGACGAATAAATTACCCACGGAGAAAGGTATCGCTGTGAATCTTCAGGTTTGCTTTTCTCTAGAGTGATTCAGATTTTGTGTCAAAAATGGAATAGATTAGATTTCAATAAACAATCAATCTATATACTTTCACTCGCTCAACAAAAAAGCAGCTACTAAGAGCATCCACTATCGTTTCTTCTAAAATTTCCATTTTTAGCTACTAGGATTTAGAAACAATTGAGGAGTGCTGCTATCGTTATAGCTAAATATGCAAGAACGAAAAAAATAAAATAGTAGGACGAATGATCTTCCTCCGTCTAACACATTTTTTTTTTTAAAAAAAATAATTAAAAATGGACGGAGGATGAAAGTCCGTTTGGATTTTTTTTTAAATTCGAAATAACCCCGGACGGAGCTTCTTCATGCGGTCCGAGAGAAGAATTTTTTTAATTAATTTGTCACGACAAAAAATAAAATAAAATAAAAATCAGCCAGACGGAGGATCTTCATCCGTCTGGTGTGTTTGGTTTTTTTATAGGAAAAGTGGAATATATAAATTACTAATTTGCCCCCCCCCCCCTTCATCTAAGCCTATTTAGACTTTGTGGATATATAATTGAGGGGTAAATGAGTAATTTAGAAAAAAAAATTTAAAAAAAAAAGATGAGATGGAGCTTCTTCATCCGTCTCTTATCTTCTCTATTTTCAATATTTTTTTTTAATTCCAAGGAATTGACGGATGGAGCATATCTTCCATTTGTCCTCCTTTCCAGCCTTTTTTCTCTTGGACGAAACATTTCTTCGGTCTTCTATATTTAACATTTCTCTATCGCAACTACTATCTTTAGCGATCGACTGTTCACCCATATTCAAAATTTTGGGTTTTTAGCGAACGATAGTGGGGTATTTTTCATCTCAAATGCAAAATTTTGAGTTTTTAGGTAACAACAGTGGATGCTCTAACCATAACTTTCTCTGGCAAGAATTGTCAAAAAAGATAATTATATGAAGACTGATGCACCCCTGTGGTAATTTACAGAGAAAAAATGAAAACATAAACAGAGAAGAGAGCAATAGAGATCCAATGCCCAAATAGGTGAAGACAAGGAAATCCAATAGAAATCCCCCACGAAAAATGCAATAAAATATTTCAACATGCTGAAAAACAATTCCGAACATCCTGGATAGCATATACAGGGTAGTGTAGGCAGAAAGGGGAAGTGAAAGAAGTCATAAATCTCCGCCACGTTTGCAAAATGTAGGCAGGGGTAGGGAAGTAAATACAAGCCAAATAACATATCTGCGAGAGCATTTTCAAAATCAACACTAACCTGAGAAACTGATTTTCATGTCAACAGGCAACAGTGAAGAAAAATGGGAGTTGGAGCCAAAGATTGTGGCCGTAAAATGACAAAACCAACAACCAATTTATAAGAAAGGATCACTAGAAAGCAGTTGAGACTATTGGTTCACTCTTAAAATTCACTACTACATAAGAAAGTACTCCTAATTAAAGAATAAGGGGATGCTTCTACTCAAAACCCAAATTTGTTCAAAGAAGGTATTCAAGCCAGATAGGTATCTTAGGAAGCTCGTAACAACATCAAGCTGAAAAAATAGAGATACCTAATCTATAAAGAGCTCAGACTAGCCACTAAAAACAATTAGTAGGATTACTTCACACCTACTAACATGAGAATCAAAAGACAGCTTATACCTCACAAGACAAGTAGCTAAAGCAAAAGGTAACTTGTAAAATTAGTTCACACCTACCAGGAATTAGTTCGCACCTACCAGGAACAGCATCAATAGATAACTCACAGAACTAGCAGGGGAACCTCAGGTGCATTTGAGCTAATGAAACAGCTGAATAAGTGTAAGGTTTACATGCTTACTAGCGCATAGATTGAGTGAATGGTGTCATGACCCACATTGTTGCATTATATTACTCTCTAAACAAAGAGAGAGTTTTAGCACTATTGATGTCTATACCTTTGCATTCTATAAATTTGAATCAGTTGATAAGATCCTAAATATGCGATGCTCACTTGTTGAAACCATCTCTCAAAACTGACAAGGTCAAACTGCATAGAATAAAAGTGATGAAATAAGTTCATACCAATCACGGTAGCATTTCATGCACATTGCATGACTGCAATTGGGCAGTACGATCATGCTGTTCATTTCCATGCAGATCCCACACTCATCCTCCCTTTCAACATCTATTTCAGATAACTCCCTCTCATCTTCATCCCTTCTCCTGTACTTCTCCATACACAATGCTTTCTGCCTTTTATCCTCCATATCGGTTATCCCTTTGTGTAGTTGCATTAGAGAGGGGAAAATTACAGCTGAAATGAACACAAGAACGAGTATGATTTTTGAGACTTTAAAAAACTAAAAGCTTCATAAGTGAATCTAAGCCAATCGACTTACCATAGAACTCCTTGATACTGGCTTTCTTTTCATGGGTTGACATGGTTGTTGTTCCATCTACATAAACCTACATAAAAGAAAATCTTAAAACATTGGAATACCTTGTGTGCAATTTCAATCTGCAATGACAAAAATCCCGACCTGATATATTAGAATCCTCAGCAAACCAAGTGCACCGGCGAGGCCACAGTCTGTCCATTGAACCAGGAAAAGAAAAAGGTGAGCAGCTGGACTATACGACAATCGCATTTGAAGACAGGCACCATCATACTCCCTTGGAAAATCAGAAGCCCTGCACCAAGGACAGAAGGGTTAGCAACAGAAAGATACCAAAAACTTACTGACCAATCTAATACTAACTAAAAAAACACATACATTACACTATAGAGTAAAGAAGAAGAAAATAATAAGATAATGAAACACACTAGAAATTGTAAAAAAGGCGGAATAAATCTCCGTCAACTTGTCTTAAAACATGGCAATTTTCTCAAATCAAAACAAAATCAGCGATCCAAACACATGAAAAAAAAATTACAATCACACAAATTCCAAAGATAGTTTAATATAGAAGCTTGCCACAGTCCTAATTCTCAAATGGCTGGTCCGTGTGCCCCCAAATCTCTTGCATTACCCTGAAATGACTAGAAGAAAAGGAATATAATACATTTGATATCGAAAAGAACATTCAGATAAAGGCCAAATGAAAAAAAATATGCATAAAACTGAAAAAGAGGTAAGTACTCACGAATTTAAGAAGAACAAGCAGAAGACAGGACCAAGTTGGAAAATTAAATTACAAAGTATTCTTCTGGCAGAGATTTTTGCAAATCTATATTTGAGTCCTTCAACTCAATTTTACAATTACCATATCCTTTTTTTGGGAATTAACTCTTACTTCTATGGCTCATTAGAGCATCTCCAACGGCTAGCCAAAATAAAGAGGCATAGCCATATTTGGAGAGTCACACTCATTTTGCATCTCCAACGGTTAGGCATATTGGCTAGGCATTTTGCCTAGCCATGAACATGAAGAGGCAAAATGGAGAGCAAGAGGCAAAATATAGAGGAAGAAGCATGGTTGGAGATGAAGCAAAATGGCTAGCCAAATTCACTAGGCAAAAACACTATTTGAACAATTTGGCTAGCCATTTTAGCTAGTATGGTTGGAGATGCTCTTAGTCATTACAACTTGGTAAACTACAAAAGCCTCCTCCTTAGCCCAAATTGTTGCACTTCACAATCTGTAACCTTTCAAACCAATGCTATCAAAATTTCTGACATACACGACAAAATCAACACCCACATGCATTCAGTCTCTTTTTCGCTGCTCCACACATTGCAATATGTTAGTAAAATGACTCGAATCTTTCATTTCCTTAGCATCTGGAAACAATAAACAAAACAAATTAAAGAACGGAGTTACCGGCCTATGGGGAAGTCGCGCGATACGCACTGCCCTAAGAGTTGATCCGCGGTCTTATGTGCAGACTCGTCGCAGATGCTCCTAGTGGTAAAACCCCCGGTATCACCGGCGTCTCGCCGCCGCACACAACGTCGAGAGATTGACCCGAACTTAGCCTTGCCCAGAACGAAGGTGAAGAAGAAAAAGGAGCGGAAGCAGCGAAGGAAGTGGCCTGCGGATTGCTAAAGCAGCCACGGATTGGTAAGGCAGCGAAAGAGTTCATCTTTGTGGTGCGATTTTGAGTTTTCAGTAGTTGCAAAACGGAAGAGGGTTTGGAATATAAATACACCACAACGTGTGAACGTTGGGAGAGAAGGGGGCCAGAAAAATCGGATCTGAAAAACTAATCCAACGTTTAAGTGGAATTAGTCAAAAGAAAAGAATAAACAGCAAAAGAAATTTTGGATCTCAACCCGAACCCGAAGAGCAATTTCGGATCGGCATTCGTGTCCGCAGATGCGGGCGCGCACACCCGTGCCCACTACGCGCGTCGAACCGAACCGAACCGAACCGAACCGGGCCGGGCGGCGGCGGCGGCGCGCGTGTGGCCCACGGGTTCACTCCACACCACACTAGACTACAATGGGATAAAGAGTGGTTTGTATTATATCCACTCATATGACATTGTTAACCACCGATGTGGGACTAAAAAAGGAAAAGGTAAACTTGGTTTTGTGAAGGAAACTGCCAACAATCCCCCCCAAAACCAAGTTCCAAAGACAGTGATAACAAAAGAATAATGATGTAGAAATTCTGGGCAAGAGTATACTATGCATAGATGAGATGGACTACAGCCTTGAATCTCACGTAGTGACTATTATCTTTGTCTGAAGAAGTGCTTGATGGACTACGCCTTGAATCAGACTTCTTGACTCAGATTCAGAAAATAGCACACATAGTACGCTAGAGGTTCTTGGGTCTATCGGGTGGCGCTTTTGAATGGCCGTGCGCTCTTTTTCCATATTCATGAGAGTTGTCTGGGATCGCCCTGTCCCATAGTCGCGGCCTTCACGACCTCTCATATAGGTAAGTCCTCAAAGGGTTGGTGATCGGAGTCAACCCTACATAATAATGTTTGGACCTATTAAGAGTTTAGAACACATCCTAACCAGATCACACATGAACACTGTCACCATAGGGATGGGATATCATTGTACAACCTCGTACAGCCACCTGGGCATTAATTTATGAGAATTTAATCTCTGAGTCAGTGTTCCATAATAGTCACCGAAGTCCAGCTTGTTTCTACCCATTGAACCGGCTTCTTGGGATCTCCAGTCAGACTCGGTTGGGTTGCCACTGCTGGTGACTTACTTATGGGCTTAACCCCATCCCCCTCGATGATTCTAGGATCAACGTCCTAGACAGACCCTTTGTCAAGTGGTCTGCAAGGTTCTTTTCTGACTTTATATAGTCAAGAACCACATATTTGCCTAATAGGCTCTTGATTGACTTGAAGCGCAGCTGCAGGTACCTGTTCATCTTAGCATTCATAGAATCATGCTTTAGTAGTTCTATAACAGATTTATTATCACAGTTTAAGAAAATAGCAGGAACAGGAATATTAGCAACAGATATGTGCATAATCAAAATTTCTAAGCCATTCACCTTCTGTACAGGTAGGTCTCATAGCTAATATTTGAGTTATCCTGAGGTCGAGAGTTCGTGTCTCTCTCACCAAAATTTTAGGACTCAACCACTTCTTCAAAGCTTCTTAAAGTTATATCCATGTTGCTCGAATGGGACTATTCAGTATATCATATACATAAATATGCAAGTATTAAAGAATATTCAACTTTCAGAGTAGATATACATTTATAGGAAATTACACATTTTTTGAATGAAGATGAAACATAAGTGAGACCCTTATTAAAGATATTTAGGACAATAAATTAGAGTAATTTGATATATATATATGATTGTTCAAGCCTGCATAACATTTCCGAAACTTTCCTATATAGTTAAGGATGGAAAACAAACAATATAACTATGGGCTATATCAATAGTTAGATGTACTGTAATATAAATAATTCCATTTTTCCATTTCAACAAATGGCTTGTTCGGTCTTCAGAAAATATACTAAGATATTTATCGCTGGAAAACTGCTAATGACATTATTATACAGATCTTATATATTCTGTAAAGATTTCAAGGCTTTAAGGAAGAAAATATCACATACAAAAGTCAAAGTCTTAATTAACATTGTTCAAATGAGGTAGACTCTAAAGTGAGCAGCTATAGATGGACTAGCTTCAATACAGAAGAAGCCAGAGGATGAAATTGGAAGAGAGAACCATTAATTGCATGCCATATTTCTGGAAAGCAAATGATCAGACAGAGCAACTTCAATGTAGTTAGTGGGCATGCTAGTGGTGCAAAAGAATATGTCTCAAATGTAGTTAGTGGGCATGCCAGATAGGCTTAATTTCAGAAATGCTATATATCAAATTCCCTTCACATCCTCTTGTTGAATAAATACTACTGGAATTGGGATTAGATCGATAGAAAATATATGATCAAATCTCTATGAAAAGTGCTTCCTATAAGTTTACAAGGAAATCTCAATAGCACTGTCCATTATTATATAATGGACAAGCTGAAGCAAACTGCTAACACAGATTCACAAAAACTATGAGCAGTTAAATCTGCTTTATGTTTATAGAAAAATAGGAATGGTTGCAGTTAATTTTGGAATGTGATGAAGGGTTTCACATTCATGTATGTTGCGGTTACTGATGATTTATTAAATAGGATGTGGTTGTTAAATGAAAGCTGATGTGCTAGTGAAGTTTATGAATTAGAAGAGATAAGTGAACCTTCTGGAGACTAAAGGAGCAAATATCACCTATACCAGTTCGTACAAATTAGTGTGCATCGTGACAATTTCTACTTTTTTCATGTATAAAGTTTAACCCCCTAAAAGTTGAACATATTACAGACAAATTCCTAGAATTCAATTTAGGAGGAGATTAAGCATCAGAAGTACAACACTACAACATGACAAATAACTATATACATGAAAACCAAAGTTGGTTGAAAGGAAGAAAAGAAAAGGCATGTACATACATTATTAAATTTTCTACTATGTAAAATAAAATTGTGTTAAAAGGTAAATTTAATTAGATTATGCAAAGTACATAATAATACAACTGAATTGAGAACAACATTGTCGTCTCAGTATGTGTATCTCTGTATCTTGATTTGTTGCTTTTTAGATGTATGATCCAAATATGTATTACTCTGTTTCATTAATTTTCTTTAATAAAGTGATAGCGATATCATCTTTATTATAAGAATAAAATAGAATTTGAGCACAACTAAATTGTCATGATACATAGAATATATAAGGAGAGAACATTCTCATCACTTAATTAGTTTATTCAACCTACATCCAAATTAATAAGAATAGAAATATCACCATAAAAATCTTAAAAGAAGGTAACGTTTTGAAAAGAGCATTCTAACAAGAAATTATAAAGTTGTACAATTCTAAAGACATTTTAAAACAAAATCAGTTGCAACAATATATCCATCATAAATCTTGGATCTTTAGTGCATATTGAGATCTTGATGCGGAAGTGGGAGATGTTGTCAACGGGAGGTGGGATGAGAGAGTCAGGAACTGGGATGATGTTGATATCTCTCCCTCTCAAACTCACTATATGGGACTAAACTAGTATCTATCATATCATCTAACTATGTATATATACGAAAAAGGTTCTAAGATTAGCTATAGTCTCGATAAGTTCCTGCCTAAAATCCCACAAAATAAAAAAGCACAACAACAGATAACCACCCACATGCATCCGCGACATCAAGTTCGCCAAATAGATCAGAATAGACATATTCTCATAATAACAAAAGGATTTAACAAAGAAGCTATATAAGTATCACAAAAGGTCCATGGACGATGGATACAAAGGCAAACACTGTTAACATGAAATGTAGAAGCCATTCCTTTTCTCGTGGCTAATCTTATTTTACACTGTCTGCCCTATGCATGATGTTATAAATAGTGCATATGGAGATATCCATACAAGCAGCATACTCATCCATCTGCACTAGCAGAATACACACATGCTATAATTAAAAGTGTAAGACATATTTGCCATTCAGAGATATCAGTGTCCTGTCTGGAATTAGGTTGACATCAGTTTGAATGATAATTTAGTCTTCAGAAAGAAAACAAAATGCCCATTTCAAAGCATTTTATGAAAACATTCAAGGATAAGAAGGCAATTATATTATGTTGTTTGAGGTCAAGGTTTTTGAATCTTGTATGGTGGAGTCTTTAGCTATTTATAAGTTTTCATGTCATATGGGTGCATGGAAGTTGGAGACCCCTATTAGGGACATTCCATGAAAGGGTGTATGTTAGATGAAATATATATATATATAGAAGATGCATCTAAATAATCACATTCGTATATGTTGATCTTGACATTTCCTTTTCAACTGTAATAATGATCTTGACCTTTCAACATGGGAGAAAGCTACTGCTGTAAGGGTTTACACTAATGGGCATCCAAATTAACTAGAGTCTTAGGCATTTGGAAGAGATAGTGAACTGGTAGGAGTTAAGAAGGTTCATTCAGAAGTAGTGAAACGTGTTGGCTTTAGCCATGGTGTTAATTAAGGTCGCCTCCTCCTCTCTCCCTCTTCCTGTTCCCTTCCAATACACCCCACATTTCCAGAATTGAGGATCAACTTAAGCAAAACATTACCAGTCCAAACATGGAGCAGTAGGGGCTGGCTTCTTCAAATAGCTTAGTTGCAACAGATGATATTTATTATCTATCTTGAACATAGTACGATTTGTATAGGGATACAAAGGAGTTGTATTGTTGTAATACCAATATCTTAAATATATAAGCAGACACATTATAGGTTTGACTGAATTAAGTGCACTATGGTTTTATTCTATATGCTTAATATTGATTACGTGTAGGACATTTCATCATACTGATTTTATATTGGTTAGATAACAAGTGTAAATGCAACACTTCATAACTTGTACATATAGATTGCTCTAGAAGTTGTTAATTTCATAAATCCAAATTAATTAATCAATGTCAAGAAATGTGAATTGTAGAATTGATGAGTTGCAGTATATGGTCAGAAATATAAATATGAAATTGTTTGTTTCATGCTAATTGGGGCGGGCATAGTCGAATAATATATCTTGATTAATGCGTGAAATTTATGTACATCATGTGGCCAGATAACTACACTTAATTTAAGAACTGGCTCAAAGAAAATATTGGACTTTAAATTTCACGTACAGTATGCCATCATCACTCTCAGTCACAATATTTTAAAGATAAGCGAGGAGTTCATGTTGAATGCATAGATAATATATTATTTATAATAATATTATAAGGATAACATATGTGTTGCACATACTACCTGAATGGATATCGGACAAAGTTTGAGTCAGCCGATAACCCACAATAACCCAGTACCCAAATTTCAGTTTATTCTATATATACTCGCTAGAGGTACATAATAGCTTATTTTAATATAATACTCATGATATAGTATCTTAAGCAGTAAAATATTAACCCAAGTTATTCTCCATCTTCTTTCTCTTATTCCTCATAATAGTTAACAGTTCATACATGCATAATTCTAAAGTAATTGATTACTACTCTCATTGCTAAGTTTTAAATCTGAATTCCAACAGATAAGCATCATTTTCTTATCAACTCTTAGATTGTTAGTAAAATGACTCGAATCTTTCATTTCCTTAGCATCTGGAAACAATAAACAAAACAAATTAAAGAACGGAGTTACCGGCCTATGGGGAAGTCGCGCGATACGCACTGCCCTAAGAGTTGATCCGCGGTCTTATGTGCAGACTCGTCGCAGATACTCCTAGTGGTAAAACCCCCGGTATCACCGGCGCCTCGCCGCCGCACACAACGTCGAGAGATTGACCCGAACTTAGCCTTGCCCAGAACGAAGGTGAAGAAGAAAAAGGAGGGCCAGAAAAATCGGATCTGATCTCAACCCGAAGAGCAATTTCGGATCGGCATTCGTGTCCGCAGATGCGGGCGCGCACACCCGTGCCCACTACGCGCGCCGAACCGGGCCGGGCGGCGGCGCGCGTGTGGCCCACGGGTTCACTCCACACCACACTAGACTACAATGGGATAAAGAGTGGTTTGTATTATATCCACTCATATGACATTGTTAACCACCGATATGGGACTAAAAAAGGGAAAGGTAAACTTGGTTTTGTGAAGGAAACTGCCAACACAATACACGGAACCACTCAAGCCCACCTAAACCAGAGTAACTAACCCCAAACACTAGTTATTTAAACAGGGTTTAAACTATCAGAAAAACACTACTTTCCTCCTAAACCACTAACAAAGGTTACAACTTTATCCACAAAAATCCCTTCCAAAACTCAAAATTACAAATTCCCACCATAAAAAAATGAAGAAAATATACTAAATTAGAATTATCACTCAAAGCACACCCAAAAAATCCTCTTTTTCTCACACACCCCAAAATCACACCCCCAAAAACAAGAAAAACGATCGCTTTAGCAACCAGAAGTTTCCAAAATTGAAATTTCGGGAGCTCCACTTACAGTGTATTGGCGTGCTGTATGTCAGCTTCTAGAACCTTGAGAGAATCCTTGAACGATTTCCTCATCGTTGCCGCGACGACCATAATCCCAAATTCTCATCCAATTCTCAATTTTCGATTTCCAATTTCTCCCCTAAATTCCCTAAACCCTAATTTTCTCTCTCCTCTTTCTCTCTCTTCGTTGCTCACTTTGAAGAAGGACACGAGTCTCACGTCTGCTGCTCTTCTAAGCTCTAGCTTCGTGTGCTTTTTAAAAAAAGGATAAGGGGGGGAATTAAGTACACCTGGTTATTGGTACACCCACAGTCACACCCTATTAGAGTGTAAATGGGTGTGAAACTGGGTAAAGTTGTGATGCTGAGTGAGGATACGGTGGAAATATATGGCTTGTTCTGAAGTTAATGTGGGTGGTGGGTCCGGTAACCGGACCAGGCATTAAATGTGGAAAGATTTACCAAACTATCCCTATTTTGTAACTATGTACCAAACAGTTCCTGTTTGAAAATTTAATACCAAAAAGTTATTGTAGCTAAAATTTAATATTCTCCGCACTATCTCAGTTAGCTTGTGCCAGGAAATACCACTTTTTTCCTGAGGTAGGGGTGTGCAAAAAAACTAACCAAATATAGACACGTTAATTTCGTTAGCGTGCTTATTTAAATCACTCGCGCTAACGGGATTAGCGTGATAGGTAGACAGTAGAGGACACTACTCTTCAAGTAGGGGTGTAGGCAAAAAAATCCCAAGTATACCCGTTAGCGTGTCTCTTTATACTAGGCGCGCTAACGGGGTTAGCGTGCTATGTCGTTTGGGATCCTATTAAATATCACTCTCTTATAGGATCTCAATCGACACTCGCTAACTCCGTTAGCGCGCCTGGTATAAAGAAAGGCGCTAACGCGGTTAGCGTGTCTATACTTGGATTTTTTTTGCCTGCACCCCTACTTGAGGAGTAGTGTCCCCTACTGTCCACCTACCACGCTAAGCTCGTTAGCGCGATTGGTTTAAATAAGCACGCTAATGGAGTTAGCGTGTCTATACTTGGTGAATTTTTTCGCACACCCCTACTTGAGGGGAAAAGTTGTATCCTCTGTCACACGCTAACGGAGATAGCGCGGAGAATATTACGAGGGGCGCTAACTCAGTTGGCGACAGGAATTTTTTGGTATTAAATTTTCAAACAAGGATAGTTTGGTACATACTTACAAAAAGAGGGGTAGTTTGGTTAAAGTTCTTAAATGTGGGGCTGAACGGAGGAAGAGGATGGATTATTTGCCTTATTGGACAAGGTAAGAGATCCTTTGTGTTAGTTGATTAACCATTAGTAAGTGGGGCTCACTTGTTAAGTTGTCATAATTGTGAGAACATTTTTGGTGTGGACATAATTTTAGAATGTTCGGGACTGTTTTTAGAAGAAAAAAAATTAATGCCAATTTTAAAAATATTTGCAAAAAATGACAGTTTCCAAACTATTTTGTGCTCGTTGACTCAACAATTAAATTGGTCGTTTCTAATGGCGAGTTTAGTTGTTTCAACTCGCCATTGGGATACGGCGTGCTTAATGCTAATTTTTTTTAGAAACTCGTTGTTCCCAACGGCGTGTTCATTTCAAAATTTTTAATGAACACTTGTCGTTTCCAATAGCAATGATATTTACACTAGACTCGTTGTTGGGAATAGCGAGTTTAGTTTAAAATTTTCAATAAAGACTCGTCGTTCCCAATGACGATGACATTTATACTAAACTCACTGTTGGGAACAACGAGGATGTCGGAAATTTCACAGAGAGTGAATCACTGGTGGACTTGGTGAATTTTCGGGGGAAAAAACTCCATAATTCTAATTTTATTAGCTACTCGCTGTTCCCAACGCGAGTTTAGTTCAAAAAAAATTCAAATTAACTCGCTATTCCCAATAACGATGATCTTTGTACTAAACTCGCTCTTGAGAACGACGAGGACGAAGTTTTTTACATTTTCCATAGAGTGAAAACTCCCTATTGGACTTGATGAAATTTCCAAATGAACTTCATAGAATAGCTCGCTATTCCCAACAACGAGGACAAATATACTATACTCGCTGTTGGGGAAAGCGAGTATACTGGATCCCTAGTTCACTTACCCGACTCAACTCAACTCTTCTCTCATTTCTCTCTATCACAATCTCTCTACCCATTCTCCACATAAACTCAAAACCCTAGCTTCCTTCTTCCTGGCATTCATAGAGGTGTGGTGAATTTATATAATAAAACACAAAGAAAGCTATCAAGTGGCTCTCCTTCAATCCCCCCAAAAATCAAAGGCCCAGATTGATTTTTCCAAAACATATTTTCCCGCCAAAAATTTTAAACCCAAAAATTAAATTTTTCCCCCCAAACTAAAAAATTCATTACTTTATTACTATATATCTCTTCTCTCTTCACTTTTTCATAATTTTCTCTTTCTCTCTCTCCCTCTCTCTCTCTCCCATTCTTTCTTTATTTACTTAAAAATTTAGATTATAAGATTTCAGATTTATAAAATTTTCGGAATTTTTATGTTTTTTTATTGCAAATGTTATATTAAAAATAGCAAATATCTCTTCAACAATTAAATTTCATCATTTTCCATCCTTAAAGTTATAAGAAGTTGGATTTTACACCCTCATTTATAACTATTTTTCAACATATACTAATAGAAATATGGACTTTTATTTACAACTAATTATTGTCATACTATTCAAACTTAAACTACATAATTGTTGTTTTACTGTTTACAGGACTTTTTGTGTGTTGTATCGTTCCGAAGACGTGCCGTAGGCACGTGCCCACGGGCAAATCTAGTGTTTTCATAAATTCCAAAGCACGTTCATTCTTACTCATTCTCGAAATCGAGAGTATCATCTCCATAAAGGTATTGTTTATATTGTTCAAAAGTTATTTCTATTGTTTGAAATTGTAAAATCTAAAACATAATTTATGTTTCAATTGCTTCAAATTGAACGGTTAGGATTGAGAAATATAAAATTAGTTACTTATAGTTAAAAATTATGTGTTAAATATGTAATTGATCGCAAACAAGTCACCACTAACAAAGGTGGGGTGTACCTATATTCAAAAGTCACCACTTATGCATTACATCGAACATCGAATGTGCATAACGAATAATTCGATCACTTACGCAATTCATCGAACATTTTATGTACATTGCATAATCCCATCCTTAACTTCAAACCAAACTCAACCCCTCTTCAATTCCTAACCTTAACCTTAACCCTAGCCCTAACTTAATTTAAAGTTTAAGTATAATCCTAATCCTAACTCTAACCCTATCCATATACATTGTATGAGTCAAGTAAAAGCGTACCTTTATGTTGAACGAACGTATTAGCTAGAAATTTGTTGGGGAATGTTTGAGATTCCACCAAGTGAGCTTGTCAATCAACGATTGAGGTAGTGGACGAAGATGAGAGCTAGGGTATTGGTTGAATGGGGGAGGAGATGAATACAGGTTAGAAAGAGACTTGGTTAAATGATAGAGTTAGTATATTCGGGTGAATAAAGTGGTGGCCCAGTAGACTCGCTGTTCTCAACAGTGCGATTAGCTCTTTTCTCATCGCTATTGGGAACGGCGAGTTAATTTGAAAATTGAGTTTTTTTTTCCCCGAAAATTCATCGAGTCCAATAGTGATTCACCCTCTATGAAATTTTCTACATCCTCGTTGTTCATAACAGCGATTTTAGTATAAATATCCTCGCGGTTGGGGATGACGAGTCTTTATTGAAAATTTTGAACTAAACTCGCTATTCCCAACAGCGAATCTAGTGTAAATGCCATCGTCACTGGAAACGGCGAGTCTCCACTGAAAATTTTGAACTGAACTCGCCGTTGGGAACAGCGAGTTTCTCAAAAAATTAGCATTAAACTCGCCGTGTTCCAACGGCGAGTATGAAACAACTAAACTCACCGCTGGAAGTGGCGAGTTTAGTTGTTGAGTCACGAGCACAAATAGTTTGGCAACTGTCATCTTTTTTTGCAAATATTTTTAAAGTTTGACATTAAAAAAAAATCCTATTTTTAGAGTTGAGATAATCGGAGTTATATTATCTGGAAAGTTGAGATGACTGTAACTAATACTATAAATAAAGAAAAATTCACTCTGCAAGTTAAGAGTGCGTTTGTTTTAATATTCAGAATTTCATTTTCAGAAAACTCTATTCTGAGTAGGCGTTTGTTTTAAGAGTTTTTCCCAAACAATATTCAGAATACTCATACCCCCTATTTTCCAAAACACCTCCTTTACTCTTTTCTCACAGCAACTACAAAGCAAGAGAGCAGCAATGGCAGCCATGGACTTCGGTGGCGTCGCTGGCCGACGCTGGCGCCGACGGCGGGAGGTGGCGCGAACAGGAACGACGACGACTGGATCGGGAAGACGGCTAAGGGTTTCGATCTGGCGGAGCTCGACGATTCTGTGGTCTTCGATCGGTTTCAGGAGCAGCCAAGGGGGTTCGGGGTTCGGAGGTCGACGGGGGCTGACGCAGGGGAAGGCGACGCTGGAGGGGAGTTGCCGGAGGGGTGGGAGAAGGCAGTGGGAGGGAGAAGCAGTAATGGGCTTGGGGGGTTTGGCTGTCGATCGAAACGGAAGAGGAGAAGGGGGTCGTGGGTTCTGGGCGACGAGGTAGGGGACGACGCTGGTGGCGCACGATGGGGGAGTGCGTCGAAGGGGTCGCCGGAGGTGGGGGCTAGCCGGGGAAGAAGGATGAACAGAAGATGGGTTTGAAGGTTTTTGTGATGGTGAGAACGGGGGAAGGAGTGTACGGGGATGGCGTTTGGGTTCGTGGGTGTCGGGGGAAGACGACGGGGAGTCGTCGACGGGGCGGTCGGCCCAAGGGGGGTGGCCGGAGTGGCCGGGGAAGATGATCGGAAGGTGGGGGATTTGGGTTCTGAACGGGGAGAGAGAAAGAGGAGAGAGAGAGGGCGTCTCACAATAAAAACATCCTATTTGATCTCACATGCAATCTTCTATCCGACTACTGCTACTACTTGCTCTCACATGCAATCTCAACAAAACAAACTAAAAAATACTCCTTATTTAAGACTGAAGAACTGCAATTACCAAAAGAGGCAACGATAACAGCAAAACATTGATCCAAAACTTGACAAATGATACATGAATTGCGATTTGTTGCTTCACAAAACCTCACTGAATCTATATTATGTACATACAAGATTTTGAAACATATTTTGTACTCTAACGTGAAGAATCAACCGTGGGGATGATGGCGTCTGATTTTTGCTCGGTTCACATGCTGCTCAGGTTTCTTGTTCTCATACTTGTACAACATTGCAATCTGACTGCAACAATTAAAAAAATATCAGCAAATGATAAATGCAAATTGATATTCAAAATTGTCAGAAATATAACAGAACAGCTTTTAAACTCTCCTTTTCAGGAAAACAGCTTTCAAATAACAGTTTTCAGCTAAAAATATAACCGAACAGCTTTTAAACTCTCTTTTTCAGAAAAACAGCTTTCAGAATACAGTTTTCAGCTAGAAATATAACCGAACAGCTTTTAAACACTCTTTTTCAGAAAAACAGCTTTCAGAATACTGTTTTCAGCTAGAAATATAACCGAACAGCTTTTAAACACTCTTTTTCAGAAAAACAGCTTTCAGAATACAGTTTTCAGCTAGAAATATAACCGAACAGCTTTTAAACACTCTTTTTTAGAAAAACAGCTTTCAGATAACTGTTTTAAGCTAGGAATATAACCGAACAGCTTTTAAACACTTTTTTTCAGAAAAACAGCTTTCAGAATACAGTTTTCAGCTAGAAATATAACCGAACAACTTTTAAACTCTCTTTTTCAGAAAAACAGCTTTCAGATAACAGTTTTCAGCTAGAAATATAACCGAACAGCTTTTAAACACTCTTTTTCAGAAAAACAGCTTTCAGATAACAGTTTTCAGCAAGAAATATAACCGAACAGCTTTTGAACTCGTTTTTTCAGAAAAACAGCTTTCAGATAACAGTTTTCAGCAAGAAATATAACCGAACAGCTTTTAAACTCGCTTTTTCAGAAAAACAGCTTTTAGATAACAGTTTTCAGCTAGAAATATAACCGAACAGCTTTTGAACTCGTTTTTTCAGAAAAAACAGCTTTCAGATAACAGTTTTCAGCAAGAAATATAACCGAACAGCTTTTAAACTCTCTTTTTCACAAAAACAGCTTTCAGATAACAGTTTTCAGCAAGAAATATAACCGAACAGCTTTTAAACTCTCTTTTTCAGAAAAACAGCTTTCAGATAACAGTTTTCAGCAAGAAATATAACCGAACAGCTTCTAAACTCGTTTTTTCAGAAAAACAGCTTTCAGATGACAGTTTTCAGCAAGAAATATAACAGAACAGCTTTTGAACTCGTTTTTTCAGAAAAACAGCTTTCAGATAGCAGTTTTCAGCTAGAAATATAACAGAACAGCTTCTAAACTCTCTTTTTCAGATAAACAGCTTTCAGAATACAGTTTTCAGAAAATAATATAAACAAACAGCTTTTAAACTCATTTTCAGAATAACTCTATTCAGAATACAGTTTTCAGAAAACTATATTCAGAAAACTCTTTTCTAAATATCAAAACAAACGCACTCTAAGTTTTCGTTCGTTACAATTCATTAAGCATATTTTTATCTCATTGAAATTGGTAGAAATGTAGAGTAGTTGTTTATGTGAAGGCGGTGTATCCAATCTTTGAGGTTCAAATACTTCTTAGATTATACAATCTCTCTCTCTCAGAATAAATAAGTACCTTAGATAAACAAAGTTCTGTAAATTATACTTAAACCGAATTTCTCTTGATCACTACTAAGGAACACCTAACACTTAATCAAAAGGTAATTGTAGTTAATTTCCAGGTTTTAAGGTATGAATATGAATGTATGATGATAAAAAATAGACAGATATGACTAGATCAGTCCTAAATCATTCCTTATCTTTTTTAGTCCTAACTCCTATAAGCCTTTCATTAACATTTGAGAATTGTTTATTGGATTAACACATACTCCCACAGTTTTACTTTAAGTGATATTTAAAAAAAAATTCTTGTTTCACTTTAAGTGATATTATCCAAAAAAAATTTCCATTTTTTTCAAGAAAATCCTTATTTATGTTGAAATTTTGTCTTAATTACTCATCTTAATCCTATCAAATATTCTTAGAAAATTGTAGTTTCAACTTTCTAGATTTTATTTTCTCCAAAAATTTAATGCCAACTGTATTGAAAAAAGAACGAGTAATTCTGTTTTCTAAATTTATATTGAAAAAACATTAATTACAATTTCTTGAAATTAGAATCTGTATTGAAAAAAGAATTAGTAATTAAATCATGGAGTATTATTAATAAGGGTGTAGAGGAAAATAAATGTTTATCTCACTTTTCCTTAATCTGTGTGCAAAACTCCTAAATATCACTTAAAGTGGAACGGAAGGAGTACAAATTTTGATGAAAGAAAGTTATTGGGTTCATAATGGATTTTATGGATCCAATACCAAACACAACACATTGCCACCACAAATATATTTGGAAATTGGAAGTATTTGATGCTCCTTGTTCCCGTCCTTATCCATAAACTTTAAAAATTCATAGATAAATCCTTACTTAAAATAAAAATATAGTAAAAGGACGGAGATGAGTTGTCGTGTTGGGGTGTTGGGCAGAATGTGTAGGGACGATATAATAATTAATTAGTGTTACCCTGTATAAATTGCAGAGTCTACAATAATTTTGAGGGACACATAAAATTATATAGAACTCCAAAGAAGTGTGAGAATTGGGATAAACTAATGAATATCATCCCTACATTAATTACTGAAATTTTTATTATCATCATCATAAAAACAGATGATTTAGAGAATCACTGTTAAAACTTATTGTTATTCGATTGAATATTACTAAAGCTAAATAATACATGCAATAAAAAAATATAGCAAATTCAATTAATTTATGTTAACAAGTATATTACAGCATCATTAACATTTAGTAAATAGGTTATACATTATAAACGAGATATTATAGCACATGTTAGGATAAAGATGATAGACTAAGAAAACCATATAAAAATAATTTTATGAATTGCATTTGCTTAAAAATCTAATTCTAAGCTAGGGGATGGGGTTGGAATTGGAAAAAGATGTGAGATTTTGTGAGATTGAGAAAGTGAGAGGAGAAAAGACTGTGTTCGAGGAATTTTTTTTTGATGAAACGGATAGAGTCTTCGACTCCAGCCAAGCAATCAAATAATAATAATAGAGTCAATACAAGTGTAAGCTTTACGAGAAGTAAAACAAAGAACTACCGACATAGAAACGAAAGAGCACAACAGCCCGAAGGCCAAAATAAAAAAATAAAAAAAACAGAAACAGAACCAATACATGTGACGGGAGCGAAAACAGGAAGGAGGCGCCAAGACTGTGTTCGAGGAATTGAGATTTTTATTTTGATTTGGTTCTTTAATAAAATCGTGCGTATTACAAGCATTTGTTAAATAGGAATTCTTATTTTTTTCTCTCCTTTCTCTATTTTAAAATAGAGAAAGAGGCAAGAGGTACTCTTTTCTTCTATTAGTATACGATATAGATATAATACTGATAAGGACTTTTCTACAAATACAACTGCGAAGTTAAATCTGGTTTGGATGAGAGCACCTGGAGTCGCATTTCATAATCAATGTTTAACTGCAAACTGTGGGTGCTGACGTAGATCAGTTGAAACAAACAGATAAGATCACGGCTCTCATTGTCCGAAAAGTTGGTAGACTTGCAATGTACATATGATCCTTATCTCCAAGTTCTCTCAGAATATCTGAGATTCTTTATGTACACATCAAACTTCTTCACTCTCAAATCCATTTTCACTTTCACAATCCAAAATTTGAATAAAAGATATGTTGGCAATATTTCACAAGACATATTTGCGCACACACCACAAGAGCTCAACAACCCAGATTCCTCCTCTTCATTACGTGAAAACAAGAGGAAGATTCCTAAGAATCCGGATGAGATTCTGAGAGGGTTTCACACACTTCATATACTGCCAACTCCTCTGCTTCTTTCAGTAATGGAGCTGTTCTTGCCTCTGATACTTCTGGTGTTAATATTGGTGGAAATCGAAGTTACCCTTTGCTTTTGTGATTCTGTGAATAAGCTTCAAATTAATGGAAAAATGTTTCTTTGTTGATAGTCATGATTAGATGTTAAAAGCTCACCTTCTTATTTTGTAAGAGATTATTGCTGTGATGTTGTTATGGACAGTTGAGTTCTGATTGTAGCCGGTCTTTCTGCTTTCATTGCAAACACTAGAGTACTGTCTTTGATTTATAGATGGCATCTATTTGTTGGATAGTTCTAATGATGGATTAGATGTTAAAAACCGGTTATCTTATTTGTAAGAGGTTTAGGTACTGTTCTTTTTTTTTCATCTTATAAGAGGTTACCTCTTATAAGTGATTTACAGTAAGAGCCTCTTGTAAGAGCCTCTTTTTGATGTGTTCTTTTTATATAAAAATAACCTCTTATAAAAACCTCTTATAAGAGATTTCTGTTTTTTTTTACCTCTTGCAAGAGCCTATATTATCCCAAAGTCTATATTACCCCAAAGTATAAAAATAGAGAGATGAAGGACAAGAAAAAATAAGTTCAAATTACTAATATATAAACTAGTTTAATGGCAAGTTAAATTCACAAATCAGTGTAAATCATCAATTATAATTCCGGGCTAATATAGACTTTTAATTAGTATGCAAATTAGTATGTATAAATATAAATAATAATAATTTGTTTCAAAGAAGTTGGATTAAAAAAATTTAAGGTCAATGGGCTAATATAAATTCTCCCTTAGTAGTAAATAAATAAAAAATAAAAAAATAAAAAATAAAAAAATAAAAAAATAAAAAATAAAAAAACCTAACGGGCTGCAAGATTTGAACATGGTGGCATCATAACAGGACAAATCAACTAGCCACAACTTAAGTAATGTACTTACTGGACGTAAATATATATATCTTTAAATAAATCAGTGTTTCGACATCATCCCTAACATAATTGTTCAAGATTGTGAAGAAAGAATTCCCACACTTTTTCTAGGATAGCATATTACAATCAACTACGTATATGATTACACTTTTTCTAAGATAGCATATTCAGGGCTACTATAGACTAATATATAAACTAGTTTAATTAGTAACAATTATAATATAGACTTTGGGGGGTAATATAGACTTTTTAAGTGATAGAAGTCTTATAAGAATTTGAAAGAGGCTACTAGAAGTCTTTTAGGCTTATAAGATATTTTGAGAAAAATGTCTTATAAGAGGTAATAAAAGAACACTAAAAAAATTCTTGTAAGAGGGGGACCACCTCTTACAAGAGGTAAATCTCTTATAAGAGGAGAAAAAGAACACTACCTTAGTGTCGATATCGTTACGGATAGTTCTGATTGTAAGTGGTGTTTCAGCTTTTCTTGCAAACTAAAGGGATCAGTCTTGATTTGAAGGTGACATCTATTAGCTAAAGATATACGCGAACGTCATATTCTTATTTGTAATGGTAATGGTACATGGGTATGAGTCGTATGAGTCTAAGGAGGGAGGGAAATTGTCTGTAATTGTGATGTTGGTTGAAATTATCTGAGATTAAGTTGGGAATCGAAGTTCTATGTGACGGCTGTGATCCACTCCTTAGACTGGATACTAGGTAGGTGCATAGTGTTAGGAATTCGTTGCCAAGTTTAGCGACAACATATTCAATGACGAACAATCAAACAAGTTGTTCAAACCAAACACAAAAAAAACACATTGATTTGTCCCAGGTTGGCTATATCTAATCCGTGGCAGAAATAAGGAAAATATGATTCAACTAGAAAAATATAAAGTATTTCACTCGCACTAAAAACATATCTATCTCTCAAACATTACTAGAAGATAATATGATGTTTGCAATGGAGAATTCTCTCCATTGTTCTTTACAATAAAATACTATCACTCTTGTGTTTCAAGGAGGTCAATACAGTAATATATAGAAATCTGGAAAAATCCTAGGTTATAGTCTTGATACAATAGATGTTCGATATATCCTGAATAAAGAGACATACGATAGGAGTCGTAACTTGAAATAGAAGTTGGGCCTGAAAGATTTCCCAAGAATCAATCCAATATGCTATTATTTGTCGTGGGTAGTCGACTACAAAGAACCACTTCTCAACTAGAGAGCCTGGACAGTCGATTACCCTTGAGGGCAGTCAAATCCTTTGCTCGCTTATTATTGCTGATGCTACTACTTCTTTTTCCATCGACGCTTCGACCTCTTCTCACTTTATCATCTTCTTATCATCGAACTCAATAGTATACAAGACATAAAACCCAGTACATAGTTGCCTCTCAACTAGTTAGATATTGTAATATATACTTAGTCCTCTATCGGGTTATACACCAGTTCAGTATTTGGTTCTCTCCTATAAATATGGGTCATTATACTTATAACAATAATTCAACAATCCAATAATATTTTTCAAACTCTCTATTAACCTTATCATGTTATCAGAACAATAACCCTAAATTTCTTTCTACTTCACTAAACCCTAAAAACCCTAATTACTTTATCTCAAATCTATCACCAACAACAGTGGCATCAACCTCTCCTTCAACAACAACAACCAACCCTCAACTCCGGGGATAGTAGCAACCTAAACTCCGGTAACCCCTACAACAACTGCACCGACCTCCGCCATCTCTATCCTCGTCGATCTCTGTTGGAATTAATTTTTGAAGTTTTTCGGGCCGGATTCCGGCAGGCTCCGGCCACCGGCGACGCCGGAAAATGAGTGGATTGCAATCCTCTCGACGAGTACTATTCCGTAGTGTACTCACTTGCCAAAAAAGAATTCCGTATGAATGAGAAATGTTGGTCCAAAGTTGAGTACTTGAAATATACTAACTTGGCAACTTGGAGAAAATGAATAGTCCCATATCGGAAATTGGGAAAGATTTTTTCTAGTATATATACTAGAAAACTGGACTAAAGGGCGTGGCCCGGGGGTTACCACTAATGTGTAGTGGAGAGAGGACTTAGCCAAAATGACAAACACACAAGCGCCCGCGCGCTCGGCCCGGCCCGGCCCGGCTCCGGCCCCGGCTCGGCTTGGTCTGGTCTGGCTTAACCAGAACATGATACTGATGAGCCTAGACAAAGTAAACGGGCTAGAACATCATAATTATTTGGTCCTGACTTTGTGACGGCCTTTCTTTTAGAGAACGAGCCCAGAATTTTCAAGGAAGCCATGTCTATGCCTGATGCTCCTATGTGGAAGGAAGCAATCAAAAGTGAAATAGACTCCATTATGCAAAATCATACATGGGAGTTAGTCGACTTGCCTTCTGGATGTAAAGCTCTAGAATGCAAATGGATTTTCAAACAAAAATTGAAACCAGATGGTTCAATAGAGAAGCATAAGGCTAGACTTGTGGTACAAGGATTTAGGCAAAAGGAAGGCCTAGATTTCTTTGATACATATTCCTCAGTTACAAGAATAACATCCGTAAGAATGTTGATAGCTATTGTAGCTCTACGTAATCTGGAAATACATCAAATGGATGTTAAAACTGTATTTCTAAATGGGGACTTAGAAGAAGAAATATACATGAAACAACCTGAGGGTTACGTAGTTCCTGGACAGGAAAATAAGGTGTGAAGGCTTGTAAAATCTCTGTACGACCTGAAACAAGCTCCAAAGCAGTGGCATGCAAAATTTGACAATGTTATGATGTCAAATGGTTTCAAAATAAATGAATGCGATAAGTGTATCTACATCAAAGATACTCCAAATGGATACATTCTAGTCTGTCTGTACGTAGACGACATGCTCATTATTGGAAGTAATAACGACATTATCAAACAAACTAAGAGCATGCTGAGTGGCAAGTTTGACATGAAAGATTTGGGAGTTGCAGATGTCATACTAGGAATCAAAGTTTCTAGAACATCTGAGGGAATTACTTTGTCTCAAGCTCATTATGCTGAGAAAGTACTTGAAAGATTCAAGAATTACTCCAATGGGACAGCAAAAAGTTCCGTCGATCCAAGTTTTCACTTGTTCAAAAACACAGGCGAAAGCATATCACAACTAGAATATGCACGTGTAATCGATAGTCTGATGTACCTAACAAATTGTACAAGACCGGACCTAGCACATTCGATAAATGTACTGAGCCGATACACGAGTAATCCAGAACGAAGTCACTGGAAAGGAATAACTAGAGTATTGAATTACTTACGACATACTCATAGTTATGCGCTGCATTATACCAGATATCCAGCAGTACTAGAAGGCTACAGTGATGCCAACTGGATATCGGACTCCAAGAACTCAAAATCCATAAGTGGATATGTCTTCACACTTGGTGGTGCAGCTGTGTCATGGAAATCCTCTAAACAAACGCTATTGGCCAGATCCACCATGGAATCCGAGTTTATTGCTTTAGATAAAGTGACAGAGGAAGCAGAATGGCTTCGAAACTTCTTAGAGGATATTCCTATGTGGGAAAAACCAGTGCCTGCTTTATGTGTACACTGTGATAGCCAATCGGCTATAGCACGGGTATTGAGTTGTATGTTTAATGGTAAGTCTCGTCATATCAGAAGGCGACGCAAAACCATTAGACAACTGCTCTCAAATGGAGTAATCTCTATAGAATATATAAAATCATCCGACAACCTAGCAATCCATTTACTAAAGGTCTGTCGCGAGAGCAGGTTGTGAGATCATCAAGAGGAATGGGTTTAAAGCCTATGACGAAAGAGGATACTTGATGGAAACCCTACCTAGAAATTGGAGATCCCAAAATCTAGGTTCAAAGGGACAACTAAATCTTGTTGAATCAACGGGAGCACTGAGAGATTAAAATCTCATACCCACTCTTAGGATGATAAAACAGTGCTGCCTGCAAAGAGTTAGGATAAGCTTCGCTTTTAATGATTCCTATAGCTTTGAAATAAAAGTGGGGTATAGCAGGATACTCTTTATGGGCAATCACCTTGTGGGTGTGAAATGGGGCCGTTTCTAGGAGAATGAAGAGAGGCTACATTCTCCAAGTTCACTCACGATTAACCAGGGATGTTCAAGACCAAAATGAACACAACAAGATAACTTAGTTCTGTGAGGAGATGAAACTGTGTGATAGTTATTGTCTAGGTTCACATCAAAGCCCGGGTAGTTCAAGACATCATGATCACTACCTGGTCAAGTGAATCCGATAGCTAATTACTAAGGGTGGTTCAAAGTTGAAAAATTACTACCATTCCTGATGCAGTGATTTTCCGATTGTACTCTCAAAGTTTTTCTGTCATATTTTTTGTTTTTCTGTCGTGTCTGGATTACATGGTCTGGTAATTTCCATTCATGTGGGGGAATGTGGGAATTAATTTTTGAAGTTTTCCCGGCCGGATTCTGGCAGGCTCCGGCCACCGGCAGTGCCAGAAAATGAGTGGATTGCGATCCTCTCGATGAGTACTATTCCGTAGTGTACTCGCTTGCCAAAAACGAATTCCGTATGAATGAGAAATATTGGTCCAAAGTTGGGTACTTGAAATGTAATAACTTGGCAACTTGGAGAAAATGGATAGTCCCATATCGGAAATTGGGAAAGATTTTTTCTAGTATATATACTAGAAAATTGGACTAAAGGGCGTGGCCCGGAGGTTACCACTAACGTGTACTGGAGAGAGGACTTAGCCAAAATGACAAACACACACGCACGCGCGCGCGCCCGGCCCTGGCTTCGGCTTGGTCTGGCCTAAATTTTTTTTTGTCCAGACTGATAAGGCTTTTCAGATTCGGTAACTGGTACCCATTACTCTGTAACAGCAGAGTAATGGCTCACCAGTTATGAATCTGAAGAGTCTCCATCACACTCTGCTTTTACGGAGTAATGGGCCTCTGAAGAGTCTCCAGTCTCCATTTTCCTCTATAAATCCAGACAGAGTCTTTTACCCAGGCAGTGTTTTTTTTTATTCTTCTTCCTCTTCTTCTTCTCCTCTGTGTCAACTGATAGTACATCATAGGCAGCAGTTTGCTGAATTTCTGAAGCAAGGGTGCTGCTCTTCAGAGAAGGTACAGTTGTATCCTGGGAAGCAATTCGCCAGCCATGGTCACACTACGGGGCGAATTCTGCTTTAAGGTGAGAGATTATCAGTCTCGACTCTGTGCAAAGTCTTTCATTTACTGTTTTATTTCCTGTATTTCAGTTCTTCGCAATTTCTGTTGGGAGATTTTTATATTTATAAAATCGGGTTCTAACAATCTCCACATCTCCGAAACCCAAACACCCCTACTCACCCAAACCCATCCTCGTCGATCTCCCCATCTTCGAAACCCAAACACTCACATAGACCTCACCCCGCCGTCACCTTCATACACCTCCGCCATCCCCGCCATCTCCCCATCTCCGTAGACCCATCCTCGTCGAACTCCCCATTTTCGAAATCCAATAATGTCGAAACCCTAGCCGCCACTTTGTCGCCATCACTTCTTCAAATCCCAATCCTGAAGAAACCCTAGCCACCCTCTTCTTCTTTCTTTCTTCAAACCCTAAATCCAAATTCATCTACTCTACCAAAAAAACCGAATCCCTAATTTCCTTTCCAAATTCACCGACACCTCCGCTGCTACATCTTCTTCTACACTCACCCTCACATCCCGATCACCATCCAGATTTAGACAGATGCAGTGTTGTCATCATCTTGATTCTGGCCACCTCCCTCCTCTTCCCAGCATCATTGTAATACCCCAATTTTTCCTAATATATAAAGATTATTTATTTTGTTGCACGTGGTATGCACGTGTAATATTTTGGCTATTATTTTCAACATGATGAATAAGCATATTGTTTCTATAAGGATTTTCCCTAAAGACCAAATGATAATTTACTTATCTTTCCTTTAAAAATATTTATTTTTGGCCCAACTAAATTTAAGCCCATGGATTTAAACCCTTTTATTATTTTTCTACAACTTGTATGTGTAACATCTCTTTTTTAAAAAGACTTATTTTTATGTACAAGTTTTGTAGAGTGATTGGGGCACACACGTGCATGTTGCTTACACGTGTGGAGCACACTCTTTGTTGGCCGGTTGGAGTAAGTAATGGGATAGGATCATGGGCGGTTACTTTGGAGGTGTGGGTAGTTTTGCAACTTCCTAGTGAATTCTAGCCCTTGATCTTCCAACTCCCTAATGCATCCTAACCCTCCATCTCACTCTAATTGGTGTATAAATACCCCCTCCCATTCTCTATTTCTTTTACACTAAAATTATTATTGTAAGAGAAGTATTTGTGAGAGTTGTGTGTGTGCTTTTCTGTGGGAGACCGGGTAACATTCTGAAGGTGCCGGTGTGGAGCAAAGAGCAAGGAGTGCGGCATTGCATTGAGGAACTTTGCTGGATTCGATTATTTCTTCAAATAAGGTGGGTGTTTCTCAGGACTTCTAATGTAGGAATTATGCCATGATTATTATGATTGCTACCATGTTATGAAAAGTAAATTGATTGTATTAGAAACTGCCTGAACATGCTGTTGATAGTAAGAACGAAAGAGTCGGTACAGTCGACTGTCGCATGAATCAGTCAACTGGTACGAGACAATTATTTTGTGATGTGGTGATAAACATGTATGCGAATAGACATAACGGTGTGATTACTAAGTTTGTATTTCCCTATGACACATATGATGGAGGTAAATGGATGAAAAAAACTAGCGATGATTAACAAAACTAAGAACTGTCGGAGCAGTCGACTGACACTGTGTTCAGCCGACTGGCGCTTCGATTTAATTATGATTATTTGGAAATTCCATGTAGTGAGATATCCCATCATGTTGATCTAGCGTAATGATTTGAGAATTATATCTTCATCTTCGTAAGGAAGTTATGGAGGGTGTCAATGCCTGTTCAAAATATTTCCTTAAAGAAAAGAGCATATTAGTAACTTGAAATTCCATGCTACGATGTTTCTGAAGTAAGAAGTGTGGTGTTTATGAAATATGAATGTATGTATGATGTGATGAAAATGCATGTGAGAACGGCGGAAAAGATAATTCCTGTTGTTGAATTATGGAACTGATCAGTCGACTTAGTGCGTGTAGCCAGTCGACTGAGCTGAACTTAGAACTGTATTATTAAAAATCCCAGAACAGACGACTGGTGGATGAACAGTTGACTGTCACATGGATGATACTGCGAACATGAAAAGTTGCGGGACAGCCAACTGGTCGTGTACAGCAGTCGACTCTCCCGAGTATTTATGATGAACCTATATTTGACTGTATGAGTCGACTGGTATTCTTCCGAGTCGACTGTACAGAGTGGACTTTGATATGTATGAGATTTCGTTTTATTTATTGCTGTTGGAAGTTGTGAACTTTATGATTGAATCTCAATGAATTCTTATGACTGTATGGAATTATGTGAAAAGAATCATAGATATGAATTGAGAATTAAATGAATATGAAAGGCTAAGATCATGATAAGAAAGTCTGTGAGACTCTAAGATAAATTATGAGCTGAGAGTGCTCGATTGGAAATTGTGAACTTGAAATTGAAATGAAAGAGTAGCTAAGTCTCCCCCGGCAGTGAAATGAAATGATATTGAAAGAAGACCAAGGTTGGTCATGTGTAAATGAAATGATAAGTCCGGTTTGGTGGAGAGGCTAACTCTAGAGCTTTGATTTTGATTCATGATTCTAATAACTTTAGTACATAGTGAGGAGGTGATGAAAGTGAGAGAAAAACATAAGTATGAGAACTAGAGTTTACGGTGCGGGTGTGTGAGCCGCAGAATGCATGCTTGATGAGTCAAGACATGGCGCGGGCGCAACTCAGAATGATCGGACTCTAGTCACACTTGTGGGATGTTTGGTGACTGCAAGAGGATCGTGTTCAGGGAGGAGGCTTGAATTGCCACAGAATGCATGCTTGATGAGTCAAGACATGGCGTGGGGTTCCCCTCCAGGGTCCAGTGCACGAGCTTGTACTCATAGACCATTTAAGATACTCACCGTAATTACAGAAGTAGAGTAAATCATGGCGAGGAATTGAACCCTATAAAAATGAAGAACGATTAAGAGGCTTGCCCTCGGACCTATGTAGTATGGGATGCATAGAATCCGAACAAGTGCGCATTAGTGTCATGTAAATTAAATAATCGCATTAAGGATTAAGTGCACAATCACGACACGACATCATAAAAAGTTCCCTTTTGATTTATATTCTTATTATGAACAAGTTTGTGATTTGTTAAGAAATGAGATTCGTTATACTGTTTTTGGCATAGAGAGGATGGCCATGTATAACTATCGTCGGTTGAATAAACTGACGTACCCACAGTTTTGTATGCAGGATAAATTACATGTAAAGAGGAATGGATGCATAAAGATTGTATCATGTTATTGTACATTCATGTAAATGTTGTATATTTTGCTTCCGCTGTGCAAATGTAAATGTAATATGATGTAAACTCTGATGTAAAAAAGAAAAGTTTGAATTTCCTTGTAAAATTGTACTCAAAGAAAGTGAAAAGATCCTGTAGAACATCTCGAATTCAGTGATTTGGGATTCGGGGCGTTACAGAGTGGTATCAGAGCCACGCTTTCTACGCTTTCACACTTGTACAAATTTATAAGGAACGACACCCTAGATGTGGACATTAGAGTATGTGTTTGAGTTTAGAGATTTAAATGTAAGTGACTTACATTTGTGTTGCTCTATGGCTTATGCTTCTTCCTCTCTATTCTAAGATGGCTGATCACTTCGACCCTGCTGGAGGCGACGACTGGCATATCATTGAGGAAGAGTACCATCCTGGACAGGTTGATTCTGAGGACGAGTATCACCCTGGGCAAGCAGATTCTGATGATGAGGAGTGGCCTGAATCTCGAGAGATTACCCCATCTCCAGATTCATCTGATGATTCTTCTTCCGATGAAGAAGAGGGACCAGCTCTGAGTGGCACTGTGGCTTCTCTTCAGAGGCAAGTGGAGACCCTGAAGGAGAGAGTTGGAGTTTTGGAAGCTCAGCTGGCACAGCGGAAGGACGATTTCTCTGTTCTCAGTCACCGAGTGTGGGAACTTGAGAAGAGAAAGAACCTGACAGATGTGCTGAAGGATGATGTTCTCAGTCACCGAGTCTGTTCTCAGTCACCGAGTACATGCCTTCTCATTATTCTCAATGCCTATATATAGGCTCAAAATAAAATCTTAATACAAATCTCCAAAATTTTCTAATGCAGAAAATAAAGGGTGCAAATTGCAAAACTACTACATTTGGCTAAAATTGCTAAAAACAAATATGAATGCTGAAATAGCCCTTGACGACGTCTGTGCTGATTGAAATGCTTGAGTTGTCTGAATCGATGTCCTCATCATTCTCTCTGGGTGGGAGAGAGCTCGACCCAGTCGAGTCAAAACCAGTGATCCTGTCACAGTGCTCCAAAAAAATCTGGATACAAGCATTGGAGCTCCTCACGATCAATCCAAATATTCTCTAAATCCTTCCATCTCACCATATAACTATGAATACCGCCATCTCTAGTAGAGATTATCTTATCATCTACAACATTATCCAATTTATCTGTCGATGGGTAAGCAGTGGCAGATAATGGGGAAACAGTGGAAATCTCACAATTAGACTGCAGGGTAGGCTCATCTATTAGAGAATTTCCGTGGTTAAATTTTGGGCCTTCATAAGGCACCAGATCCTCAATATTTAAAGTCTTACTTATGTCAAAACTTTCTGGAAGGACAACGACATAGGCATTATCATTGACTTTATGCATAATTTTAAATGGTCCTGCAGCACGTGTGTTCAATTTCTTAATGGATCCAGCGGAAAACCGTTCTGGACGAATCTGAACTATCACTTCGTCACCAACATCAAAAGTTTTAAATTTCCTTCTAGTATTTGCTATCAACTTGTAGTTAAAATTATTCTAATTAATTTTCTTGGAATTTTTTTATGCAAATCATGAATGCAGGATGCAATTGTGGATGCAGACTCTGAGACTCTATGATGTTCTAACACAGAGATAAAATCTATGGGATGCCAAGTGACTTGGAAAAGAATGGGTGACTCAGGTACATTTAATGGAGGTGATTGGATCAACCGAATATAGTTGAGAGACTGGTCAACCTTTTCTTCACCGAAGTAATCACTTACATGAGGTTCATAGGTAAATTCATTGTCGGACTCATCAGCAATGACAACGGTACCCTCTACGATGTTGACCCTATTGGGGCTGGGACTGTTGCCAGCAACATGGTCGTATCCCTTATATTTATAGCACTTAGTGAGATGATCAATCTTAGAGTAGTTTTTTTAGTGTTCTTACCTGTGTTTTTATTTCTAAGTGGATAGGAATTTGAAGTAGGCTTGCTTGGGAAAGACATGTTGAGGTACTGAGAAGAGGATGGCTCATGACTAGAGGGCTCAATAGAGGTCATTCTAGAGGAATGATCTCTAGAATCGCTGAACTTGTAGGGAAAACTTGCTTTAAGGGAATCCATATCGAGTACAAGGGCATAAGCTGCTGCCAAGGAGTCAACGTTTCTATGAATTAGTTCATTCCTAAGATCGGCTCGTAGTTCAGCTCTGAACCTAGAGAGGGTTTGTTCTTCGCTTTCTTTACCTAAAGCATTGCACCGAATGAGGAATTCATCGAACTTATCCATATACTCTTTGGTGGATTTGCTTCCCTGATAGAGTTGATTCCACGAATCAAGCATTCGGGTGTGGAATGATAGTGGCACATATCTCTTAGTGATCTTCTCTTTCATGGCCTCCCAAATGGCTATAGGTTGCATGTATCAGCCTCTACAGATATGTTCAAGATTGGTCCAATATTGTTGAGCTTTACCAGTCAATTTCATCGTGACAAATTTAATCTTCAGGGCTTCGCTCATATCAAACCACACGAAGTAGTGGTCCATAACACGGCTCCAGTCGAGATAAGTTTGGGATTCCATATGACCTTCAAAGTGGGGAACATCAGCCTTTACGTTCTTCTTGTATTGTTCATCAGGGTAACGATCTTGACGTCAGTCGTCACGATCATTCCCTTGAGGGATCTGACGATGAAGCTCAGGGGCAATATTTTGATTCAATTTCACTTTCTTAAGCCTTTAATTAATATTAGCAATAGTTGCTTGAATGAAAATGAGGGTAGTGGAAATATCAGAGTTGTCCATTTCAGTTCAAAAAGGGGCTCATTGAATTCTAGGGGTCGTGGTGACGTGTATTTGCTGAAATTTGGGAAAACGTTTCCTAAATGCACAATTTTTTTTTAAAAAAAAAATCTGAAGATATAATAAAGAAAGAAAAAAAATAACCCTAAAATGAATGCAATTTTTTAAAAAATGTTGCAAGAACGGTTCTTAAATGAATGCACAAATTATGACTAAATGATGCAAGAACTAGTGTTTTAAAAACCTTGGCTCTGATACCAAAATGATGAAAACTTAACCCTAAGTAGAGAATTTCCAAGAATATTAAAAGATAAAGTACCAACATCTAATGCCGATGAAATTAAAACAACTAATTGGTTTGATGAATTTTCAAGAATTGAAATAAGTTTAATAAGCCCAATTAAAGATTCAATCCTAACAATCAATAATTATAGCTGAGCATTTTTAGTAAGTAAAATATTCAATAATGTAACCCCTGTTTCCTCAAAATTGTATTTTCTGTATTTAAAAATTTTCACAAATTATTTTTCCGGTTTTCAAATTTATTTTTGACAAATTGTACTATTGGATCTTCTATTAAAATCTATCAATAATTTTAATTGTTTTCGGTAATTATTAGTATTATTATTATTATGTTTATGTTTATGATTATTGTTATTATTGTTATTAGTATTATAACTTTGATTGTTTATTTAAAAATCTAGTTCTATTGATAATTGTATTTGTGGTTATTTCAAATAATCTCCATATTGTTGAACAAATTATTTTTTTGTTATATAACGACACATTTTATTGGTTGATTATTTTTCTATTAGTTTTTAAAACCATATTTTTCTTATTGGATTTTTATATAAACCCAAACCCAATATCCAATAAATCCCTAATACCCATTAATTTACCTATACCCATTAACTTAAACTAACCAAACCCAATAAGTCCTAACTACCCAAATATCCACCTAACCCATTAAAACCCACTATTTTATTAAGCCCAAACCCAGTTGCCCATTAAATCCAATAACCCATACCCGTTATTAAACCATCATACCCATTAGCCCTATACACCCTACCCGTTATCTTCTACCCACTTCAGCGGTCACCTGCCTCATCCCCAACCCTAATTTTTTTTCACACCATATATATAAACCCATTGCACCCCGACTCTTCACCTTCCCTCTCCCCATGCAGCCGACCTCACTCCTCCTGGCTTCTCCCCTACATCTGCTCTCGCACCTCCCATGCACCGCCCTACTCCTGCTCTCATTCTGATCCTCCCCCTCCCCCTGCGTCGCGCCGCAGCGACCTCGGCACCCTCCCGATCAGCCTCATCTCCTAGCTCCCGACCGCCCTCCGTCTCGTTCTCCCTCTCATCGCGACCCAGCGCTCAGCCGCCACTCGCCCTGCCTCCCTTCCACAGACTACGACAGTGATAGCCAGGTGCACCCATGCCCCTGCAGTGACTCCGCCCAGTGCAAAGCGCTACCGGCGATTCCCCTGGCCGCAGCCACCTCTGCCTGGCCATGGCATGTGCTACTCCGGCCTGCAGTGACCTCCCTGCCGTGCTGCCTTTTTACGAGCGCCAGCCAACCACAGCATTGCACCCCTTGCCATGAAGTTGCTGTTTGAGCATGTGGGTTGATCATGCGATGTAAGCTGTCCGTTTCATCACGATCATGATCTGTTGATCTCTTGATCTTGATCTTGATTGATTTATTCTTGGCTGTCCGATCTGATATGATCTTGATCTAGCCGTTCGATCATCATGATCTTGATCTTCATCAAGATCCGTGCCCGATCGTGATCGTCTTGTGCATCTTGTTCGTGTTCGTCCGTTCGTTCGTTGTTTGAGTCTCGGGATCCGTTCCCATTATTCTCTTTCTCTTTCGTTGGATTCGTCGACTTCCAGGCAAGTAACTTGTACTCCAATTTCTTTGTATGATACAAGTCAAAAATACCGCTTATAGTGTAGTTGGATTCAAGAGACAACTCGTGTGTGTGTTATTTCTGATGGTTTGTCTCTATTGTGCTATCTGACCATAGTTGTCTCGCGACACAAAATCGACATGAAAACAATTAGGTTTGACCGTTCTTGATCTATTCATACATGTGAGATAATTAGGTGAAATTATGTGTTTGATGAGATCTATGTGATATGATGGTTGTGAATATGTTATATATCCTATATCATGATGTTTGGACACTTGGTAGACTCGATTTCATGTTTGGGTGTGTTTGGATCAAGTTTCGTTGAATCTATGTTGATTTTGGTTTTTGAGAAAATTCTGTGTTTTGCCGATATTCTGTCTTGATCAGTAATTTAGACCATATTAAGGTCAGAATCTTAATTTCAGTATAAAACACGAGTTTTAGATAAATTCGTCTTCTTTCCAACCCCTCTGACCTTGCTCAATTTCTTTTTCGTATGTGTGAGTTATGACCGTTTTACTACAGAGGTGTAGATCATTTCCAAATTTTGTTTCTTGATGATTTTGATGACTAAATTATTTTGATACTTATGCTACACATATTATTTTGATCTGAAACTTTGGTCAGTATTTCTATATCTATATAGGGAGTACCCAGAATTTTGGTGGATTTTATTGATGAGTTTTATATGCCGTTTCATGATTGTTTATGAAAACTATACTTGCTGTATTTTGCTCGCTGTTCTGTAAAGAATCGTACTTTCACCCTATTTCCTTCTACTGTATGGAAAATAATTATAAAATATGAATGTTAGATTATTTTGTCTATTTTCACCTCCCTTTGGCGGATTTGGATTTCGTTTCATGGTTTGTGAGATATTTCAGCTTTCGTACAGTTGTGTTGGGAATTCCATATTTGCCAAACTATCGTTTCTTGAGGCTTTCCGATTTTTGTTGACTGAACTAATTTTACTGGAATATTATGAAACTTTATATTATAATACTAGCCATATAGGGGATTACCCTAGATTTTTTCTGGATTTATTTGAGGAGTTTTATTAATGTTTTTTTGACTGAGAATTCGTTTTACTGATTTCTGACTGAATGTATTTTCTGGATTCAAATAAGTTTCGAGTTATGATCTTGTGAAATACTATATAGCTTATTTATAATCGCTGGATTCGTGTGGAAGTCTATTTTTCAGATTCTTCGACAGATTCAGATTTGGATTTCTGTAGTAACGGAAGTCACTGTTTTAGTACAGTATTGTCATGCTGTCCTGAATATGAACATACACTGTTTTGCTCGTTTATGTGACCGTATATCATCTATGATTATTTATTTGTTACCTTGAACCAAATGCTGATTATACCATGTCAGTTTGACTCTATTTAGTACACATTTATGCCTATTTGATGAACATAATAAAAGTAACCAAGCCGGGGTTTAAAGGAGATATCTAGTAGTCGGAAATTATGGAAATGTGTACTTGGAAGGGGACCCGTGTTTTCCATAATGAGCATCTATTATACTGTTATACTGATTACCTGACTGCACACTTCCCTATAGGAAGGTGTACTCAGAGGAGGACCAATAGGTTCTGACTGTCTGATTATTGTTACTGATTACCTGTAGTTCCCCGTATTTTTTAAATATTATTTTTAAAGGTTTATAAATGATTAAAGTGATTTTTGGGGATTTAATAAATATTTTATGGAAATTTATCTTTTACACGTGCAAAACACGTGCAAATATTTTCTTGAGAAGTTCAAAAGTCAAATTTTCTTCATGAAAAATCATTATTTAATATTTGGGATTTATTTATATTTTTTCCAGATTTTTCTGAAATTAATCGGATCTATTTGCAAATTTTGAGAAAAGAATGATCTTTTTGCAAATTTGTCATTTTGAGGGGTGAAAGTGCAAAATGTATTTTCTGGACTTTTTGAACAGTGCCGGTTGAGATTAATGAGTATATTTTACTTTTAAATCCTAATTTAAATGATTTTGTATTGAGTTTCCAAGAATAGAGATCTATATATGTAAAGTTGTATTTCAAGGGGGTATCTTGCAAAAGTGTTTGGAAAACACTAAACTTCTTATCCCGAGTATTTAAAAGAAAATGCAGCCTTCATTCGCTGCACAACATAGAATTCTTGTGATTTTTGGGAGGATCAAGAGGATGATTTTGGATCTCGCAAAAAGAGAGGCTTTCTTGTTGGATCTCTTCATTTCTGAGGTGAGTGATGTAAATTTGTTTTGTTGTTTTGATTTAGGTGAGTGACATGTTGTTTTGCTTTGTGTATGTTTTATGTGAGTAATGTAATTGTTTTGTTTGTCCTTTGAGTTTTATATGTGAATAATGTAATTGATTGGTTGATTTGTTTATGTATGTGAGTAGTATAATTTAGTTGTTGATCTATGATTGTTTTGATTAATCTTGGATGTCGAATTTATTTGCTAGAAAGCATGTTTAGGATTTGAATATGATTATGACAATAAGGGATTGGATGGATGAACAATTGGATCTTGTGATTACAAATCGGATTTTTGGTTATGAGTTGCGGAAGAAATTCAATGTTGAGAAATTTTAATGGAAGAATTATGAATTAAGAACATGAAAATTGAAGTTTTGAGAAATTAGTTGATTTGAGGAAATGTATCCGAACTGGGGATTCTTTGAGATTGACGTTTTTATCTGAATACAAATTATTTCAGTGAGCAATGAATTTTTAAGAAACTCTAATTTTGATTATCGTGTACAACCAAAACTATGCAGTTTGTAGGCCGACAGTCGACTGGTACGACCCGGCTGCTATGATCTTTAGTTTCCTTGAAAATTTATTCTAGACAGTCGACTTAGACCATTTTCAGTCGACTGGCACACTTAGAATTTATTTTTCAAAGTTATCGTAGATTTTTCTCTGGTAAGTCGACTTATGACTTTTGCAAGTCGACTTATAACACTTAGAATATTTTCTTAAAAGATTTCTGGAATTTCTCTCTGCTAAGTCGACTTATGACTTTTATAAGTCAACTTATATTCTCTGGTGTTACCACTGAATCTGGTGTGGGGGTAAACAGATGAGATTTGTGAGTTCGTGGAAAAACCTGAATAGCGGATCCAAGCCTGTTCGTCAGAATTGGGCTGCTGATTCCTGCCGCTCACCTGCAAGGAAGTGCGATACACCGGGGTTGATTCCGGCGACGCACCCTCCGACCCTCTTGTCAGTAACCAGTGATGATTAAGAAAGAGCTTAAGTTGGCAAAAGAGTCATTACTTGGTCACAGTGGTAGGTAGGAGGTATTTATAGTCGCCATGGGAGTTTGATTAGGGACCTGATTTCCTGTGATACCGTTAGGAGTAAAATCCTCATAATTAGTTTAGGTAACTGATCCCTGATTCCCGGTGAGAGGATAACTGCAAATCAGGCCCGTTGATTTAGTCAAATCAGTGACCCTGATTTTCTCTTGCTGGTCTGGGTTTGTCTTGGGTCGGGACCCATACCCAGCTGGAGTGGATCCGTTTCGCGTATTATTGGGTCTGTGAAGGGGAGATCCAGTGCCCGCTTCTGGCCCATCTATATGTGAAATTACCGTTTTACCCCTGAGCTTCAAGATTCGTTCCCAATCTGGGCGGTTCCGATTTAACCCCATTTTTAGCCATATCACGAGCCCCCCACTCCTAAAGACTGAGCGTGATCAGCCTTTGAGGAGTAGTTTAACTGTTTCAGTGGCTAGTGGAGTTGTATCGGAGAGGGTTTTGAATCTCGAAGGGGGTAGTGAGGTGATTTTTGAAGCTGTAAGCTGTTCCGAAGCCTTATTGAATATTCGACGGTTTTTATCTTATTTTTTCGGATTATTTATTTAATTTTGCGATGTGTTAACCAGTCGTTCGGGGGCCTTAACAATACATTCTAGGCAATAATTGTTCGTTCAGGGGCTCAGAAATATTCCCCCGAATTTGTAATTATTTTCAAGAATTTCTAGTTAATTTTCCCGAATTTTTAGTAATTTTTTCGCAATTTTTAAATAAATAAAACGATTAAAATAAATAAAAACTGATTTTTAATACCTATTTATGGCGTGGCTTGATCTGGGCCATTGATCTCGCGCGAGCGCGAATATCTGAAAGATCTGGCGGTTGTAGTCGCTCGGTGGTCATTTTCTCGCTTTTGGAGCTCGGATGGGCACTTGCTCGGTTAGCCGACCGGGGGTATAAGGGTTCGGCTGTTCGAGCGACGTGGCGCGATCTGAGCCGTTGGATGGTGGCGCGAATCTCGAGACGGGCTCAGTTCCCAAGAAAATGCTATCTTGTCGTCTAGCGCACGTGGCACGATTGGACCGTCCATCATCAGAAGCGCGAATTTCTGGAAGATCCAACGGTCGTGGTCGCTCGGCGGCTTTTTTCTCTGTTTTGGAGCTCGGATGGGCACTTGCTCGGTTGGCCGACCGGAGGTCTAAGGGTTCGGCTGTCCGAGCGATGTGGCGCAATCTGAGCCGTTGGATGGTGGCACGAGTCTTGAGACGGGCTCAGTTCCCAAGAAAACGCTATCTTATCGTTTAGCGCACTTGGCACGATCTGGACCATTCATCATTAGAAGCACGAATTTCTGAAAGATCTAACGGTCGTGGTCGCTCGGCGGCTTTTTTCTCTGTTTTGGAGCTCGGATGGGCACTTGCTCGGTTGGCCGACCGGAGGTCTAAGGGTTCGGCTGTCCGAGCGGCGTGGCGCAATCTGAGCCATTGGATGATGGCACGAATCTCGAGACGGCTCAGCTCCCAAGAAAATGCTATCTTGTCGTTTAGCGACGCTGGCTAGATCTGGGCCGTCGGATCGAGATCTTACACGAAAGTTGAGGAGAAAGTGAATTTTCTCCGTTTTGGGGCTCGGATGGGCACTTGTTCGGTTAGCCAACCGGAGGTCTAAAGGTTCGGCTGTTCGAGCGGCGTGGCACGATCTGAGCCGTTGGATGATGGTACGAATCTCGAGACGGGCCCAGTTCCCAAGAAAATGCTATCTTGTCGTTTAGCGACGCTGGCAAGATCTGAGCCGTTGGATGGTGGCACGAATCTCGAGACGGGACCAGTTCCTAAGAAAATGCTATCTTTTCGTTTAGCGACGCTGGCAAGATCTGGGCCATCTGATCGAGATCTTACACGAATGTTGAGGGAAAAGTGAATTTTCTCCGTTTTGGGGCTCGGATGGGCACATGCTCGGTTAGCCGACCGGGCCCTTTGATGTTGGGGTCGGATCGCACGTCGCTCGGATTTTGATCCCGTGTGTGCCGAGCTACTTGACTTGTATCGAAACATTTTATCTTTTCGCCAAGAGTTGCTGCTCGGTCACAAAGTCGTTTGGGCTTTCGTAACGTTTCAAGAGCAGGCCAAGAGTCGCGCTCTTACGTTAGGAAGCCCAAGAGACTTTTTCTTTTACTATAAATCTTCACTCCGCCACCCCAAATCTCATTATTCACTTTTACTTTCTCTCTCAAGTTTTTACTTTTCACCATCGAAGTTTTTAGCTCCTGGGTGGTGCTGCTAGCTGTTGCGGCAAGGCGTTTCTTTGCTCCGACGAACTTTTCCGACCGTAACAGTCACTTCAAGGTCAGTCTCTCTCCTTTCTCTTTAGAAAAAATGGTTAAGATTACTTCTTCGAATGAGACCCCCGCCTTGGACCAAGTCGTCAGCCGAGCGGGTAAAGGAAAGGAGGTGGTGGAGCCGACCGAGCAGACCGTTGTTCGGCCGAGCAAGAGTGGCAAGGCCGCCGAGCCACTCCAGGAGGTTGTGGCGAAGTCCCAGAAGGGTAAGGGAGTGGTTACGATCATAGAGCAGCCAAAGACGGCAGGGGAGTTCGGTCGGCAGCCAATCGTTCTGTCGAGCGTGGGGGGTGTTCGGAGCTATTCCGAAGAGATGCTGGAGAAGGTGACCCAGGGCACCGCCCAGTCGGTAGAGGAGAACAAGCCGAGAGAGTTGTCCGAGGTGGACCATATCACTTCGGTTCTTACGGAGGCTAATTTGCATCGGATCCGGACTGGATTCCAGATCCCTGCCGAATATGGGCTGCTTCTCCCGGGGCCGGGTTTCCGAGCCTGCACATCGTCTTCGGCTGACGCGTGCGTTTTTCCGGTCGACTCCTTGGCCGCCGGGCTTCGCTTTCCACTGCATCCGTTCATTACCGAGGTCCTCAATTGGTACAGCCTGTGCCCCGCCCAGCTGATGCCGAACACTTGGAAGCACGTTTTGGCGTTTGTTCTTCAGTGTCAAGAGATCGGCGCCGAGCCAAGTCTGTTTCTCCTTCGGAGCCTCTACCGTCCTTGCCAGCCGAACAAGAACGAGCAGAGGTTCTACCTTTCACCGTGGACAGGCATGAAGTTGATCGAGAACCCGGACTTGATCAAGCATTGGAAAGAGAAGTACTTCATTGTCCGAGCTCCCGGACCCTGGGCAATTCCGATAGCTTGGTCGAGGGAGGGCCTGCCCAAGCGAGCGAAGAAGGAGCCAGTGCTTAGTGACGAGGAGACGAAAGTCCTCAAGAAACTCCTCGGCCTGCCGATGCTTAGTTGGAAGGATATCACCGAGGAGGCTCTGTTCCGAGGGGGTCTCAGTCCGATAGACCCCAGTACGCCCCTGGTATTTTTATTTTTTGCTTGAAGTTCTTGGAAATTTTTCTAAGTTTTTTCATTCGGTTTGTGCAGAGTCTTCTAAGATGGACTATAGGGCGTTGATGGCGAAGGCCAAGGTAGCTAGGGAGCAGGAGACGAGAAAGAAGAGACCCTCGACAGGGCCTCAGGGCGGCCTATACCTTCGGTCCCAAAGACCGCCGACCTGTAGGGGGTTGTTGTTCCGGATGCCGATCCCGAGCAGGAGAAGGTCGCGGCCTCCGATCCTCCTGTCTCGGATGCGCCGACTCCAACGGCGAAGGCAGATGCTCCCGGCTCGTCGAGCGGCGCGTTCAACGTGAGCAAGGTGTTATCCCTCCAAGTTCCGCCCCTCACTTGCTCGGAACACGATGTCGGTAAGTGGACCGAACACTTTCTTCTTGAATCATTTTTTCCGAAATTTTCTAAGTTTCTAGGTCCGGACCTTAACGGTTTGTTCTCTTTTCAGACCCTCTGCCACTTCAACTTCTTGCTCGAAGAGTTCGCGAGCAAAGAACAAGAGCTGACGGCGCAGTACGACTGGGAGAGGTCGGAGCGTGCAAAAGCTGTGAAGCTGCTCGATGCTGAGCAACTCCTCTCGGCAAAACGTGGTGCCGAAGTGGCAGGGTTGGAGGCGCAGCTGGCCGAAGCCATTCAGCGGTCGAAGGACGAGGCAGCCAAGCTCGAGGCCTCGGAGCAGGAGAAGGTCGAGCTGAAGGAGGAGCTGGCCAAGGCTCGGTCGGAGGCGGAGAAAGCTCGGAAGAAGACCGAGAAGATCATGGCCAAGCACCAATCGAAGGTGGCGAAGGCGAAGAGGGCTGTCCAGCAAGAGGCCGAGCAGCACATGTTTAAGAACATGGAGGACGCGTACGGCCGAGCCCTGCTTCATATCGCCGCTCGGAACCCGGGGTTCGACACATCCTCCTACCACTACTACGACCCCGTGGAGGGGAAGGAGGAGCTTCCCTCGGCAATGCTCAGCCCCGAGGGACAGGCCGACGGTGTCGAAGGCACGGGCGAGACAGAGGCCGAGGGTGAGGAGGAGGACGACTCCGAGGAGGAGGGCGAGGGCGAGGACGAGGACGAGGACAAGGCCGAGGGCGAGGACAAGGCCGAGGGGTCGGCAGACCCGAGCAACAAAAAGGTCGACTCCTGACTTGGTTGCGTCCTTGGTCTCTTTTTTTTTTGTAAGGCCTGACCGCGAACTGGCCACTGCTTTTGTAACGCTTTTTGAGTTTTGAATGAAAATGCTTTTTGTTTGGCCAAAAATTCTCCAAGTGTTAGGCCCCGGATTTTGTGTTTGATTAGTCGTAAAATTTCTCCAAGTTTTGGGCATCGGATTTATCTCTGCTTTTCAGGAGAAGTTTGGCCCGATCACGGAGGTTTCGTACCTTCGTAAGGAGCTGACCAAAACGAAGCGTGAGCTTTCCCATAGCCGAGAGAGGCGGTTTTATATGTTCTTGAAGCTGGAGGAGATAAAGGCAGCTGCGAGGGGGTATTGTCGCGAGTTGAAGCAACTACGGAAGTAACCCCAAGATCCTTGTCCCGAAGGTGAGATTGAGCGGCTTCGTAGGGAGCTTTCCGTTGTCGAGCAAAAGAATAACGAGCTCTTGGCCGAGATCCGTCACTTGGAATTAACAGAGAAAGAACACTCGGCGGAAGAAGAGAAGCTAGCTTCCGAGTTGGAGAAGTTGTCATCCGAGCGCCAAAAGTTGTTGGCCAGGGTCGACAAGCTTAGGAGGATTACGATAGATAGGGGGATCGAGGTCACCCATTATCGACGACTTGCGACCGATGGTGCCAATGTCGCGGGCTCGTCAAGACCTCCTCGTTTGAAGATGTCGACAAAGGATGATGCTCTGAGAGATAGGATTATCGAGCTGGAGGAAGAGGTCGCGTCGCTCAAGCCTCTGCCTGAGAGGGCCAACATTCGTAGTACGTCGTGTACTTGCGAAGAGAGCGAGAGAGGGATTACTTTCTACGAACTTGCGACTCGTTTTCCTGTGGCGAGGCAGAATCCTGCTGACGCTCAGAGTAGTGTAGCTGTCTCGTCTAGCGGTGCCTCGGTCGGCACCACCGTTGGAGTTAGCGGCGAAGGGGGATCTCGCTTTGCTGGTTTGGAATCGAGCTCGGAGGTTAGGCGTCGCCGCCCCTGCGTTTCCTTGAACCGAAGTGTACCCCTTCCGAAGAGGCACTAAACAAGTTGTCTTATGTTCCTTTAAGTTATTTTAAAATTTTGTTGTAGCGTCGGTCTAGTTGTATGTAGAGCTACTTTATTTGAATAAAAGTCTGAAGGTTTGTTTTGAAAATTCTTGAAGTGTCGGACTTCGGCAATGTTTGAAATTTTGTTGTTCGTCTCTTTCTCTTTTCAGCTCGTGGTGGTAGCTCAAGACGCCGACCCCAATCGCTCGGATGACCACGCTCGAACCGAGGCTGGCTCGGGGATGACGAGGTTGTGCTCGGCGAGGTGCCGAGAGCGGCTCTATGAAGTCGAGCTGGGATTGCGTCGAGCCGAAAGCGAGCGGGACCACCTTCAGCTCATCCTAGGTCAGCGAGACGTCGAGATTCGGCGTCTGGAGAGCAGGATCGCCGAGATGACCCCTATAGGAGAGGACAAAGATTCGCTGACCACCTTTAGCAATGCCCTTCGGATCCAGTGCGTTCGGCACAATATGTTGAAAATAATAGCCGAAAGGGACGATCTGCTCTCTGAGATCCGTCACGTGCAGACTGTAGAGGCGGAGCTTCGGATGGAGGGAGAGGGACTGGCGGCCGAGGTTGCCAAACTGACGCCCGAACGGGACATTGATGATCTTTTTTAAAGCCAAGTGTAGTGGGTCGGCATTGTAACTTTTGTTCTTTAAGGCCTTGTAACCTTGTTGTACGGAAGAGTCGCTTTGTACCGTGTCCCAATTATTAAAAACATTTCTTTCTCGAACATGCATGTCCTTTGTAGCTTTGTGTAGTCGTTTCATTTGTGACTGTGTTCATCGCGCCGAGGTCTCTGAGCCGGCCTCTTGCTCGTTCGCGGTTCGGCGACAAGAGCATTCGGCCAGTGGTGCCGAGCAGTGCTTCGGTCTTCTATTCTTGCGAAGTTGCGAGCTGAGTCGAGCCTTACCCAATGGTGGGCTCGCCGACCATCGCGAGAGTTCAACGGTCGTGGGAGCAATTCCGAATGGCGACCTACTCCTAGTTCGCTTAGAAGAGAGCTTGCAGAGTAGAATCGAGTCAAGTGTTGGACTCCGGAACCATCGTTAGAGATCAACGGTCGTGGGAGCAATTCCGAATGGCGATCCACTCCTAGCCTGCTTAGAAGAGAGCTCGCGGAGTAGAGTCGAGCCAAGTGTTGGACTCTGGAACCATCGTTAGAGTTCAACGGTCGTGGGAGCAATTCCGAATGGCGACCCACTCCTAGCCCGCTTAGAAGCGAGCTTGCGGAGTAGAATCGAGCCAAGTGTTGGACTCCGGAACCATCGTTAGAGTTCAACGGTCGTGGGAGCAATTCCGATTGGCGACCCACTCCTGGCCCGCTTAGAAGCGAGCTTGCGGAGTAGATCCGAGCCAAGTATTGGACTCCAGATCATTGATTGAATAAAGAATAAAGGCGGAGAGACACAAGCAATTTTATAAGTACAAAAAAGCATTCTTTATTGATAATTGACGGCGAGCCGTTTTTACATATGACAACTTAAGAGAGGAATTACAAGTTAGAGGAGAGGAACGGTTCGACACCTTGTGATACTCAGAGAGGCGCTGGGGCGCTTTCTTGGTATTTTAAAAGGTGGTCGGCATTCCAGGTCCTCGGAATCTCCCTGCCCTCGAGGTCTTCCAGACGATAAGCTCCAGACCGAACTACCCTTGCGATCTTGTAAGGTCCTTCCCAATTCGAGGCTAGTTTGCTCTTCTGACTGGGGAAGGAGATGGCTAGTTTTCTGAGGACTAAGTCCCCCTCCTTGAGATCGGTGGGTCGGACTCTCTTGTTGTACGCCAATTCAATCCTCCTCCGGTAGTTCTGTTGGCGGATCGACGCCCTTTCTCTCAGTTCGTCCACCAGGTCTAAGTTCGCCCGGAGGTCTCTGGCGTTCTGTTCCTCGTTGTATGCTGCGAGGCAAGGAGAAGGAATTCCGACTTCGAGAGGTATCACTGCCTCGGACCCATAGGTGAGGTTGAACGGGGACTCTCCTGTGGGGGTCCGTTTGTTGGTGCGGTAGTTCCACAGCACGTTGGGAAGTTGGTCGACCCATAAGCCTTTGGAACACTTGTCCAGTCTCTTCTTGATACCAGAGAGGATCTGCCGGTTAGCGTTCTCCGCCTGGCCATTCGACTGTGGGTGGGAGACGGAGGAGAAGCGCTGTTGGATGGCAAGGTCTTCACATAGAGCTCAGAACACGGTCCCAGTAAACTGAGTTCCGTTGTCTGTTACGAGGACACGGGGGATGCCGAATCGGCAGATGACGTTCTTCCAAAAGAATTGAAGCACCGTGTTCTCGGTGATAGTGGCTAGGGGCTCGGCCTCAATCCACTTCGAAAAGTAGTCGATGGCTACGACCAAGAACTTGAACTGGCCCGGAGCTGGAGGGAATGGCCCTAGTAAATCCATCCCCCACATTGCGAAGGGGATAGGACTTGATAGGGAGGCGAGGTTGGCTTGGGGGAGGCGACGAATGTTGAAATATCTCTGACAAGAGCCACATTGCCGAACGTGTCGCTCGGCATCTTAGAGGAGAGTCGGCCAGAAGTATCCGTAATTCAGAGCTTTCCGAGCCAAAGACCTAGACCCTGAATGTGCCCCGCCGATGCCTTCGTGGAGCTCCTGTAAGGCGTAGTCGGCCTGTTCTGGGGAAAGGCATCTCAGGTACGGTCGTCCGTCTATCTGCGAGAAGGAGCGCTTGTACAAGATCCCCTCGATCAGGATGTACTGCTCGGCCTTGGTTCTTACTCGGCGTGCTTCCTTGGGGTCCTCGGGGAGGAGTCCGTCCCTTAGGAATTCCACTAACGGTTTCATCCAATTATCTTGCAGTAGGACCGGCAATGACTCCACTGAGTCGAGGGTCTCGTCTTCTATACTCGGTTTCAAGAGGACCTCGATCAAGACGGTCTGCTCGAGACCTTGGAGGGAGGATGAGGCCAACTTGGAGAGGGCATCGGCCTGTGAATTCTCTTCTCGAGGGACTCGTTGGATGAGTGCCTCTTCGAACCGGGCCATGAGGGTTCGGACTTTGGCGAGGTACTTCGCCATCCGTTCGTCTCGTGCCTCGTAATCGCCCAAGACTTGGTTCACAACCAGCTGAGAGTCACTATGGATTCGGAGGCGCTGTGCCCCGGCATTTCGGGCAAGTCCGAGGCCGGCGATTAGTGCCTCATACTCTGCTTCGTTGTTTGAGGCCTTGAAGTTCATGCGGAGGGCATACTGGAGGACGAAGTCATCTGGACCCGTCAGGATGATACCGGTGCCGCTTCCCTCGTTGCAAGAGGAACCGTCCACAAAAACCATCCAAATAAGGGGTCCGTTCGGGACATGGCTGACCTCGGGAATGGTGGTCTCGACGATGAAGTCCACGAGGGCTTGAGCTTTGATCGCAGTCCGGGGCTGGTAGGAGATTTCGTGTTGGCTCAGCTCAATGGACCATTTCATGAGCCGGCCTGAGGTTTCCGGCTTGTGGAGGATCTGCTTCAGCGGTTGGTCGGTGAGGACCACAACCGAGTGGGACTGAAAGTATGGGCGGAGCTTCCTTGCCGCCATGATCAGGGCGTAGGCCTTCTTTTCTATCTTCGGGTAGCGGAGCTCGGCGTCCCGAAGCACCTTGCTCACATAGTAGATGGGCCTCTGAGCCCGGTCTTCTTCCCTCACCAAAACAGCACTTAGGGTCTGCTCGGAAGCAGCTAAGTAGATGAAGAGGGTTTCCCCTGGAACGGGCTTGCTGAGAAGGGGAGGATTGACCAAGTAGGCTTTCAGCTGGTTGAACGACTCCTGTTGCAGTTCACCCCACTCGAAACCCTTGGCTCCCCTGAGAGCCTTGAAGAAAGGGAGGCACTTTTCCCCAGACTTCGAAAGGAATCGCCCAATAGCGGCGAGGCGACCCGTAAGCCTCTGCACTTCCTTGACGTTCTGAGGTGGGGCCATGTCCAGTATGGCTTTAATTTTTTCAGGATTTGCTTCGATCCCTCGCTGGCTGACCATGAAGCCGAGGAACTTTCCTGGCGAGACCCCGAACGCACACTTGTTCAGATTAAGCCTCATGTTGTGCCTTCTCAGTACGCCGAATGCCTCCTGGAGGTCGGCCACGTGGTCGGTACCTCGGATGCTCTTCACGAGCATGTCGTCGACGTATACTTCCATGTTGCGGCCTATCTGGCTTTGGAAGACTTTATTGACGAGGCGCTGGTAGGTGGCTCCAGCATTCTTCAACCCGAACGGCATAACTCTATAACAGTAGAGGCCCTGGTCGGTAATGAAGGAAGTCTTCGGAATGTCCAGGGGGAACATTCGGATCTGGTTGTAGCCGGAGAAGGCGTCCATGAAGCTGAGGAGCTCATGGCCTGAGGTGGTGTCGATGAGGGTGTTGATATTCGGGAGAGGGAACGGATCCTTCGGACACGCCTTATTCAAGTCTGTGAAGTCGATGCATGTCCTCCAGGAACCATTGGACTTCTTAACCATGATGACGTTGGAGAGCCACTCGGGGTAGTTCACCTCCTGTATGAACCGAGCTTTTAGGAGCTTGTCCACCTCCTCCTTGATGGCTTGTTGTCGCTCGGGAGCAAATTTACGCCTCTTCTGTTGAACCGGTCTGCACCCCGGTTCGACGCTGAGGCGGTGCACTAGAAGCTCCTCGGAAATCCTGGGCATATCCGCGGCGGACCAAGCAAATAGGTCGCGGTTCTTCCGGATGCACTGCACCAAGTCGGAACATAGGGCAGTCGGCAGGGAATTGCTGATGAGGAACTTTCGACTCGGGTCCTCGTCCGAGAAGAGCACTTCTTCCAATTCGTTCGCCGGCTCGGACGTGGGTCGGACGTTCGGCTCGGGGATCTCTAAAGTCTCGAGGGAGAGCACCGGACCCCCAGTGGAAGTCATGTAGCACTTTCGAGCCGTCTCTTGGCTGCCCCTGACTTCTCCCACTCCCGCTCGGGGGGGGGGGGAACTTCATCTTGAGGTGGTACGCCGAAGGAACGGCTTCCAGGGCAGCTAGGCCAGGTCGGCCCAAGATGACATTGTATGCAGCCGGGACATCGACGACCATAAAGTCCATCGGCTCTGTCCGGGTGGTAGGGGTCTTCCCAGCAGTTACGTCCAGGGTGATAACCCCTTCGACAGTTACTGGTACCCCCGTGAACCCGTGGAGCGTGTAGCCGGCCGGTTTGAGGCGATCCCGGGATAGTTGCAGCCCTCGGAAGGCCGAGAGGAAGAGGATGTTCACGGAGCTCCCGTTGTTTACCAGGATCCTCTGCACTTTGAAGTTCGCCATGCGGAGGTCGATAACAAGTGCGTCGCAGTGGGGAGTTCGGACCCCCTCGAGGTCTTCATCAGAGAAGGTTACTGGAACGCCGAGGCCTTTGGGGGGAGGGGCGCCGTGAACTGAATTGACCTCTCGGACGAAGGCCTTCCGAAAGGAGTTGGAAGAGCCCCCCATGGGGCCTCCGTGGATAAGGTGCAGAACACGTTCTTCCTCGAACTCGGGGGTTTCATTGCGTCGCTCGGAGCGTTTGTTAGCCCCCCGAGGCGGAGGAGTGGTGCGATCTTCCCGATTATTTGTTCTTACAAACTTAGCCAACTGCTCCCTCTGGATGAGGGCCTCTATTTCGTTCTTCAGCGCCCGGCAGTCGTTGGTGTCGTGGCCATGATCCCGGTGGTAACGGCACCACTTCTCCTTGTTCCTCTTCTTGGCCGGGGTGTTCATCCTCGGAGCGGGAGGTATAACTCCCTCCTTCTCGACTTCCATCAGGATGGTGGAGACGTTTGTAGTGAGGGGAGTAAATTTCTAGAACCTGGGAGGAGGACGGCGCTGACCGCTATTATCCTTCTATAGCTTCTTGGCCCCTTCCTCTTCCGTTGTCTTTCTCTTTGACCCGGAAGCAGATCCTCCGAAACCCGGGAGGCACTCGGCCTCCTCCGCCCGAATATATTTCTCGCATCTAAGGAGAAGGTCGGCGAAGTTGTGCGGGGGCTTTTTGGCGAGGGACGACCGAAGGTTAGAGTTGAGGACGTTGGATTGGAATGCGACGGTCGCCACAGACTGGTCGAGGGAGGTGATGGACCTGACCTCCGCAGTAAATCTCCTCACATAGTCCCTCAACTTTTCTCCCCTCTCCTGTCGGAGGTGGAGTAGAGAGAGGCTAGTCTTCTTCGTTCGTCTGCTGCTCACAAAGTGGGTTATGAAGAGCGTTTCGAACTGCTCAAAAGAGAAGATGGAAGAGGGAGCTAGCCGAGAGTACCATTCCCGAGCCGAACCCTTGAGAGTGGCGGGGAAGGTTTTGCAAAGCATGGTGTCGGAAGCTTGGTGGATTAGCATCAAGGTCTTGAAGCTTTCGACATGGTCAACGGGATCCGACTCTCCCGAGTAAGTTTCAAACTGCGGAGGCTTGAAGCCCCTCGGGATAGGAGCCTCCATTATGGTCCGAGAGAAGGGGGGTCTGCTGGGGCGGATGGTCCTTCCTCTCGACTCCTCCTCCTTGTCCATTCGACCGATATGCCTCTCCATCTCGTGGAGATGACGGTAGAGGGCATCGTCCCTCCGGTGGTAGTCAAACGATCCCCTAGACTCGTCTTCATAGGAAGGGGAGCGGGGACTACGGCGTCGATAGTCCTGGGATCGGCGAGGACTATGATGGTGTTGCTGGTGACTAGGAGCCGGGGGAGGACTTATGGATCGGCGGCGAGGACTTGGGACCCGTGGGGGTGTTGGAACCCTTTGGGCATTATTGTTGTCGGGACGAAGGTTAAGGGCCTGCAACACCGTTGCCTGGAATTGTTGGAACTCGGCACGAATGATGGGTGCCTCATCGTTCCTCGGATGATGTCGACCAGCAGGGGAGTGTGGCCTCCTCCTACGACGCTCGGGAGATTCCCCCCGTCCTCTTCGGTCCGGAGACCTCCTGCCATCTCGGCGATGAGGAGATCGCTCACCTTGATGTTGGCGGGAGACTCCCTCTCAGGCCCGCTTCTCATCTAGGCGGTTGCGAAGGTCCTCATCCTTCTGCCGATTTAGAACGGTGTTGCGGAGGTCGGAAGCTCGGGGATTATGGGAGGCCATAGAATCTGAGGAGGCATTGTGTACTGAGACATGGTCTGGGTGGAGAGGTTGCTTCTGCCTCTGCTGGTTCTGACCAGTGGGACCATTAGGGGGTTGTTGATTCAGAAGAGGGGGCTGGCCCTGTTGGAAATGGTCTTGGACCGGGGGAGGAAGTTGTTCGGGCTGCGGAGCAGGATGCACGGGGACTTCCTCTTGTTGATCGGTGGGGTTGGGTCCACGGTTGGACCCCCTAGACATGACCTTTCTGGGAGGCATGGCTGGAGAAGAGCTAGTCGACGGGAAGAGGAGAGGCTGCTATTCGTACGGTTTCCCACAGACGGCACCAATCTGTTACAGCTGAATCTGGTGTGGGGGTAAACAGATGAGATTTGTGAGTTCGTGGAAAAACCTGAATAGCGGATCCAAGCCTGTTCGTCGGAATTGGGCTGCTGATTCCTGCCGCTCACCTGCAAGGAAGTGCGATACACCGGGGTTGATTTCGGCGACGCACCCTCCGACGCTCTTGTCAGTAACCAGTGATGATTAAGAAAGAGCTTAAGTTGGCAAAAGAGTCATTACCTGGTCATAGTGGTAGGTAGGAGGTATTTATAATCGCCATGGGAGTTTGATTAGGGACCTGATTTCCTGTGATACCGTTAGGAGTAAAATCCTCATAATTAGTTTAGGTAACTGATCCCTGATTCCCGGTGAGAGGATAACTGCAAATCAGACTCGTTGATTTAGTCAAATCAGTGACCCTGATTTCCTCTTGCTGGTCTGGGTTTGTCTTGGGTCGGAACCCGTACCCAGCTGGAGTGAATCCGTTTCGCGGGTTATTGGGTTTGTGAAGGGGAGATCCAGTGCCCGCTTCTGGCCTATCTATATGTGAAATTGCCGTTTTACCCCTGAGCTTCAAGATTCGTTCCCAATCTGGGCGGTTCCGATTTAACCCCATTTTAGCCATATCATCTGGTAAGTCGACTTATGACTTTTATAAGTCAACTTATATTCTCTGGTAAGTCGACTTATGACTTTTATAAGTCAACTTATAACACTTAGCTTATTCTCTTAAAATCATGGAACATTCTTTCTGGACAGTCGACTTATGCTTACTATAGTCGACTGGTACTGATGTATTTTTATATTTATGAAGGTTCTTCGAAATGGTTTATTCTCTAGATATTTTGATCTATAACTACTTATGCCTTATCTTCTATTGAACTTATATTTTCAAGATGTTAAGTTGAGCAGTTTCTGAAGTAAGATTGGTTGAGATATTTGAGTTTGAGTCTCTAGAGGGTGTGTGTGACCCTAGTATACCGGCGGTTGAGTTCGTTATGTTTGGGCCTGTTGAGGCATTTTAGTTGTTCAGTTATTGAGTTAAGTCCGGTAGGGTACACCAACTCTAGGAGATTTGTTAAGTAATTAAATAACCCAAAAATGATAAGGACAGGTACTAGTGGTGATATGATAAACGGGAACATGGGTTATGTACCTCAGTATGGCTTTCGGTGTGGGATTGATCCCCGAAATTATCCAGGTGTGAGTGAAATAGTCTCCTGAATTACCTGTGGTGTGGGATTGATCTCCGGAATTATCGGGATCGAGGCGACGCACATGTGGTATTCGTGTGATGAGGTCATTGCTTACGGTGTGAGATAATCCCCGGAATTATCCAGGTGTGAGTGAAATAGTCTCCGGAATTACCTGTGGTGTGAGATTTATCTCCGGAATTATCGGGGCATGGGCTAATACTCACAGTTTATCTTTATCTCGTAGTAGTCATTGTGTTAGGATTAGTTGCATAGCGGGGATTGAACCCTATAATGTGGAGACGTTAAGGGCTTGCACCGAACCTATGTAGAGTGGGATGCATAGACTTTGACAAGTACGCATTAGAGAGTTTGCATATAGAATTTGTGTTTTCTTGACTTGGTTTTATGCATGTGGTGTCCTGTTTTCTACACTTGACACTTAGTTTAGTTTCACTTGTTGTTTACGTGTTTCCTTGCTACGTCATATTTTATGTATTCTTGTTTATTACATGTTGTTCAAGAATCCATGCTTAAATGTTCATTTATGTTGTTTGTTTTTATGTCACTCACACCTTTATGGCTAACCCCTTTAGTTTTGGGGGTTAGGGTTATCTCTAGCCTCATATTTACAGGTTGTTGCTTAGAGCTCCGATTTGGATGCTTGAGTTCAATTTATATAGTGACTCATGTAATTGTAAAGTGTTGTAAAGAGAAGAGTTTGTAATTTTGTGATTTGAGATGTATTGTATTCTGCTGTGCTATGTAAAAGATTATTGTAATAAAAGTTAAAAATTTTATTGGTGTTTGTTGTGTTTAATGTTACATTGAAGTTGATACTGGGATTGTGCCACGTATTTTCTAAGATATTATATTAGAAATTCGGGGCGCTACATTACCTGACTGCACACTTCCCTATAGAATGGTGTAATCGGAGGAGGACCACTAGGTTCTGACTATTACTGCTACTGTTATTGTTACTGATACCTGAGTACACGGCCCTATATGATCCCCTACGAAATTTAAAAGTGAAACTGTTTGTTGTAGTAACCATGTGTTATATTTTTGGGGCGCATGAAGTGCTACCTAGCTAGTAATACACACAAGACTGTAAGAACATAAGACTAATACTGTTAGACTGATACTGTTGGGCTGTTACTAATACTGATACTGTTATACTATTAGCTGATATACTGAGTTTACTGTTAATGGACACTGTTAGTTGCCATATAATGATGTACTTGACACATTCATTTGTACTGTTTGTATACCATGCTAGTTGACTTCGTTTTACTGATTCATGCTAGTTATCACTGTTGATGCATTATTCCATGTTATTTGTTAGTTTCCCATGTGCTTGTATCCTACATTATAAGTGGCCCGTAACTTGCAATTGACGGGTACTTGTTTTCTCTTTCATTCACTTGTAATTATTAACTACAGATTTTGGTGATCAGCTACCCGATGGAGTATGTGATCTAAAGTTCTAGTTGGCTGGAGCTTTTGCTATCTTCATTTATTTCCTGTGGCTCATTTTGAACAATGTATCTGTTACTTGGATTATTTGTGTTTGGGCAGTATGACCCAGGATTTTTGACTTGTTCAGATTTGATTTATTTGAGATTAATACATTTTGTTTCAAGTAAATTCCATTGGTATATTAATTCAATTATGCATGTGTTGTTGATTCTCTTGCTTCCGACTCTGATTATTTTGTGAGATATTATAAAGATTCCTGAACAGCTTATGGATGATAAAAATTATTCGCTGGGCCAATGTTACTTGCTCGTATTCCATATTTTGGGAAGCGGGGCATGACAAATAATGACCAGTACACAAATTGGCAAGTAGAAGCACACACACTCAATATTTATGGACAACAGTAAGTTTAGATAATATTCTAGAGATGATATGCGTTACCACAAATAAAGGAGAATGGAAAGAAATTACCGGGGTTCGATGAACATGTTGCCACAAATGGAGAATGAAGATGTCAATCGCCGCAATCAATTGCACTGTATTCCTCCGCAGATCATTCTCTTGATATGAAGATTAGGGTAGAATTTGAATTGTAGATTTGGGAATTAAGGTTTAGGATTTGAAGTAGATTTGGGGATTAGGGTTTCAGATTTGAAATGGATTTGGGGATTAGGGTTTCAGATTGGATGGTGGAGGCTAGAAAGGTGGTTAGTTTGCGGGAGGCGGCGAGGAGCGAGGGGGCTATCGACGGTGGTGGAAAAAGGGGAGGCTGTGTTGCGAGGTGCAGAGGAGGGGCGACGAAAGTGGTGGTAGTAGGCTTGCGAGAGAAAGGATATTAGAGTTAGGGTTTAAAATAAACTTAGAGATATGGGGATGTAGATAGAGCTTCTCGCAAACCCTAATAGTTTCTTAGGATTTCTCACAAAGCCTAATGTTCTCTTATGGTCTCACACACTCAAGAGGAGAATAAAGAGCAACAACTCAACACACAATATTTAATTAATAATAGCATACCATCTCATTATTCTCAAGGCTTATATATAGGCTCAAAATAAAATCTCAATACAAATCTTCAAAATGTTCTAATACAGAAAATAAATGGTGCAAATTGCAGAACTATTACATATGGCTAAAATTGTTAAAAACTAATATGAATGCTGAAATAAAAATAAATAAGCTAATGAAATAGTCATCCTAGACGACATATGCGCTGATAGAAACACATGAGCCGTCTGAATCGATGTCCTCATCACTTTAGCCCGTAGTAGTGCCCATGGTATTCTCTTTTTTACTCATTTGTCTGATTGTCAGGGTTGTCATTTGGCCAAACACATAGCACTGACTTTTAATAACAAAAGCCATTCTCAAACCACCCATCCTTTTCAACTTATTCACATAAGGGGATCATCTTCTACACCTTCTCACAAATGTTATCTCTATTATGTTAGTTTCATTGACAACTTTATTCGATACACATGGGTGTTTCTTATGCGCCAATGCTCTGAAACACCTGACATTTATGTTAGGTTTCGAATGTAATCATAGATTAAATACACAACGAAAAAATTACAAAAATATCGAAACCTAGCCATGGATCAATGCAAAAATTATAAATCGTGTTTAGGAATTATACCTTAAAGATGGATATGTTGTCTCCATAGTATGCCGATCACAACACTGCAATATTAATGTGCCTCTACGGTGTCCAGACGAACGGAATGAAAAATAGCTCTCCCCAGACCGCGGTGCTAGCTGCAGAAAGAAGATGTTCTTCCGTACGATCTCTCTCTTTCTCTCTCACACTTTCTGTGACGGTTAAGGTTTTTTCATGTGTGTTTTTTTCGCAGATACATATCATATATATAGATACAGAAAACCAACCATAAGAGAGTAATGAGGTTGTTGGGCTCACAATCTGACCTGGGTCAGATTCGTATGGGCCTTTGAACTTTAGTCGACCCATTTAATCCAATTAAATATCCAACCAATATCAGGAGTCCAAGGAGTCCAAGTCTTACTTGAATCCCTAATTAAATTTATCTTATGAATTTAATCCCAATTTCGATCCATTCTTAGTGTGCGACCCTGTAGGTTCCCATTACGTTGATAGTAATACTAAAATCATATTCGAATATTACAAACAGTGAGCGATATCTAGCAATACATCACTGCTACTCAAGTAACAGAAATGTCGGTGAATTGACATAACCTATCCGTGACCAATGTTACCATGTAGTCTAGTTTATTTGTCTAGATATCTTAATTGACCACAAAGCGTAAAGTGTGTCATCCTTGTATAGTTCAATCTTTGGTTTCTTGATGTCCGAGTAGATTTACTAAAACAAATGAGATCAATATCTCATATTGACTCATTTGAGCACGACCATACATTTTGCAGTCTCACTCAATCAAGGGGTCCGTAGATATCGCTCATGTTATGTAAGAGAAACAAATCTTATCTAAGTTACTCACATCCCTCCACATAATTTATAGTATATCCAATAGTCAACTTTATAATCACCTTATTATAGATAACGTTTGACGGCATTGAAACATATAACTTCTCATGTCGGGAATCGTAGTGACTTCAAGTCAAAGGACTACGTACATCATGGTCACTGTGAGAACCGCTTATGACACTCACGTAACGATCCATGTAGCATTCTCATGGTAGGTTAGTCCAGTACATTATTACTTTAATATGTACCCATGTGAAGACTTGATATCTCATATCCATGACCCGTGGGAATGGTTATTAGTCTACGCACACACTAGTCTCTATGTATTATCATTGATCGAATTCACAATAATACTTGACTAGGGATATTTAAGAATAGTGTTCTGATTTCAGCCAATAGGATCTCACAATCAAGTCATGCACTTGATATCCCATGACATTGAACTTACTATTTTAAGGACTTCATTATGTTCATTTAATTTATAATAAATAACACAATAAATGAAATGTCTAAATATGAAATAAATGTCATGATACAATGTAAACTAGTAATGTCAATACACAACTGGCCTGTAGGGCATACATTAACAATTTACTAGTTCTTTACGAACATGGTTCACACTCAGTTTGGTGTGCGTATCAAAATGTTTTGCTTAGATGGTGCTCATAAGTACACCTCCGCTACTATGAGATCGATCATTCAATCTCATGGTACACTCTTTCAGCAATCTTGCCCTCACACTCATGAGCAGAATGATGTAGCTGAACACAAGCATCGTCACATCCTTGAAACGGCTCGTGCTCTTCTACTCTCCTCTTCTGTTCCTCGTTCTTTCTGGGATAAAGCTGTCATGACGTTTGTGAGTCTTATTAACATCTCCCTCTCGTCTTTCAATATGGCACATCACCTTATGAGGCTCTCCGTCACTCATCACCAGACTACAGTATGTTCTGTACTTTTGGGTGAACATGTTATGTCCTTCTCCTTCCTACTGAGTGCACGAAGCTCACCGCTCGAGTTGCCAAGTGTATTCACTTAGGTCTCAGTCCTGAGCATAAATGATATCATTGTTTTTTTCTATAGCAGGTCGTATTCGTATTTTCCGACATGTCTCCTTTGTGAGATACTCTCTCTACTACTTGATATCTCCTGAGGATGCTAGTTTTCTCGACTCCCAAAATGTTGGGCCTATCTCCCCGGCCATACCTTGACGCATTCCATTTGATCCTACTCTTTTGGCTCATTTTCCATCTCATACTGATGTTCCCCCTATTATTTCTCCTATGGAGCACCACCTACCTCCCCACAGCAGTATGCACCCTCACCACCTGCATGCACCCATACCATTTATCTCCTCCTAACACACTGTCCATCTGCCACCAGCCCCTCAATTTACACGCTCTACGTCAGGCATCCCACCAGCACGTTACACACCTGATGCCACTGGTCCTTCTGACCAGTTGGTTTTGCCATCATAGCTTCTTACTCACCATAGTTTCATGCGTATCTCATTGCCAAACACTCTACACGTGAATGCAGAACCTACCAGAAAGCTATTCAATATTCCGAGTGGCAGAAAACTATTGCAGAGTTTAGTGCATTTGATCAGACAGGCACTTTGGATGTTGTTCCACTGCCTGTTGGCATCCAGCCTATTAGTTATAAGTGGATCTTCAAGGTCAAATATCGACCTGATAGCTCCATTGAGTGACACAAGGCTCGTCTAGTTGCCCGAGGGTTTACTCAGGAGTATGACATTGATTATGATGATACTTTTGCCCTAGTTGCACAGATGACTACAGTTCGCACTCTCCTTGTCGTTGCTGTCGTTAGTCAGTGGTCGTTATACCAGATGGACGTGAAGAATGCCTTTCTTCATGGTACCTTATCTGAGGCTGTTTACATGCATCCTCCTCATGGCCTTCCCACTCCTCCTCGTCATGTTTGCCGTCTGCGTCGTTTTATTTATGGTCTGAAACATGCCCCTGGAGCCTGGTTTGAGTATTTTCGCAGTGTCATCACACAGGCTAATTTCTGTCAGAATTCACAGATCCACTCTATGTTTATATGATCATCACCATAGGGGAGGGTCCTTCTATTATTATATGTTGATGACATAATTAGTACTGGGGATTATTCTGCAAGAATTGTATCTGCTCAGAAATATCTTCACCAATAGTTCCATATGAAAGATTTGGCAGATTGCGCTACTTTCTAGGTCTAGAGATTGCCCATGGATCTTAGGGAATAATTATTTCTCAACAAAAATACTCATTGGATATTATCTCCGTTGCATGTCTCTCTGACAATCGATCAGCGGATACTCCATTAGAGCTTCATGTGAAGGTTTGTCCCATAGATGGTGAGCTCCTTCCCGATCCCACTAGATACAGGCAGATTGTTGGATAACTTGTCTACTTATGCATGACCAGACCCGATACTGGTCATGCAGTCAGTATTGTTAGTCAGTTTGATTTTGCTCCTACATCAGTTCACTACGGTGCTCTTCTTCGGATCCTCCGATATCTTCAGAGCACTATCACTTGCTCATTATTCATGCATTCTACATTCAAACTAGTGCTCAGTGCATATTCTGATTCAGATTGGGTTTCTGATCCTACCACCAGAAGGTCTACCACAGGTTCCTATCTATATCTTGGTGATTCGCTGATCTCATAAGCGAAACAAGAAACATGCAGTTGTTGCATGTTCTTCTACCGAAGCTGAGTACAGAGCAATGACAGCTACTACTCGAGAAATTATTCACGTTCATTGGCAGTTATCAGATATGGGTCACTCTCATAGGAGCTACTCCTCTTTATTGTGATAACCGGAGTGTCTACACATTGCAAGCAACCCCATCTTTCATGAGTGAACGGAGCACATAGAGATAGATTGTCACTATGTTCGTAAGCGCTTTGAAGCATGGACCATTTTCCTTCATTCTGTTACCTCTTCACAGTAGACAACAGACTTCTTCACCAAAATTCACACTATTCAGAGATTTCGTTACTTTGTGGGCAAACTCACTTTGTTCTGCCTATCGTGAGTTTGAGAGGGGGTGTTAGATATTGTGATATATACTTAGTCCCATATCGGGTTATACATCAGTTCAGTATTTGGTTCCCTCCTATATATAAAAGTCATTGTACTGAGTTATAATAATAATTCAATAATCCAATAATATTTCTCAATCTCTGTGTTAACCTTATCACAACTAATTGAATGCTGGAAATATAATAGTAAGGATAATAATGATTTTTCAAAAAAAGTTGGACTACCAAATTTCAATTTAATTTTAAATATCTAGAAAAAAAACCCCTATTCCATCTACTAATTCTTTCTGCGCTGTTGGTGCAAATTTGGTGCAAGTTATTCTGCAGCTTCGAGAGCATCTACAGCATGTTTGTGGGACATCTCGACAACCTCTGCTCGCGCTTAAGGCAGTATGGTCTCTGCAAAACCACCAACGAGGCTCTCCTCGTGATCGAAGCCTACCACACTCTTCGTGACCGTTGGCCTTACCCTGCCGACCAAGTGGTGAAGGATCTCTCAGGATCATTCACTTTTGTCCTTTACGACAGCAAAGCAGGCACCATATATACTCTCATTTCAGTTAATTTCCTTCTATATAAACTTGTTGAATCTTGATAGTATGTTTTAAATTATTACTAAATTTTGCGTGCTAATTGTAGAGTTTGGATGGAGGGATCCATTTATTTTGGGGGATCGCTGCAGATGGCTTAGTGGTGATTTCTGATGAGGAGGAGGAGGTCATCAAAGGAGGCTGCGGCAAATCTTTTGCTCCTTTCCCACCATGTAGTTTTGTGTTAATTCAAACAATTTTTCATTTCAATACGCTTGCAAAATAGAAAAAAAACAAGTGATATTCCTAAATTTATTACACATGTATACACGTGCAAGATTGCGTCTTGATTAATGCTGTGTGTATGTGCACAGGGTGAATGTTCCATTGTGAAGGAGGGCTTCGGAACTTTGAGCACCTGATGAACAAGCTTGAGGCATTGGCGAGGGTGGACAGCGATGGAGTCATTTGCGGGGCAACCTTCAGGGTCAACAAGTACTCCAGGATCAACAGCATGCCCCAAGTTGGCAGTTCTTCCGATTGGACCCAGTGGGATGGTCCCTGCTAATAACTTCAACATCATCACCATCATCATCGTGACTGACCAATAACATTTCATGCAATCTCTCTTTCAGTTTCCTTGTGTGATTATCTATCTTTGAATATGTCGAATAAAAGTAACAAGAGGTTGTATGTGTATAGAAGAAACACTGGTTTTCGACATGGTTTGCTCGTCTTAGTCTGGCTGCTGCTCCTTTTCTTTTTAAGTGCTTCTTTTTCTGCTCATCGATCTTTTGTGTCCCTTTCTAAGTAATTGCATTTCTGGGTCTTAATTTTCAGTACTGATATGGTATAGATGACATGGCCCCATCTGGATCATCAGATCTTCTCAGATTTCGCTCTCATGTGATCATCAAGTCAAACAGGTCAAACAGGCTTTTACCAGCTCAGGCCCACTGGCAAACGGATCTGACCCGGCCCACCAAAGCTAAGAACCCATTAGCCCCTGCCTATAAATACCAGGCCCCCTCCTTCCTTTTACAGGTAATAAAATTTTTCCCACCTGAACCTTAGCTACTGTTGCTTTCTCAGTGACTGACTAGATTGTCGGAGGGCCTGTCACTGGGACTTCTCCCGGTGTTTCTAGGCAGTGTGCAAGTGCGAAAGTCCGAGCCGAGATACGAAGATCCGAGCCGAGCTACGAGATCCGATCCGAGCACCCAGCCTCTACTTCTCTCCTACTACTCTCGAGCCGGTCTTACAACCTAGGATCGGATCAATGCAAGTGCTGCATCTTCCGCTTCACAAATTACAAGAAATCACACCTGTTGCCCCCACACCCAAAAACAAATAGCATCAGGTTGGCACCATCTGTGGAATAAGGTACTGGCACCAGTCCGATCCTAGCCTAGGACGTCATCTCGAATCTAGGCTCTTTCATGGCTCCTAAAGCCAGAAGAGCTGTCACCACTCGACGCCGTCCGGACCCTCCTCCCTTACACAGCCACGCAGACGCCCAGGGCTCTAACCAACCACGAGCCAATGGTACAGCCAGACCCGGACCAGGCACTTCTCACTCAATCGCGGCTGATTTACGGTGCGTCATCCAGAATCGGTAGGCTAGCCAAACAAGGGGAGGGGCCGCTTCCAACTCGATCCCGAACCATGGCAGATAGCCGACCCTAGAACGGTAACCAGGGCACAGCCGCTCACCCCGAGGGCCACCCTCGCATGGCCCTGTTGAGCAGGCCCCAGTCACGAGGGCTGAGTTCCAAAACTTTAGGAACGAGGTCCCCCTGGCCGAGGCGGTCCCAGGACCAAAGCACGTAACAACTCCTATCCTCAGTCAGAAGCCCGGGGCAGCGAATCCTACAGATCGACCTGCCCAGTAGAACAAGAAGACGTCGTCCTTCGATGTCTTCGGAAGATGGAGAACCGCCTCACCCATCTCGGCGAGGACGGGCCGATGCCAGGCCAGGGTTACAGGCTGAACCGACCTCCATTCTCCACACAAATCTTAGAAGCTGAGATCCCCAAAAATTTCAGGACACCCCAATTCGAGACATACAACGGAGAGGGTGACCCCGCTGATCACATGGAAGGGTTTAGAACCCTCATGTTGATTCACAGCGCTTAGGATTCTCTCCTATACCACGCCTTCCTTGCCACCCTGTGTAATCCAGCTCGGGAATGGTTCTCGAAGCTCACCCCTGGCTCGGTCTTCTTGCTCGACCATCTAGAAGCAAGCTTTCTAGCCCACTTCGTGACCAGCAGAAAGGTCGAAAAGACGAGCGCGTCCCTTCTGGATCTCAGGCAGAAGGAAGGGGAACCACTCCATGAGTTCGTTCGGAGGTGTAACACCCTAGTTTTCATTTATGAGATTTTTGTGATTTTACGTGTTTTGCACGTGTGATCTCATTTGTATAAATTTTTCGTGTAAAATATTTTTATAGTATTTGTTCTCCCTTATTTTTCAAAAAGTACTTTTCTTTTAAAGCCTAATTAAAATCTAAAGCCCAAATTGTCTTTTTAGCCCACTTTATTAATTAACTATTTTAATTATTTAAACTCATGGTTAAATTGGCCCATTAATGAGCCCATTTAACTTATTTCTCTTTTAAAACAATTGAACTTGTATTGTAGACTTTTTCATGAACAAATAAATTTTTATGCACATGTACACTTATAAGGAGGGGATACTAGTTGGTACGTGCAAGCACTAGAGTGTGCATTGCACACCTACCCTAGGCCGGATGGAGCAAGGAGAGATGGAGAGAGTGGAGTTGTGGATTGAGGTGGTTATGTGATCATGGATAGTTGCTACAACTCCCTAACTCATCCTAGCCTTTGATCTTTAACCATTTGATTTAATCCTAGCCATCTATTCTCACCAAAAAAATGTATAAATACCCCCTAGTTCTTCTCATTTAGTACACTAAGAAATTTATTAAAGAAAGAAAGGATTAGAGTGAGAAAAGATTGAGAGTTTTGGTGAATAAAAGATTGAGGGGATATTTTTGCGTGTGCTCAACCAAGGAGAGGCCGGAAGTGCAATAGGGGGGAGCTCGGGTTGCTACATCCAAGGAGGAGGAGGCATATTTGGAGGCACAACTTAGGAGGAGAAGGGTCCATTCGTGAATTCTAGGAGATTTCTAAGGGCTTTCTATTTGTTTTTCTCCAATAGGTGGGTGTTTCTCATACTTCTAATTCTAGTTACCATGCTAGGAATGTTTTGATAGAATTATCAATGAAAACTTAAATGAAATTGACTCCATGTTTGCTCATGTAGAGATGAATTGATAATTTAGAAGATGTTTGTTGAAATGATTGCTAGTTGATAAATTATGAATTAAATTGCAAGAAGATGTCGTATTTTTGCCATGCTAGATAGTTAAGAACCATTTTGTGTTAAGAAAATTCATACATTTGAGACAAGTTGAATGCATCTTGTGGAAGTGATTGTTTTAATTAAAATAACTCTATTGTAGTAAAAGGAGAAAGTTGTGTTTTAAAAAGATTGTAGATTGCTAGTAAATAAAGGGATGAATGAATGAAGTATTTTGTAGGAAATTATATTCAATTGTGTGCAACTATGATTTGTTCTCAATGTCGACACTATGGACCTAAAACTTAAAATAAGACCAAAAATGCATGTTTTATAGGCAAATAATGAGTTTAAAATTACTGGTTTATTGTATTTATATATGTTTCAAAATCTGGATAGTTATGTTTCAAAAAGAGAAGAAAAAGAACAAAAATCATTCTGGGAATTTTTAATAATTAGTAGAGGGCAAGAATCGAATTAAAACGATCCCAATCTTTTTGTGACAACTTCGTCACTTAGACTAAGTGGTTGTGGGGTACCTGGGCGCTATAGTAACGAGTCGGCGACCCTGTGGTCTCGAGTTCGAAACCTAGGCTCTGCCTTTTTAATTTTCGTTTTGAACAAAAAATCCAAAACCCGAAACCCAAAACACTTAACCCTATTATTCCCTTCTCTTAGCGTGGATGCACCCTAGCCTAGTTGGCTTGCGGTTGCGGTTGGTTTCTTTCAGGTCTTGGGTTTGAAGCCTGTGTTCGGCAGTTTCGAGAAAATTTGATTTTTTTGAGGTTTTTAATTAAATTTTTGACTTTAAAAATCTGGAAAAAAATGTAAATTATTCTTTAAAAAAGTAGATGTTATGAAAAATATTTGGGTACTATTTTGACTAAATAAAAGTGATTTAGAAGGGAAAAAATGGGTAGAATCCTATGGAGTTTTACTTTGGGAAAATTATAATAAGTATTTATTTGCATAATAAAAATTATGTAGTGATAAAAAAGAAGTTCTGAATAAAAGAAAAATTAAATGTGGCATCTATGGGCTTTCATTGTTAAATTGAGTGTTGGTTGTGAATGAAAATACGACTTGTGACCTTTTAAGTAGAATAAAGAAAATGAGCGATAGCACGAGGATTTAATGAGATTATTGAAACTCATGTGTTTGAATAAATTGAGATTGACATGGTATATGAAATTGGAATGTAAAGACATGATGACTTATAATGAATTATGAATATGATTGCATGAATATTATGAACATGAAATGTGAATTACGATTAATCATGAAAAAGAAATTATGAGTATGAAAACTCGATGTTGCAATTATGAGTTGAAATTGAGAATTAGGATATAGCCAAGCCTTACACCGGCAATGAAAGAATTGTGAAATGATATTTGAAATGAGAAGACCAAGGTTGGGTCATATGAATTAAATGAATAAGACCGGTATAGTAGAAGTGCTACATTCTAAGAGTTGATTTTTATTCATGATTCAATTAAACTAAGGATTAGATACATATTGAAGATGTGATGAAAGTAAGAGAAAAATATTGAGTATGGAGGCCATTGGATTGGCGGCGTGAAAGTATTCACAGGATGTCCCATGATGAGTCATGATAGGGCGTGGATACTGCTCCAGAGTACCGTCCCGGTGGCGACGCTCGTGGGATGTTTGATGACTGCGGGTGGTGTCATGTCTATTGTAGAAGCTGAATTACCACAGGATGCCTGCATGATGAGTCATGTGTCGGTGCGTTGGGATTCCCTCCAGGGCGCCTAGACATGAGTTCGTAGATCAGAAAACATCTAGGATACTTACCGTAGTTACAGTAGTAGATTAAGTCATGGCGAGGGATTGAACCCTACAAGATGAAGAACGATTAAGGGCTTGCCCTCGGACCTATGTAGTATGGGCTACATAGACTCTGAACAAGTGCGCATTAGTGTCATATAATATAAATAATTGCATTAAGGACTAAGTGCACATTCACAACATGACATCAATAGGATAGTCCCTTTAGCTTTGTTTGTGAACAAGTTTGTGGTTTGCTAAGTAATGAGAATCGTTATACTGTTTCCGGCATAGAGAGGATGGCCATGTATAATATTTTGTCAGTTGAATGAACTGACACGCCCACAGATTTTATGCAGGGTAAAGTGGTTAACAAGACTAAAGAATGCATGTTGATTAAAGATTGATTCAAGAGTTGTACATTTCAATTCATGTAAATTGTTGTAATTTGCTTCCGCTGTAAATATGTATAATTGTAAACTCTGATGAAAGAAAAGTTTTTTTATTTCCTTATAAAATTGTACGAAAGAAGTGTAAAGATCCTGTGGAACTTCGAATTCAGTTGTATTTTGGAATTCAGGATGTTACAGGAGGTTCACCGCCGAGGCGAGGTCAGTCTCCTCCCTCAACGCGGGCAACACTTCCACAGATTTTTGGCACAATGTTCACCACAGACAGCTGAAGGCCTCCTTAGCCAAGAAACCACCCCTCGACTTTCCCGACCTCCTCAACAGGGTCGAGAAGTACATTCGGGCAAAAGAGGCTCTATACTCGGAGGGCACCAAAGAAGCCACGGCCAAAGGAAAGCGTAAGGCTGACGACGCCGAGCCCGCCAAAAAAGTCACGAAAGACGCGGCTGGTTTGAAGAGGCCTCCTTTGGTTCCCCATTTTGAAAGATATACGCTGCTGACCCAGAACGTGTCAGCCATCATCTTGGAGATTGAGGACAAAGGGATCGTCCGACTCCTTTCCCGACCGAGCAACAACAAGAAGCGGAACCAGAGATTCTACTGCCGTTTTCACCGAGACAATGGGCAGGAGACGGATAACTGTCGTGCCCTTAAAGACGAGATCGATGCCCTCATCCAGCGAGGGTACCTTAGGGAGTTCACCCGAGCTAACCCAAGAGACCGGAGGGATTCGAGGAATCTGAAGCCTTTGCCTCCTCCTCGAACGGTCAACCGGCGACCCAATCAGGACCCTGAGCCCGAGGAGACAGGGGGCAGGCCATCCTATACTGCATCCACGGTGGACCCATGGGATGGGAATCCAACACTTCCCGTAAGGCCTTCCTGCGAGAAGTAAATTCTGTCCGTGACCATCCTTCCCCCCCCGGTTCTGCAGCGGACAGTCTCTTTCTTCAGAGAAGACCTCGAGAGCGTCTGGCTCCCGTATTGCGACGCCCTCATCATCAGTCTCGTCATGGTGAACTTTGAAGTCCGCCGAATTCTCGTGGACAACAGAAGCTCAGTCAATATCCTCTTTTTGGAAGCATTTAAAAACCTCAAGCTCCCCCGTGAGAAGCTAAAACCAGCTGGGTATACCCTTCACGGGGTCTCGGGTGTCCCCATCCAAATCAAGGGGATCGTGACACTAGATGTAACAGCCGGGATGATCCCTATCATACAGACAGAATCAATGGACTTCATGGTGGTCAACGTTAAGGCCGCATACAATGCCATTCTCGCCGACCCGATCTCTGCTCATTTCAGGCAGTCCCCTCGACCTACCACTTGAAACTGAAGTTCCCCACCGATCTCGGGGTCAATGTCGTCCGAGGGAACCAGGAGTCTACACGTTCATGCTACATGACCGCGGTAGGGGGCGGGGTGTCCCCCTTGATGCAGTTGAAATTCCACCTGAAAGAAACCAGTCCGAGTTAGAACCCGGGGACGAATTGTAAGAGGTCTCATTCAAGGCAGAAGACAAGTCTAAGTGGTTCCGTGTGAGCCGCTCCCTACCCCCCAAACTAAAACCGACCCTCATTGATTGTATTCGCCGCAATATCAACATCTTCGCTTGGAAACCGTCTGACATGCCCAGAATTTCTGAGGATCTAATCATGCATAAGCTGAGCGTCCACCCGGGTTCCAAGCCGATCCATCAGAAGCGATGCAAGTTCGCCCTAGAGAGGTAACAAGCAGTAAAAGTGGAGGTGGACAAACTGTTGTCCGCCCAGTTCATACAAGAAGTCAGTTATCCCGAATGGCTGGCTAACGTCGTGATGGTAAAGAAGATAAGCGATAACTGGAGGATCTGCATAGACTTCACGGACCTCAACAAGGTGTGCCCCAAAGATCTTTTCCCTCTCCCAAGCATCGACGCTCTGATCGATGCAACGTTGGGTCACGAGCTACAGACCTTCATGGATGCTTTTTCAGGCTATAACCAAATCCGGATGTTCCCTCCAGACATCGCCAAGACGTCCTTCGTAACCGACTAAGGTCTCTACTGTTACCGGGTCATGCCCTTCGGGCTAAGAATGTCGGTGCCATCTACCAGAGACTCGTCAACATTGTCTTCAAAGAACAAATCAGTTGTAACATGAAAGTATAAGTCGATGACATACTGGTCAAGAGTCGACAAGGGCAAGATCATGTGGCCGACCTCGAGGAAGCCTTTGGCATCCTTCGGTCCCACCACATGAGGCTCAATCCCGCTAAGTGCGCCTTTGGCGTCTCCTCGAGAAAATTTCTCGCGTTCGTCGTCAGCCAGCGCGGCATAGAAGTGAATCCCGAGAATATCCAGGCCCTAATCAACATGGCCCCTCCCAGGAATATTAAGGAGGTTCAACGGCTCACGGAAAGATTAGCGGCCATCGGCCGCTTCTTCTCCAAGTTTGGAGAGAAGTCACTCCCCTTCTTCAAGGCTCTGCGAGGAGCGAAAGGCTTCGAATGAGGTGACCCTCGGCAACAGGCCTTTGACCAGCTAAAGACCTACCTCGCCAACCCTCAACTTCTAAGCAAACCCGAGCCAGACGAACCCCTCATGATCTACGTTTCAGCCTCAGAGAATGCGCTCAGCGCCATGCTGGTCTGAGAAAAAGACATGGTCCAAAAGCCTCTCTACTATGTCAGTAAAGTCCTGTTCTCGGCTGAGTCCTGCTATGCAAAACATGGGAGAAGGTCGCCCATGCCTGGTTATGGCCGCACAGAAGCTATGTCCTTTTTTCTAGGCCCACTCAATCTAGGTTCTTACGAACCAACTCCTCAAGGTCGTCCTCTACAACCCAGAAAATTCTGGCCACTTAGGCAAGTGGTCGATCGAGCTGAGCCAGTACGACAACAATTATCAACCAAGGACAGCCATTAAAGGGCAGGCCTTCGCCGAATTCTTCATGGAGTGCATCATCTTCAAACCTTCCGAAATTCAGGAAGGTGATCCGATTTAGGAAGTCTATATCGATGGCTCATCTTGTGAAGTTAGAAGCGGCGCGGGTGTCATCCTCAAATGTCCCGACGACTTCGTCCTCCAGTATTCCCTACGCCTGAACTTTCTCGCTTCTAACAACGAGGCAGAACATGAGGCGATGATTGTTGGGCTCACAATGGCACATAAGGCGGGGGCAAGGCAAATCAGGGCCTTTAGCGACTCTCAGCACGTGGTTAACCAGGTCACAAGGGAGTATAAGGCTCGTGACACTTGGATGGTCCAATACTTGGCGCTAGTCCAGCAACTCTTAACCGCCTTCGATTTTACCTCAGTGGAACGAATCCCAAGGGAGCAAAATGCCCCGGCTGACTCCTTGTCAAAGCTCACCTCATCGTCCTTCCAAGGCCTCGACCGCACCGTCCTAATCAAAGTTCTCCTCAAACCTAGTATCGACCTCCCCGAGGTCCTTTGCCTTGCTATCGAGCCTCAATCGGACAACTGGATGGCTACCATCCAAAAGTTTCTGGTGGAGGGCGAGCTTCCTCAAGACCGGACCGAGGCAAGAAAGACCAGAATCCGTTTAGAGAGATTCATCATAATCAACGAGACACTCTTCAAGCGCTCGTACACAAGGGTAGACGGAAGACCTTACCTTCGCTGCCTGGCCCCCGATGAGGCCAAGTACGCGCTGAAGGAACTACATGATGGAATCGGGGGATGCCACATGGGGAGCAGGTCGCTCACTAGAAAAGCCCTAAACCATGGCTACTACTGGCCGACCATGTTACAATACGCCCAGGACATCGTCAAAAGATTCGGCCCCTGCTAAAGATTCTCCTCGGTGAAGCGGCTTCCACAAGCCAACCTCCACTCGTTGGCCAGTCTGACCCCTTTTACCATGTGGGGGATGGACTTGGTCGGCCCCTTCCCGAAAGCAACGGACCAAAGGAAATTCCTGGTGGTGGCCATCGACTACTTCACCAAGTGGATCGAGGCAGAACCCCTCGCCATAATCATAGAGCACCAAGCGCAATAATTTTTCTGGAAGCACATCATCTGTCGGTTCGGAATCCCACAGGTACTCATCACCGATAATGGAACCCAATTTACGGGCAAGATCTTTCGAAAATTCTGTGAAGACATCGGCGTCCAGCAGTGCTTCTCATCGATATGACATCCTCAATCACACGACCAGGCAGAAAATGAAAATCACCAAATCCTGGACGGACTAAAGAAGTGGTTCGATAATTCTCCTAAGGGAATGTAGGCCGACGAGTTACTGAGCGTCCTTTGGCCGCACCGGACGACTCAGAGAATCTCCAGGGGCGAATCACCATTCAACCTAACCTACGACACTGAGGCAGTCACCCCCTTAGAAATGGGGCTCCCTTCGCCCAGGATCATGGGCTTCAACGAGGCGACCAACTAAACAGACCTCAGAGCCAACTTAGATCTAATCGACGAGGTCAGAAAAAAATCTATCGTCAGAAGAAGCATATACCAACAACAGATCGAAAGATTTTATAACAAGAAGGTCCGCCCCACCGACATCAAGCAAGGTGTTCTCTTACTCAGAAAACTAGCGGTATCCGACCCAAGCAAAAAGAGAAAGCTGGCCTCCAATTGGGAGGGCCCATATAGGGTCTCCGAAGTGGTACGCCGACACACGTACCGACTCAAAGACCTGGGGGGCAGGATAGTAAAGAGGCCCTGGAACGCGGAGCACCTCATCAAGTTCCTCGAAGGGGATGACTAGACTCCTTTTGTAACCAAACTTATGTAACCGACCCCCTGTAATTGGCATTACGTGCCCCTATTTTTGTGTAAACATAAAAAAATAAAGTGTAATCTTTGTTTCTTCCCCTTTTTTTTTTGTTTTGTTCAAATTTCTGTGCTTTCTCACAAGCTGGGGGCTCGACGTTCGGCATGTACTGTGAGCAACGCCTTAGCTGCGAGCACCCACGAGGGATTCTTCAATCTCTCAACTCCTAGCCCTCGGCTCGAACTACACCACTCACGTCCTCGCCACTCGACGTAGACTTCGAACACCGATGAGGGATTTCTCAATCTCTCAAGTCCTAGCCATCGGCTCGGACTACACCCACTCATGTCCTCGCCACTCGGTGCGGACTTCGAGCACCCACGAGGGATTCTTCAATCTCTCAACTCCTAGCCCTTGGCTCGGATTACACCCGCTCACGTCCTCGCCACTCGGCACAGACTTCGAGCACCCACGAAGGATTCCTCAATCTCTCAACTCCTAGCCCTCGGCTTGGATACACCCACTCACGTCCTCGCCACTCGGCACAGACATCGGGCACCCATGAGGGATTCTTCAATCTCTCAACTCCTAGCCCTCAGCTCGGACTACACCCGCTCATGTCCTCGCCACTCGGTACAGACTTCGAGCACCCACAAAGGATTCCTAATCTCTCAACTCCTAGCCCTCGACTTGGAACTCAAGCACCTAGGGGGGATTCATCAAAATGAGCAAAGTCTTAAACTTTCGGCTGGAACTTCAGCCGATCTTGGTACCCAAAATCTTCGTTAAGATTCACGGCCCTAGCCCACGGCGAAAACCACCGACCCCTCGATGCTAGCTCTCAAAAACAAGTTAAGGAGGGTAGGAAAAATTAAATTAAATTTATCATAACGCCTTGAAAGGCCACAGTACGATATGGATTATTACAACGGTTTTTACCCCAGCCTAAGTGTTTCTCAGGGGGATTTTTGGGATTACACAGGCCATCTAGATCCCCGCCGAGCAGGTATGCCGTCCAGTGAGCTCGCCCGGCAACGTCGGCGTTGCCAATGTAGACGTCCTGGCAACAGAGCTCTGCGCATCTGCCGGCCTCTCCATTGCCAAATATAGGGTCGAGAAGGGACCCAAGACGGAGGGGCCACCTCCCCCAAAAGAACGGAACTGGGGTCCGCCCGTACCGAGCAGAACCTTCATCCTCTAAATCTCTAACTCCTTCTCCACCACGACCTCACGAAGAACGGACTCAGAGGTTGGCCGCCTGGTGGAGGCATCAGACATCGACCAGGCCGTCTCGTCACTCCTCCAATCTCGATCAACTATATCCTTCTTCAGGTGTGCCGCTTCTAAACTGAGCTCCTTGGACTTGTACATAAAATAGCTTATGGTAGCTTACCGATCGCGGGCCTGTTTGCGAAAGCGGATTAAGACAGTCTCCTTGGACTGTAGCCTGTTCCGAAGGTGCCTAACCTTGGCAGAACTGAGGTCGGCTCCTATGGTCTCGTTCATCTGACACAAAAAGAGAGGAAACAAGATTTCACTCCAAGCTTTTCAAAACAAGCTTTTAAAAAACAACAAGTCACACAGTTCGGCCAAATATATATATATATATATATATATATATATATATGTATGTATGTATGTATGTATGTATGTATGTATGTATGTATGTATTTTTTTTTGATGAAACGGATAGAGTCCTAGGACTCCAGCCATGCATTAATAATGAATATAAATACAGTAGATGGGTTTTACAAGCTGTAAAACAAAACGACAAAACAATGACAATAAATACATACACAAATGAAGGGCGACAATGCCCCAGAAAACAGAACCATACAGCGCACAAACTCATACGAAAAATTACAACAATCGCCAATGGAGGCTAACGACCAAGCACTAGGAAGCTTGGGACAGAACACCAATATCCAATCACCGACCGAGGCCAAAAAACCAAGCTACAATCAGGTGAAAGCCCCGAGAAGGTAGTTCAATATAGAAGCACAACAGGCAGCCAATAACCACAGCGAGACAGCAAGCGCAAAAGGAACATGCAAACAAACAGATAAAGAACACATCGAATCGATAATAATCACAGCCAACAGGGAGCGCTAGATAAAAATCCACCATAACTCATAGACAAAGAAAAGATAGAAACAAAGAACAATCAGCTGATACCACAGGCTGATCGAAAAGAACACCACAGCCAACATAAAGCTTCAATAAAACAGTTACCATCCCAACGAAACACCCAAACAGCATAACAGAAATGAAAATAAAGTAGTAGCAAGGGAATACATCAGGATAGTAGAAACTGGAGGATAAAAACAAACTAGCAGAAACAACAACGACTAAGCCCAAAACATAAGAGGTGATAGATATTTGGACCCAAAAGAACATCTCATGACGCATGCCAAAAATTGAACACCTGAGCTACAAAACCACCGAGAGGGAACGAGCATGGTAGGATAGTCCCAACCGAGAGCAGGTTTCCACACGAAACCGCACAAAAGATATTCCTGACCAAACAGAGAATGAACATAAAGCCAAAAGTATTATAAGGGTAGGATCGCCTACCCTTTAATCCTGCAAACAGTTGACCAAAGAGATTAGATAAGCCACAGAACCAAGCTCATAAAAAATAGGAAAAATGATAAATAAACACATAGCAGTGACTCAAGTAAACTACAGATGTAGTCGAATTCTATGAAGAATACAAAAGGGGTTGTGAACTTTAAATAGCGTTGAGGTTAATGAGACAACGACATGCGTTATCAAGCCTGTCAAAACTCATGGCTGCTTGAGCCTCCGTTTTTAAAGAAGAAGACCAAAACTTGAATAAATATAAAAATTCGTTAGATATTGAACGAGGAGAATTAGCAATATGACGAAAAATTCTATGATTTCTTTCCTTCCATATCAACCATAATAAAATTTGGAACGAGAGAATCCACGATTTATGGAAAGCGATATTAGGAGGACGTTTCGTCCAACAGTCGACCAAACTAACCGGAGTATTGGACACTTCCCATGCTAGTACAACAATTTTCCAGAGCGAAATCGCGAAAACGCATTCGATGAAAAGGTGATTAACCTCTTCTGAAACAGAGTTGCAAAGGGGACATAATTGACCCCAAGCTTGGTTCCTCTTGTTAAGAATTTCAACGGTAAGGAGTTTATTGTTGAGAGCTAACCAGACCAAGATTTTGACCTTCAGAGGGGCACAAGACTTCCAGACAAGATCGTAGAAAGGAGAACGCATCCCTCTGAAGTTAAGAAAAAGGTAGAATGAGCGGACTGAAAAGTTCTTAGAAGAATTCCAGCGCCAGAAGAATTCCTCTCTGTCGTACCAAGGCGCACTGTTAAGCTCCTCAAGCAAATTATCAAGCCTAGAGAGTAAAAAGGGTGAAGGAGAAGAAGAAAAGGCAATCGACCATTCCCTTTGACCGTCATGAATGCTAAGGACATCAGAAACCAAGGCCGAGGGGTTAGAGGCCAGACGGAATAGGTCAGGATAAGCGGTAGCAAGAGCGGAGTTACCGATCCAGATATCAGACCAGAATCTGGTCATAGATCCAACCGCACATCCGTGGCTAAGACCACAACGGAAAGCAGCAGCTGCTTTCCATATACCCTTCCAGAATGGCGTTGCTAGCCTATGGGGGTTAGTAGGGAAACTCCACCAATCATTGGCCACGAAAAACTTGGCTTTGATGCACCTTATCCAGGGGAGATTATCCAACTGGAGGAACCTCCAAAGCCATTTCCCAAGTAAAGCGAGATTTTGATGCCTGAGGTCTAAGACCCCTAAACCTCCAGCTAATTTCGTGGAACAGATGAGTTTCCAGTTACAGAGATGCGATCCGGGATTGTAAGTAGATGATCCAGACCAAAGAAAATTACTTCTGATCTGATCGATCCTTTTGATCACCCAGGAAGGAATGAAATAGAAAGACATCATGTATAGGGGGATAGAAGTAAGAACTGAATTAAGCAAAATTAATCTGCCTCCACGGGATAATAATCTCCCGGACCAAACGGACAGTCTGGATTCAACCTTGTCAATCATCGGAGCCCAATCCGATCTATGGAGTTTACCCCACCTGAGGGGGATTCCTAAATAAGTAATAGGAAAGGAAGCTACAGGGCAGTTAAAAAAAGCCGAAATCTCATCCTGTCGGTTAGGCGACCCTCCGAGCCAAACGACAGATGATTTCTGAAAGTTAATAGTAAGACCTGAGGCTAGTTCAAAGCAATAGAGAAGCAATTTCAGATTTCTGAGGGTATGAGGGTTGGGTTTGGCCAGAATGATGGTGTCATCGGCGTACTGAAGGTTCAGGATGTCGTTGAAAGACCGGGATTCCCCCAACCCGTCGATCACCCCGGCCTCCCAAGCATTTCGAAGGAGCTTACTGAACACATCCGCAACAAGAGAGAAAAGCAAAGAGGAAAGCAGGTCACCCTGTCTGAGACCGCATTTGATTTTAAATTTGTGACCCTCCGATCCATTAATGAGAATGGAGGATGTACCCGCAAATAAGCTGGATTTAATCCAAGCAATCCACTTGGGACCAAATCCTCTATTGCATAAAATATCAAGGAGGAAATCCCAACAGACGTTGTCATAAGCTTTTTGAAAATCGAGTTTGAGAAGGATACCCTCCGATTTGGAACTATGACAGTGGGAGATGATTTCTTGGGCCGAGGCCACACTATCGAGAATAAAACGGTCTTTAATGAAACCCGATTGGGCCGGGTCGATAAGAGGGGAGATCACTTCTCCAAGTCTAGTCGATAGGACCTTCATGATAATTTTGAAAGTGGAATTGATAAGGCTAATCGGCCTAAAATTCGCTACGGAGTTAGCTCCACAATTTTTCGGAATGAGTACAATATGCGCATAGTTAATTCGGTCAAAAGAGAAGGAACCATTATGAAGATCAGCGAACATCCGGAATAGGTCCTCCTTCAACCAATTCCAGAACTTTTGAAAAAAGAGCGCGGGGAAACCATCAGGACCCGGCGCGGCGTCGCTTTTTAAGCCAAAAACCGCCGATTTGATCTCTTCCATAGAAAAGGGGGCTTCTAGAGAAGAAAGATCGTCAGCGGCCTCGCCGTACAATTGGTACCAATCCAGGCTCAGAGTCCTTTGTTTATGAGAACCTAGGAGATTTTTATAGAAGAGAAGGAAGGCGTGATGAATATCATCAATAGAGGAGATTTCATTCCCCTCATGATCCAAAGACGAGATGTGATTACATCTATGTCTGTGGGAAGCAAAGTTATGAAAAAAAAACCATGTTGCAATCTCCTTCCTTGAGCCAACGAAATTTGGCTCTTTGAGCCCATTTCACGTGGTCTTGCTGTAGTATATCCGCGAAATCTCGCTTGCAAGACTGGCGCTCAATGAAAAGTTCACCCAAAATCGGGCCCTGCTCCTCCAATTTATCAATCGATTCAATTGTGGAGAGGTAATACTTTTTAAGAAAATTAGTGTTAAATTGCCTTTCGTTGCGCCAAATCTTGCAACCGAACTTAATCGCGTGGAGTTTAAGAAGAATGGAGCCTAAACCGGAAGAACCTGAAATTGCCGAGAGGCATTCAGTAACTAGGTTAACGAAAATTTGGTCTTGTAACCAAAATTTTTCGAATCTGAATTGATGATGGTGAGGGAATTGGAAATCAGAGTGAAACGCAATAGGCACATGGTCAGAGGACGGGTTGGGTAAAGCAAGAGCAAAAGAGTTGTGAAACGATCAATCCAAACATTGGAAACCAAGAATCGGTCAAGCTTCGCCATCGAGGGGAGATGACGGAGGTTCGACCAAGTGAAGGATCTACCCGATAAAGGAATATCGGTAAGCTGTAAATAGCGGATGCACTCATTGAAACTATGGTTGCCGAGAGAGGCTTGGTTGGATCTTTCGGAGGCAAATCTCGTGACATTAAAATCGCCACAGAAAATACATAATCCGAGAGAGGGGGGGAGAAGGGATTGGAATTCATTCCAGAATAAAGGTCGTCCCTCAGAAGAGGACGGACCGTAAACTGAGATAACCGTGAGGTTGGTGTTTTGAGGTAACCAAAAAAGTTGAACGATGAGAAAGAAATTGAGACGCTGAATCAAAACGATAGAGAAGATGGACTCCTTGTAACCAAAGAGTATACCCCCTCTTGATCCTATGGCATCAAGGGAAATCCATCTAGAGATGATGGATCCACCGATCGATCTAAGAATCGAGGGAGAGGGAGATTCGAGTTTAGATTGTTGGATGGAAATGAGATCGCAGTGATAAGAGGAAATCAAGTGGAAAATCGATCTTTGTTTATCTGGGCTATTAAGCCCCCTAATGTTCCATGATAATGTAATCATTAAACACCTTGGAACTCCAAAACTCTAGAACGATCTTTATTTCTAAAGGCGAGTGACACTGCGGAGGGGGAAGAAGTGGGAATAAAGCCTAATTTCGAAGATAAATCCAAGAGTTCACTATCTGAACAATGATCAAAATGAAGATGATAAATAGAACCTAGAGGTGGAGAATTAGAGCCGGACATGGAGGCGATACGGCCAGAAACTGTCGAAAGGGATGGGAGGCTAGAATCAACTGTAGATAACAAAGCCCGCCCCGAAGATCTAGCTCGTAAACGAGCACTAGATCTGATCAATCGAGGGCTGGAAAAGGCCACCCTCGATGAAGAAACACTGATAAGAGCAGAGCTCGGTTCAATGGTTGGCGGGGGTAAGACCGACGGAATAGTCAAATACGAGAGACCATTAGATCTAAACCCCGGCGAAGAGGATTTAAAAAGAAAAAGTTCTGGCACCTGTTTCGAGAGGGGGAACAAACTAGAATAGAAATAAGCACTGAATTTGGGAAAAAGTTATGGCACCTGTATGTATGTATATATTGATTGTCCCAAAAAACTGTTACAAAAAGTGGTGGCCAGTCCGCACTGGGCAAATACAAAAAAGAAAAGGAGAAGAAAATATTAAAACTACATCTTAGGAGGGATATGCACCTCTTCGTCGGTCGCTGCTCCTCCTGCCTCTTTCTCGAGTGTCGGATCTTTCTCCACCTTGTCACCTTCTCCCTCGGGAGTCGACAAAAGCACAGGCGGCTCCCAGCTGTAGTAGAGATGATCGATTTTGGCCTAAGGATAAAGAAGCAAGAAGTGCTCCTTCGCCCGATCATAGGCCTCATCATGGGTAGCCATCACCTCCTCCCCCACTGCGGCTTGCAGCTCCTGGCACTCTGTGGCCGCTTTCGCTCGAACCTCCGCTAAAGCATGAAAATGTTCGTGTTGTTCGGTTGCAAGGTCGGCTTGAAGGGCCTGCACCACCCCCTAAGCTGTCGTCAGCTCGGTCTTCAGATCCTTCGCTTCGCGCTAGAACCTGTCGGCATTCCTTGCCACGTTTTTCACCATTTTCTCATAACACCTCTTCAGCTGCACCCCGACCATGGATGCCTATGAGCAAGGATTAATAGGCAAAAATCAGAAAACGATGTCACTAAGTACAAAATTAAACAAACGGACGGAAAACTACCATCACATGGGCTTGAGCCCACTTCATGTAACATGTCTCGACCGTCTCGATTGCCAGGATAGTGTTGTGAAATCTAGATGATCTAAATAAATAGATAAACTAGACACAAATTAAAAACCTCGCAAGTGTACGAATCGTTTATAGAAGCGTAGTGGCAAGCAAGGGTCGATCCCACAGAGATTGTAGATTCTAACTTACTAATCAATAAAATAGAAAACAGAATCTTAAGAAGTGTCGTTCTAAAAGTCTAAAAGAAATGAAAAGATAAAAATCTAAATAAATAGCATCACAAGTTGAGTCACAAATCTCTATTAAAGTAGTTGGGTATTGATTTCCACCAATAGTCAGTAATGCTGAGTCATATACTACTTTCGTTACTCATGTTTGTTCTCTTTAAGGGCATGGTATCTACTCCTTAAAGTCAATGTTTCCCTAGGACAAGAATTAGGCATGGTATCTACTCTAATTCGTTTCTTTTCTTAAGTATTTAGCATGGTATCTACTGATATGGCTAAAAATATGATTAAATCGGGACCGCTCACATCGGACGCGAATCTTAAAGCTCAGGGGTAAAACGGTAATTTCACATGCAAATGGGTCCGAAGCGGGTACTGGGTCTCCTTCTCACAGATCCAATAACCCGCAAACGGATCCACCACAGCTGGGTACGGGTTTCAACCCGCTACCAACCCGATCCGACAAGATACAATCAAGGTCCCTGATTAGATCTAAATCAACGGCCATGATTCACATCTATCTTTTCACTGGGGATTAGGGATTAAATTTCTTAACTGATTATAGGGAATATACCTTATCAGATTACATGCCTTATCTGATTACGAGGAATATTCCTTATCTAATCACGGGGATTACATTCCTAAAACCAGTCCCTAAGACGCCTATAAATACCCCTCACCCATCTCCATTAAGAGGTAATCAATCTTTCTCTAGTTAAACGCTCTTTCATAATCATTTCTGGTTACTGACTTGAGCGTCGGAGGGTGCGTCGCCGGGATCAACCCCGGTGTCTCGCACTTCCTTGCAGGTGAACGGCGGGAGTCAACGGTCAAGCTCCGGCGGAACAGGTTAGGTGTTTGCTATTCAGGTTTTCCACGAACTCACAAATACTGTCTGTTTGCCCCCACACCGAATTTAGCGGCAACAGATTGGCGCCGCCTGTGGGAAAACCATACGAATAGCCTTCTCCTCTTCCCGTCGACTAGCTCTTCTCCAGCCATGCCTCCGAGAAAATCCAAATCTAGGGGGTCCAACCGTGGGCCCAATCCCGCCGATCAGCAGGAGCCAGTCCCTGACCAACCCGTTCTGCAGCAGGAACGACCTCCGCTTCAGACGGAAGACCCTCTTCAGCAAGATCAGCCCCTTCAGAATCAGCAACCCCCCAAGGGTCCGACCGGACCTCAGAATGCTGGTGCGGGGGGCTCCCGCGGAAAGCAACCTCTCCACCAAGACCGCGTCTCCATACACAATGCCTCTACGGATTCCATGGCTTCACACAATCCTCAGAATCGGCAGAAGAAGGACGTGGATCTTCGTCACCGTCTGGACGAAAAACGGGCCCGAGAGGGAACCTCCCGCCACTATCGTCCGGGTGAACGATCTCCCCGTCACCGGGATTACAGAAGGTCTCCTAACCGTAGGGGGCGAAGGGAATCCCCCGAGCATCGCAGAAGAAGGCCACGCTCCCCCGTGGGTCGGCAACAGCCTAAGAACGAGGAGGCACCAATCACCCGTGCCGAGTTCCAGCAGTTCCAAGCGACCATCCTACAAGCTCTCACCAACGCACCCAAGGCTCCATCTCCTCCCCCGGTCCGAAGCCCTCGCCGACGGTTCCCCTCTCCTCGTCCTGCTCCTACTAACTCCCGGCGTACCCCAAGTCCTCGTCGCTCCCGAAGCTACCATCGCCGCAGCCCTCGTTCTCCTTCGTATGAAGATGAGTCTCGAGGCTCGGCAGATCACCGTCGGAGGGATGACGCCATGTACCGCCGTCTTCATGAAGTAGAAAGGTGTCTGGGTCGGATAAACCGAGAAGAGGAGCTTAGGGGGAGGACCCTACGTCCTAGCCAACCCCCTTTCTCCCGAACCATAGTGGATGCACCTGTCCCGTTCGGCTTCAAACCTCCCCAATTTGAGACTTACACCGGGGAGACCGATCCAGTTGATCACATCGAAAGCTTTAAGACTTTGATGCTCCTCCATCAAGCTTCCGATGCCCTCCTCTGCAAAACCTTCCCCGCGACACTGAAGGGCCCAGCTCGAGAATGGTACTCCCGCCTCGCACCGTCTTCCATATTCTCCTTCGAGCAGTTCGAAACACTCTTCATCACCCACTTCGTGAGCAGCAGACGCACGAAGAAGACCAGCATCTCACTCCTCCAACTCAGACAGGAGAAAGGTGAGAAATTAAGAGACTATGTGAAGAGGTTCACTGCGGAGGTCAGGTCCATGGCCTCCCTCAACCAATCCGTCGCAACAGCCGCCTTCCAATCCAACGTCTTCAATTCCAGCCTCCGCTCCTCTCTTGCTAAGAAGCCTCCACAGAACTTTGCCGACCTCCTTCTCAGGTGTGACAAGTACATTCGTGCCGAAGAGGCCGCCTACCCTCCAAGCTTCGGAGGGTCTGCCTCAGGGACGAAACGAAAGCTGGCCGAAGAAGATGAGGGCTCCCAAAAATCCCAGAAGGACAGCAATGGACAGCGTCGCCCGACTCCTCGGTTTGAGAAGTTCACCCCCCTCATTGCCAACATATCAGAAGTCCTTATGGAGGTGGACAACGAAGGGCTACTCCGCGCTCCCCCGAGAATGAATACACCTGGCAAGAAGAGGAATAAGGATAAGTGGTGTCGCTTTCACAGGGACCACGGCCACGACACGGATGATTGTCGGGCTCTCAAGGAGGAGATCGAAGAACTCATACAGCGGGGGCACCTGATCCAGTTCGTCCAAAAAGAGGGGGCTGAGCTCCTCACCTGATCACCACCTCTTCCAAACGAACAGAAAGGCCCGCCGAGCTTCAAGACTCAGCTCCTCCCAAGAGGTCCTCACCTTATTGTAGAAGTAGGATTCTGATTTTCAATAAGGCCGATGCTTGTAACTCGGCCAACAGCATGTAATAATGGCTCGCCCTATTGGAGCAGCCACTTAGTTTATTTCAATAAAACTTATCTTTTCATTGAAAATTATTGCTCTTGCTCCTCTATCTCTCTGGGTTCGGAGTCCAGCTCCTTCTACATGGCTCCTCCCGCAACTCACTAAACTCTAACGATGGCTCCGGAGTCCAACACTTGGTTCGATTCTGCTTCGGATAACTCGCTCTTAAGCGGGTTAGAAGTGGTTCGCCATTCGGAATTGCTCCCACAGCCGTTGAACAACTTAAACGATGGTTCCGGAGTCCAACACTTGGTTCGATTCTGCTTCGAATAACTCGCTCTTAAGCGGGTTAGAAGTGGTTCGCCAATCGGAATTGCTCCCACAGCCGTTGAACAACTTAAACGATGGTTCCGGAGTCCAACACTTGGTTCGATTCTGCTTCGGATAACTCGCTCTTAAGCGGGTTAGAAGTGGTTCGCCATTCGGAATTGCTCCCACAGCCGTTGAATAACCTCACAATGGTTCGGAGTCCAGCACTCGGCTCGACTCTTCTTCCCCGGCTCGTCCTCAGACGAGCCAGGAGTAGATCGCCGTTCGAAATTGCTCCTGCAGCCGTTGAATGGATCGGAGGCCAACACTTGGCTCGATTCTACTTCGCAAGTTCGCTCCTAAGCGGACTAGAAGTAGCTCGCCATTCGAAACTGCTCCTGCATCCCTCAAACTAACCTCACGATGGTCGGGGTCCTATGGCTCGACTTTACTTCACCGGCTCGTCCTTAAACGGGCCGGAGGAAGATAGCCATTCCGAACTGCCCCCACGACCATCCGAGCTGAGTTACCCATCTACCGAGAAGCAAAGTGGCGGAAAATGTGCCCCAAAATCCGTGCTCGGATTCGCCGAACAAAGCAAGCAGATGAAGAGGAAGAAAGAAAAAGAGGCTAACGGTCGGGGTCGGATCCGATACCCACGGTCCGACCCATACCCATCTTAGCTCCTTCATTCTTCTCCTTCTTCCCCAACACATCTCCTCTTCTCCACCGTGCGGAAGAACAAGGCAGAGGAGAGAACCCAAATGCCTCTCCTCCCCTTCCTCTTTCTCCTCAGAAGTGCTACCGATCCGAAGTGCTGCCGTACCGACCCTCGTTTATGGAAAAAAATTCGGCCGACCCCATCTAACCGTTGGATCATCTCAAAATTCACACTCAAGCGTGATGGACGGATCAGATCGTTCCACTTCACCGCAAAACGACAAGATAACATTTTCTCGAAACTCGTGCCTCTTGTCTCGTGATTCGCGCCACGATTGTGATCAACCGTCCAGATTGAGCCACGTAGATCGGATCTCAAATCCGAGCTACCGAACTACCGAACCGCTAAGCGGCAAAAAATCTCCTCAAAAATCTGTGCTCGGATTGACCGAACAAGAAGCAGAGGAGAGAAAAAAAAAAGGGAGCACGTGGGACCGGGTTCGACCCGTTAGGGGATCCGAACCCATCAACCCACGACCCGAACTCCACTCCTCTTCTTCCCCTTGTTCCTGCCAAAAACAAAACCAACAGAGAAGGGAAGACCCAAACTCCTCTTCTTCACGTACGAGCTCCGCCATGGCCAGCACCTCCTCCTTCCTCGCCTAGATCTGTCGAGCTGCTTTCCGAGCCCAAAGCGTCGAGCTCCTCCGACTCGAAGCCTCACCGAGCTCGACATCTCCTCCACAAGCGCCTCCGTTGGCGTCATGATCCCCTTGCTTAGCTCCGACCCCCTCGTCGTGCTCAAGCTCACCACCGCCATTAACGAGCTCCACCGTCTTCGAGCTCTCTCGAGCGAACCCATCGTCAAACTTCCCCTCGCGAGCTCTTCCCCTTCGCCTCCTCTCTTCGTCGAGCATCGAAGCACCGAGCTCACTGGCCGAACCCGAGCTCCGAACTCCTCTCCATGCCGAACCCAACTCCTCGGTCGGGCTTCGTGCTTCGCCACCTCCACCCCGGGCAACGCCGACTCCGAGCTCCCACTCTCGCCGAACTCTCTCCGTCGCCGAGCCGAACCCTTCACCTCTCCAAGCTTCACCGTCGAGCTCCGAGCTCCTTCGTCGGCGCTTCCTTCGAGACGAAGATGAAGGAAAAGCGGGGAGAGGCGAAAAAGAAACGAAGAAGAAGGAGGGCGTGGGGCGAGTTCGGTGGAGAAAGAAACGAGGAGGGAGAGAGAGTCGAAGGAGAAGCGAAGAAAAAGAAGAAGACAGGAGAAAGAAGCAGCAAAGCCACGTGGCATGCCACGTGGCATCTTTGGAGGTACAGCCGAGCCGTATGGCCGAGCCGTATAGCCGAGCCGGGGTGCCTTCGCCGAAGCGCCGAACCGAGGTGCCGAATTGCCGACGCTGTATATGGGGAAAAATTCGACCGAACTCATCTCACCGTCGGATCGTCTCAAAATTTGTGCTAAAACATGATGAACGGCTCAGATCTCGCCACGTCACCACAAAACGACAAGATAACGTTTTCTCGAAACTCGTGCCTCTTGTCTCGTGATTCGCGCAACGATCGTGATCAACCGTCCAGATTGAGCCACGTAGCTCGGATTTCAAATCCGAGCTACCGATCTACCGAACAGTAGAGTGGGAAAAAATTCTCCTCAAAATCCGTGCTCGGATCTACCGAACCAGATGCATTAGCCGAGCAACAAGGAAGGAGAGAGAAAGAAGAAAAAAAAAGGGAGCTACAGGGTCGGGTTCAGACCCGTTAAGGGATCCGAACCCGAACCCCATAGCTTCTCCTACTGCTTCTTCTCTTCCCAATCTCCCGCCAAAAGATCAGTGAAGAAAAACCCAAAAAAAAAAAAAAAAAACCACCTCGTCGTTACAAAACTCCAACGCCGAGGAACCCACTGGCGAGCTCCTAGTCCGAAGCTCCAACTACAGGGTCGACCTCCACCATGCCTTCGCCGAGCTCAAACAACGCCGAGCTCACACCTCCATCAAACCCAACGACAGCTACCCCTTCACGAGCTTCGTCCCTGAGCTCGCTCGACACCATGGCCGAGCTCTATGCTCTTCGCCAACTCGTCGAAGCAGCTCGACGACCCTCCGCAAGCTCCCCATTGCCGACCAGGCTCCACCTTCGTCACCTTCGACCTCGTCGGCCTCCACGCTCGAGCCGCTTCCACCGAGCTCTTCGTCCAAGCTCCGAACCCAACTTCTCACCACTGCCGACGAGCCTCACCGAGCTCCCTCCTCCTTCGGCGAAGTTCTCAAATACCCCGCCATGGCCGAAGCTCGACCATCGAGCCCACAGAGCAGAGCTCGACCACTACCGACCTCCCCATGCGCAGCTCTCTCCCCAAGCTCCGCCATGGCCGGTCTTCGAGCTCCTCGTCGAACCAAGTTCTCCACAGTACCAAGCTTCGCTTCTCCAAACTCCTCTCAACCTCCGAGCTCAGCCTTCTTCCTCGGCAAAGCTCCGCCGAAGCTTCGTCTCCCATCGTCAAGCTAACTTCCACTCGTCGACCACTTCGCCGAAGCTCTTGCCTTGCCGAACTCCATTCGTGCCGAGCTTCGCTGCCGAGCTCTCCCGGTCTTCGAGCTCCTCGTCGAACCAAGTTCTCCACAGTACCAAGCTTCGCTTCTCCAAACTCCTCTCAACCTCCGAGCTCAGCCTTCTTCCTCGGCAAAGCTCTGCCGAAGCTTCGTCTCCCATCGTCAAGCTAACTTCCACTCGTCGACCACTTCGCCGAAGCTCTTGCCTTGCCGAACTCCATTCGTGCCGAGCTTCGCTGCCGAGCTCTCCCTCTCTCCGAGCTCCACGTCGAACCCTCTCCTCGCCGAACCCATCGAACCGAAGCTCCAAACTCCCCTTCTTCACCAACTCCGGTCTCTTCGCCGAGCTTCTCCTCTATATGAGCCCCGAACTCCGAGCAACGCCGACTTCGAGCTCCCACTCTCGCCGAGCTCCCTCCATCGCCGAGCCAAACCCATCACCTCTCCAAGCTCCACCGTCGAGCTCTCTTCTCTTCGTCGAGCTCCAAGCTCCTTCGTCGGAGCTGCCTTCCACGCCGAGACGAAAAAGAAGAGAGGAAGAGAAGAAGGACGCGAAGAAAGATGGAGGGGAAGAAGAGAAGCAGCAGCGAAAAAAAAAAAAAATGCCACGTGGCGGTCCACGTGGCAACATCTCAACGAGCCGGGGTGACTTCGCCGAAGCGCCGAAGTGCCGATGCTGCAAATGGAGAAAAAAAGTGACCGACCAACACGATCCGTCCGATCGTCTCAAAATTCGCGTCGCGACACGATCGACGCTCAGGAACGCGCCACGTGTCCCGATCGTGATCTGCATCACGATGCGCGCAGATCTGATCATGATGGACGGCCAGAAACGTGCCACGTGTCTAGATCGCGATCTGCCTCACGATGCGTGCTCATCTGGTCATGATGGACGGCCAGAAATCTGCCACGTGTCCAGGTAATATTTAAATTATTTATTTATTTATTTAATTGTTTTTTTTATTTAAAAAATTCGAAAAAAAATATTTAAAAATCGAAAAAATTAATTAAAAATTCTAAAAATAATTATTAATTCAGAAAAAAAATTATTTTTAAATTCTGAAAAAATAATTATTAAATTAGAATAATTAATTAATATTTTAGATAATTAATTATTTAATTCGGAAAATGAATAAAAAATTCAAAAAAATGAGAAAAAATTCAGAAAAATCTGGAAAAATCACCAAAAATCCAGAAAATTCTGAGAATATTTTTGGGCATTTTACAAGCCCATAATAACACTGTTACACCCCGAGCAAGATTCCAAACTCCCTTGAGAACACCGATAAAATTCCGTACGCCATTGAAACAGTAAAACTACTCCTCAAAGGCTGATCAAACTCAGTCTTCGGGAGTGGGGGGCTCGTGATATGGCTAAAAATAGGATTAAATCGGGACCGCTCACATCAGACGCGAATCTTAAAGCTCAGGGGTAAAACGGTAATTTCACATGCAAATGGGTCCGAAGCGGGTACTGGGTCTCCTTCTCACAGATCCAATAACCCGCAAACGGATCCACCACAGCTGGGTACGGGTTTCAACCCGCTACCAACCCGATCCGACAAGATACAATCAAGGTCCCTGATTAGATCTAAATCAACGGCCATGATTCACATCTATCTTTTCACTGGGGATTAGGGATTAAATTTCTTAACTGATTATAGGGAATATACCTTATCAGATTACATGCCTTATCTGATTACGAGGAATATTCCTTATCTAATCACGGGGATTACATTCCTAAAACCAGTCCCTAAGACGCCTATAAATACCCCTCACCCATCTCCATTAAGAGGTAATCAATCTTTCTCTAGTTAAACGCTCTTTCATAATCATTTCTGGTTACTGACTTGAGCGTCGGAGGGTGCGTCGCCGGGATCAACCCCGGTGTCTCGCACTTCCTTGCAGGTGAACGGCGGGAGTCAACGGTCAAGCTCCGGCGGAACAGGTTAGGTGTTTGCTATTCAGGTTTTCCACGAACTCACAAATACTGTCTGTTTGCCCCCACACCGAATTTAGCGGCAACATCTACTAAGTTGCACTTAAAGAAAACATAAGAACAGTGGAAACGAACAAACACTCAAGGTTCTAGAAATTGGTATCAGATCTAGATCCCTTAAGTTGATTAAACCAAGAACCCCTAGAGATTCTCTTGTTACGAGTTATGAACACGAGATACGGGTCGTCTCAATATGCTCATCTAACAGATTCAGATTTACACTGCACAAACTTATAATCCCAGATTCGGACCAGTCGACTGGCTGTCACTTCAGTCGACTGTTCTTAGGATTCTGAACCAATTTGATTATTATAAATCTATTCCAATTCACTCAGGTTTAATCAATAAGTAAAAGGGTAGCAAGCATTACATAACTATGGTCTAAATCTATCCAACTATGAAAGTTAGTTCCACATAATAAAACTTTTATTGATTAATATAATAGAGTTCATGACTACAATAAGAATAAAGACTAAAAGAAAGAACAGAAGAACGCTGATTTGTATGATGTTGCACTTTAGCCCAATCAGCAGTCGTCTAGTTCTCCTGCTTTGATGCTTGCTGTTGATTGATGGATCCGGCCTTTATTCCCCCTCTTCCGCTTCTTTCTTGACTGGTATTTATAGAACAAGAGAAGAGAATTAGGGTTTGTACTTTTTGCAGAGAAGTCCTCTTCTTTTGTTATTTCTTTCCTTATCTTCATCAGCCGTTTATTTCTTTCTCTTTTTCTTCTTTCCTTCCTTATCTGCTCACCACGTGCTTCTTGCTTTGATTGTTTGAGAAGTTGTTATTCGCAGAAAACACCTGGGTTTGGATAATTTAATTTTGATTCGGATTTGGATGAGGATGCATCTGTTCTTATCTTCTGACTCGCCGCATACCAGTCGACTGGCTTGGGACACAGTCGACTGTGCCGAGCCTTATCAAACTCTCTGTTCAGTCGCCTGGTTGAAGAGTCAGTCGACTGATGCTCTGTAATATTCTGAGTTCATCCTCAAAGTCCGTGTTAGTCTGGAATCTGCTTCGTTTGGCTGTTTTAAGCTGTTTCCTATGGAAAAAGAGAAAAGAAGCGTAAATACCACATATAGAGCATTTAAATGTTCAATTGCCTTAAGATTATTGCTCCTAAAAGTGAATAATATTTGGTTCATCAAATACCCCCAAACTTAGCTTTTGCTTGTCCTCAAGCAAAAAGTGAATTTATGAACAAGGGGAAAATAATAGTGTTCAACCACCAAGAATTTTTATTATGCAAGCATCAAAATAAACAATTGCAAACAAAGTAAAAACAAGTATACCCACTTTCTCCAATGCAATTGTTTAGTCATAATCCCCAACTCAATCAAACTTGTCATGCAATTAATTATAGTTATAGTATGTAACTCTCCATCTGTGATTATCCCCTTATCTCTACTACAAACCGAGTAGCAAACTAGAGTTTTTTTTTTTTTTTTTATAGTCTCTTCTCTAAAGTTGTCACTTGCCTTTTTACACGAATGCAAAACATTTGTGATGAATCCACCCGGTTACTCAACAAGTCACAAACTTCAAAGTGCTTTGCATACTCATATTCCAAGTTGCCGTTTGACGTAAAGGTAAACATTGGTGATGAATACCCCTAGTTACTAAGCACTCAAAACATTGGAGTAGATTGACTTTATTCAAATATATATATATATATATATATATATATATATATTATCACTCTATTTACTTAAACTCAATTTAGGACTAGATCTAAAGGGAATAATTACTAGAAAAAAAAAGCATCACATTTGTTTATTATGTATAATCGCATGACTCCTACAATTTTGTAGGGAATTATGAAACTCAACAATCCTAAAGTGAATAAGTATTCTTAGTCTTACTTTATAAGAAATTGTTTATCTAAAAAAAATCAAAAGACTCTAAATGTACTAAATACCCCCAAACTTAGATGGAACATTGTCCTCAATGTTCGCACAAAAATTTAAAATAAATAGGCATGTGTTACCACCTAGTTTGAAGAAAATGAAATAAAGAAATAAAGAAATTACTAAAGAAACGAATAAAGGAAGAGAGTGTAAATACTCCCCTGAACAATTGGGTTGCCTCCCAATAAGCGCTGTGTTTCTTGTCTTCAGCTAGACTCGATGAGTTTGTGCAATGTATTGAATGGGTTGCGGCTCGAAACTCATCTTATTATAAGGCTTCCCCTCTACCCATTCATCTTGAACGTTTGATTTTTCGTCAACGCTCCATGTGGGGGAACCTCTGCAGCAATGTCTGGACCGTACCATCTTGACATCAGTTTATCAGCAATGGTCCATCTTAATGCACCATTGTGCTCTTGCAAGACTCCCTGCAGCCTTGCTTCTTCATGCATCCTGAATTTTGCAGCAACTGTCACAGGTAATATCTGATTGTCCCCCAAATATTCATGTATTGGCTTCAGCTCCACGTCTGGTTGCCTAGTAGCAGTCGACTTGTCCTGTTCATCAGTCGACTCAGCCTGTTCACCAGTCGACTTGGCTTGATCACCAGTCGACTTATCCTGGAAAACACAAGTGTTATCAGATAACAGATTTTCAAATGCAGGTGCAAGCTTACCTGAATATGACTTTGGAGTTTCAAGGTGATGTACTGTCTCTGCAATCCTCCGATCATCATATTCCTGTTCAACATGAGATAATGTTAGAGGGTGTGTAATTGTTTCTTGTACTGGATCAACACTATTTTCCTGAAATGTTTGGTTACAAATTTCCTGAACCATATTAACATTACAACATTCATGATTATCGTGTGGAATTTGTGGTCCATCAACCATTGGAAACTCAATCTCATCTTCTAGTGTTGTCCTTGATTGGAGCTGTTCTTGTCCTCTAGGGTTAGGTATGGTTTGTGATGGGAATTCTCCTGCCTTTCTTTCACTCAACTCCGTAGCAAGTTGACCAATTTGAAATTCCAATCTTTGAATGGCCTGTCTTTGTTGATTGCTTGTTTCCTGTTGCTGTTGGAGTAACTGCAGAATGGTGGATTCGAAATCCAACTTCTTCTGTTCTTGTGCTGGCTCATCATACCCATTCCCACCCTAGAATTGCTGCGTATGCCCTGGTGCAAATTGATTGTCTTGATGATTTTGCCACCCTGGGTTATACGTGTTTAAAAAAATTGTTCTGGGGCGGGTACATTCCCTGTTCTACGTAGTTTGTGTGCTCCTGATCTGCAAAAGAAAACATGGGACATGAATTAGTTGTATGATTAGATTGAAAACAATTTGCACAAATTTCTTTTGGTTGGCTTTTTATGCCCCCCCAACGTTGAATTTACAAGCATATCAATCTTTTTGTTCATGGTTTCCATTTCTAATTGCATGTTATTATTATGAGAAATTTCGTAAACTCCCTGTTTTCTCAAAAAACCCCTCCTTGTGGAGACTTGTTGTGAGTTCTCGCTGAGTTCTTCAAATAGATCTATGGCCTCCTCAGCACTCTTCCTCATCAACATTCCATTGCAACCTGCATCTACAATTGCTTTGTTAGCGTAACTTAAACCCTCATAAAATGATTGTACCTGGTCATCCTTAGGTATGTTATGCGTAGGACACTTGAAAAGCTTGTTCTTAAAGTCCTTCCATGCCTCGAAAAATAAATCGCCATCTTTTTGTTGGAAAAGTAGATTTTCCCTTTTTAGTTGTCTGGTTTTCTGGGCTGGAAAGAACTCCTTCAAGAATTTTGTTGCCAATTGCTCCCATGAATTAATTGATCCTGGTTCCAAAGAATTATACCACAACTTAGCATTAAGTTTTAAAGAAAATGGAAACAAGATTAACCTGATTTGTTCAGGGGTAAGCCCTTGGACACTTTGTGTTCTGCAAAGATCGAAGAAGTCTTGCAGATGTAGGTGTGGATCCTCGTCTATTCTGCCATTGAAGTGGGGAACCGTACTGAGTAATTGAGGTGATAGATGCATATTCCCTGTGACTTTGGGTTGAAAAGCTGTGCAAGACGGTTGCTCAATATTCTTTGGAATGAATTTGTCTTGCATTGGTACTCGATTTACTACATTCTCACCCATTGTTGCTTTTGAAAGAAGTTCCTCTGTGCAGTCGACTGATCGTGGAGACAGTCGACTGGTCTGACCCTGTGCAGAAAGTAAACTAAAAGAAAATGTTAGAAAAGAAAAAGAAGAATTAAAATAAAATAAACAGAATTTTTTTTTTACTGATTTGTAAGTTAAAATACTAAACAATCCCCGGCAACGGCGCCAAAAACTTGTTGTGAAATCTAGATGATCTAAATAAATAGATAAACTAGACACAAATTAAAAACCTCGCAAGTGTACGAATCGTTTATAGAAGCGTAGTGGCAAGCAAGGGTCGATCCCACAGAGATTGTAGATTCTAACTTACTAATCAATAAAATAGAAAACAGAATCTTAAGAAGTGTCGTTCTAAAAGTCTAAAAGAAATGAAAAGATAAAAATCTAAATAAATAGCATCACAAGTTGAGTCACAAATCTCTATTAAAGTAGTTGGGTATTTATTTCCACCAATAGTCAGTAATGCTGAGTCATATACTACTTTCGTTACTCATGTTTGTTCTCTTTAAGGGCATGGTATCTACTCCTTAAAGTCAATGTTTCCCTAGGCCAAGAATTAGGCATGGTATCTACTCTAATTCGTTTCTTTCCTTAAGTATTTAGCATGGTATCTACTAAGTTGCACTTAAAGAAAACATAAGAACAGTGGAAACGAACAAACACTCAAGGTTCTAGAAATTGGTATCAGATCTAGATCCCTTAAGTTGATTAAACCAAGAACCCCTAGAGATTCTCTTGTTACGAGTTATGAACACGAGATACGGGTCGTCTCAATATGCTCATCTAACAGATTCAGATTTACACTGCACAAACTTATAATCCCAGATTCGGACCAGTCGACTGGCTGTCACTTCAGTCGACTGTTCTTAGGATTCTGAACCAATTTGATTATTATAAATCTATTCCAATTCACTCAGGTTTAATCAATAAGTAAAAGGGTAGCAAGCATTACATAACTATGGTCTAAATCTATCCAACTATGAAAGTTAGTTCCACATAATAAAACTTTTATTGATTAATATAATAGAGTTCATGACTACAATAAGAATAAAGACTAAAAGAAAGAACAGAAGAACGCTGATTTGTATGATGTTGCACTTTAGCCCAATCAGCAGTCGTCTAGTTCTCCTGCTTTGATGCTTGCTGTTGATTGATGGATCCGGCCTTTATTCCCCCTCTTCCGCTTCTTTCTTGACTGGTATTTATAGAACAAGAGAAGAGAATTAGGGTTTGTACTTTTTGCAGAGAAGTCCTCTTCTTTTGTTATTTCTTTCCTTATCTTCATCAGCCGTTTATTTCTTTCTCTTTTTCTTCTTTCCTTCCTTATCTGCTCACCACGTGCTTCTTGCTTTGATTGTTTGAGAAGTTGTTATTCGCAGAAAACACCTGGGTTTGGATAACTTAATTTTGATTCGGATTTGGATGAGGATGCATCTGTTCTTATCTTCTGACTCACCGCATACCAGTCGACTGGCTTGGGACACAGTCGACTGTGCCGAGCCTTATCAAACTCTCTGTTCAGTCGCCTGGTTGAAGAGTCAGCCGACTGATGCTCTGTAATATTCTGAGTTCATCCTCAAAGTCTGTGTTAGTCTGGAATCTGCTTCGTTTGGCTGTTTTAAGCTGTTTCCTATGGAAAAAGAGAAAAGAAGCATAAATACCACATATAGAGCATTTAAATGTTCAATTGCCTTAAGATTATTACTCCTAAAAGTGAATAATATTTGGTTCATCAGATAGCCCGGTCGCATGGTGTGGAGAGACTGTCCATGACCTCGACCGATATTGGACCCTCCACCAGAGTATCGGCCTCCTTCACCGGCCAGTCGGGGGCTCACGGCCTGAGCCCCTTCTTACCCACCATCACCTGGGTGTCGGGGCGTAAGGAGGGGGTCCCAACCTTCAGAACCTAAGCAAACTTGTGGCTACTGGAACTCGGTTCTAGCTCGGGCGCTCCTCTGACGGAGAGGGCCTTCGCCTTCTTATGTGGCCTTTCTGACGGCCTTCGGCGCCCCCCTGAGCAGACCCCGCCTTCGGCATAGCCTTCTCGGCCCTGCTCTTCTAGGCCAGGTCCTTCAAGGCTTTCTTTGCATCGAGCTTCCCCTGATCCATCGCTGCAAGGGAAAAGAGAGAATGTTAACACGAAGGTAGAAAATTAAATTAAAATGAAACAAAAGATACAAGGGTCGACTGGGCTCAGTCCGATCCGGGCCAAGTGCAATTCGTTCACATTCGGCGAGCCAATGTTGTGTCCCTCGACGATCCGCTCAACATCAGCCCACTCTGCCTCTGTCAACCTTCGGGGGTTTGTGGTTTGGCTTATAAAAATTTCAAACAGTAGGAATTTTCCAAGGCACCTCGCTTCGGATCACGAAGTATTTAGCCTTCCACCCCTTGATGGAGTCCGGATGCCCGTGCATCACCTTCTTGTGGGGGCGAGGTGATATATAGTATATGCCCTCCTGATCTCCAAGCGAGCTCACCCCTAGAACGACTTGAAAATACTTCAGTTTCAGGGGTACCCTCTTCTCCTCACATTTCAAAATGAAGCAAACCAACTGCTTCCAAGAGTTGGGACCATACTGCATCGGGCAGAAGGCCCTCCACCTGAGCACCCTCTTGATAAACAGGTGTAACGGCTGCCTTAGCCCTGAAATGAAGGCATCCTCGGGAAACATGCAGAAACTGGGGGCCAACTCGGTGGTAGGCGAAGACCAGGACTAGGGATCATCAGCTCATACTCCTGCCCTATGAAATAACTGGCCCTTATCACGGGCAGGTGGTTGACCATCAGAACGCACTAAACTTTGTCCATCTGTATCTGGGTCCGGCCTGGCAAGATATCTCCACCCCAAATTGAACCAAGTTCTCGACATCGTCATGATACATCCTGATAGATCACGGGTTCTTGACGTACAGGACGTCAAACCCGTGCGTGGGCTCGAACTCGTTCGGCATCCCCAGACTTTTCAGAAGGTACCACTTCCTCTCCTCTTTCGGATACGAGGAGCCCTCGGAGGAGACGGTGTCGCCAAAGGCGGGAGAATGGGGAGAACCTCTCAGGCATCATCCCCACAACCCTCCTCCTCCACTCCTTCCTCGAATCCTTCCACGGCTTCCTGATCCACCACTCCTTCCCCGGCTCCTTCATTTGCCACTCCTTCCTCGACCTCTTCACCCTGTATTTCTGCCTCACCAGTGGAACTGCTGGACTCCACCACATATGGCTTGTGACTACAGAGTGGCACTACATCCAAAACTCGGTCGTCAAGATCCCAGGACGTGGAGTCTGACTGACGATCCCCCTTATCCCGACCAGAGGCACTCGCTTCGGAACCGGAATGAGATCACGACATAACAAAAGCAATACTAACCTGGATTTCCTAAACGGAATGTCAACGGAAAAGTTGTCACCGGCGGCTAGAGAGAGAAGCTCCAATTTTTAGAAAGAGAAAGCAAAGTAAAGAAATGGAGAGGGGGGTGGTACATTTATAGAGAAACTGTAGACGCCTCGAATTTCGCATTAGAATCCTGTCTGTTCAAACTTAATCATCAAGATCTAACGGCTGATAAGATTTCAACGCCTCGATTCTCCCCCATGATGTTAGCATCACACGTGTAGGCGCTAGCTTTTCCAACAAGCAGTAAGGGCTCAATGCTCGGCGTGTACTTCGAGCCACGCCCTAGCTTTTCCAACAAGTTGTATGGATCAACGCTCGGCATTGACCTCGATCCATGCCCTAGCTTTCTCCAAGAAGGGAGGCTCGATGCTCGTCATTGACCTCAAGTCATGCCCTAACTTTTCCAACAAGTTGTATGGGCTCGATGCTCAGCATTGACCTCGAGCCACTCCCTAGCTTTCTCCAATAAGGGCGGCTTGATGCTCGTCATTGACCTCGAGCCACACCCTAGCTTTCTCATATGTTTGAGCTCGACGCTCGACCCTCGATGCTCGGCATTGACCTCGAGCCACGCCCTAACTTTCAAGTTGTATGGGCTCGACGCTCGGCATTGACCTTGAGCTACGCCCTAGCTTTCTTAAGTTGTATGGGTTCGATGCTCGGCATTGTCCTCGAGCCACGCCCTAGCTTTCTCCAAAGAGGGGGGCTAGATGCTTGGTGTTGATCTCGAGCCATGCCCTAGCTTTCTCCAAGTAGGGGGGCTCGACGCTCGATATTGACCTCGAGCCATGCTCTAGTTTTCACCATGCAGGGGGACTCAACACTCGGCATTGACCTCAATCCACACCCTAGCTTTCTCCAAGCAGAAGAGATCGACGCTCGGCATATACCTCGAGCAATGCCCTAGCTTTCTAAAGTTGTATGGGCTCGAAGCTCGGCATTGACCCCGAGCCATGCCCTAGCTTTCTCTAAGCAGGGGGGCTCGATGCTCGGCGTTGACCTCGAGCCACGCCCTAGCTTTCTCCAAGCAGGAGGAGCTCGACACTCGGCATGTACCTCGAGCAATATCCTAGCTTTCTCACAAGCTTTATGGGCTCGACGCTTGGTGTGTACCTCGAGCAACACCCTAGCTTTCTCACAAGCCTTATGGACTCGACGCTCGGCATTGACCTCGAACCATGTCGTAGCTTTCTCAAGCTGTATGGGCTCGATGCTCGGCATTGGCCTCGAGCCACACCCTAGCTTTCTCTAAGCAGGGGGGCCGACACTTGGTATGTACCTCGAGCAACACCCTAGCTTTCTCACAAGCTTTATAGGCTCGATGCTCGACGTGTACCTCGAGCAACACCCTAGCTTTCTCACAAGTTTTATGGGCTCGACGCTCAGCATTGACCTCGAGCCACTCCCTAGCTTTCTCAAACTATATGGGCTTGACGCTCGCATTGACCTCAAGCCACGCCCTAGCTTTCTCCAAGTAGGAGGAGGGGGGGCTCGACGCTCGGTATTGACCTCGAGCTATGCCCTAGCCTTCTCACAAGCTTGAGCTCGATGCTCGGCATGAACTTCGAGCTAATTCCTAGATTTGTCGCAAGCTAGGGCTCGACGCTCAGCGCCCAACCTTAGGTGCTCGACGCTCGGCATTTTCACTCTCCAGGGGTTTTTTCTGTGCTACCTCATAGCCGACCCCATTTACTTCTCAGAGACTCTACAATTCATATTCGCTAAATACACCACTTCACTCTTACTACAGAGATAAACTACTCCTCCAGGGCTGGATTACACAGCCCTCCGGGAGTGGGGGGCTCCTGATATGGTATAGATGACGTGACCCCATCTGGGCCATCAGATCTCCTCATATTTTGCTCTCCTGTGATCATCAAGTCAAACAGGTCAAACGGGCTTTTGCCAGCTCAGGCCCACCGGCTAACGGGTCCGACCCGGCCCACCAAAGCCAGGAACCCGTTAGCCCCTGCCTATAAATACCAGACCCCCCTCCTTCCTTTTACAGGTAATAAAATTTTTCCCACCTGAACCCTAGCTACCGTTGCTTTCTCAGTGATTGAATAGATTGTCGAAGGGCCTGTCGCCGGGACTTCTCCCGGTATTTCTGGGCAGTGTGCAGGTACGAAAGTCCGAGCCAAGCTACGAGATATGATCCGAGCACCCAGCCTCTACTTCTCTCCTACTACTCTCGAGCCGGTCTTACAGCCTAGGATCGGATCAACACCAGTACCGCATCTTCCGCTTCACAAATCAAAATAACTCACACATGTTGCCCCCACACCCAAAAACAAATAGCATCAAGTACTGTTTTTAATCTATGTGAAAGTGTAGTATATATGTAGCTGATCAAATTTGTTTAACCGTTACAATCAAGTTGTTGCCTTCTGTTTCTTTAGTTCAAAATTCTTCTCCTTTCGTACGTATACCCTCTGTTGAGTATAAATACATATAAATCCCGCCTTGATATTGTATGTCGACCTTATATATATATATATATATATATATATATATATATATATATGAGAAAAGTGAGCCTCATATAGAATATGAGGAAATTTTCCTCATACAAAGTGATTATACTCACTTGGTGGGGCCGTTATGGAAGATCCACTCCGTCCATCATGTTTATCATACTAATGGATGTATGTGTAGAAAAAATCAAGTGGTTTGGAGGTCATTCACCCATGCATCATGTAGTTGAAAAATGAACGATTTCAACAGTAATACAAATCGAATCACAAATTGGACACACATGATGCATGAGTGAATGACCTCTAAACCACTTGATTTTTTCTACACATACATCTATTAGCATGATAAAAATGATGAACGGACTGGATCTTCCATATCGGCCCCACCAAGTGAGTATAATCATTTTGTATGAGGAAAATTTCCTCATACAAATATGAGGCTCACATTACTCTATATATATATATATATATATATATATATATATATATATAGAGAGAGAGAGAGAGAGAGAGAGAGAGGTTTCTTCCATTGCAAACACAAATGATTGTGCGCACCACTTAACCCGTCATTGGCAATGACGGGTTAAGGCAAAATATAAATTTTTGCCTTATGCCTTAACCCGTCATTGCCAATGACGGGTTAAGTGGTGTGCATGCATTTGCACACATTTGCGTTTGCCTTAACCCATCATTGTCAATGACGGGTTAAGTAGTGCGCACAATTATTTCCGTTTGCAATGGAAGAAACCTCTCTCTTTCTCTCTCTTCCGTCATTGTCAATGACGGGTTAAGTAGTGCGCACAATATTTCCGTTTGCAGTGGAAGAAACCTCTCTCTCTCTCTCTCTCTCTCTCTCTCTCTCTCTCTCTCTCTCTCTCTCTCTCTCTCTCTCTCTCTCTCTCTCTATATATATATATATATATATATATAGAGTAAGTCTATTAAGAGATGGAAAGCTGAATGCCTTATCTGAGCTGGAAGTGATCAGCCGTCTGATCGAACTTGATCAAGATCGGACGGCTGATCTTCCCTCCGCTTTCTCTTCAGATTTTAAGAGGGGTAAAAGGGGTATACCCCTTATCTCAAAGCCAGATCGCGTATACCCCTTCGATTCCTTATCGACTAAGCCTACGAACTCTTCTCTCTTCTCTCCCGCTCTCTCTCTCGTTCCAAACCCTAATCCCCATTTCTCCCGCTCTCGAATCGCGCTCTCGATCTGTGTTTGCTCTCTTTGGATTCCTCTCTTCTCTTCTCACCCTATCTGAAGAGATCGGCACCTTCGAAACCCTAATCGAAGGTCTCTTCGAAACCCTAATCGGCACCTTCGCTCCTCTCCCGCTATCTTTCTTCCTCACCTGTGACAAACCCTACCCCTACCACCGATCGAAGTACCTGTGCTTCGCTCATCTTCAGATCGATTTGTTGGGCTGTCGTGAGCTGCACCTTAACAGTGCACTTGAGAGTTCGTTCTCTTCTTCCTGACGGAGAACCCATACTGCGACAAGGGTTTCAATTTCTCACCTTGAATTCAAATTTTATTTCCTTTATAAATGCTTCTAGGTTGTTGTTATATTCTTAGCGCTTAAATTATGCTCTGTTAATATTCGCACTAGTATTCGGACTGGTACATTTAGATTAGCAAATAATATTCGTACTGGTATATGGAATTTTTAGATGTGGACATGACACATGCATATAAGCACACAAAATCCATGTAATATGCAGTCTAGTTTTTGTTTATTTCGAGACTTGCTTCAATCACTGCTAATAGGACATGACACATGCATATAAGCACCCTAATTCCACGTAGTTACCATGTAAGAAGCTGTCGGTTGTTTTCCTTTGAAATGTTAAAGTAACCTGATTGTCAATCTTTGACATGGTTTTTTATACCAAAATGGGTTAACTTCCAATCTAAGTATGCTGCTAGCATCCCCATTTTCTTTTTTTGTTGTTAGTGAAGCTTATTTTCATGCATCTGATTGTCATCTTGGCATGTTTGACCAAAATGGGTTCACTGTGAACTGAGGATGCTATAGCTCTATGCCAAAATCCTCCGGCTATGTACAACAATTGGTTCACTCTGAAAAATATATGCTTACATACTGGACATTTTCATTTTTCTTTTACTGTTTCTTTTGTTTATTATTATTATTATTATTATTATTATTATTATTATTATTATTATGAGATAAGTGATTATTAGTAGTCATGAACAGAATAGTTCATGAGTCATCAGATCTTCTTGTTACCGTAGTTACAGCACGACGCGCTCATTATTCGGCCGATTCCTCTTCATCAGCAAAATACCCTTTACCATCATCATCTCCTTGAACGGAAAGCCAAATACAGGGGAGACTATAGTCGATTTTTTTTTATGCTCGAACACAGGGTGTGCGATAAAATACCACTAAGGTGGTTGTGATCATTTCCACAAAAGGTCGTTTAGGGTTTGGTGAATAGAGTAGATTGTGTTAAGATGTTGTTTTTTTTGTACATTTTTTGGAGCCACAATTTCTCTATTTTACAGTTAAAGATTATATCGTTTATTTATTTTTAATTTTTGTTGTCTCATTCTCCTATGAAGGATGGAGATTGAAAATGAGGAATTACTAAGCCAGGATGTTCAGTCCAGTTGGAGGGATGTTGATGATGCATCTAAACCATTTGTTGGTTTAGTATTTGCAACCTTAGAAGATGGATTTGAATTTTATAAAACATATGCAAAATTATGTGGTTTTTCAGTACGAAAATCTGCAACGATGGTTGATACTACCACAAAGGAGAGATATTCACAACAATTTGTTTGCTCAAAGCAAGGCAAGCCGGTTGATACAAACGGTGATAATGAAGAATCTTCTTCAATTTTGATCAAGAGAAGGAAACGGGCAATAACGAAAGAAGACTGTATGGCTCAAATACGAATCGAAAGGGATGTTGACGAGAGATGGTCAATCCGTAGGATTGTTGAGGAGCACAGTCATATTTGTGTCACACCTCGAAAGCAACAATTTCTAAGATGTAATAGAAATGTATCTGAAGCGCAAAAAAGCTTACTCAGTACTTTCAAAGAGGCTAATATACGAACTTCAGAGTTTATGTCCTTCATGGAAATAGAAAATGAAGGTTTCAGTAACATTAATTGTACTGAAAAAGATATTAGAAATTCCTTGCAAAGAGAGAGGGATGGTATGAGACCTTATGATGTTGATATATTGTTGGAACACTTCCAAGAGGAAAAAGAGATGAATCCTTCTTTCTGTTTTCATTACAAGGTTGATGAAGACAACAAATTAACTCATGTATTATGGGTTGATGCTATTGCCAGGAAGGCTTTCAAACATTTTGGTGAAGTGCTAATTTTTGACACCACATATGATACCAACGAATACAAGTTGGTTTTTGCGCCGTTTACCGGAGTTAATCATCATGGCCAATCTGTAAATTTTGGTGCGGCATTTATAAATAAGGAGACCACCGATTCTTTTGTTTGGTTGTTTCAAAAATGGGGTGAAATAATGGGTGGGTCTCCACCAAAAGTGATCATCACGGACCAAGATCCTGCAATGGATAATGCAATTCGCATGTGTTTTCCTGGTTCGAGCCACAGGCTTTGCATGTGGCACATTCTTAAAAAGCTTCCCGATAAGCTTGGTGGCCCGGGATTGAATAGTGATTTTAGCATTCCATTTCACACTTGCATCTGGGAATCTGAGACCCCAGAAGAGTTTGAGATGAGATGGAATGACGTAATGCACGCTAATGTGCAAATTGCAGGTATTACTTGTTTCAATAAATTATTCTTATGTTTGAATTTTTTTTTTCTATTAGTACTTGATACATATCCCAATAACAGGTAGTCCTTGGCTTTCTGACATTTACTTGCTTCGTGAGAAGTGGATACCGGCTTATGCCAAGCATATTTTTACTGCTGGTACTCGCACAACTCAGAGATCAGAAAGCATGAATGCTTTTGTTGATAAGTATGTTAGCAGTAAAAATTCCCTACATGAATTTATGACCAGATTTGAAAGGACAATAAGGAAACAAAGACAGAATCAGTTAGCAGCTGACTACACCAAAAGGCGAAAACATTACTAGTTGGTGTTGTTGCAGAATTGCAACAAGATATGTCCCAAGAATCACAACAACCAACAACTAGTTCACTACCTAGAACAGTCCATATTCAAGTACCCGATGTTGCAAAAACCAAGGGTAGTGGGAAGCGCATCAAAGGGGGTAGGGAGAAAGCATTGGAGATGGCTGCGAAACCACTGAGAAAGTGTCGCTTGTGCAAGAAGCTTGTTAATCATGACAGTCGTACTTGTCCTTTAAAGCAAAGGTTAGTAATTAAATACAAAGTTTATACTTTATTTTTTTTGTAGTTAGTATAATTTTAATTTCGTTTTGTGAACATTAAACGTGTAGCTCTACTATAAATGAGTCACAAGCTTCTACTACAGTTTCAACAATGCAACCAATAACAGAGGATCCTCCGAGTATAGCATGAACTTTGTTGAGTTATTTCTGTGTCTTTTGCAAGGTAAGTGTCATATATATCTGCCGTTATATTAGTTTATTACATTATAACACATTTGTTAACTTAACCAATTTGTTTTGTTTGTTTGCAGGTAAATCATTAATGGAAAAATATGATGCTCGATAAGCAATTTAGTACCTGAAAAGTTGGTAAAAAATTTCCGATTTATAGTTTAGATTTCCACCTTTAATATGCAATGATGAAAAGTATATGCAACTTGAATTTTGTTCTTGAACACTAGCCGGTGTGCTTTAATAAAGCGGCCCTAGTGTCAAATTCAAAATTTCAAATTTGACTCCTTTATACCTGATTTAATATGCGGCAGTGATGAAAAGTTTAGGCATGATTTCATATTTCATGATTATTGGAGATGGTGTTGAACTTCATGTTAATCTTGGTTTTGTTTGGGTCAAGAAGAGAGGAAGGGTTAATCGATAAGGAATCGAAGTGGTATACACAATCTGCTTTGAGATAAGGGGTATACCCCTTTTACCCCTCTTAAGTTTATGCACCTTTGTAAGTTTTTACAAAATATTAAAGTGGTAATTGTTGTTTTTCTGAGCCGCATGAATTTTTAATTCCGAGTGAATGAGATAATGTTTTCTGTTGCATTTATTCTGAGCCTACAAGTTTTAACCATGTTCAACAAATACTCTCCAGGAACATGCAACATACGTACTTGAATTTTCTTCTATTTGATGTATCTTTTGGTGCAGGAATCGAAGAGAAAGAACGAGATGTTCGTTAGAGCCGAACACATTATACTTGAAGCTATGTTTCTGTGCAGGGTTGGGGGAAAAATGAAACTTCATTTCATGTCTGTGTTGGTTATGAGCATTACAAAGATTGCATGCTACATGCTCTGTCTGTGTCTGTCTGTGTCTGTACTGGGCTAATAAAATTTTTACTTCATGCTCTGTCTGTCTCTGTACTGGGTTGATAAAATTTTGTACTTCATGATCTGTCTGTGTCTGTACTGGGCTGATAAAATTTTTATACTTCATGCTCTATACAAAAGTATATGTTGGTGTATGTTCTTGGCTGTTTAAAATTTTTAAACTTCATGCTATATTTGTGTTTGCTCTGGTGTGGCAAAAATTTGAGACTTCATGTTGTGTCTGTGTTGTTTATTAGCTTTACAAATTTTGCCACTTCATGTTCTGTTAGTGTTGTTTATGAGCATTACAAAAATTGCCACTTCATGGTCTGCCTGGGCTTCTTCTTTGGTGCTTAAATTTTTTACTTCATGCTCAGTTTGTGTTTGCTCTGGTCTGCCAAATAAATGAGACTTCATGTTCTGTTAGTGTTGTTTATGAGCATTACAAAAATTGCCACTTCATGGTCTGCCTGGGCTTCTTCTTTGGTGCCAAAATTTTTTACTTCATGCTCAGTTTGTGTTTGCTCTGGTCTGCCAAATAAATGAGACTTCATGTTCTGTTAGTGTTGTTTATGAGCATTACAAAAATTGCCACTTCATGGTCTGCCTGGGCTTCTTCTTTGGTGCCAAAATTTTTTACTTCATGCTCAGTTTGTGTTTGCTCTGGTCTGCCAAATAAATGAGACTTCATGTTCTGTTAGTGTTGTTTATGAGCATTACAAAAATTGCCACTTCATGCTCTGCCTGGGCTTCTTCTTTGGTGCCAAAATTTTTTACTTCATGCTCAGTTTGTGTTTGCTCTGGTCTACCAAATAAATGAGACTTCATGTTCTGTTAGTGTTGTTTATGAGCATTACAAAAATTGCCACTTCATGCTCTGTCTGGGCTTCTTCTTTGGTGCCAAAATTTTTAACTTCATGCTTAGTTTGTGTTTGCTCTGGCTTCCCAAAAAATGAGACTTCATGTTCTGTTAGTGTTGTTTATGAGCATTACAAAAATTGCCACTTCATGGTCTGCCTGGGCTTCTTCTTTGCTCCCAAAATTTTTTTAATGCTCATGCTCAGTCTGTGTTTGCTCTGGTCTCCCAAAAAAATGAGACTTCATGTTCTGCCTCTGTTGTTTATGAGCACTACAAATTTTGCATCATTACATTAAGACAATACTATATACGAAGAAAATAAACTGCACAGAATTTCAATAATTACATTAAGACAATAATGAACTGATTATTTGGAAAAAATTGGATCTTCATAGAATTGCAAAGTAATAGTTCACAAATTTTGTACAGCATAAGAAATATTAATTTACAGCCTAGTACATTGTTTAATAAATTTCTAGTACATGACAATTTTTACATCATTTGCTCCGAATGTCAAATTTTTCCGTACTGCAGTCTTCAATCACTCCAAAATGCACTTCATGCTGAAATCTACCTGAAATCAAAAGTACATTTAAATTATTGAACATGAAGAAGACAGAGACAATAAAAACAGATAGTCGATTACAAAGAGAACAAAATTTCAAATGAATAATGTAGGCTCAGGAAAACAGAGGTTGAAGCTGAACTTCAAATTTTTGCCAGACCAGAGCAAACACAAACTGAGCATGAAGTATAAAAATTTTTGCAGCAAAGAGCATGCACAGGCAGACCATGAAGTGGCAAAATTTGTAATGCTCATAAACAACACTAACAGAACATGAAGTCTCATTTTTTTGGCAGACCAGAGGAAACACAAATTGAGCATGAAGTAAAAAAATTTTGGCAGCCAAGAACAAGCACAGGCAGAGCATGAACTGGCAAAATTTTTAATGCTCATAAACAACACAGACATAACATGATGTATAAAGCATGTTGTATAAAAATTTTATCAGCCCAGTACAGACACAGACAGATCATGAAGCAAGCAAAATTTGTAAGTTGGTATGCTCATAACCAACACAGACATGACATGAAGTATCATTTTTTCCCCAGAGCTAATACAATCAGAGCATGAAGTCAAATTTAAGTAAGCCCAGAACAAACAGAAACATATTGATGAAGTATGCAAATTTTGTTCACTCAGAACAACAGATACTGAACAACAGAAACTTAAGTTTTGGTTGAAATAATACTAGTAGGCTCAGAACAGACTATTCATACCTAGGGCTGCATTGGGGTGCCACGCCAACTATGATATGATAGATATACAATCAAGAATAAATAAAACAATCTCGAAGTAAATATTCAGATCATAAACTGTTTTGCATCACGGCCTACACCAACAAAGCATTTGAGAGACTCCAAAACCAATAGGCTTAGATGAGTACCCAACGCATACACATCCAACGTCAGTTACTATAAAATCTAGTTTTCTGTTGTTTTGAGCATTACAAATTTTGCATACTTCATGCTCTGTTTCTGCAGTTTTGAACTTATTATCAACTGTCTTTAGGAAACAAATAAAAAAACAATAGGCTCAGAACAGACTATCCATAACTAGGGCTGCATTGGGGTGCCGCGCCAACTAGGATATGATAGAAATATAATCAAGAATATATACAACAAATTGAAATAAGTATTCAGATCATAAAGTGTTTAGCATCACTGCCTAATATACAGTTTGTTTTTGTATACTTCATGATCTGTTTGTGTTTGTTCTGGGCTGGAAAAAATTGATACTTCATGTTCTGTCTATGTTGGTTGGAGCTTATCATCAACTGTGCAGATCATATAAAGAGTAGGTCTATTAAGAGCTGGGGAACTGAATGCCTTATCGGGAGCGGGGGGGTTTTATTATAGGCTCAGAAAACAGTAATCATAAGTAGGGCTGCATTGGACTGCCACGCCAACTAGAATATAATAGATATATAATCAAGAATACTTAAAACAGGATTGAAATAATTATTCAGATCATAAAGTGTTTTGCATCACTGCCTAAACCATTGTGAGTCATCGGTGCCCAAAATTTATGTGAATTGAGCTATTGTTAAAACTCAAAAATTGATACTTTCAAGCCTTCATCTCTTCTCTCCCGCTCAAACCCCAGGTGTGTACTCAACTTTGAATAAATATCATGGTACACAATTAAAAATCTCTTCGAAACCATAATTTCAATGGCCCAAAATTTTTTAACCAACTAATATCCAAATCAATCTCATCATTGCCTACGAACAAAACCGAAAGAAAATGCAAGAAATTAAACAGATATCATTAAAGCATTTATGAGAGTCAAATACTTCCCTCTGGAATATGAGAGATCAGACGGCTGATCACTTCCAGCTCCGATCGATGAGACATTCAAAGCAAAGCTCTACTCCAATCGATGCTTTAATCGATAAGGAATCGAAGTGGTTTACGCGATCTGCTGTGAGATAAGGGGTATACCCCTTTTAACACTCTTAAAATCTGAAGAGAAAGGCGGAGGGGAGCTCAGCCGGGGAGAGGGGGATTAGGGTTTGGAACGAGAGAGAGCGGGAGAGAAGAGAGAAGAGAGGTAGGCTTAGTCGATAAGGAATCGAAGGGGTATACTCGATTCATGGTAGGGGTAGGGTTTGTCACAGGTGAGGAAGAAAGATAGCGGGAGAGGAGCGAAGGTGCCGATTAGGGTTTCGAAGAGACCTTCGATTAGGGTTTCGAAGGTGCCGATCTCTTCAGATAGGGTGAGAAGAGAAGAGAGGAATCCAAAGAGAGCAAACACAGATTGAGAGCGCGATTCGAGAGCGGGAGAAAGGGGGATTAGGGTTTGGAACGAGAGAGAGAGCGGGAGAGAAGAGAGAAGAGTTCGTAGGCTTAGTCGATAAGGAATCGAAGGGGTATACGCGATCTGGCTTTGAGATAAGGGGTATACCCCTTTTACCCCTCTTAAAATCTGAAGAGAAAGCGGAGGGAAGATCAGCCGTCCGATCTTGATCAAGTTCGATCAGACGGCTGATCACTTCCAGCTCAGATAAGGCATTCAGCTTTCCATCTCTTAATAGACTTACTCTATATATATATATATATATATATATATATATATATAGAGAGAGAGAGAGAGAGAGAGAGAGAGAGAGAGAGAGAGAGAGAGAGAGAGAGAGAGAGAGAGAGAGTGAGTCATCTTCCGTTGTGGCTTCTGTGTGCACTCGCCCTTCCTGTCTTCGTATTGACGATCTGAACCGTTCACATTGATCTACATATTTAATTTAGTCTAAATATATAAAATCAAATCAATTTAAAATTCATTTGTCCATCCATCATGTAACTATATATATATATATATAGCAATGCTCGAGGGTTGCAAATTCGCAGCAATACCACGCAAATGAAGTTGCCAGGAGGACGACTCACCGGATAACCCGATCGCGTAGAGTTAACTCATTGACTTTGTAATATACCTTCATCAGTAGTTTCAAATCCAGCATATGAATAGCATGTTCGGTAATTCTGTTGTATCCTCCCGGTACGCCGGGGTTGTTTTATTAACTGCTTATTAATGAAACATGGTGGCCTTATTCCACCTTTTCCTTTAAAAAAATAGCATGTTCGGTAAAGGAACCTCATTCGATTGCTTTTGAAATTCTAAGTGGTAGTGGACTTTTTTTTTTGTTTTTGTTTTTGTTTTTTTTTAAAGCGGTAGTGGACTTTTTGATGCAGTGATTTTTGACATTCGTTTTGTTTTTCCACTGACATAAAAGTTTCCAACTTTAACTTTTAAAACTTTTGACCAAAACTAAAAGGTTGTTAATCTTCTAGAATTTGCACATTTAGTCAGATGCTTTCAATAATTTTTCCTATCTTTAAAAAATATATAAATTGGCATAATCTACATTATATACTGGACTAGTTAACAATTTATTACTTTCACAGGAGCAAAATTGAACCCGATAATTCTCTCTGATTATAATTGTAGCATGCAATGTTATGTTATGATATGTTTATGCCTGAGTTCGAATATAGTAATAAGTTTGTAAACCGAATAGTTCTCTCCAAAGCCGGCAGCTAAGAGCATCCACAGTCGTTCATGCCAATTTTTGGGTATATAGCAATTGAAAAATAGAAAAAAAAGAATGTTGCCGCAGTCGTTGAAAGCTAAAATATAGCCGGACGGGAGATTATTATCCGTCCATTAAGAATGACGGAGTATAATCGTCCGTTCCAAAAAAAAAAATTTTAATTTTTTTAATTTTTTTTTTATGCACTAGAAGACAAAAAATAATAATCAAAAAAAAAAATCAAGTAAAGGCCTGGGACGGTTGATAATGTGCCGTCATTTTGCCTGTGACGTGTACAAAAAGTTGACTTTTTTAAATTTTTTTTTTAATGCACTAAACGACAAAAAAAATAAAAAAAAAATAAAAAAAAACAAAACAAAAAATGGCCTGGGACGGTTTATTATGAACCGTTAATTACATCGCACGGTGTTTTATATACCGTCCCTGTTTAAAAAAAAATTTTTTTAAAAAAAATGTACAGACGGTTAAATATGCACCGTCATTTTGATCGGACGGTTGATTATCACCCGTCTGTTGAATTTTTTTTTTCTTTTTTCAAAAAACTGGTTAATCATTGAGCTAACGTACTTTTTGTACGAAACGGAGGATTATCTTCCGTCAATTAGGACGGACGGTTGATAATCTTGCGTTAGCTATATTTTGGAAATAGCCAAATCGTCTGCTATATTTGGCAACGAACTGTTCATCGTATACTCAAATTTTGGGTATTTGGACGACGACTGCAGCTCGTTTTTTTTCCAATTTTCCAAATTTTGGGTATTTAGCCCACGACTGTGGATGCTCTAATGGAATATAATTCTGCTAAGGCTTTTTCAAAGTTTGTTCGAAATGTTGACCAAAAAACCATTAAAAATTTTGCAAAACAAATTCCGTCATGTACAAAATTATTCAAGTTTCAACCAACTAGGAAATGTGGAGCAGAAAACTCATGATTGGGTGCAGCCTATAATTAATGTACCTAAACAAATAAATAGGTGTACGAAACTTGTTATCAACAGACATAAGATCTGGAGTTCAAATCATAGTTGTACCATAATAAATGAACATTTGCATAAAAAATCTTGATAAGAGCATCCACTTTCATTTGCTAAAATTCCAAAATTTAGCAGTTAGGTTAAAAAAAAATTCATTATCGTTCGTTAAAAATCTCAAAATTTAGAATATAAATGAACAGCCGACTACTAAAGATAACAGCGGCTTTAGACGGTTGCTAAATATAAAAGACGGAACAAGATGTTCCGCCGGTTTATTTTTTATTTTTTTAATATGACCGAACGGAAGATTTTGCTAAATTCTTTAGAAAAATTTTTCTCCAAAATTACTAAAATGCTATTCAGAAATTAAGAAAATGCCATTAAAAAAAATCTTGAATGGAAGATCTTCTTCTCTCCGACCACTTCTTCAAAAAGAAAAATCTTTCAAATATTATTAAGGCAAAATTTAAAAAAACAGCACAAAAGTTTGGAGCTGTTTAAAAAAACATCACAAAACTTTCACTTTTTAAAAAAACAGCACAATGTTTAATTCTCAACTGACAGAGTTAACCAAACGTTAACTGGCTTATACGTGCACTACACGTACTTACATAAAATGTTGAAAATACCCCCCGTTGTTGTTTCGTCTCCTTCCTCCTCCCACAGAAAATCCATCTCTTCTGCTCCGTCATCCACATCTCTTTCCTCGTGTAACTTGAAAGTCATTCGCTCCTCGTACAGCTTGCAAGCCAACGTCCTTTTCCATTCCTTCCCCTTCCTCATTGACCCATCTCTTTGGAAGCTACCCAAAGCTCCTCTGCATTCTTGCTCTTCTCTTCTAACTGAAGAGCTCTTAAAGCTTCCCTTGGTAGACTGAGACTTTAAGAGCTTGCTTATAAATTCCTGATTAGTAGGGTCTTCTTGTAAAACTTTGCAATTCAGACTAGAATGCTTGTTTGTAACCTTCATTGATCCTCCCCTCGGTAAGCTCTGCCCACCACCATGCCCTGTTTTTCTTCTTGTTAAGGGAAAATTGGTCAGGATTTCAGACATTCTATCTGGTGTTTGGGGCACAAAGCTATTATCTCCACTCAAAATGACTTGATCTCCAGTTCCAGTCTGGGAAACCAAAACCTCACTGTTTTTTAGATTCTCCATACACAACTCAGCTTGCTGTGAGGTATGTATCTCATACAATTCATCAATGGTTCTGAGATGCTCAAGATTTTCAGACATTGCACCTGCCATTTCAGACTCAAAGCTGCTGCCCTTCAAACTGAGGACTCTGCCCCCTGCAGCCCCAACATCAGACTCCAAAAGCTCACTCTTTTCAACCATTAAGTTTAATTCCTCCCCACTGTCAAGACTTTCATACATACTACTTGGGTCTTTTGGTTTCAAATTGACTATTTCTCTATCTTCAACATCAAACTCCAAAAGCCCACTTTTCTCTGAACTCTCCTCAGAAACCTTATCCCAGTTTTCTGGATTCTTGTAGAGATCAAGCATTGTCTCATATTCCCACTCAAACACATTGCCAATTGAGGAAACAACCAAAGAGCTCAGTTGGTCAAATAGGCACAATCTTGCAATTTCACCCTCAAGTGTGAAGTAATGGAAGAGTAACAATAAAACGATGGCGGTGGTGGAGATGAGGAGGGGGAAGAGGAAGGAGAAAATTTGGAGAAGGTAAGGAGAGAAGTAGAGGAGATAGGCCAGGTAAAGAGGAACGAATCGCTGGGTATACGGGGGGTATTTTCGACATTTTATGTAAGTACGTGCAGTGCACGTATAAGCCAGTTAACGTTTGGTTAACTCTGTCAGTTGAGAATTAAACATTGTGCTTTTTTTAAAAAAGTGAAAGTTTTGTGAAGTTTTTTTAAACAACTCCAAACTTTTGTGCTGTTTTTTTAAATTTTGCCTATTATTAAATTGTTATTATGTAATTATGAAAATGTTATTTTTATAAATTAAAAAAATAAATGATTAGACGGAAGATCTTCCCTCTCTTCCAAATTTTGTTCTAACCAACTGCTGCGGTCTCTTTTTTTCAAATGCTATATATGTAAATTTTAGCGGATGCTGCAAGTGATCGCTGGACTAAACATTTAGTTCGTATATATAATTAAATTGATCAAAACTGGATAATTCTCTCCAAAGCCGGCAGCTAGTGGAATAAGTCTGCAAAGGACTTTTCAAATTCAAGTTTTTCAAAGCTTTGTTCGAACTGTCGGCCAAAAAACCATTAAAATTTATGGAAAACAAATCCCCTTCGTGTACAAAATTATTTAAGTCTCAACCAACTAGGGGGTGTGAAGCAGACAATTAATGATTGGGTGCCGCCTATAATTAATGCAGTCAAACAAACAAATCAATGTACCAAACTTGTCAATCAACAGACAAAAAACTGAAGTTCAAGTCCTATCATAATAAATGAAAAATTGCAAAAAATCATGATAAAAGCGATCGCTGGGCGTAAGAGCATCTCCAACAGCGGCCTTTATTTCTCATCTCTATAATAGAATATTTCTAGAAATATTTTATTATAGAGATGAGAAAATAAAGGAGCACTCTAACCCTACCCCTCTATAATTTATACAATATAATTTTTTGGCAAAAAAAAAATTTTAGATTAGTTTTGTTGTAATTAATTTTATATTAAATTGATTATATTAATAATCTATTTGGGAAAAAAAATTATGTTGTTGGAAATGTCTCGCCGAAAGATTTAAAATGAGCCTAATATTAGTACTTTTTGAAACTAATTTTAAATTATGAACTTTTTACACGGCAATGAAATGGATTAAAAGTTGGAGATTATTAATGTTATAATTTTAATATTTTTTTATCATTCAGTTATATGTATTTCAATATCCAACGTTTGTATTTCCAAATAATGATTCTATGTATTTGTCGTTTATCTATTTCCAATTAATGATCACATTGTATGAGTGTGTAGTCTTTTTAAAATATGTTAAGCTAATACAAAATAACTAAATAATCTTGACTATAAATATTGTATCAATTATTTTTTTCAAACAATAAAAAAATATTCAAAATTGGTCTCATTTTAAAGGTATCGTCAAGACATTTCCAACAGTACCAAAATAATAAAATTTGGTTTAATATTTTATAAGATACATTCACTAAATATATAGTACACATTTTAATTATAGGATATGGAAGAAATTCTTAAAAAGATATTAAGGTTAAAAAGGGTAAAAAGAAAAATATAAATAGTGTATAGTGATTTGAAGAAGCTCCAAAAAGTTTCAAATTTGGAGATTTTTTTGAAGCTTCTTCATTTGGAAGGCAACTTTGAAGCCCGGTTGGAGCTTCATTTTGAAAGGCCCCATTGGAGATGCTCTTAGACCATCTCCAACCCTGAACTCCATTTTGGAGCAACTTTTACTCCAACATGTAGTAACTGTCACATCAAACACTAACTTCATCTCCAACCCATAACTCCATTTCTAACTCCAAAAATGAATATTCTCAGTATATTCTTTTTTATCTACTTTTTAAATTAATTCTCTTCTAACTCCCCACTATTTATCTATTTAACCAATTAGCCACAAACAATTTTTTTTTAATATATTGATCCAATAATATGCCTCAATATTTAACATTAATAAATAATATTTTATTATAAAATGACCATTCTACAAATAATATAATACTTAGAAAATAAAATTACATTAATTAAAATTGTTAGAAAAGACCAAATCCGATATGAAGGAACTTCTGGAAATTTAGTGGCAAAATTTGGCCTTTAAAGCAATGAGAGAAGAAAATAAAGTTTTATTAAAAGACTTGAAATTCATTGCTGATCCAAACGTGCATGAGCTATTCCGAGTTGAACAAGCAAGAATTATTCAGAAAAGAGCTCAACAACATCAAGGGCCATCTTTCGATGCTTTTGGACTGTTTTTCAATGATATTGGAGGATCCGGAACCAATTTACCGTCTTTCTAAATTGTTAGTCTTATTCGTGTTATTATTTTATTGCGTATGTATTTTGCATTGTTTTTTTTATTACACGAGTTTAGTTTGATTATTGTATTTTGCATTATGTAGTTTGCATTGTTTTTTATTTGAATGTTTATGAAATTTTAATTAAGGTGGCCTAAAATGTACGAAGTTTTGATATATTATAATTGACATTTCGTATTATTTTCTAAATATTAAATATACTAAATATTTAATTAATAACCTTCAATATAACACAAATAAATTAAAATTTTATTTCTGGGAGTAGAATGTAATAAACTTTGTTAAGAAAATGTTGAATTAGGGTTTAATTAAAAATTAGAAAACTTTTAGAGGTTATAAAAAAAAAATTGCCGCTGGGTGAATAGTAGCGCGCCATATATGGCGCGCCACTGTTCACCCCGTCTCCTTCCTCGCGAAAATGGCGCCAAAAATGGCACTGGATTGGAGACCAAATCCAACGCCAAACCGCACTTCAGCGCCAAAATAGAGTGGAGTTGGAGATGCCCTAATAGTTCCCCATTCCAACTTTGCGTGAATTGCATGTAAATGAAGCTACTTTGCATGCTCATCGATTGTTGAAGAGTTATTAAAGCCATTGTGACTCATACGGTTTTTTTCATTTTTTACTACCACAGATTAATTGATATTATGCAGTCATAACTGAATTTCAAGACTGTAGAAAATCCTTTCAATGCCCTTCAATGCACGAAGTTCGGATTCGGTGATGTGTTTACCCTCCTACCATGAATGCTTAATAGAACAAAATTTTATATTATCTAGATAAGACCTAATTTTAACCTCGACAAAATGGCTCGAACATCCCAAATCATCCGCACGACACGATCGACATGCATCTCAAAGTGCATCCTACGACGCAATGCCAGACAACTTTTCAGATTTACAGACCCTACGGCTACAAACTTGCTTTCAGAAAAGATTTGTATTTCCTTAAAATAATGGCGTGGATACGAGTTCGTTGACCAATCAAAGACACTAACGTCAGACAACCATGACCCACCAAATTCTGATGCCGTTAATTTCCCGCCGTTAAACTGCCTATAGTGTGAAACAGTAGGGAGCCAAATAAGGAAAGGAAACCTTGTTTTCATATTGTTTGTTGTTGTTTTTTTGTTTTTGTTTTCTTCTTCTTTTTTGACCATTTATTTCCTCGGAGTGGACTGATTTGTGGGTTAACTTATTTTCCGAGGACTTTTCCCCAATTTTCATCCCTGTTGAATTTTGTGGTTATATAGAACCATAAAGGTGGGAACTCTGTGGAGTTACAATCTCAAAGGCTGCTCCTTTCTTCATCTTCTTCTTAAGGTTAGGCTTCTGAATTCCTCTTTAAAATTTCATCTTTTTTTTAGTGTGTATTATGTAGAAACCCATTTCAATTTAAATTGTTTTGAGATTATAATTGTTGTTTTTTTTTTTTGTAACTCTTTGAGCTCTAGTTATGGTTTTTGTAAAACATTTGTTAAGAACTGGTGGAAGATCTAATGATTTTAGCTATAAATGGTTGGTGGGTAATCAGGATTAGCCTGAGAATTGGAGATTAGATGATAAAATTAGTGTGAGAAATTAAGTTTGTGAATAATTGTGGGTTGTCTTTGAATTTGAGTTGTTGTGGTCTGGTCATTTGAGGATTGAGATCATATAAGTAAAGATATGGTTTACTTGGATACTATAATCTAGATTTTCCTGTCGAAATTGGGTTATGGAAGCTTGTTGTCTCTGAACCACTTAAGGATGATTAGATTATTTGATCTGTTGGTTGATTGATTTTGTCGAGGTGCATATGCATCTTGCTCGTTCGTTATTGAACTATTTATGTCATGGGTATGAGACTATGAGTACATCAATACATGTAGTTTTCTTGGCAAGTCAGTCCAGTACCTTAATTGTGTGAGCTATTCAAAAAGACCAGGTACCTGCATTTGACATGCTTTCAATTCTCTTGTACCTACGTATTGATAATTATGATGATTTTGGGGCTACAGTAGACACCGAAGACTGACAGAGCTTTCCCGTTTGGGCAAAAGCTATTAGTCGGTGTATCTCAGTTCTTGTTCCTTAGGATGTGCTTCTACAAATTGGTCGCAAGTCAGAGCTCATGGTTTATAGACTCAATGAGCACATGAGACCTCGAGCCACGCCCTAGCTTTATCCAAGCAGGGGGGGCTCGACACTCGGCATGTACCTTGAGCAATGCCCTAGGTTTATCACAAGATTTATGGGCTCGATGCTCGGCGTGTACCTCGAGCAACACTCTAGCTTTCTCACAAGCTTTATGGGCTCGACGCTCGGCATTGACATCAAGCCATGCCTTAGCTTTCTCAAGCTGTATGGGCTCGACGCTCGGCATTGACCACGAGCCACACCCTAGCTTTCTCCAAGCAGGGGGGCTCGACGCTCGACATTGACCTCGAGTCACGACCTAGCCTTCTCACTGCTTGAGCTCGACGTTCAGCCCTCGACGCTCGGCATGAACTTTGAGCTAATTCCTAGCTTTGTCGCAAGCTCGGGCTCGACGCTCGGCGCCAGACCTTTTGTGCTCGACGCTCGGTGTTTTCACTCTCCAGGGGATTTTCCCGTCCTACCCCATAGCCGACCCCATTTACTTCTCAGAGACTCTACAATTCATATTCACCAAATACACCACTCCGCTCTTCCTACAGAAATAAATTACTCATCCACGGCTGGCTTACACAGCCCTCCAGGAGTGGGGGGCTCCTGATATGGTATAGACGATGTGGCCCCATCTGGGCCATCAGATCTCCTTAGATTTCGCTCTCTTGTGATCATCAAGTCAAACAGGTCAAACGGACTTCTGCCAACTCAGGCCCACCGGCTATCGGTCTGACCCGGCCCACCAAAGCTAGGAAACCATTAGCCCCTGCCTATAAATACCAGACCCCCTCATTCCTTTTACAGGTAATAAAATTTTTCCCACCTGAACCCTAGCTACTGTTGCTTTCTCAGTGACTGACTAGATCATTAGAGGGCTTGTCGCCGGGACTTCTCCCGGTGGTTCTGGGCAGTGTGCAGGTACGAAAGTCCGAGCCAAGCTACGAGATCCGATCTGAGCACCCAGCCTCTACTTCTCTCCTACTACTCCCTAGCTGGTCTTATAGCCTAGGATCGGACCAACGTCAATACCGCGTCTTCCGCTTCAAAAATTACAAGAACTCACACCTGTTGTCCCCACACCCAAAAACAAACAACATCAAGTACTGTTTTTAATCTATGTGAAAGCGTTGTATATATGTAGCTGATCAAATTTGTTTAACCTTTACAATCAAGTTGTTGCCCTTTGTTTCTTTTGTTCAAAATTCTTCTCCTTTCGTACGTATACCCTCTGTTGAGTATAAATACATATAAATCCCACCTTGATATTGTATGTATATATATATATATATAATGCTCCATTGAAAACGGATTTGTTTTCACGGGTTGGAAAACAGCGATCGGGGCCATTGGATCACTCTTGATCGTGATCAGCGGCTCAGATCGCCTCCTCCCATCACCCAATATCACTTAAGTGGCGGAGGGTTATTTTGAGAATTTCGTCCCAAATAACTCTTCGCCTGATTCGCTCTGAAAAATTGATATAACCTAGGCTGTTGTTGGGAAAATTGAATCATAAGCCTCAATTTTTATAACCTAGGTAGGCTATAAAATTTCTAGAAAATATCTATTGGAATTTTATGATTCAATTTTTTATAACCTAGGCCGTTGTTCCCAACAACGGCCTATGTTATATTCATTTTTTTTAGAATCCATGAGGCGAAGAGTTATTTGGAACGAAAATTTCAAAATAACCCTCCGCCACTTAGTGAGAACGGGTGATGGACGGCTCAGATCTGAGCCATTGAACACGATCAAGTGTGATCCAATGGCTCAGATTGCAGTTCTCCAACCCGTGAAAACTAGACCCGTTTTTAATGGAGCATTTGCCTATATATATATATATATATATATATATATATATATAGTCTCTTTCGTTGAAGCTTCTGTGTGCACTCGTCCTTCCTGCCTTCATATTGACGATCCGAACCGTTCACATTAAACTACACATCTAATTTAGTCTAAATATGTAAAATTAAATTATTTGAAATTCATTTGCCTATTCATCATGTAACTGTTAGGTTTTGTGAGAAATTAACAATTGGAAATTAGGGTTTATATCTAGATCTAAGTTGCTTGAGATATTCACCCTAGGTATCAAGATTGGAATACCTAGACTGCTATCACAAGCCAGTATTTATTCCTAAATACTGGTTTGGGTATCGGGTTATAAGCCCACAAACCCGCGTTCCAATATCCAATCAATTGTACGTTCATTACACGTGTTACACATATGCACGTGCTATATTTATATAGAGAGAATATACCAATATATCCAACAATCTCCTCCTATATTCTCAATATATAAAGTACAGGATTATCTCATCAGATCAGTATACAACTGACTGGCTGATAGCAGTTCATAAAGGAAAAGCATCATAAAGGTATAGTTTCATAAGAACCAATAGAATTATAAAACTGAATAGTTCAATCAAGACTAAACCAATATAATTAAATAGTTCCAAACCATATCCAATTTAGAATAGTTCACATAGACTAAACCAACTGGAATAATCTGTCATAGTTTCAAAATCAAACAAAGCAAATAAACTTCAAGAACAAAATATGAGTTTTAAGCTCATAAACACAAGAGTCTTAAACACAACAGAAGTTTTACCATGCAAGTGACTAATTTATTCTCGAAAGAAATAAACTGAAATTCTATCCTTGCATACTGCTTTATGTTTACTCCTCCATTTTGAGCAAATCATTATTTTTGAAAACTATATTGACAAATTCAACTCCTCCATCTTTGCTAGCTTATAGAAAACAAGAATATCAAGAGACACATCTCTAAGAATTCCAACAAATTTCACATAGTATCTAGTTCCACAAAAGAACTTAGTACAATTCATAATTAGCTTAGCAAAAATGTAACGCAAGCATCACAATCAAGTATCTTTAATAAGTAAAGTACATGAACTTTATAGTTTCTACACAAGAACCATACTATGTTTCATATTGGAATGAAAAGACTGCCGTTTCAATCATGGTTTAACATTGAATCATCAAAATTGAAATGAAACATGTATCCATAAAAGACATATCATCAAAATTGGAATGATATTTAGGACAATTTAATCATCGGAAACACATCGACAAGTTTTCATGTTTCGTATTGGAATAATATGATTATTCTAAGTAAATTCCTTAGATATATAATACCATCAAAATTGGAATGATATTATATATTTGTGGAATTTATGTCGAATCATCAAAATTATCTAAAACATGTCAACTGCCTAAAATTGATGCTTAAGATTGAACTTCTCTATGGCTCCAATTGGATTCTAAATTTCAAAACAACTTGGATGTTAAAGCTTTTTACTCAATAGCTTTTAACTCCACTTTCCCCCACAGTTTTGATAATTAGATCACTTTCAAGTCTCTTAGCAAGAGCATTAGCCATACTTGTCGCAATTGCACTTTATCTATAAGAAAGTTCAACTTGACTTCTTTCAGCCTTAATATACTCCTCTTACTATTATAGAGTGAGTTATGAGCTACAGTGCATTGTAGCTTGATAGTCGCATAACAGAATTAGAGAGTTACTTAAACTTCTTAATGGATAACTAGCAACAATTTCTTCAATCCACTCAGCATTTTTTCCTGCAGAGGATTACACATAGAGGTCTGATTTCGTGGATGATAGTATAGGGCCTGTTTGCTTTTTATTTCCATAACATTTCTGTTTCTCCTAATGTAAACACATATGTACTAGTTATCGACTTTCACTAAATTCTAAGCAACATAATGCATCAGATCAGCCATTCATTCGAAGAATGACTAGAGTAGCACAAAGCAAACTCTTGAATACCACTCAGGTATCTCATTAGCCTCTTAAGGGCACTCAAATGTGTATGGGATTATTAGTAAATCTGCAGATCATACGTACCTCAAAGGCTATTTCTATTCTAGTGCAGATCTTTGTATACATGAGACTGTCAATTCATTTAGAATGATCTACATGTCTCATAGTTGCACCATCATAAGGTGTCAACCTTTTATCATAATCATAAGGTGTTTCAAAACACACTTTCAATCACTATATCCCCACTTTG